>JAAGVU020000103.1:1422834-1437424 GCA_011763525.2 Mormyrus iriodes
CTTAAATGCCCAAGAGTGGGATCAATCTGTTGGCCAAGGCGTTTGATCCGGCTGTGAGTTTCTGTGAGTCCCAACCCTACAGAAACGCCTCCACCCCCCAAAAAATTGTTTTTTTTTGTTTAATACTGTTTTGGTACATAATTCCATTTATTTAATTTTATAGTTTTGATGTTTTTATAATTATTCTAAAATGTTGAAAACAATACAAATAGACCTTTGTATGGGTAGGTGTGTCCAAACTTTAGACTGGTAGTGTAAATAGATACCCTATATTAACTGTCCTCCTGTAGCCCCACCCCGGTCATCAGGTGGTCAAAAAAGGATGCAGATCTGCCCACGAGGAAGGTGAAGTTGGAGGATTTCGGCAAGACGCTGCGCATCACGTCCATGTCAGACGAGAACTCGGGGGAGTATGTGTGTACAGCCACCAACCGCATGGGCTTTGTCAGTCACACCGTCGCTGTCCGCGTTGAAGGTCATTTGCTCCAGGTTTTATTTTTTTCCTCCACGATTTCAGACGATGTCCTGTGTTACGAAAGTGGATATTTCACGTTAAATATGCCCCAAGCACAAGCATTATATTATTTTTATTGCTGAGTCCAATTTTGTTCTAAATGGGAGAAAAAAGTCTACAGGTTATGTTAGATTTAAAATTACTGGCTTCAGTGTCCAATCAAACAAACATTTTACAAACTCTTCTTTTCTGTAGTAATTTTTTTGTTCAACCTAGCGGTGAAATATTTGATGCTGTTTTGCAGCACCTCCATCCTGGGTAAACAAACCGACAAACCTGGTACTGACTGCAGAGAAGAACGGACGGCTACTGTGCCGGGCCAACGGCGTTCCGAAACCAAACATTCGATGGCTGGTCAATGGAGAGCAGATTGAGAGTAGGTTGGCCGGACAAGGGAAAGTTGAATGAGAGTCGGATTTCTTGTCAATGAAATTAGGATTGAGAGTTGCTTTCCTCTGGGGAAGAGAATGGTGGGTTTTCTGTGAAATGGAGAGTATATCGAAAGCAAATTTGCTGATGAAAAACGGCAGGAGGTGTTCTGAACACATGAAACATTGGATGCGTTTACGTTTATATTTTTGAGTTAGTTTGGTCAGTGGCAAGTATATTTGAAGTGAGACAGAAGTAGGTAGTTTTCAGTACCATTCATTCATATTCATCATTCCTTTCCCCTGCGGTACTTATCAAGGTGCCCAGCCTAACCCTCGCAGGCAGGTGGTCGGTGACACCCTCATACTCAACTCCATTCAGATGGGGGACAGCGCCGTGTACCAGTGCAATGCTTCCAATGAGCACGGTTACTTACTGGCTAATGCATTCATCAGCATTCAAGGTAAAACAGCCATCCTTACCATGTGCCTCTAAGCCATATGGGTGTATGTATTTCTCTTTTGCATTTTTCTTGTACTGTACAGCTGTAATGTCTCATCTGCGGTTGCGCTGTACTGTATGACAGTGCCCCGGTTCTCTGTTTCTCCAGAGGTGGCACCACGAATGGTGGGCCCCAGGAACCAGGTGATCAAGGTGATTGAGAGCAACCGCACCTTTCTGTACTGCCCCTTTTTTGGCTCACCATTACCTGAGTTGCGGTGGTGAGTATTTAGGGGACTGGTAATATGCCTCATGTCAACCAACTGAGACATTTCGGTGAATGTAAACATGCAGATGATGTTATCATTTGCGCATCAAAATTCACATAATTGTTCTTCTGTCTGGGGACTGTGCGGGCTGGGGCATGTAGGGTTAAGGATGGGCTGACCGTGGGTACGGAGGGTGGCCCATACAAATCGTATCCCAACGGCACCCTGGAGATCAGGCGTGCGCGCATAAATGACCAGGGTTCTTATACCTGCGTGGCCAGCAACTTCTTCGGCCGGGCTGAAAATCACGTACATCTGGAAGTCAAAGGTCAGTCTTGCGCAGCAGCAAAAGTCTGTATTATCCACCAATTCATTTATCCATCAATTTTCTTTCCACTTATCCTGTCAGGATTGCAGAGTTCTCAAAAACATAATATTTACATATACCTGTCTTTGTAAAGAAAGGAAAATAATACAGGTCGTCATCAATTTACGGTCACGATCGGTCCTGACTGACTGATCGTAAGTTGGCCCTTCATTTTATATACAAAAATGATATGTTTTTACCCTTTTTTACTCCCCAACACTGCGTGTGGGCGTCTTCGCTGTGTTCTTGTTGGGTCCTCCCATGTTTGTATGCGTGGAGTCTGCATTAATGTGTGAACGTCCTCGCTGTGTTCTTGCTGGGTCCTTCCATGTTTGTATGTGTGGAGTCTACATTAACGTGTGGACGTCCTCTGAGTCTCTTGATTCATCATGACCCTCGTTAAATGACTATGCAAAAAGGATAACAGTTGCATTTTCATTTGACTCAGAGCCCACGAGGATGATCCGTCCACCTGAGCACCTGAGGGCAATTCGAGGGAGTATGGCGCGGTTCGAGTGCAGGGTCAAACATGACTTCACACTGGCCATCACTGTCTCTTGGTTAAAGAATGGGCGGTCCCTGTTGCTTGGCTGGAGGTGAGCCCTGAAACATACGCATGTGTATGACGCATGTTAATGCACAGTGGTGATTCACACCAGCTACACCAGTGTATATTCGCATTAATTTTTATGAAACATTTTTTCCAAAGTGACCTACATCACAAACATCTAATTTTGGTCATTAAAAGTACTTGTGACCTATATGTAGTATGAGACACAACTCTAATGTATTTGCATTGGACCAGTAAATATTTTTAATATTAAGTCTTTCTTTTTAAATTCTATTCATTCTATAATTTTATAATATTAATATCCACTGTATATATGTAACTTGTATATTTAATTCACACGGTGCAGTATCTGTATTTGGGTCATCCATCCGTGCTGATTACGCATGTCATATGTGCACTAATTTATTTTGATCTATTATAGCATCTTTTGGTCTGTTTTTCTATTCCCTTTTTATGTATAGTTTGTTGTAACAAGTAAATTTCCCAGATGTGGGAACAATAAAGTCTTAAAGTCTTTTGCACAGTACTGTGTGTGGGTGTGTGTATATGTGCACTGCGAACCATACAAAATTAGTGGTTATAAGATGAATAGATGACTACCAAAAAACAGATTTTTTTATGTTTCAGTACACATGGGGGACAATGTGACAAGATGTTTCAGTCACCATGGATTTCCCAAAGTAAAGATTTCATTAAACCTCTGTGCTTATCTGCTTATCCCTGCTTCTACATTTCTTCCATTCTCTTCCACATCTCCTTCACAGACTGAGGAGGGAGGATGACTTCCTGTCCATCCCCAATGTCCACAGAGAAGATGAGGGCAACTACACTTGCGTGGTCAGAACCGAGCTGGACAGGGTGTCCGCCTCGGCCCGCCTTATAGTCTTGGGTATGCACACACCTATGTACACACACTGACACTGACATTAACACTCACACACAGGCACTCCGAATAAAGGCATACAGAAACACACAAAAATTCATGGAAGCACGCAGTACTAAACACAGTAACAAATACGTAATTATCATCAAATCACGTTATCAATAATATTTAGAGCGTTTGTATAACCAAATAGCCTACTCTATCCATACCGTCTGCCAATACTATTTAATTGCTATTTTTTTGTACTCTACTGGTTCTGATGCTGCATTCATTATTTATTATTTACTACTTACTGTCATTTTTATCTCTGTGCTCTACTTTTAATTTATATCATGTCATATCATATATTAATATTTATATCATTGTACCTGCGCAGTGACAGTTGGACAGATAGAAAGATATTCTATATTAATAGAGAATGTGGTAACAACGTGTAAACCTGTGCTCTTTCAGGTGTAATTCCAGAATATGGCTGTGATTCCAAGATAAGTTGTGTATTGTTGTAAAGGCCTGGCAGTGAATCCTAGTTATAGATAAAAGCTAGGCTTATACCTCCCTGCAGACCGGCCAGACCCCCCGACGGATCTGGAGCTGTCAGACCCAACGGAGCGTAGTGTGCGACTCACCTGGGTGCCTGGTTATGACAACCGCAGTCCCATTAAAGGTAATCTCAACTCCACTTCTGCAACGAGTGCATTATACAGATATGGAATGTTTGGTGTTACATGGGGACAGAGGTGGGTAGTTCCAGTCCAGAGAGTAAAGTCCAGACCAGGATTTTCTTCAAATTAACCAGTTGAGTCTTAGTCTGGATTTTTACTCTCTGGACTTGAACCACCCATCTCTGCATAGGGAGTGTATACAAGCATCTCCATGACAACTGTCTCTTTATTTCTGAATGTATTCCTTCTGTTCTTGTAACCTTTTTGGGAAGCCACAATCTAGACTAACAGGCAAAGACTTCTATAAATCCTCAAACACTAGTGACCGATAACCTGTGGGCATTAAGTACTCAATCTACATGTCTGGAGCTAAAAGATCTTTAGTTTATTTTTGCTCCATCATTAAAGACATTCAGCCTATTCCATCTCTTTTTCTCCACCCCTCTTTTATTTATTTTCTTTTTGTCTAGAGTTCTTGGTACAGTACGAGGAGGACTACTGGGAGCCGGGCTGGTGGAAGAACCTGTCCAGCTATCCAGGCAACCTCAACTCTGTCATCCTACCGCTGAAGCCCTTCATCAACTACCAGTTCCGGGTCTTTGCCATCAATGCTATAGGCCGAAGCATCCCGAGCCGCCCGTCCCAGCGTTACCAAACGAGCGGTGCTGGTGAGTCCAGAGCAAACGACGGCATGCCAGTGCCATCCGCAGTGTCCTCACAGCTGTGCTGAAGCCAGATATAGCTATTTGCTAGTGTGTGTAATTTTTATTTGATTTTATTTTTAAATTATAAACAAATGTACAGTACTGATACAAAAACACTTTTCATCCCATTTTCATTTAAATTACAAATGTGGAACAATTAGATTAACTTTCAGCTGAAGACCGGGGTAAACTGTCAGTGGATCAACTTGCCTGCAGTTGTCATTGCTGTGAGCGAGAACTACTTCCTGAATATCAGTAATTCTCTGCTGGCCTTTTTTGATTATTGTAACTTAGAATGCTTTACTTTTATTTTCTTTTTCGCACGTCTGTTCTGTTTGTAAATAAAAGTAGGAAGACCAGCTGTAAAAATAAAAAAAATAATGTCTAAGTTAACTATCTATCTATCTGTGTCTGTCTGTCTGTCAATCTATCAATCTCTTTCCTTAACTAGCAATCTGCGTACTCATACACGCTTAATGTTGGTAAGCATGTTCCACACTGATAAGGAAATGGGGCAAATGATCCACATTGATTTTTGTTGGTGTATGCTGTGTTTTTCAGCACCTGATGCCATCCCAACAAACATCAGAGGAGTTGGGACCTGGAAGACGAGAATGGATATCAGATGGGACGTAAGAGATGAAAGGGAGGGATGTGAAACGTTACAGCTCTATAGCAATCAAAGAAATAGCTGTGACAGAGAAATATCTTTAGTGAATCAGGCTGTTCTTGTGTGTTTGTGCTCAGCTGGTTAGTGAAAAGTCAGCAGTGATGTGAGCATTTTAGACCACGGTTCGCACACTGTATTCGTGCAATGCAACTATGCGTCACGCAATACACGGTTGCTACCGTTGTAAAGTCACATGACCTGTCCGCCATTTAGCAGTACCATTGTCCGGTTGCATGCATTGGAGATCAACAGACAACCACATCATATCACATATTCCACCTAGTGCATTCCTTAGGTCTTACAAAGGCATTTGTCTAAATTATCAAAAAACAAACAGCAGCTCACTTGAGCTCCAGATTCTGGTGTTTTTTGCATTTTTACCTGCAAAAACAACCAATACTACAGAGCTTGCGAAGTCCCAAAATTTTAATAAATTTTTTTATCTTGTGTGCACAAGATATTATCTTAGGCAAACAAAAACGTTTTCGCATAATATAATTTTTTTGTGCACACAAGAAATTAGCTGAACTTAAAAACAATGGTCTGTAACCCTGCTCCTGAAAATCTACCTGTGTTATCTCCTTTTTGCATTAAATGACTATTGTATGTTATACACTGTACCACAATGAACTTAAAGCGCAATATACTTGACATTTCTTAATTTTAGAATTATTAGTTCATTTACTTATTCCAATGCACATTGAATATACAGAGTGTAATTAATAATAATTATATATGGAAATATTCAAATGGTGTGCATTGTGCCCCAGTGAACTATTGTAAGCACACTGTACTAATTGTCTCTGTCTTATGTTATTTTAGAGTTATTATAATATAATGTTATTACACCCTTTGTGCCACGAATGGACACTCAAGGCTTCTGACTATAAGTGAATGTCAAGTTCACATGCCAGCATTCAAAAAATAATTAAAATTTGCCCGTTAAGAAATCTAGAAATGCAAGAGGTGTACAAGAATTGCCATTAACACTAAACTTAACTAATATCTCATTACTGCTGAAGAAGGCTATTTTCGTAGCTATTAACAATATTAAACACAAATTGTAAAAAGGCTCGAATCACAAAAATGATCGTTGTGCATCACCGTTTCTGTCAAAAATGTGCGATTAAAAACCACCTGGCTGGCTTTTCTTAAAAGATATTCCAGCTGGATAAGGCTAAATATACTGCGGTGTTACAAGAATGTCTTTGTAAGATATTCCAAGACTGAAGTGGAATTTCATGAGCTGTGTTCACTGCTCCATGTTCACACAAGTGTGTTTAATAACCTGACAATCAAGTGCACACAATATAATTTCTGGTGCCCCCACCATAATATATTGGGCGCGCAACACAATTATATAATGTGCACCAGTTAATTTATTGTCTTATCAAGATAATATCCTTTGCCACAAAATAATTATATTGTGAACTCAACATAAAAAAATATTTTTTGGGACTCCGCTACAATACAAACGCAACGGATCACTGCCCACTGCCACAGGGTAGTTACGTCAACTAACATGGCGGCGCCCACAAAAGTACATGTACAAAGGTCTCAAAATCAATATGACATGACTGAAATATGTAAAAAATGGAATTACTGATAGCCCACTGGTTGACTGAAACTCTTTTGTCCTTGACTTGCTGCCTTTGGACAGGCCTTGCAGGACACTGAGAGGAATGGTCCTCGCCTGCGATACTTAGTCTGGTGGAGACGGAGGGACTCGCGGGAGGAGTGGAAGAATGCCACTACATACTGGCTGAGATACACCATCTACGACGCAGACACATTCACGCCCTACGAGATCAAAGTGCAGGCTGTCAATGACTTTGGACTGGGTCCTGAATCCAACGTAGTTATCGGCTACTCTGGAGAAGACCGTCAGTATTGATTTTATGATGATGATGATGACGACATTGTTTTGGTTGTTGGTTAGCTACCTGTTCTAGCTTAATATGTATAAAATTATTTGATTATTCGTCACAGGTTTTTGTGGACTTCCTTTTTGTGCATACTCTGACTTGCTCCCATAATATGTTTTAGATGAACTGGCATCTCTAACTTGCCCTTTGCAGGTACAAGGAAAATTATTTTCCTAGAGGCATATGTGAATTCACTCTAACCCAAAAGCACTTTAAAAATGAAAAATTGTACCTTATTGGGGCTTTGCGCTAGACCTATTATTCAGGATTTACCACCCTTGTGAGGAAAAGTACACACCACACACACAAAGGAAATGAAGGTATTCTAGAACAGCAGTGTGTAGGAAATATTACTAAGATTTGGCTTTCGCAGGTCCCATTGCAGCCCCGACTGATGTGCGGGTGTCCCAGACGGACAGCACCAAGGCTACAGTGCACTGGACTCCTGTTCCTCACAAAACTATAATGGGCAATCTCAAGGAATACAAGGTGGGTGCTTAGATGCCTAGATAATATTGATAATTTTCAATGATACAGCACTCTGCACAAAGTGCGACCTCAAAATAAGACGCACAGCGTTTCTCAGTATGAAGAACATATAGGTCGTACTTGTGGTCTTGGAAAGGCCGTTCTTGCTAGCTTGCCTTCCAAGAAGGAACTTGGGGTGCAATGGTCTAGTTTGGCGAAGATGCCACTGATTTAGCCTTGATATTTGGGGCAGGGCAAGAACAACATCCATGGATTTTTACCGCCCTCTGTACTTGTGTTGTTAGCATTGGAACTGGTCTTTGGCAATGGGAGATGGCGTAAAACGGGTACACGAGAACACAAGTACGGTCAAATACACAGATTGCAAAACACTATTTGTCTTTATTGTTATAGTCATGTGATTATTGCAATTGACCTTCAGAATCTATTCCTGCACCTTCATGCTTTACAAGATATTCAGATAAATATTTATATTCATATTCAGTTACATATTTTAGTATATATAGCAAGAAGGCTATATCATAACACTTCAACCAGTCCTTAAGCGCAACATTGGACCAACCACTTGTTGAGGATTTCCTGGATCACTGGGTAAAGAGTGTCATCCCTCTGGCAGGCGTACTTCTGGAGAGAGAGCAGCCAGCTGAAATGGCTCAGTGTGAGCCGCGAGAAGAAGTCGAAGGGCTTCGAGAACACCAACTCCCATCCCACGGGGGTGCTGACTGGCCTCATCCCATACAGCAACTACAAGATGTACATGGTGGTGGCCAACTACCGTTATGAGGGGCCACCCAGCAGCCACATTGAGTTCCAGACAAAGGAGGGTGGTGAGCTGAGGAATGACTGGGTGTGGGGGAAGTGTGGGGTGAACCAAGGGTGGAGGTGAGCCTGCTCGAGGGTGAAAAGTAGAGTTGTGTGGGGGTGGGGTATCAAGATATGGAAAAGATCAGCTTACAGCAAGGCTGCTCAGGGCATTACAGTAGCCTCATTACCTAAGTGGTAATGGTGTCCTTAATGGTGTCCTTTCTTTTCTGCACAGTCCCAGCACGTCCCAGGTACTTCAGGGTCCAGCAGAGACACATGGATACCCTATACTTGGACTGGGATAGGCCAGCTGAGCCCAATGGCATCCTGACTGGATACACACTGAAGTACCATGTAGGTGCGTACAGAGTCACATCCCACAGAAATGAGTGGCTCCCCCTTGTCGCAAAGGGGGGCTTTATCTCTCATTCTCAATGATGCCAAGCAGGAATTCACACCCTTGAGATACAAAATGAACATTTAACCATACTGCAAATAAAGCATCAAATGTTAATATGGAGCTGTAATAACCTGAAGGGTCGCTACTTTGTGCGTATACTATGCTGATTAGCCTAATTGTAACAAAGATTAAAACAAAAAAAAAAACAAAAAAGGAAATGAAATTTACCCAAAATAAAGGATATGCCGAATTTATATAGATGATTTTTGGGCGTCAAACTGTGAGCGTAAGTAAACGTCCGTATAGTACAGAAAAGTCGCATCCGGTCAAAAGTTTACGCACATTATCTAAAGCCCTGGTGATCGTTGCGTATGCGCATATATCGCAGTTATTCGCGATGTGATATCGTTCAGCCCTAGCGCAAATTAAATCTAATTAACTCAAAGAATTAGGCAAGCGAATGGAGGCAACATGGAAAGAATCCATACTTAGAGCAGCCCCTTGTATAGTACTCTACTTAATCAGATAGGTCTGACAGGACCCATGTTCCTCCCTCAGTGAATGGAACCAGAGGAATCCGCACGCAGATGGATTTCCCACCCAACACCACCTATTACTCTATGCATCGCCCCGACCGCTACACCCGCTACAGGTTTTTCCTGGCAGCACGAACACAGCTGGGAATCGGGGAGGCTGCCGTGGAAGATTCACCGCTGTTCACCACTGAAGGTGAGGCTGGACACACAATGGTGAGGTTCCTGTGTCAGCAATGATGGCAATCATACCATTCAAAAGAACAATAGGCTGACTAGTATCTAAAGAAAGCCTTTTCTTTTCGATCATTTTGAGACCACAATCAGAAGTGGCTAACTCAGGTCCAGAGAGTATAAGTCCAGACCAAGATTTTGTTTCAACCAACCAGCTGAATATAGTGTCACAGTCAGAGTACTCAGCTGGTTGGCTGAAACAAAATCTTGGTCTGGACTTTTACTCTCTGGACCTGAACTACCCACCTCTAAGCATAATCAAATCTGCAAATGCTGATGCTCCAGACACCCAAGCAAGCCAAAGAAGCCCAGTTTTATTGCTTCCTTAAACAGCACAATAATTTTCAGCTGTACTAATATAATCTCACAAGGGGTTTTCCAAAGATGAATTAACATGATAACCTAGGAACATCCAACACAATGTGTCACGGAAGCACAGGAGTGGTGGTTGCTGAAAATGAGCCTTTGTACACCTATGTTCAAATTGCATTAAAATTAATCATTTCTAGCTGCAATAGTCATTTACAATATTAATGATATCTAGACTACATTACTGATAGATTTCATGTTATTTTAAAGGAAAAAAACTGTAACATTCATTCAAAAACGAACATTTTCAGTGATTCCAAATTTTTGAATGGTAGTGTACATAAAAAATGGAGATTAAAAGAATAAACTCACAGAATAAAAGTCCTGCAGGACTCTAACTTCAAGATGTAATATGTTGCAATGAGATGAATATGTTGTTGTTTTGGCCTTTTATTTGGGTTAAATGAAACAAAAATAGACAAATAGTAATATAGACATGAAGGCATATTTGTATATTCTGTCTGCTTCTTTTCCACTGTTATTGTGTGTGATGGAAGCGTACACCAGGGAGCAGGTGGACATTGCCACACAGGGCTGGTTCATTGGACTGATGTGCGCCATTGCTCTGCTGGTGGTCATCCTGCTCATCGTCTGCTTCATCAAAAAGAGTCGAGGAGGAAAGTATCCAGGTAACAGCATCTTCAGCTGCTGATGGAGGCCCCTCTGGCGTTTCCACTGAATCTCCATAAAATTCATGATCCCCTGCTCAACTCATTGTCTCAATGTAAAAATGTACACAACCATTCCGGCCATTAGTTACTCAGGTTTACTCAAACAACTGTTTGAATGTGTTATATAAACAAATGTAATGAACGTAATAGATTCGCTGGCTGTATAAATCTCTGCTAATGTGTCTCTTCTCAGTCCGGGATAAGAAAGACCTCCCGCTGGATTCGCTGGATCCGAAAGATCAAGATGGTTCTTTTGATTACAGGTTGGTTACCTCTTCTACGTGTATATTAGAAGTAAAAATTCAGTGGCCTCTCTCAATAGGTTCATCTGGCTATCCCTCAAAACAGACTTTTTAAATTTTTTATCTGATTAGAAACTTTCAAGACGTCAATGACCAGTAGTCCAAACAAAGACATTTTAAAATGCATTTTTTGACATATTCAGTACACAGGAAAGACCCTTAAGGTACTCCAATGTCATCTTGCAAGCCCCTAGTAAAGTTCAGGTCTGTACTGATCTCCAGGCTTCTTAACTAGTTTACCAGTGTCTAAACTCTTTCAGCTATAATAATCATCTTAAATCCAAGCATTATCTCAGTAATTGAGTTAGTAATTGTTAGACAAATAATTTGCACAATTTTGATAAATATTCATATTTATCCATATATCCACCTTCCATCCATCATTTTAATAACCATTTACCTAACCTTACCTTAATGTTTTGTTGACCTGAAACCTACCCAAAGAACTTGTGAAATGCTGGAAACTGTCTCTCCATCACATAGACACACACACAAACATTTTTACACTAGGAAGACTTTATACCTGCTTAAAGAAAAACAAAGAACATGTGTGACCCCACAAATAGACGAAAGAGGGATTTTGAACCTGCCACCCCAGGGGTGTAAAGCAACCATGATACCTGCTTATCTAGCTTGCTTAAGTCCCCCCATTCTTCAATCACCCCCTTTTCTTTTACAGTGTCCCCTATTGTCATTGTACCAAACTTATGTGAGTCGTTACTTTCTTTAGAGAATGTGAAACAGCTGGTTTTACATTACGGAGCATTTATGATCGTTGGGTGAAGATTAATTCAGATATTTGGGGTGAAATATAGAGGTAATAAGAAGCCCTAGAAGTTAATCATTCCCTAAACAAGGGTGAAAGACTGTGTTATCCACTAAAAATGTAAGAGTATGACTGGTTTCAGGTGTCAAAATAAAACAAGCAAGATCATGAACAAATTTTGCGTCTTGTAAAAATGAATCTCTTAGAAAATGGCATTTTCGTGACTGACAGGCCAAAAAGATCATAACGACATCCATCAGTAAAGTCATTGTCACAAACACTGTTTCCCTGCCACTTTCTTAGCTCGTTCTCTTTCTCCATTTCTCTCCTTTTCCTGCTCCATGTTCTGTTTTTGTGCTTTCGTTTCATTCTCCATTGGACTGTTGAAGGTCTTTTGAAAGGTATGAAAGTAGCGAAATGTCAACATCATAATTCAGCGTGTATCATTAATACCAATATGAACATTAATTTATTTGAATTTATGCTGCCAGAATTAATCGATTAATAATTAATCCATTAATCAATGAAAGGCCAATAAGTAAAACTCCTGGAATTCGGGGAAACAAACACACTTTTTCATTCTGGTTTTGATTTCCTGTTTTGTGCAGACAAAAACACAAGCCAAAAATAACATTTTCATTCTAGAAGTTCCAGGATTGGAGGATTTGAAAAGGATACTTTCACAATATGTTTCGTTGAAGGTTTAGAAAATTCACACAATAAAGGCTGTTGTTATTTTAATGCACCCTTTAGGATAAACCGTGTCTCCACTCTTCCTTATCCCAAACGGTACGTATGGCCCCCCGCAATTAATAAAGTCACAATGTGAGTCATTCCCATCATAGAGATAATTGATTAAAAAACCAACAACAGAACATTCAATTGTTTTTGGAGTTTACAAGTGAAACTCGACCCATCTTTGTGTGTGTCCCCATCTGGTCAAATAACACTTTTGGATTCCAGTGCTGGTTTTATGAAGGGAGATTTTTTTTTTAGTATTTTAAATGGACATTTACATGACAAAATATGCCTGTCTTGTCATCAGATTACATGGTAACTCAATGGAACCTGACTCATGATTAAGATCAACCTGATTCAATACTAAACTAAAGCTTATGTTCTGGATCATCACTCTTACCTGGCAGAGGTCCCAGATGCTTATGCAACATGTGAAGTAATTTGGGAAAAACATTAGAAAATACTTTACTTAAGGTCACGTTATTAGTAATTTGTAAACACATTCATCATGCATTATAATGCATTCATAAAGCATTACAAACTTGGCTATAAATATTTATAAAAAGGCATAACACGTTATAGTTTATTATGCATTATGTCTGTCTTATGAAGCTCTCATCTATAATGCACTATACATACCTTTATAATGCATTACAAAGCATCTTTAATGCTTATATTGTGCATTATAATGCATTATAAAGGTATCTATAGTGCATTATAGGTGAGAGCTTCATAAAGCATTCATAATGTATATAATACATGTGGCTGTTATGTTTTATTTCTTTTGATAAATATTTATAACCGTGTTTATAATGCTTTAGCATGCATTATTATTTATGTTTATAAATGACTAAAAACATGGCCTGAAGTAAAGTGTTATCAAAATATCTTTAAAACTTTCATTCATTCTGATGTTAAAAGTATGTTTTTATCATGAGAGCAGGTTGTTGGATAAGTGGGAAGTGATCGTCCTGCTTACTAACCACAGTCAATTTGTATACTGCTTTTTTCTTGAAACTAAAAACCTACTGTTGTGAATCTGGTAGTCTCTTTCTAATTCAAAATGGGATTGTTGTTGCTTCATAACCAGCAAAAATGAGCAAAAAACTAATCATGCTGAAAATATTCAGTTTGCATATCAGATAAGGTAAGTCCTCCCAGACCATTTTGAACAAAAACACGTGGCTCACAAATCTCTCTGCCCCTTCTCGTCCTCACCCCAACCCATCAGTGAGGAGGACAACAAACCCCTGCGGGGCAGCCAGATATCCCTGGACGGCATGGTGAAGATGCAAGAGAGCGATGACAGCCTGGTGGACTATGACGGTGGAGATGGCCAGTTCAATGAGGATGGCTCCTTCATTGGCCAGTACGCTGGGAAGAAGGACCGAGACGATAACGAGGGCAACCTGAGCTCAGAGGCCACCTCCCCCCTGAACGCCATCTACTCACTGGCGTAGTCTTTGGGTGGACCTCCACCTGACTAAATGACATACACACCAGGACATACTTAAACACTGCGATGGGAGATATGAGTCATTGGAACTCATGGTGGATGGGATTTACCATGACCTGTCAATCAGCAACTGCATAACAAAAGTTACCCACTAAATAAATAGCGTGACATGCATTAGTCAGTGTCAGTGACTGACGGCCCATGGTAATCCCACTCACTGTGTGTTATGGAGCCTCTTTACCCTCCTTATGCCATCACTAACTATATGCTCTTCCCCCAGAAAACTAAGGAGTCCAACCTCTGTGAGGGTATAGTAGGTCTGTCTCTTGTCTTTTCAACAGAATTTGTAGATGACTCTTGAACTCGATTCATCAGACCTGGACCCATTTTTGTCAGTCTTTCAACATCGGAGCAGTGCTATGCAATTCCAGTTCTTTTCCTTCATCTACAAGG
>JAAGVU020000103.1:1438727-1459098 GCA_011763525.2 Mormyrus iriodes
ATCTTAATAAGCTTGTCTGAAATTATTTTTATGATGCTATAATACAATACATCATGGACGTGTATGTGTGTGTGTGTGTGTGTGTGTATATATATATATACACACACACACACACACACATACATGTCCATAAGTGTTTTTATATATATAAACACTTGTATTTATGTCATATTTTTATTGTACAGAAATGTATGGTGCCTAAAATTGTGTTGAAACGCATAATAGGTGCCAATGCCAGTATGAAATGAGAAATTTATGTTTAAAAAGGTACACTGCTAGTAACGTTACAATGTACATTTTGTTATTTATATTCCAGCCACTTTTTTACATTTGTCACTTTACCATACTTTTGTGAACATTCTGTAAACTTACGATATATTACAGTTTACTGAACTTACAACACAAAGCGAAGCCAGATCTTTTCTTCTTGCCCCCCATCTTCCTATTCCTCAACCTTGCCCTTTCCCCATATCTTTTCCCTCTCTTCCTCTTCATCTCTCCTTATCCTCCTCAAAGCTTTCATTGACAGTAAATTATTAATTAATATCGTTTCAGTTATTGTGTTACAATTCTACTAGCCATGCTCAGGTGTATCAGAACTGTACCATATCAAAGTACAGGTCTGCCTTTTATCATTTTCAGATCTATAGCTTCAAAAGTTGCAGTGAAAAGGCATCTCTTCTACCCTGCCTTGACATAGTTTTCACTGGATAAAGCCTGTGTATGGGTAAAACTGTCTGAATTGAAATAAATATTATTTTGAAATGTCTATTGCTTTGACAGAAAATTAAATATATTCAAGAGTTTATCAATTTTCAGTCTTTAAAGTAGAGTACTCTCTATGCAATAAAATTTTATCAGTGGTAACATTGTTAAAGGCAAAAGGTTCACAGTGTAAACGATCAAGCACAGCAAGTTAAAAGGCTGGTGTTTTGAAAGCATTATTTCATCAAGCATAAACAAGCTTGTAAAAGCTGCAGTTCCTTGACTGACAGTCCCCTGGGACGCACACCTTACAGCAGCAGGGTTCCTCTGGATGATTTTCTGAGGGCTGTGAGGTGGGATCTAAATGCAGAGCATGGACTGGGTGAGGAATAGGATTGGGTGGGATAAAGCAGCAGGAATCTGTACGGAAGTTTGATTGAAGGTAACACTGCTAGCTCCTACTTCATGAATAAAATTGTCACAAAGCACAAAACAATAGATTTTCCAGAAAACCTGAATAAAGGTGACAGACACCTCTGCTTATATGATAAAACAAAATGGTAATTAGCACTGGCTGCAAATCTAAATGCGATGTCATATTTTTACACGACAGTTACATATATAAAGAATTGAGTTTTTTTCCTTTTCATAGATCTTGTAAATGTTCTTTAGATAACATAGCTCAACCAACTCCCACTCAGTATAAAAAGAAAGCGTGCTGTGAAAATATTGTTTAGTGCAGTTCTGTCTTTACAAATTTCTCTTTCGTGAATTACAGTCCCCCGCTAGAGGGGGCAGCTGACCATGGAAATATACAGGAAAAATAGATCATCAAATATAACTCCTTTAGCTGGAAGTGAGTAAAACTAACATGTTTGTGACGTTCATGCGTGCAAGTCCCAGTCGTGTAACATACATTTTGGAAGTAGAATTCTGAATTAATCATTTCATATATTATATATATAACATAAATCCTAGACAGAACATACGTATCACCACAACCTGCTGCTTGGATTCTGGCTGGATGACTGAAAAAAATATATATATATTTTAAATAAAAATTCTGTAAATACACATTAAAATACACAGACAAAAAACAGAATTCAAAACACATTTACTTGGGCCATAAATTTCCTAATATCTCAGACATACTCTGTGTTATGCAATCATCTATCAGGATTTATGCATACCAACTGAAATGAACATTGGTCAGTGTACATTTGCTGCACATTCAGTCCTGACTGAAACTGATAGCGAAGGCCAAAGTTCACTACTACAGTGAGAGATCAGCTGGCAGCAATTGAGAGGCAGCAACACACAGAAACGGACTTGGGCATATAGTGTCGATGTGGCACGATATAGACAGAATGCGATGTGTTACTGCAGTTTCCATTTTTGCAAGAGTGCGGTGACACAGGGCTGGAGTGGGGAATCATGTGACGAGGCTGTGGACAAATATGACAGCATGAGTAAGGAGGGGGACTGACCGCATGATTTTTTCATTGCATGTCAAATTAGAAGTCTCTGATAGAAAACCATTTCACCTTCTGTGTTTAAATCAATCAAACTCGTGCAGGCCACAACTGCTATTAAGCCTCTGAAATTTGACATGGTAAAAACTATCATAAGAAGATAATAAAATCTATTATAATAAAAACAGATGGAACACATTAACCACTCTCATATGCTTATAAATTTTACTGTTGCTTTCACCAGTATGTACCTGCTAGGTATCACAAGCCAACCGAAGTGGCAACTTGGGGTCAAAATGGCTGAGGGCTTCAGATTTAATGAGCCAATTTGATATCTCAGAAAGTTGTCTCACAAACGTTGGTCCATTTCCATGGCTTTGCTTTGTTCAGAAGCTCATGCAGTGGTTGCAACCTACTGGCAAGGTTAGGCACAAATTACACGTAGTATGTCAGTAGGCCAGGGAACGATCTCAGCTGACTCACATTTGTAGCGGATGGCGCCCCCACAAGTTTTTACTTTAGACGGTACCTTGTGGAGCCTGGTACTGTCAATCACATGCCCCAGTTATTCAACGGAAGATCTGAAAAACACTCACTTATCTCTTCTGACCTTCGGACCATAATCCTCCAATCTCTGCAGTGTTGCATCCAGGTTCCTCAACTGTGACTGCTCATCTGGACCTGTGATAAGCAGGTCATCTAGATAGCACTGGAGCCCTGGTAGCCCGCAAGGAGAAGGGGTAATCCCGAAGGGGAGTCTCTGGTACCTATATAAGCCTTTATGTGTCACTGTGGTCAACAGTTCCTGTGACTCTGGATCCACATGCATCTGGAGTTACGCCTGACATAAGTCAATCTTACTACACTTCTGTCCACCAGCTAAACCTAAAAAAAGGTCATCAATGAGGGATAAAGGATACTGTTCAGCAGTCAACTTTAAAGTCACCACCGATATTTAGGCCCCATCCTTTTTCATAACATGGGTGTAACCCATGTACTAGTTCACACTGGTTCCAATACTCCATTCTTCACGAGTCTCTCTAATTCTGCCTCTACCTTGGGTTTAATGGCATATGGGACCAGTCTTGCTTTTAGACACCTTGGTTGGCTTCCTGGCTTTATTGTAAGATTAACTGTGATCCTTCATGCTGTGAAGTTCTCAATCAAAAAATTGAGTGCTTTTCCAAGATCTTCTGTAAGGGATCTGTGTCCCCATTACTAACCAGGAACACTTCCTGCCCATTTAGTCGGAGGTTTTAAAGCCATTTACAGCCTAGCAGGGATGGGCTGTTGCCTTGAATGATGTACAGTGGAAGAATCATTTTTTGTTTGTTGTGTTCAACTGTCACATCCACAACTCTCAACACTGGAACATTCTCACCAGTCAGGTCAGGTCAGGTCAGGTCGGGGAGCATGCGCTGATGCAACGCGTTGCCGCACCCACCACATAACGAAACGCCTTGGGATCCCAGCTGGCAACCCCCCAGGCAGACACACGGTCCTGTCCCACCCTCCGAAGATGGCCATCCATCTGCCTGCAGCCAGGTGTTACGTGGGCGTCCCCTTGGCCTGGACCAGAAGCTCAGGTCCTCAGCAATGAGGATCCTGCAAGCTGGATCACCCTCAGGGAAACGCGCCACATGGCCATAGTGCCATAACTGACGCTCCCTCACAATGCAGGTAATGTGCCTCATTCGGGACTCTCCTAGCAACCGCTCATTCGACACAAACCAGCGGTACCTGAGGATTCCCTGAAGAGACACAGTACCAAAGGAATCCAGTCTTCATCTCAGCTCACTGGATAGCGTCCATGTCTCACAGCCATACAGCAAGACAGGGAGCACCAGGACTCTAAAGACTTGGACCTTCGTCCTCTTGCAAAGATATCAGGAGCGCCACACACCCCTTTCCAAGGACCTCATGACCCCCCATGCTCTCCCAAACCGTCTGCTGACTTCATTGGAAGAGTTACCAGAAACATGAATGTCACTGCCGAGGTAGGTGAACCTCTCGATGAGGTCGACACTCTCCCCGCAGACAGACACACTACTGGTGGCTGTGCCTAATAAGTCATTAAGATCCAGGATTCTCACCAGTGTAAGTCCTTAATTTCAATTTCGTCTCCAGAAAAGTGAGGTACTGTAGCTTCTCCTTATAAACAGCTTTTGATACCATGAATACACATGTATCCATTTGCATCCGCACTGTCTGTCACCCAGTATCCATCACCACTGTCCTTTACAGATAGGACATGCACAGTATCATCTTCAGACTCACAATGACTCTGTTCACCATCATTATGCTCCATCTTATTCACATGTTTCTTTTTGTTTCTGTGATAAACACATTTCTTCATGTCACTATGCTGTTTATGTGTTTGGGTGTTTTTCTTAATAAATGGCCTTTCTTACTACAGTTTCTGCAGTCCAAATCCCTGCACCAGCACTTTGATGCCAGGTGCCCAGTTTTTCCACATCGGTAGCAGGGCTTGCCAGTGGCTACCTTGTTCTTGGACTCAGAGGACAAGTTATGCACTTGAGTTAACACACTTAGCTGATGTGATTCCCAGGCAGCAATCTCCATTGATGTACTTATGTCTATGGCTTTTTCCAGTCTCAGGTTAACCCCCGTAAGTTGTCCTTTCTGGATGACCTCGCTAGAAATACCACACAACAGCCTATCACATATAGTGTCATTCAGTGCTGGTCCAAACTTACAATGTTCTGATAACGTTTCAGTACTGCTATGAATTGTGAAACAGATTTACCTTCTTCTGGTTTCCTTTTATGTAATCTGAACGGCTCTGCAATAATCAATGGCTTTGGAGGGTAATGATCTCCCAGTATTTTAACAATTTTCTCATAGGACTTGTCCTTTGGCTTTTCTGGTTGCACTAGACTATGCAGCAGGTTGAATGTTTTTCCACCCAAAACACTTTAAAAAGTTGGCACCAGGACATCTGTTAGCAAGCGCAAAGCACTCAAATCTCTCAGTATATGCACTCCATTGTTCAGTGTTTGCCTCGGATGATCCTATATTTCCAAACAGTGCGGCCATTTTCTGACATTCACTAATTTCCTTTAAGTGTTCTTCCTTTTACCGATTTTCACGGTTTTGTTAGCTCACGTTACTTGCCGCACAGACGGTCTTTGTAGTCCCCCGATTCATTTTTATCTATTTTTCTTATTATCGGCCCTTTTTCTTCAGTCCGACGCAGCAGCTCCGTCCTCAGCGGCCCGCGCCGTTTTGTCCGCGGGGCAGCAGCTCGCGCGGGCGCGCGCCGCGGCTTTGCGCGCCAGAACTCACGCTGTGCATCCGCGAAGAAATCGTTCTTTTCTAAGGCACATTTTCCAGAGAACTCACCACAAGAACGTACTTCCTCGTCGCCGGTTTGTTACATACACCCAGTTTGTCACATTGGGTTTGCAACTAATGTAGAACAGGGCTGGAGACACAAGATTAACTTGCCTATTGGGGATCTTTGCTTTTAATGTCGGAACACCGGAAGAAGGGACAAAGTTAATCGGTCAATATTCAACACTTTGCAGTAACAGATCTCTGCAGATCTCACAGAGCAGGTTGAGCAACCACACAGCAGTCACAATAAATGCATCATGTGTCCATCAAACACAATACAAAATACCAGCGATAAAGCAGTCCCCTGTATCCGAGGGTGATACATTCTACAATCTACCAGGAACAATGGCGAACCAACCACGGACCTCATGTATAAAGTGGTTTTCGTATACTTACATATGGTACATATGTATATGTGATATATATAATGCACAGCGATACATTACCAACATCAAAAACACTACTAATAAGGTAAATTGTACTTTATTATAGGCACTGGTTTGCAGAGTTCTGCCAATCCGCTAATTTTGAAAACCATTAGCAGACCAGTTAGCTTCTGTTAAATTTAGCTCCGTTAACTGTAAATCCGCTAACATTTTTTGCAGGTAGAAATGAATAAGGTTTAATGGAAAACAAGGTTTGTAAATGCTAAAATCATACATATCCTGTCTGTTGTGAGCATGTCTGCAATCGTTTGTCTGGGTATAGCTCAGTTCTATGGCTCAGAAAAGCGCCACATGTGTGTGTAATCGATAACTTCTCAGATTTAAGTTAGTCTGGGCTGAATGTAAGTGAAGATAAAGTCCATTTAAACTGGGGTACCCTGAACTAAGCGGAGACCAGGGGCTTGTATCACGAAGCTGGATTTCTTGCTTAGCTGGATAACTTATCAGATTTAAGGTGCCTTAGTGTAAGTTAACTTTATCTTCGTTGACTTACATTTTGCCCAGACAATCTTAAATCTGACAAGCTATCCAGCTAAGCAAGAAATCCTGCTTCGTGATTCAGGCACCTCATTGTATTTTCCGGGTTCTGATTGACAGAGCTATAGACCAATAAAAAGCTGAGACCCTCCTTCCTAGTGCCGGGTAAATGGCGCCATGTTTGTAGTCTCCAACCGGCTTGACTGAGGGCAAAATGCCAGCACGAGCCAGTTGCAAAACAGAGGCTTCTCCGACAAAAACTCATGCACGGAGTATCATAGAAAGAAAATTTATAAAAGAAAATTTCAACAGAGATTTATTCTGGAGGCTCAACAAAATTCAGCCATACCCAATTGGGTAAATCCTAAATATTCCCTGGAAATTATCACTCTACTGTAGTCTGACAGATAGGACTTCAGTATTAAACAGGTCAAAATTTTAGCTTTCAGTTTCAGAGAATTTCAGTTTCTGTTTGGTTTCAAAGCCAAATACCAAACCAAAGCTAAATTCATATAATAAAAATTAGCAGTTAGCGGATATTATCTTTTTTTTTTTTGGTTTAATGGCTTAGTGTTATCGAATTAAATTTTAGAGTTAGCAGATTAGGGGTTATCGAAACTAACTTTTCGGTTAGCTGTGCCCACCACTGATTATAGGTTATGGTACTGCAGGTTTGCGAACTCTCACACATTTGCTCACGCAACATCTCTACATTAAAGAGCGTCGGGATAGTTTGCAAACCCTACAGACTGTTTAAAAGGTAATTAAACTGTTACATACATGCAAATGTGTGTGTATGTATATGCAGACTTGTCTCGAATAAAAAAATCTCAGTCCAGCCAGCTGGCTACCTGGTACTGTATCTCTCTCTCTCTCTTTCTCTGGAATGAAAGGCATTTTGATGTTTTTGCCTAATTCTCAAGACGGTAGAGCAATGAAATACCATGTATCAAGGGATGATGGAGCAATGAAAAAGTTTTTTATATCCCTCAAAAGATGAAGGCACAATGAAAAAACATACTGTACCACATTTTATTATTTTTTCTGGTCCGTGGTGAACTGCAGATTACTGAAACCACAGATACAGGGGACTGTTGTACACATAAATGAATAAAATTTACTATAATGAACTAAAACTCATACAGAAGTTGCGGAACTTGAGATCAGACCACAGAGGGTGGAAGTTAAGGCATAGTTATTTTAAAATATGGGCATTTCTGCTTTTGCCTGCAAGAACTTCCCATTTTCTTAAAACTTAAAAAGGAGGTCTTGTTGACTTGGTTCACATGATCATTTATTTCAGCCGCACCCAGCTCTTCTGCATTGGCCCCAGTGTGACTATGTCTTCTGCAATGTTGTCATGCTCTTTACATCAACTTTCTGCCCTAACCTGACTCACAGAAACTGATCTCACACGTAAGCATCAAGCATTTATTCAGGATACAAGATTCAATTCTTTATTGACATCGTACATCACAGTACAACGAGATTGGGATAGCTGCTCCCAAAGCAGTGCAATCAAAACACAAGACAGGACAAGACATGCAACATTTAACAATATGTACAAAATAAGAGATAGTCAATAAATATGTACAATGTACGAATGGATAATTAGCATATAGTCATGTGGTGCATGAGGATTTATAATCCGTAGTGAAAGTCCTCTAGCGCATGGTTATCACATTGGGGTAAAAATTGTTCTTAAGTCTGGTAGTTTGGGCTTTGACTGTCCTGTACCTTCTACCATATGGCAACCTTTCAAACAAATAGTGTCCAGGGTGTGAAGAGTCGCCGAGGCCAGTCGTGGCTCTGCGAAGACAACACAAGTAGTTTTACAGAGAAGGTAGCAGGGTGCCAGTAATCTTCACTGCCACTTTTCACTCTTTCACTCTGTCACTGTAGAGGCGTGGCAGGCAAGGAGATGACCTTTCCTTCTCGGGGCTGGAATAGGCTCCTTCCAATGAGGAACCTTGAATGGGTACCTTGGAACCTTTGCTGAGCCATGCCCCTAGGCCTTCCGTTGGAGAGCCATGGTGTTTTGGTCAGCTTTGTCTCATTCTGAGAACGTGAGGGCAGCGAGCTGGTGTTTTGCAGCACGAATGGGGTCACTCAGGAGGTGGCTTCAGAACAGTCATTGTCCAGGGTGCCTATTCTTGAGGGTAGAGAAAGCATAAGCAACTCACTTACCCTTTACTTTCTCCCTGACATTCTCCCAACTGTGAGTCTAAAGTTATGGAACAGCTATCAGTTACCAGGTCAGCATTCCCTGTCAGCCTACACTTTACTGAAATCTGTCATCTATAATGCACTATAATACATCTCAGTACCTTCATAACACATTATAATGGTCGGTATAAGAATTAATAAAGCATTAAGGATGCTTTTGTACTGAATTAACTATAGTGCATTGTAGATGAGAGCTTCATAAAGCATTCATAATTTGTTATGCCTTTTCATAAATATTGGTACCACTTCACAATAAGGCTCCTTTTTGCCACTTATAAATGGTAGCAACTCATTAATAAAAAAACTAACTAACTTAGATCTTAATTAATAACCTGTTTATAAACCATTCATAAGCTCTTTATAAGGGTAGTCTTATTGTAAAGTGGCACCTAAATATTATAGCCATATTTATAATGCTTTAGGAATACATTATGTGTTATTAACATGTTCATAGATTCTTATAGACACGACATTCATAGACAGTGTTACAACTGCAACAGCACCAACAACAATAATAATATGAATATTTATACTTATTTATTTATACTTATACTCTGCGTTATATAGTGATGGATTGTATTTTGGATGAAGGGATAAGTGATTAATTAAGTGTATCTATAATAATTCAGGATCGCAGAGTCATCCTGATTAAATACTGCTGATTGAGGTATTTTTTTTCTATAAATGGTATAAAATGAATATAAAAGATGAAACTGAATTTGTACCCTTTTGTTAAAACTTTAATATAAGTTAATGATTTACAGTCTTTACAGCTTTTTATTATCTTGACCATCATGAAAGAACTTCATCGAATCTTATCTTAAATCTTAAATCTTAAAACAAGACATTGCCGCTTTTTATATGCATTGTGTTTGTTTCAAGGTAGACTTTCACATTCAGTTCTGAACGGATTTTTTCACGAACAATGAGCTGGACACACAGAATATATCTGTTAGACCTTTTTGGCATAATCCTTTATCTTTGTGGTCTATATTAATTTACTTGAAGCTAAAATTGTAACATTTTTTGTACTGTGAAAGTCATATTATTAAATAATATCTTAAAGTTCATATAAGTCTTTGAGTGTATGACTATGAGTGTGTGTGTCTATGAGTGTCACAAAAAAATAATAGAAGAGAAAATGGGGTCACTGTAACTCACAGCAGAAAGAGGAGTTTAAAAATTATTCCAGGCAGTTAATAAATATATGGTGTGTAATATTTATTCACACACCCTGTGTTTAATAGGCTTATGTAAGATAGCACTAACCTGGTTAGTCTAATAATTATTGGTCCCGCACACCTTTGAGCCCTTTATCAGGGCTGTATAAATTTCGAGTTTGAACAGATTTTTCCTGTGATTTTCATGTCGAACAGGTAAGTTTTCACTTGATATTTGCCTTGATTACTTTCACAATTTTTGACAAACAAATTATTTTTAATAGACTTTATTAAATATGTATTACTTAAACTACCCATGGGTTGACATTTGTGACCTGGTGTGTTTATTTGCATTTGCAAAAATCCTAAATATTATTGTCCTTTCCATTAGTAAACCTGCATCTAAAGCATCATGAACAAATTCATTTTCCTCACAGGTATGATATTAAAAAATGCATTTGCTTATTATTTTTTGTCTGGAAAAAATAAGTGCATCGTGCTGTACTTTAAAATTTTAGTTTTGTTAAATGTTGCCTTTTGGTATTAATATATTTGCATGCATTTTTACCATGAAACAAAATGTCCCTTTCTCCTTCATATTGTTCTGCCAAAAAGGTCTAAGCCTGCTGCTGTGCATTAACATCGGTGAGCTCAATCATTTTGGCGCTTTGTACCTTTCATTGCACAAACATGAACAGAGAAGTTTAGAAATATCACTTTTACAGGTACATATACATCAATGGGGAGAGTGGATCATATATAACAATAATGAGAGATTTAACAATTCCCATGTATTTATCACGTTGGTAACTTTACTTGACAGGGTACAAATACTTAGTAGTAACTCAGTTACTACTGAAGTACAAATCATGAACAAATGTAATCACTATTTCAGATAAATGATGCGTCATGATTCATTAATGATGAACGAACATGAGATCAGTATGTAACTTGTGTTATTCATGACTTGTTCCCTCAGTGGTTCACAAAGGTTTACAGAATTAACAGATACAGTAACAAATACAGTAACTGCCTGAGATAAAACATGTGTCACGATTCATTAATGATGAATCAACATGAGATCAGTCAGTTTTATTTTGTGGTTAATTAATATGTAAGTAATAGCATAATACTTTATTATTTGTGCCCCATCAAGTAAAGTGTTACTGTTTTGTTTAATATATTGCATATTCTTGCAAACTGAAGTTTAACTTCATGATGTTGTTGTCTAATCTGCACCATGTATGTCCTCCATTTTCAGCTGCCTCCACTAAGTTGGTGTGCTACTTCACCAACTGGTCCCAGTACAGACCCGGGACTGGAAAATACCTTCCAGAAAATGTTGACCCATACCTCTGTACCCATTTGATTTACGCCTTTTCCATCATTAACTCTAACAATGAGATTATTACCTACGAGTGGAATGATGAAACTCTGTACAAGTCTTTTAATGCTCTAAAACAGAGGTAGGTTTCACATTGTACTCAAATTCCATTTTTTTCATATATACTTTTATATAAATATGCTTACAAATCATATAAATTTTCCAACAGAAACCCACAACTCAAGACACTGTTAGCTGTTGGTGGTTGGAACTTTGGAACAAGCCAGTAAGTACTTCCATACAATAGTGAAGTATTTAGTTTTGCACATTAGAAAAAAAGCATAAATATTTCTATTTGCCCATATTTACAAGATGTGCCCAAAAGATTGAAAGTTAACTTGCATAAAATTATTTTTAAAAGAAGTTTAATCTATTCTTTAACTCCTATTCCCTCGCATGTTCCAGGTTCACCATCATGGCGTCCACTGCTGCCAATCGTCAGCGATTCATCCAGTCTACCATCAGGTTCCTGCGCATCCATGGCTTTGATGGGTTGGACCTGGACTGGGAGTATCCTGGGGCTCGAGGGAGCCCCCCAGAGGACAAAAAGACATTTACAATATTGTGCAAGGTCAGTTTTAGCATTATAGCATCTTTGCCAGCTCATAATATGCATAGCAACCGAAGAGTGGATGCTTTAGGCTGCCTAAACAAACAAACAACAGACAAATAAATAACATGTTAAATAAGAGGCCTGCTCAGCTCTGTCCAGGTATATAGGACACATTACCCTTTAAAACCTCAATGAACTACAGCTATAGTTTTTCTTATTATCATTATTTTGCTCTGTTCTTTCTAAATCAAACTCCCCTATACAGGAGATACGTGCTGCTTATGAGCAAGAAGCGATTGACACCAAACGTCCAAGGCTGCTGTTCACAGGTGCGGTGGCAGCCGGAAAGGGAAACATCGATGGTGGCTACGAGATCAGCGAGATCGCCAAGTGAGTATCAGAACATGTCGGAACGTACGTTGGCCATGTTACCTGTAGCGTGAAACGAAAAGACATTTTTTTCGGAATCAAACGATTGCTGGAGCCCCATAGTGTTTTTAATGCAAAATTTAAGAGTGCCAATGCGCGTCTTAGGTACCTGGACTTTATCAATGTGATGACCTATGACTTTCATGGAGCGTGGGACAACTTCGTTGGACACAACAGCCCTCTGTACGAGGGCTCCTTTGTTAATGGAGAGCACATCTACTTCAACACTGTGAGTAAAATATACTCTGTGTTTCGAAGCATGAATGCACTCTCCCCTTCACCTAACTGATTGATTTCCAGGCTGTTATTACAAGCTCATTTGCTTATTGCTTGTTTTCTGCCCAGGATTTTGCCATGAGGTACTGGAGAGACCAGGGTTTTCCAGTGGAGAAGCTGATGATGGGATTTGCCACGTACGGACGCACATTCCGTCTGATATCCGCTGATAATGGAGTTGGAGCTCCAGCTAGCGGAGCAGCCTCCGTGGGCCAGTATACCAGGGAGGCCGGCTTCTGGTCCTACTATGAAGTAAGCAGAGAGCAACAAGCTACCCACAGCAAACATGACTAGTATACTTTACTCCAATGACTACTAGCTATTGCTAACATACTTTACTCTAGTGATTACTAGCTGTCAAAAACCGATTTTCCACTTTTTGTATTACTTTCATTCTATCGACACCAGATCAATACTCTGTGTATTTTTCCAGATCTGCTCTTTCCTCCATGGAACCAGCCTTCAGTGGATTGAGGAACAGAAGGTTCCGTATGCCACCAAGGGGAATGAGTGGGTGGGGTTTGACACGAAAGAGAGCTATGACATCAAGGTAGTGCCTTCACCCGTCAAAACCACTTACTTTATTACTAGAATAATATTAGAATTTTAGCTGTGTAAACTGCATGGCCCTGCCCTGACAATCCCTGTGACTTTGGATAGAACCTTTTCATTAGTTTGCTACTGGTCTCATCAAAACAGGATATTATGTTATTTACAGTAGCCTTGATGACAGTCTGGGGCCAGGATCAGGGGGAAATCAATACTATTTACAAAAGGACTTCTACACTGAAGTCGACTGTAGAGGGCTTCTGCTGTGGTGGAGACAGATAAGCTAACAAATGGTTTTACTGCATCAGAAATTGACCACAGTGTGTTCTGTGGTAGGCTGTCAGGAAGTTTAACATATGAGCAAGAAAGAGTCCCTGGAGGCAGTATGGAAACAAAACTAAACCAGAACTAAACAATAAATAGGATAATAGTGCCTTCCTTAAAAAAAAAACCTCTACAGCTGCCCACATTTAATCCAAATTCCAAACTTCAAATTCTATCCCACTGGAGACCCCTGTGCCTCATTTCCTGAAGAGTCAGTAGGCTCAGGGCCTGGCTGTCTCTCACCATGCAGATGTCACGTGACCTAGATCTCTGACAATTAACAGGACCAGTTTTCTAGGTTATACTTTGTCTTCTAACTACATCCATACTATCAAGCCCAGTAAAAATGGTTTTTGATAATTTCGTATTTATTTGCATTAGTACACTCATTATTACTCTTTTACAGGCTCGCTATCTTAAGGACGGTCAATTTGGAGGTGCGTTTGTTTGGGCTCTTGATCTGGATGACTTTGCTGGGCAGTTCTGCGGACAGGGGCCCTATCCTCTGATCAGTCACTTGCGCAATCTTCTCAACACAGGTAAAACAGAACTGTCTGTGAAAATGCTTAATAACAGGAAATGGAACATTTTGGCAGGAAATTGACAAAAAACCTTCCCTCCATCCATGAGTCCATCTTCCAACCATTTATCCAATACAGGGTCACTGTGGACCTGAAGTCTGTTCCAGGCAACAGAGGCAGGGAATACACTGAACAGGATGCCACACACATGCACATAGACACACTATGGACATCTTAGAGACATCATTTCACCCAACTGCGTGTCTGTAGACTGCAGGGAGAAGCTGTACTATGCTGACAAAGCATGGCATTAATTTTTAACGCTAAACAGATGGGCATGGTAACAATTACCTAAAGCCTTCAGGTTTAAATCTATGGGAAAGTTGTTCTTGCTGTGTGTGAATCCAATTCAACAGTGCATGCAGTTGATTGGATGACTGTAAATGTACCTTACTGGTATGTCATTACTTTGCATATGAACTTCATCCTGATTGGTCAATTAGCTGATGTCATGCCTGAATTGGAGGTTGGTTCACATAGCTTTGCTTATTGTGATATTGTGAGGCACCTTGAACATTAATCATTGTTTTTGTAGCCTGCTGTACTTTACTTAAAGATTCACCATTTTGTGAAATTTTATTTGACAGAGCTACCGCCCCTGCCAAGCTCAGGTCCACTTACAAGCACTCCCAGCAAACCCTTACCCCCCTTACCCTCCAATGCTCCCCCCCCATCTGGAAGCGGCTTCTGCATGGACAAACCTGATGGACTGTACGCTAACGAGGAGAATGACTCCACTTTTTACCAGTGCTCATACGGACACACCACTCTCCATACATGTAATGAAGACCTGGTTTTCAATGAATCATGCAGCTGTTGTGACTGGAAAAAGAATTAAAATAATAAAGAAATAAACTTGTCTGGCAGCATAAAACTGCATCTGTATTTCCTTTACCAAACCAAGTGTACCACAGAACATAACAGCCAGCCTGCATTTTACAGAACACCAACTCTATATACCGTCGTTTTAACTGGTATCTGGTTTTTGGGGTAATACAGGCAGTCCCTGGGTTAAGATTGTCCGACTTACGGACATCTCATACTTATGAACAAACTGTCATGAAGACTATTATACAAAAAAAATTCAGTTAAATGACTCAGTATAAGGAACACATGCATTACTTTGTTACGCTCATGAAAATGTTGCGTGGCTTCAGTCCATCGGCTTGCGGTATAGAACAGTCCAGTATGTAATTACTACATATTACAACTGTATTACAACTGATTATTATGTGCTGTAATATTATTGTTCCAACTTACCTACAAATTCAACTTAAAGACAGACTTAGGGCATATTTAGTAAACATATTAGGATGTATTTAATGATCATTTAGCTTGGCATCTGTCATTTTGCAAATAGGAGGTTCATTTGCATAATGAATATGTATAATTCCAGAATTTTTGTAGCACATAAATTGTATTTAGCATTTTAGAATTAACCTGGAGGGAAAGGATGCTAGGGAGTGGTCAGCACTGTCGCCTCACACCTCTGGGACCCGGTTTCCATGTGTGTGGAGTTTGCATGTTCTCCCCGTGTTGTCATGGGGTTTCCTCCAGGTATTCCGGTTTCCCCCCCACAGTCCAAAAACATGCTAAGGCTAATTGGCGTTGCCAAATTGCCCATAGATGTGTGTGAATGGTGTGTGAGTGTGCCCTGCGATGGGTTGGCACCCCATTCTGGGTTATTTCCTGCCTTGTGCTCTCAGCTTCTGGGATGTGACCCCGACTGGGATAAGCGGTTACAGAAAATGGATGGATGGAAAGGATGCTTACTTGGGATTGGGTATATTATCCTTGGTTACATTGTAGGAATCATTTTCTTATGACAAAGCATAAAAGATTAAGTCGGAATATCAGACGGTACTTTTAAATATAAACACTTTATGAATCTTTGCACTGCATACAAACGGAATCAGACTTTATTGCCATTAACTACACTAGCAATCTACAAAAATACAGATGATACGAAAATATGCATCTAATTTAATTTTTTAAATTTAAGAAAGTAAATCACTGAAACAAATCTCTCTGTCTTTTAATCTGCTGTTTTGGTAATAATAATAAAGTGTACCTGAAGTATGCAAAAAAGTGTAGCCTAAGGGGTGTAAAGTGTTTTGGAGGACTTCTCAAAGAATTTCTCCTTTGTCTTGCAGATTGAAGTTCAGACGCCCTGTTGGTCAGGCGCACAGGCTGCGTTACTCCCGTTTATTGTGTACTGGAAAAGACAATAGGAGATCCAAACCCAAAAAATCTGTTCCATTAGTGACTCTCTGGATCACATCAGCACCACATTCTATGCTTTTCAGCAAATCTTTGACTAGCAGAAAGCAGTCATCCTCTCCTTCATTGTCTTTTTTTCTTTCTTGCTTTCCATCCTCTTTTTTACCTTGTTTCATGTACTGTTTTGTATTAATGATGTAATGATGGATTGCCGCACTCCCTTGTCAAGTGCCTTGGGGCAACTGAAGTTCCTATATCGTCTTTTGTCTTGCACTGTCTTGTCTTTTATTGCATCATTTTTATGCAACTGTGGTATAAGAATTTCATAGTGTTTCTCAGGACGCATGTGGCAATAGAACTTGAAAAACTGAAACTTTAATTCCATAAATCAGCGAGTTTTGGAATGTATTACCAGCAGAATTGTAAATGTGTTTTTGCTAAAACGTTAATGTTGGCACTATGGGAAACAGGTCAAGGTCGTGTCAAGGTTTGAAATTTTGCTTTTCAGAGAGTGTGGGAAATGTGTTTTTAAAATTATTAAAAACACCTCCAATATAATTTTTAAATTTTTATTACAAGCATGGGATGGTGCATTGGCTGGTGTTCTTCCACTTCTTCAACTCTGACCATCAAGCTCAAAGGACAAGGATTCTGTGAAAATATATGCAGCTCAAGTGGCCGATCATCTGCTGAAGTCTGTATATTAAAGAAACACCTTCACAGAGGTAGGAAGTGATAAGCACATGTAACCTTGATCACACTATTAGATACGCCATTGTTCTGAACTTTTAATACTTCTGTCATTCGTAATTAGAACCAGACAATCGGTTACAAAATACTTGTCCGAAAATTGTAAATGTATTGCTGACATATTGCCCTGTCCCTTTCACACAAACAGGTTCCATCAGTCACAAAAAAATCAACACGCTTATTCAATATTTTTATCATATGACCTGGATTTTTAACATTAACAGAGTTTCGTGTGTATAAATCTGTGCTGAAATTAATGGAGCAATGCATGTAAAGTGAATTAGGATTCACGGCACTGTAGATAATCTTAAATAATTGCTCCCTGTTGTTGCTATAGGTGGGAACGGAAAGTTTCCTTTGAAATGTGGGGACCACACAGCCTGTTCTGCTCTATTTTGGAGAAAGGAAGAGTAGCTTTCAGAGGTTTTACATTGTGATGGATCAGAAGGTGATTCCCTGCAGGACCCAGAATGTAGAGGGGGCTTTTCACGATCTTTTCAAATCACACTTTGTCTTCATTTTATCCTATGATAAGTCTCTGCTCAACTTTTTGACTTTCCTCCAAACCACAGTGTGCAGCATTGTATATGTATGTGCACTGCATGACAAATGTATTGGGGCACCTGGCTGTTACACCCACAGGAACTTTTATGACATCCTGTTCCAAATGACATAGGCATCAATATGGAGTTGGTCTCCCCTTTGCAGCTATAACAGCTGCCACTCTTCCGGGAAGGCTTTCCACAAGATTTTGGAGTGTGTCTGTTTTTTGCCCATTCAGAAGAACATTTGTCAGGTCAGGCACTGATGTTGGACATGAAAGTCTGACTCACAATCTCCATTCTAGTTCATCCCAAAGGTGTTCGATGAGGTTGAGATCAAGGCTCTGTGTGAGCCAGTCAAGTCCTTCCACACCAAACTCACCTATACCAAGACATTTTGGACATTTCTATGCTTCCAACTTTGTGTGAACAGTTTAGGGAAGGCTGCTATCTGTTCCAGCATGACTGTGCTGGGTGAGTCAAGTTCATCCACACCAAATTCCCTCAACTATGTCTTTATGGAGTTCAGTTTGTGCACTGGGGCACAATCATCCTGGAACAGAAAAGGGTCTCCCCCAAACTGTCGTTGTCCATTGGCATATCTTTATTGTTTTTGCATATTTCAATGTTCACGAGGGTTACCATTGGCAAGGAATCTGCAGTAGCTTTTCTTGTGAGTGTCGTGGGATGTTAGATGGATAGGACTGTGATAGGGTTACTTGTATCACTGTATGAAGTGCTCTTCCACAATGGTACACAAAATGAAAGTTAAATTACTTATTTTATAATCAACACTTCAAATGTGGCATTCTTTCATTCTGACATGTACAGACCTTTCATGAGCAGGGGTACATGGCCGATGGGTACTTTTTGCTGTCATAAATATGCGTGATCAGGTTGGGGAGGGTAGCATAAAATGCATGCTATTTATGTGAACACATTGTGTAATTCACTACGTATATGGATTTATGTGAAATCAATTCCATCTTAATTCTACTTCCTTATATTCAAATTCGAATTATGATTCTGCACCATGTGTAAACCAATTTTATAAACTGAATTTGAATTTCTAAGGACGTTCTCAAGTTAATTTTGAATGGTGCACAACCCTGGACCACATGGAAGCAAACAGGGCAAAGCCAGGACACCTGGAGATGAGTGGGGTGCAGCCAGGACACCTGGAGGCAAATGGAGCGAAGCCAGGACACCTGGAGGCAACCAGGGAAACACTGGGGCACCTGGAAACAAGCAGAGCAAAGCTGTAACACCTGGAGGTGAACGGGGCGAAGCTGGGGCACTTGGGTCAGGTTTGGGTGGCCCAGCTTCCTGGGCCAGGATCCTGGGACTCAGGTGGGGCAGCCTTCTCAAGGCCGGGCACCTGGAGCGCAGGCAAAACAGCCCTCTCTGGGCCAGGAGGCCGGCGTGCAAACGGAGCACCCCTCTCTAGGCATCAGGAGACTGGGCTAGACCCGGCAGTATATCAGGAAACTGGGCTGGAGCTGGTTGGGCATCAGGAGACTGGGCTGGAGCTGGTGGGACACCAGGAGACTGGGCTGGAATCGCTGTGACATCAGGATACAGGGTGTGGCTAAGACACCTGGAGGTGAATGGGGCAAACCAGGACACCTGCAGGCATATGGGGATAAGCCTGGACATGTGGAGGCTAACAGGGCAAATCTGGGCCACATGGAGGTGAGCGGGGCGAAGCTGGGACACCTGGAGGCGAACGGGGAGAAGCTGGGGCATGTGGAGGTGAATTAGTCGAAGCCCGGATACCTTAGTCAGGTTCGGGCGACATGGCTGCCAAGGGTCCAGGTGCAGGCAATGCGACCCTTCCAGGGCCAGGAGCCTGGGACAGGGGCAGAGCGGCCCACTCAGGGCTGGGCACCTGGAGCATGGGCAAAGCATCACTCTCTGGACTGGGAGCCTGGGGTATGGGTAGAATGGCCCTTCTGTAGGCCGGGAGCCAGGTGCAGGGCCTCCAGGGGCACAGTTGAGGCAAAGATGACCTCTCCTGGGCAGGATTCTGGAGGCACTGTGTCAGGTGGGGCAACAGCTATGGGCACTGCGAGGTTCCTCTGCTTCTTCTTCTGGCAATTGGAAATGGCAAGAGGGGCTGCTGCGAGCTGCTGGAAGCCAGCGGGTGAATCTGTGGCAAGCTGCCAGAAGTCAGCAGGTGAGTCTGCGGCGGGTTCCCAAAAGCCAGTAGGTAATTCCACAAGGAGCTAGCGGGTGATTCTGTGGCGAACTGTGAGGAGCCAGTGGGTGATTCTGCGACAAGCTATACAAGGAGTTGCTCCATCTCCCCCGTACAACGCCAGCCCTCCTTTGCCTCCTGAGGATCAGCGTCTGGGGTGAACCTCGTTAATATCTCTCCTGCCCGCATGAAGAATTTGCTAGCCTCAGGTACTCTCCACACCGCAGGGTTGCACCTCCAGTCCAGGTGTTGATCCAGCAGGGTGATGTAATTCACGGACTGCAGGCGGTGTGGCTCTGGCAGGTTTCGTGGCTCTGGAGACTTTGCTGGTTTTCAGGACCAGGGAACATGGGGAATCCGGTCTGTGGGGTGAAGGGAAGTCTGAAAGCCGGGGCTGATGGAATAGCAGCGAGGTTTCTTCTGGAGTCCAGTCATTCTGTCATGACACAAAGAACGAAGGACTCAGGGTCAAGCGCTGTGGCAAAACAAAAAGAATTTTACTGAGTGTAAACAAACAGGAACTGGAAATTAAAAAGATTGTGTGGGAACAAAACATGAGGAGTGGAATGAGGACAGGCACAGGCAACATGAGGGAATGATGTCAGTGACTGGACAGAGGAACACAGGACTGGGGAGCACTTACATACAGTATTTCACTTGTTCCTTCAGTAGTTCTTTCAGTGGTTCACAAAGGTTTACGGCATTAACAGATATAGTAACAAA
>JAAGVU020000103.1:1469174-1520115 GCA_011763525.2 Mormyrus iriodes
CCACTATCTTCTCCAGAACTTTTGATAAAAATGGTACATTAGAGACCAGTCTGTAATTACTGAGCTCCTGTGGATCCAAACTTGATTTTTTCAGTAGTGGTCTGATTACTGTTACCTTAAATTGGTCAGGCACATCACCTGCAGACAGTGACGCATTTATTATGGCAGTGATAGGTCTTGCCAGAACTTCTAGGGATTCTTTAAGAAGCTTATTGGGGATTGGGTCCAGTGGACAAGTAGTTGGTTTGGTCTTATGTATAATAGTTCTTAACTCTTCTTCATCAATTAATTCAAATACATTAAGGGTGTGTTCCACATGCACTGGAGATAATTTTGGGCCATTTGAACATGTTTGAAGCCTGATGTTTTTAATTTTATCATTAAAGTAGTTCATAAAATGTTCACTACTGAAGTTACTTGGTGGCAGAGGTTCAGCCTTATTTGTTAGATGAGCTATTGTTTTAAAAAGGTAGCGAGGGTTATTTCTATTGTGATCAATAAGATTGGAGTAATAGGTTGAACGTGCCCTATAAAAGGCTTGCTTGTATTGTTGCAAGCTGTCGGACCATGCTAACTTTAACACTTCTAAACCTGTGGATTTCCATTTGCGCTCCAATCTGCGGCACTCCTGTTTGTAGGAGCGTGTGTGATCATTAAACCATGGGGAGTGTCTGGTGGTTTTTACCACTTTATTTTTCAAAGGCATACCACAAAAATGGCTGCAATAAGCATGTAAAAACTTCTTTGTAAATAAAATTTCTTCGGGTTGTTGGCGATTTTGCAAGCCACTTTGCGTTTTTCCACCTGCATATGGAATTCCACGGTTTTGATCCCACTGTACCGTGCTTGAAGAGCTTCATGGAGAGTGAACAATAAGCTTCCTATTGATTAACAAGTTGCAACAGATTACAAAACAGGTCAACCAGCAAGTTCATTTAGTTTGCAGTTTGCCCTAACAAAAAATGACAGATAAGATTACTTACTAGCTAACTTAGAGCAACTTGTCGGTTACCTGAAGCTAGCATCCCTCCCTTCCCTGCAAACAGAAATGATTGTTGCTGGTGTCGCTTATACGTGAGCTGGATTACAAATAGGTAGCGACAAAAAAAATCTTCCCATTCAAGAACATGTAAATCACTGTTATTTTCCATGCTTGTGACACTTTAATACCCTTGACAGATGGATTTAAGGCATTTTAATACCAATTAAGGTCTTGATGAATTGAAGATGCAGATATTTCAGTAAAACAATCTCCAACACAAACTACTTTTAAGTTTTCATTTCAGAATTTCAGTCAAAACGTTTCGTATCAGCAGTTAATAGCAGAACCAGGCCAAACTAAGCGGGTGGTGTATGAACTTAGAGCCCCCCCTTCACAGTTAGTGGTACCACCGTCACCCACCATCCTCAGCACCATTACACCTCCCTGAAGCAGCGACAGAGTTTCAGCACCCCACCAGCTTCACAGTTCATGCACGGTGCCATGGGGCTCCGGCAGCTCCCTGACATCACAGTTCTGGATGAGCTTGAAGTAGAAAAACACAGTCTCTTCGTAGTTCTTCGTGGCGATTCTCTCGTTCACGCCATGAAACCTAGTCATGAGAGAGGTACTCACTAATGAGTATAAATGACAGGGACTCTGGCCCAGATCACAGCAATGAAGATTGGGAACTATGTAAAACCTTGACCACATGCAAGAATAAAACAATAATTGGAATTTCAGTCTGTCTATATAATTGCCTTGTATTGGTCATAATTGGTCATAATTGCCTTGTATTGGTCATAAAGCTATGACTTCCCTCATCTTAATCATTAAAATGTTTTGGGTCAAGGCTGAAGTTTTTCTCAGCCCTGTGCGCTACCTTGTTCATTACTTATAAAGTTATAAAGAGCCGGAAGTCAAGAAATTAGGCTTCAGGGACCTTAACAGATGTTTCACCAGTCAAACATTAACAGGAGCAGCCCGCTGCACATGGATCTGACAGGAAAACTATTTTTGGGTAACTACACCAGTTACAAAATCCTGCTCTGAAGAAACAGAGAGGAAATAATGAGCATGCAAAAAAATAAAATAAATTAAATTAAATTGAAAAAAAATCACCCATCGAATGTGACAGTGCAGTAACCCCAGACATGTTCTACCTGCACAGTTGCTTTGGAGATGAAGCTTTTTCCACTGTGACGTTCAGGTGTACCATGTTAACTGTCTTTCCTCCTTAAAGAGGCAGTTCACCCCAAAATTTATAAACATAAGAAGTTTACAAACAAGAGGAGGCCATTCAGCCCATCAAGCTCGTTTGGGGAGAACTTAACTAATAACTCAGTTGTTAAAATCTTATCTAGCGCTGACTTAAAAGAACCCAAAATTTTAACTTGTACTATTCCATATTCTAACTACACGCTGTGTAAAGCAGTGCTTCTTCAAATCCAGTTTAAAATGTTCTCCCACTAATTTCCACCTATGGCCACGAGTTCTTGTATTTGAACTAATATTCTAAGTAACTATTATCTAAGTAACTATTTGGCATTATCTAAGTAACTATTTGGTTGAACAGCATCCAGACCTGTTCGAATCTTATATGCCTAGATCATGTCCCCCCTTTGCTTGAGGCTAAACAGATTCAGCTCAGCTATCCTCTCCTCATAAGACATTCGTCTAAGAGCAGGAATCATTCTAGTAGCCAAAAAGATGTGTTTTAGAGGGGCTTTAGTACTATCTACACATCTATGTTGTTGTGCAGAAGATACAAGCACGAGCGCCCCGGTGATATCTTCTGCGCAGTGATATGGCTGGTGTGTGGAGTTCGGTAGAAGAAAATAGTTCCTGCATTACACTGCTCACTACAAAGTCTGTGGATTACCTTGACTAACCGGGTCATAATTTCTGGTAAGAGACGTTGCTGTTTAATTTTTCAAATGTATTTTTCTGGCCCTTTAATCACCACAGAGAGAATACCATTCAATCCCATTATATTTGAGAGAAGCCTGACATTTCTATGGCCGGTATCTCCAAAACTAGGCATCTCCCAGCAGAATGACCTAGATGGATAGATAACACCATAGAACCTCTGAAACATACCTTTTTTCAGTTTTGGGGTGAACTGCCCCTTTAAGCTGAAATAATAATGTCTTCCGGTCCACAATACTTACCTCTTTAAATCCCCTGGTTTAAACCAGGCCGGGGCAAAGCGGTATATGTTTTTGCTCAGGGTAGTGTAATGACGACTGTCTGTGTTTCCGATGCACAACCCTAGGCAAAAAAATGGGATGACCATGGATACGGGTTGCCATTCTTCTGTTCAGATTTAACTTGCCATATGAGGACTTGACCAGCAAATGGCTTGGACCTCTATGTAGTGTTACCTGGGGCTACAGCCACTTGTGGGAACATATCCAGCACCGTTTTCTTGATCAGCTGGTACCCAAAGGACTTGTCATCGTAGGAGCTTACAGGCAGTGGGTCAAACCCATTAACCAGCTCAATATTCACCCGTTCATCTTCCACTGTCCCTCTGATTAGCTCTAGCACCTGGGATGGAAAGCTGAAGGTCATCTGCCCGTGTGTTCTGCTACCCAATGCCCTCACACAGACTGCCTCCACACAGGCAATACAAAGAGAAATACCAGGGTCAGCATTACCAAGATGAAAACAGACACCTCTGGTTTAATAGTATTTTAGCAAATGCCCGCCTTATACATATACATTTAGGTTCAATGAAATTTGGGTGGTGTGAATGAGAAGTGGAGCCAGGGGTGGAGACATGATATTGGGAAAACTTTAAGAATGAGCAACAATGTACAAGAATCCAATTTCATTTTCATCATCCCATTAATTTGCCTGGTTCAGGAGTTTAAAACTATTCTTTTGAAGCAGGATTTCAAGATTAACACTTACCTGAAATGCTCAGACACAGAAGCACCTCCTTCACGCATCGAGCCTTAGCTCTGTGGTGCTCTTCCCAATATTCTCGAGTCTACATTTATCCCACTTAATAAATTTTCATGCCCTGTGCTGCATCTATGGAACTCGATCCTAACTCATCCCATAAACGCCTTTGCTCCCATCATCTAAGTCAGCAGTGATTAGGAAAGTGAGGTGACTCACCTCTTGCACTGTCTGCGTAGGGTGGATGCGCAAATTCACAAATGCCTCTGCATACGGAGGTATGATATTAACCTGTTAGGTAAAGAAAGGAACCCAAAGGAACCACCCTGAAACCCTGACAATAAACACAAGGATTATTTTGTGCTGGCAAACAAAGGCCAGAATCATCCATATGTAGAAGGTCTTCTGACATTTATTCATTTTCAATTTCATGCATAAGCCAGCGCTCTTCTGATTAAAACGAGAGACCGCAGGATCGGATGTTAGATATCTCAAAGCCAGCTTGATCTGTGGACAGCCATACTTACCACAGCCTAGAGTTTCAGATGATAGGAAAGCTGTAATAAAACTTTCTATATGTCACACGACAATTATTTGTAAAATAAAAGGCAGGAGGAGGTCAAAAGAGCAAAATAGTTGGGCCTAGGGACTCTTAAGCTATAAAGTTGGAGTTAAACACAGGTTACCGGTAAAGGTAAATAAGTAAACAAAAGTAACAAATACAAGGAAATAACTGGTGTGTAGCAAGAGGGTAGTTAATGCAACAATGAACGTATGCAAATTAAAGAGCAAAAAACACAGCACCTTAACCCCTCCATGGAACATGGTGACAGCAGTGGTCGTACGGACAAAAGCATTCATTTCTGGCCTTCTTTCCATTATCCTGCAGAGACAAGAGAGCAGGGTTAGTGAAACATCGCATCGGAAAAAATAATAGCGCCCACCTGAAGCCGCAGTTACCTTCCAAGCAGAGGGGAAAACAGCCACAAGTTGGACATGATGAACTTCAGCGGCAGCGCAAACTGTTAAGAGGAACCACAGTAAGTGACTGTAGCGTAGACAGGCAGGTCCAAAGCAGGTCCAAAGTAGGTCAAAAACAGTCCACTCAACGATACTTTTGGTACAGTCAGGCAATACAGTGTAAATCCGCCATTATCAGTGTAGACAGCTCGGATGGGGGCTCAGGACCTCAGGTGAAAAGCCTGACCTTGTCGGCAAGATGCTCGAACGTGCTGCGCTCGGGACCGTAGCCAAACAGCATAGGCATGGGATTCTTCTCAAGTCTGGGAAAAGACACGGCTTTCGTACACATTCCCGGCTACATTCAAGCCATTTCAAGGAAATGGCGCCCTCTACAGCTTAAACTGCGGTTACACATTTACACCTTAGAGAATAATAATTGATAACCTTAGACAATTATTATTACTATTATTATTATTACTATTAATTGGGGGGAAACACAATAGATGAAGGAAAGATAACACAGAGAGGCAATAATAAAGACAAGAATAAACACTAGACATGTTAGATAAAACAATGTATGATGACAGTAGTAAACATTGCAGTAATAAACAATGTGCTATCAAAAAAAAAACATATTAAAAAACACGGCTCCGATCGCTGGGACAGCATCCAAATAAAGGGATCAGCGTTCAATTTAAATATACATTTTTAACAACTTTAGGGTATGTTTGTCTAAACCTATCCCCCAACATCAACGGCTGCGTACTCAACAAGATGCCATGGAAACAGACCCAAGGAACCCATTGGGGGTTACCTAGTAACAGCACCGGCAAGGATGCCGATGCTGGTTTCACTGGGAGGCATGGAGGAGTGGCCAGGGAGGGTGGAGACGCTCAGCTTCACCGTGGCCTGCCCCTTCTCTGTGACTCCAATTCTGTAGTGGGGAGGTGGAACACGCATCATAAAAGCCCATCAGCTGAACCGTGAACCGCCGGAACAAGAGACATACGGAAAGCAATCCTGGCCACTAATTTCACAGCGGCATGGTGGGCAAAAGAAGTGAACGATGACCTCTGACCATTTCACAGGTAATGGTTCTAAGAAGGTGTTAATAACACTACCTAGGACCTAAGCGTCAACAGAGCAAACGCGAGGGAGACTCACAGAGCGACTGGCCCCTGCAGGCCACTGATGACTCCATCCAGAACAGCCAGACCCTCATCAAGGACAAAAGCCAGGCTGACGCCTCGCGACTCCAGCAACTTTACAATGTTCTTGGCCCCGTTGTGGCCACCCACCTGGCAGAAACCACATGAATGCTACCACAGTGACAATAATGCTAAATGTGCTCCGAATTCAAGAACCACAGTAAAGCCCTTTATAACGTATTCCGTATTCGGGGCACATACTGCATGTCCCACTTCACTCTTGTCAATGTGAAATCACACCCCATGTTCCCCAAAGGCTGCGAGCATTAATGTGGGTAAATTCACATTTAAAAACTCTTCCAGCGCCCTGTGTCTGTGACTACGGCTGAAATCCTGATGGAGCAACAGCATCAATATTAAAGTTTAATCAGTTTTAAAGTATAAAAATGCAAATGAAGGATTGTTGTCAGGAAAAGGATCTGCATTAATCTCACTAACCTCTTCGTCGTGACCCAGTCCAACGTAGAAGCCACGTCTGGGTATATAGCCGCGTTCGACCAAGTACTCCAGTGCTTGCAAGATTCCCTTTACAGACAAAAATGTCCTTATCAGTCACTGTGCAACGAATGTATACAGTGGTTTTGTCATGAGTAGTGCTGTAGGCAATAAGTCTCAATAACAAGTGTCTACACACTGGTTTCTAGAAAATGACTTTTATATGGACAATGAAGACAGAGAGGGTCACAAAATGCCTTTCCGTTTCTTCAAGAAATGTTTTTCAACGTCACTGACCACCTGAAAAGCACAGGCTGATGGAGGCACACACAGCAGGTTCACAAGATGCCCTTGACCGAACGCTGTCTGTCTCTCGCGCCCTCCCTGCTTTATCCACAGTATGCCAATTTGTTCTGCTGCCTCCCACTCACAACAGGTGTAAGACAACTGAGATCTGAACTGTGACCGAAGCTGTCAGAAGTGATGGAATCAGACGGAAATGAAATCCATGATTACCCAAGAGAAGTTGCAAAGTAACCTAAACAGAAGAGTGAGACAGACACAGCAAACCACTGCCAGCCACCATGGACCTGTAGGCCTTATCTTGCCCTGCAGCAGCTGTAATGTGAGGGGGACACTCATCACTGGCTGATAGTGTAGATAGTGCAGAATGCCCACCACAGCAGAATGCTTGTCGTCAATGGTTCCCCGGCCATATATAAACCCATCTATCTCCACTCCGGAGAAAGGTGGGGCATCCCACCCGTCGCTCTCCATTGCCGGCACCACATCGATGTGTGCAAGCAGCATGTAAGGCTGCAGGGTGGAGTCCGAGCCTGGCATCCAGAATAGGTGGCTGTAGTTGGACACCACCTCGTGCTTCACCAGAGGAGAAGAGAACACTGCAGGAAATACTGGTGAGCAAAAAAATATACAGGTAAACACAGCAGTGTTTTATTGCACTTGGATAATAAATTGTTTTTTCATGCCAGGTGTAAAGTCCGGCTTATCAGTGTAAATGCCACAGTTATCGTCTAAATTGGACAATGCCGATGTGTATCACAGTGGTTTTCTTTGTCATGATATAACATTTTTGGAGACTTTGGGGTCTTGTCGCCCTATGACCTTAGCTGATTTCAATCGTATTAACGGAGCCTCGCCTTTATTAAGGCTAGTTAACGGCGACACGGAAGCCAGGCGTGATCTTTATCCGTAGTGAGCTTCTCTCACCTCTCTCCAGGAAGCGGCCGAACTCCTGCAGCGCGGTCCTGTTCAGATCATTCTCCGCGAAGGACACGGTGGGTATCTGAATAGCCTCTTACAGACAGACACATACTCGCGTTAATGCATGCACTCAACCGTCAGAAGAGCAATCCAGCCACGATATGCTTCGTGTAACATCGTCGCAACCCGTAAAGTTACAGTAGTCATATTACTGACAAGTTTCAAAGTTCTCGTATTCATGTCCCTGCTAGAAAAAATGACCAGAAGACCAGCACCAAAACACAACATATGCAGGTATTGCCAGCATTACTAGCATGCATTACCTGCAAATGTTGCTGGTCATTTTATCAGCAGCTGTTATTTGTTGCGTAGTCCTCAGTGCAGACTCAGGGCTGTGACAAGTCTAAAATAACGTAACTGAATGACTGGCTTACTGATTTAATACTAAAAATAGTAATGAATTTACAAAGTGACATACAGTGGAAACCGATGTGTGAACGAGGTAGCTACCTTTTAGATTGGCCAGGAGCTGCTCTCTCTGCGCTGCGCTTATATGCGCTGGGATACTGGCTGTTCTCTCCCATTTTCCGAGCTGAAGCCCGGAATTAACATCCAGTGTCAACGTCCTAATTGTAGCAATGAGCAGCACGACAGCCAGGACCAATATGAAGCTTAGAGATGTAATTCTCAAAAATACAAAAACCTTCGGTCCCCTGGACTGGCCAGTCATATTCGTGCCGCTCGTTGTCGCTCGAATAGCGCGAATTAACACGAGCGACAAGACTTCCGGTTACACGCTTAAAAATGAAAGTGTCTCGCTCCAAGAGTCAATAAATACAATCTGTACTGTTATCAAGGTTACACGCTTTGTGGAGTACTGCAATCAGATGGAACATATTAAAATGACACAAAATAAAAACAAACTCAGCAATGTGGAAATTTCAGGCACCAGAAAGTACAAATCCAGAACAAGATTTTCTTTCAATAGACCTATTGTATACACTGTGACACTTGTGTGACAGTCGTATAACACTCATGCTCAACGGGTTGGTTGAAACAAAATCTTGGTCTGGATTTTTACTCTCTGAACCTGAACTTTCCACCTCCAGTGCTCAGTAATTTGAGTAAGGTAGCTGTAAGTCTAGTTCACTTGTATCGTCAGTTTGAGTTCAGTGCTACTCCAACCTATAAACCTGCACAAAGTCAGTTTTAGCGTTTTGTGAACTTAAGCATTTACAAACATCACCTCTGCATGGCGACTATGACTTTTCCTGTTATCTGCGCTGTCACAATTAAAAATTGGATGCTGTAGGAACTACAATGTATTCCCCAGATGGCCCTATCACCCAATCCATCTAATCCCTACTCCTCCCACACCCCCACCGTCTCTAGCCCCCCCAACATATTCTCCACACTCTGTCTCAGTGTAATCAGGTGCACCAGATCTGCATCTGTGGCTGTCCTTCTACGGGACACTGCTTCAGTTTTGGTGTGATTTGTCTCAAAATGAAACAGGTCCAAAATCATCACCGATACAATATCCCATCCATCTACTATAACTGCTTATTCCATATGGGTCGCAGGGGTCCAGAGCCTATCCCGGAGGCTGTGGGCGCAAGGCAGGGAACAACCCAGGATGGGGCGCCAACCCATTGCTGGGCACACACACACACCATTCACACACACATGTATACCTACGGGCAATTTGGCAACTCCAATCAGCCTCAGCATGTTTTTGGACCGTGGGGGGAAACCGGAGTACCCAGAGGAAACCCCACGATGACACAGGGAGAACATGCAAACTCCACACACATGGAACCCGGGCAGAGACTAGAAACCCAGTCCCAGAGGTGTGAAGTAACAGTGCTAACCACTGCACCACCATGTACAATATCCCAAGGAAGTTTAAAAAAGAACATTAAATTTCACAGTTAAAAAATTGTCTTCTGCAGCTGCCCACTTTCCTTCTTTTGCTGCCACTTAGCAATGCTTCAATTTTGGGGCAATATTCAGGGTCGTGGGGGGTATCTTCATCCAAATATTTTTTTTTTGAAGTGGCAATATGAGCCATCAAATACTTTTTGAGCTATCACGTTCACAAGATTATCTTCTCCAGTCGTCCTTTCCTTTGTTGCAACTAAGGAGCACAGCTTCCGATTTGGTATGATTTGTCTCAAAATTTGACCAGTTCTAAAGCTTCTTACAGTGTGTGTGTAAAGTTTGAAAACATCCATGAGTCATCGCATTAATGAAGTGTATAAGGCTGCCCTTCCATGTGCCACCACTATGCCGCCACAAAAAATATTCATATATAATTTATAAATATTACACAAAATAAAACTACACACGATCAATTTTCTCCCCCCAGTTGAAGCTTTACCTAGAGCACCTGAAAAGGTAGATCCAGCACTGCTTCAACTTCGGCTCCTTTTGTCTCAAAATAAAACAGACCCCAGATCATCGACTATACAATGTTCTTGAAGAGTTTGAAAAAGATCCATCTATTACAAGATCAAGTGTCTTCTGCATACATCACTGTATCCTTTTGCTAGCACCTAGTGCTGCTGCTTCAGTTTCGATGCGATTTGTCTGATAATTTGATCAGTTCCAAATATCTACCATACAATGTATCTGCAAAGTTGGAAAAAGTTTAAATACTCTTATCACGACAACGAGGTACATGTTTGTGGCGATGGCAGCAGAGTCCCAAAAACAATAACAGAAATCGCAACATAAAACATAGTAACATACCCATTTCTGGTCGGCGTAACATTTATATTATTTAAAAGCAGATAGGGCCGTTACTATCTCTTATGCTGTTACCTGAAAGAACCCGGGAATAAAGAAGGTGCTCAAAAAAATGGAAACTGTAAATGTGTCCTAAATCAATTGTAAATTTTGGATTTTGCCTGCATGTGACATTGTTATACTGAAATTCACAAGAGCATAAAAGTTAAATCCTTCTTTCAATGATGAGTGGTCAAGTTCGTTAGACTATGTATAAGATCATTTTCTCCAGCATGTTGCTGTTGTTCTGGTAAACCTTCTGTCTTGAGCTTCCTCATGCCTACCTGAACAGGACTGCAAACATGACTGTAAACGGACAACAGTCTGGTTTTTAGTACCCCCATACAATCACTTCTGCCTCAAAGTGAAAACATACAGACATCATATAGAACTATTTTTAAATTCAATATTTACTCATTTCCATTCCAAAAAAATAATAAATAAATTACAAATAAATCCAAGTCAAGGATCCCCATTTCCTTCACATGGAGGTTAAGCTTTATAAAAAAAACAGTACTAGTGTTTAAGTTGTCTGACAAAATTTTCCCTTTGTTGCTATGGAAACCAACAGAAAGAGCTGGAACGAGGTAGCAGAAGTTACTCCTCCCCAGAGACTAAGGAAGGATCTTCTGAGGTGGCAAAGGATGGCAGATCCCCCTGCCTCTCTCCCTCGTGGCCAGAACTGTCACGCAGTGCAGCGAAGGGGCTGTCTGGGGTGCCCTCCATCGCACTGAAAATCAGGTAGAAGAGTAAGGCCACAAACAGAAAGACCAGGATCTGGATCCAGATCGGCACTAGGTGGCGCTGCAGCTCCCGCCTCTCCTTAGTGCCGGGGCTGGATGGGGTGTCAGGGTACTTGAACTGCACGGGTCTCCCAGCCGCCCCCTTGATGGGTCTGCGGCGGGTGGCACTAGAAGACAGCAAGAAGGGGGGCAGATAGTCAGCACACTTGCACCACATACCCCATGATGCTAGCCTACAACCTGGTAAGGTAGCAATTACCTATTTTAAGTAAGCTGAGTCTGGCTAATCAAGCCCCCATTATTAACTAGATCAAAACATTCATACCAGTTCATTTACATCCCCTTTGGCATTAGTCCTTAAACTGTACTTTAATAATGCTTAAGTTGTGAATTATTAATAATTATTAACATTATTTACAGGCAAACTGCATTACATTTCTTCAAATGCAAGAAAACTGGCAACACATTCACTACAAATATTTTAAATGTAGGATTATTTCATCTTTATATTCCACTACCTGTCGAACGAGCCAAACAACGAGGAAATATCGGGTTCAGGCGTTACACTGACCTTATACCAGTGGGAGTCCGTTCTGTCCCAGGAAACATCTCCATCAGAATATCACTGACGGGCTCCTGTTGGACATGAGAAAAGCACTCTAAGCTAACTAAACTAAAGAGGACTGAGAAGCAGCATCTCTCATTGACCCTTGCAGAACTAATTCAGTACCAGCAGTAGCATCTGCAACTACTTCAAGGGAAATGATTTCAACGTTAAGCTGCCGTTATACGGAAATAAACGCAAAGTAATACAACAAAAAATTCTGCAAAATTCTCTTTTTTGATGATTTACGAAGATTATAATGAGACATATTTACTTTTCCAGGATTGTATTTGTGATAATTAAAAATAAACAAACAGAAGTACATGTAGAAAGGTGCATTTGCCTTAAACTGCTGTTTGAACACAGACGGTTTGGGACTAACGAACTGCGATTTGCTTGTGGCGTTCTTGTCCTTCGTCATCAGGTCCTGTCAATGGTATGAAAACACCAAAAGTAATGCAAATTCTCCTCTCCATTAGCATCACACAGACCTTAAACCCAGGCAAAAAAAAAGCACATAACCTTAAAGGAATCTGACAGGCTGATTTGAAAAGCAACTTTTGCGTTTGCTGATATAGCGAGTTTGCCTGCCTCACAGGCAAAAACAGAGGAAACCGACAAACATGAATGAGAGACCTGCACTGTTCCAGATATCCTTAGTAATATATTCAAAGCAGAAACTGCTGAGGAACGAAAATATGGAAGGAAGAAGTCACATTTGCTACTTTTTCCTCAGTTGACAGCCTTACACAAAGCAACTTGGATTTAACCCACAGCTGAGCTCTCAAGTTAAACACCTTCAAGGTTAGGACACCAGTGCTTCTCCTGTACTAGAAGCTTACAATTCCAGGGCCTTAACCGCTACGCCACCTAGGGCCTGGAGACAGTCACGCGACAGTTGCCGCGGTGACCGGTACTGACCATTTGGCTACTGGCTGCCGGTGGCAGTTCATTATTCACACCAACTTTGCCGCCCATCGCTGCTCTGCTGATGTCAGGGCTCCTACTTTCCAGCTACAGTTTAGTGGACAAAAATAAATCATGAATATCTTCTTTACATCAAGGTTCCTCAATTCCAATCCTGGAGGAACAGTCTGTGACACAGTTTGCAGATTTCCCTGCTCGAACGTGCCTTATTCAGCACACCAGCCAATTGCCAGGTTTAGTAGGTGCGTCTGAGCAGGGAAATCTGCAAACTGTGTCACAGACTGTCCTTCCATGACCGGAACTGGGGAAGCCTGCTTTACATCACGAAAACCAGGACCCAAATTACACATCACAGGCCCAAATCTTTTGACACCTAGATTTATAAAATATATCCAAAATTGGCAGTAGCCTATGCACCATCTCAACCACTCCAGTAATGTTGTGCTTTGGTCAATACAAATATCACTGATATAATCTTAAATAAATAAAAATAAAAGTCTAAGTAGACCAGTCTGCCTGGAAATGAAATCCTCATCACACCACAAAAAGTTACGTTAGTTTTACAATAACAGTCTTTACATTTGCACTGCACCCATATGATATGCAGTACACAACTGGTAAATGGTAAAGTTAGATTAAATGTGTAGAAAGGGACAGGCACATCCATGTGAAAAGACATCGATGATTTCGTTAATTCTTAGTGGGAATGGATGTCAGTGAAGAGGGACTTTCCTCTTCAACCAGCTGAGTGATGCTGAAGGACTGGAAGGCGCAAGAGGAGAACCTGAGCTGGTCTACAGACGCGTGCTGGGGACTCATCTGCAAAGACCGTGTTAGAGGAGAGCAGAGGTTTGTATGCTTGTATGCAGAAAGCTGTAGCACCAAAAGCTATTAGACGAGAGGTCTTAGACAAAGATGCGAAAAGGTGAGGTAATCATCCAAACTTGCTCAATTAGGCAAATATTATTAAAATAACCCAAGAATTGTGTTGTCAGAATGATCACAGCCCGTTTCATTAAATCAATACCCCTCCCCCCCCTTCTGTTCCGAGGAAAAGCACAAAATACCCACTTGCTGTGCATAACCAACACCTGCCTGCCATACAGCAGCATGACCAGGGACGTTTGGATGAGTCTGCATTACAGTAGTGAAGTAGGGTGCCTGTGTGCCCTGCAGCACTGTTCACCCGGGTGACCATGCATCCCATTCAGATAAAGGTGGTTTGTGAGAGACAGGAGCAAAAAATACCCCGGATGCACTCAGCTCTCTCTGGGGTCTGGACGTCAGGGTCTGGTTCCTCGCTGCACTGTGGCCTGTCAGACTGATGGCACCCCCCTTTGGGTTCACAGCATGCAAAGCCACCATGGGCTCAGGGCCTCTGCACCCCGTAACAGTGGCACAGACACACAGCACGGCGCACACACACACACAGCACAAGAGCGGAGGCAAACCGGCTAGAGTCTTTCACAAAACCTTGCAGAATGTGGGTCACCTAGCAGATAAACAATGAGCCAGTGCTGGCAGGCCCCCGCGTTACCAACGGCAGCAAGGCCACACCTCAGAGAAGGTGCAGTCACGCTATTGTCACATGGCAGATATCTGATACAACATTTAGAGAGAAATCAAAGGGCACCACTCACTCTAAGTCCTTAAAGCAAAACTACCAATTCTGTCGGGTTTCATTGTTAAAAGAAAGATGGCGTAATGAGGTTATAGTGAATTTACCATTCCAGAAGAGGGCAAAAAACACTGGGGATAGTATCTGCCATCGCCCTGAGAGCACACCCCCACCTGTCCGGTCAAAGGAAATGAGCAACTGAGTCCTGCTTTCCCATAATCAGCTCTCAGCTTGAAAAATAGATGGATACCAAGGTCTCTCTAAGAGGCGCTAAAAGTGAAAGCAATACATAAGGAAATTAAAAGTTGAACTTTTAGAAAAACTGCTGATTTGACATTCCAGGCCAGCGTTTCCCAATATGGTACTCAGGGACCCACAGTTGGTTCATGTTATTGCTCCCTCTAAGCTCCCTACCAGACAGTCCACATTTTTGCTCCCTCTAAGCTCCCTGCCAGATGGTCCACATTTTTTGCTCCTTCCCAGCTCAATAAAAACATCGACTGTCTATGGGTCCCTAAGGACCAGATTGGGAAACACTATTCTAGGCTTTAGATCCTATTTAACCAGTGATTCCTGAAAACAAGAGCAGCAAAAACCCTTTAACAATCAGAGCAGCAGCTTTGAGATGGTACAGGGGTATCAGAAGATGTCTCACCTGGCTGTGCCCCTCTTGGTCCTGCTCCTCGTCAGTCTCCAGGTGGCCCCCTATGTGTACTGAGCCCAAGAGGACACACAATGACATATTACAGCACCAGCCTTGAAATGCAATACACAATGCTTCTCAAAGGAATTAGAAACTGCTGAATTGTGACCAACCTATGATGAGAAATGTAATCCAATTAAGATTTGGTGTATTCATACAAAAACACTATTAATTTCATATCTATATAAAGATATTTAAACAAAACAATTATGAAATATATGTATACACTCTCTCTCACTCACACACACACAGGCAATTTTATATAAAAGATTTTCAATTCTCTGTTTTAGCTGAATAGCTACCCACAAAAACATTCAATGCTTCCAATACAAACAAACCAAAGAGGATTTTTCTTCACACCAGAATCATGTTCCTCATCATCAGCATCATCTTCCTCGCCATCAGAGTACTGGGCTGCATATCCTGCACCATTGAGCGGCGGGGGCTGTGAGACAGGCTTCAGTAATATCCGCAGCTTTCTTTCATACAGAGCCCTAGTGGACGCTGACACAAACAGATGGAGCCACCATAAGCTTTCGAGGAAAAACGGTCCGTATTCAGCTATTACAAAGCATGACAACCACACACATCAACTGCGATTCTAATTAACTGAATGTTTTTCGAACAGCATGCCTAACAGGCTCTCTTCTGTGTTTGACAATATTTTCCCCAGCATTTGGTCTCTGTGGTATCAGGAGGAAGCGAAATTAGCATAGCTATTCAATTAGGAGGAAAAGAATGTTCCAGAGATTCACAACACTACTCAGTTTTTAATGGCCAATTCTAACATTAAGGTTTTCACTTACCATTCCCATAAAGCATTTAAACAGGCCCCCTGTAAAGAACACTGACAGCAGGTAATTCTTTACTTTTCAATACCTCTCTACACCAGAAAAGTCTCATCATGATTATTTTGCCGACTTAATGGTACCCTGTAGGCTTCAGTTGTATTATTTGACTGGATATGTGTTCTGATGGATCCAGCAATATCTGTAAGATGTGTGTATTAAGGCTGGGAAATTAATCTAATTTTAATTTCAATGTTGGCCTCCTATGATTATCTAAACAGATTTAGAGAGAAAACGAATATTGTGCCACATTTCGTGTCCCGTTTTGTCTGGTGATGTAAATCCAGTGCAGCCCTTTCCAGCCCCTTATTTCCCAGTTGAATTATATTTGGAGTTCAAGGAGATCCGCTGTTAAAAAGACTTAAGGTTCAATAAATGCATGACATTTCCAAAGTCAATGAGCAAGTACGGTAATCAACTGTGATCTCAATATTGACAAAAATGTGATTATAAAATCGAGCCGCCATAACCAGTATATAACAACAGTAACTGAGGCATGGGTCTCACCGACGATAGGCCCAACATTGACACCATACTGGAGCAGCCTGGCCTTCAGCTCCACGTCAGTCAGCCGGCTCACATCCATCACGTCCAACTCCCTGTTCTGCCCTTCGTTCTGAGCGCAGGTTTCTTCCTAAAGGAAACACAGCCAGCGGAGATGCACTCAACAGTTTCCCCTCCAGCAGCCAGTAATGACCAAGAGTCTCACCATAAGCTCGTGTATCAGCAGGGTTACATTTCAGTGTCTAGTATAAAAAGATGGACGTGCACATAAACCTTCGGTCTTATACAGGGATAACATGAAGAATTACAAGGCACATGACCTGAAATAACACTTAAACAAGAGAACACCTTTGTGCTCTTCTGGAGAAAAGTGCAGGCAGATATACCAAGCATGAGCATTCTGTGACAATGCCTAACCAGGACGTCTTTAAAGCACCTTCCCAATTACTCTTAATTATGCAGAACATGCAATATGGACGTCTCAAGGACTTATTTTTTAATTTCATTAACACATTAAATCTCATATTTAAGCCTGTTTACGTTCCTTGAATGTTTTCATCTTGCACATCTGGTGCTTGAACACTCTTATTAGGTTCTTACTTCGTTAGAAGTTATTGTGTAGCTCCTGCTCCAATACCGCCGACACTCGTAGCCAGGCAGTCACTGGAAGCTCAGCCTAGCCGCACTTACGCCTAGTTGACTCCCTGACAGCATGCATGTTTGCAATGTGCTATTTGCTTCACTCATACGTCGCTTAACACAAGAGCGTCTGCTAAACACGTAAAATGTAAATGTTAAAACTTAAAATGTCAGTAAGGTCAAAACAGGAATCAGATAACACCGATAACAGGAATCGGCTTCATGATGTCGCTGGCCACTGCACCACAAAACTAATTACTCCACGATGTGGAGGAGGCCCTTATTAAATGATGGCCAAGCAGTGGGCAACACTGCAGCTTAAAATTAAACAGAGTTATAAATAGAAAATCTGTAGGAGGAACACATGATAACTTACAAGCCGCCTGCTGTTGACCGCCCGTGAGTAAGGCAGCTCATGTGTTGTGAAGCAAAATCCAGCAGAAATTGCAATGTGACCATAAGACTGAGAAAACTTCCACACTAACGACTGACAACTTTCGAACAGTCAGTTTTTAACAATTGACTAAAAATTGGTTATACACTGTAAGATGGCAGGCATCACAAAAGGTACATGAAGCATATTACAGAACTGTGCACTTGACACTAACGTAACACGACATCTCAAAAGGAGACATCAGTCCGAGAAGGCGGCGTGCTGGGAAGGCCTTCCAGTTTTACCAGAAATTTAATTTTTAGTCAGTGCACGGAGAATAAGAATGTATAACTATGCTGAAAAAAAACAGCCCTCCTGCTAGCTGAAAACACTGACTTGGGGTAATGAAGCCTAATTTCAGTCGATTTTAGCACACTTGGGCAATAAAAGCCTTTTTTTTATATTTTTATTTAATGACACAGTTTCAGTTTTGCTGCACCTGTGATTATTATTTATACCTCATTTGTTTTATACACTTAAACTGCTTCCACAAAATTTGTTTGGGGGGGGGGGGGGGATCCCAAACCTGCCGCTTCTGCCCTGTGCGATCCAGCCAATTCGGGATACTTAAAACCCGACCCCATGTGCTTCCAAAGACACAGCACTGCAACAGCTGCACCATTGCTCCAAGTCTCTCTCTGCTGACCTCAGCTCCTTTGTAGAAACACATTTAAAACTTGGCTCAAGTCCCAGGCACCCAGTAAGCTCAGATCATTGCAGTTAAACACTCCCCCAGCGACTTGCTAATAATATCAGCAATGGAGATTCAGCTTTTTGCACAGGATAATGCAATAATCCGCCGGTCTATCAAAACGCGACCAACTTTTAGCATTTTACCATCTTATTCACTTAACAGACGCCCTTATCCAGAAAGACACACATAGGCAGAGAGGCATATGTGGAGCACATACATAAATAACAGCATCCATTCGTGGACTTAAACGTGGGCCTCCTTAAAATGCCACTTTCACCAGTGGTTCAGAAGCAACGTGACCCAAAAAAAGCCTCCCCCCCGTTTTCGACAGACGATTAATCTTCCAAGGTTAAAGGATGACAGACGCTATAATCAATGAAGTCTGAGTCAGATTACACCTCCAAGCGAGAAGCGGAGCCACTCACGCCGCCCGCATGCCCCCTGCCTTCCTCCTCATCGCTGGAGAAGTCGGCGCCTGGCCTGGCGGCGACCTGCTCACGGTGGAGCTCCACGTCCGCCTCCCTCCTACTGTCGGCGGCCGGCGGCGGCACACTGCGCGGCCCCAGCCCCGACCTGAGCCTCCGCTTGGGGAGCGCAGCGGGGTCCTGCACGAACGAGGGCATGTCGGTGCAGCCTGCGGGCGGGACTGCTGCCAGTGCCCAGTCCGGGGGTCCGCTGAATCCCCGCCCCCAGGGCGCTACAATGTTACGTGTTTGTTTTTAGTTTGGTTTAGTACCCCCCCCCCAAAAGTCTTTAAAACAGAATATAATTAATTATATACAATGACTATATTATTCATATTGAATACTTATTGCAACTTAAAGGGTAAACCGAAAATACAAACAGTGAAAATTAATTTTGTTTTGGCTTTTTTGTGTTAATTTACTGAATTATACAAAGTACGGGCGTTTGATTTCATTATCGGCCAAAAGCACAGAAAATTACAGTACAGTACTTTGCTGGGAAAAAAACAGGAATAACGATGTAAATGCGTTAATTGATTAGAGAGGGAGCGGAGCCAGGTGGAAACGCATTAAGGGTTCGCAAGTAACAAGCTGGCTACATTCTTACATCCTGTAATACTTATCTATTTTGCAGAGATACATTCATTCAGACATGGCTTCATATCATACCGGCATAATTAAGCCTAAGTGAGACACAAAACGCTGGGGTATAACCGCGAACTCACTGCTCCGGAAGGCACCGCTCCTTCTCCGGCCGAGAAGCTCGTTTTCGGGCTAAAGTCGTGACGTATTTAGCCACGTACGCGGCATTCTTCGTAGAGCCCTGTGCGACTTATGCTTAATCGCATGAAGTGAAAAAAATAAAACGTTTTCCAGGATGTATGTATTGACAAGTCATTTGTTAGTTTTTATTCATACCTTTAAAGTCTTTTATTTTTGTTGTCCATGCTCTCTACGATGGTTAAATCCTTGTCAATAGGCCTATCTGAAATTCCACTCTGTGCTCAATGGCTTTAAACCCTACATGAGATACCAAACAAAATCACATAGGAATAGAAAGCCATAAAACACAGAAAGGATGAAAAATATATTGAAGTCTTCATTCAGCTGTGGTCCTAACAGCCCATTGCTGATTTTCAGACCAGAATCAAGCAGGTCTCTGTGACAAAGCCGATTGCATTAAGATCCAGAGTCACCCAAAATGTATGTGCAGATTTATAATTGTCATGGAGATGAGTCTACCTTGTTTGTTCATTTGTTTCTTATTCGTAGAGGGAAAATGAGCACTGTTTTTGTGGTTATGCATATTTAATATTGAAAAAGACTGGGAAAGCAAAGCTGCAGCAAACTTGGCCTAGAAAAAGTGTATTTTCAGATATAAGTAACATTACAGTCAAGGCATCTGATAAAAATACAGCAAAGGCACAAGAGCTTCCCAAATAATTCTAGGCTTAGACACCTGCTTGTGGTACTTTCATTCTGATAGTAACCTGGGGATTTACAGAAGTCCCCAGATCATAACCTTCAATCTTCAAGCCAGTTCTTACTGGACAATCTTTGTCAAACAAATGCTGACTCCTGGTGACCAGAGGTAGTCAACCAACCATTCTCAATACAAATGTGGGAAATATAAAAAACGTTGTCAGAATTGGTGCTTTATTGCTAAATCAGAGCAGTCTTTAGGAGACAACGTGAAGAGGAGCTCTACAATAATCCCCATTGTGTGGTAGCTGAAGGTCCTGAAGGCTCAGACTTGTCAGTTAAATCTCACATTTTTTGTCCTTTAACAAATTCTTCATTGATCATACTTTTCTCATTTGTCAGAGTAAAGTGGTTTGTCTAAGAACCCCGTCCAGCTTTTTAGGTGAGTCTGATTTTAGTGTTGATCGGTTGCAACAAATTTGTTTAGCAGATGCTTTTATCCAAAGTGACATACAATTGAAAACAATATCAGACAGTCCATGGAGCAATAGAGGGGTAAGGACCTTGCTCAAGGGCCCAGCGGTGAACTCTGCTGGATCTGGGATTTATTAAAGGTCATACCCTACCCCAACTCCGCAGTACTCGCTGTAGGCTGCGAGGAGTATGCCATGGTGGAAATCAAAGGGTGTGTTACCACCAGAGGTAGAGAGTTCAGGTCCACAACTAAAAATCCAGACCAAGATTTTGTTTCAACCAACCAGTTGAGTATAAAGAGTCACAGTCAGAGAGTACTCAACTGGTAGCTTGAAACAAAATCACGTTCTGGATTTTTACTTTCTGGACGTGAACTATCCACCTCTGGTTACCACTGAGCTACACCCCCTGGCTTATCACTTTTAATAACATCAATCCATCTATCCATTTTCTGTAACCGCTTATCCTGTGCAGGGTCGCGGGGGGGTGTGGAGTCTATCCTGGAGGCTATGGGCGCAAAGCAGGGAACAACTCAGGATGGGGAACCAACCCATCGCAGGGCACATGCACACACCATTCACACACCAGAGAGGAGCATCACGATGCATCATGATGCCACCCCCCACTTGTTACTTCATATATTTAACATATATATTGTCCTATAACTGCATATTTTACTTTTTTCTGACTCTTTAACCTCTCGAAGCTCTTTAACCCCATCACTGCCTGCTAATAGTTAATAGAGAATAGCTGGTAATACAGTGAAAATACTTATTTACTCTTAAACTATTCCTGTATTTTTTCCAATGTGCCCCCTGGTGGTCACATCATATAGCACATGGATATGTTACACACCCTTTTCTAAAAGAATGTCACAATGGTTTGGACCACTGCCTTAAAAATACTTGTACTCACAGTCTACAGTGTTGATATATGGAAGATAATTTATATACAACTACCTTGTGCAGTTGATAGGGTCTGTTTTGGCCTTTATTAGCCGAAAACTCAAAATTTAAGTTTTAGTTTACATGTGGCTAGGGCTACAGAATTAAAAATATATATATTTATTTAGACAGGAATGATATTTGATCAGTGTTTGTTAAAAAGTCAGCGTCAACTCCTGGTGACTGCATAGCATTTCTCCAGACTGTTCTGTCTTCCTTCTGAGTTGTTAAACAGAAACCCCACATGTCTATTTAGATATCCATCTCCTTTACTGAACTCTGGAACAGCCTGTGCCTGGTGATAAGTCTAAGGTCTACACAGAAGCTGTGATTCAGAAATCTTCCTCAAGCCATTGCAGGGTTGGGGCCATTGCCATGTTTAAAAACCAGTAAATTAATCTACATACAATAAAGAGCTTTTTTTTAGTTAATTTGTAAATGCATTGTCATAATGTTCATGATACCATATCGACGTACAATTAATGGATTGTAGAAAATTGCCTGCTGTTAGACAAGCTTGTTTTCACAGAACCTGTCAAAGGAGCCTTATGATCTAGTGTTACCTAGATCTTCCTTAGTTTTTTGTAAAACATTTCAATAAATAAGTATTCATGTATATTCTGTACTTACAGTACATATGTATAGTAAAAGAATATGATCTGTCCAGCTTCTGTTCATTGTCATAATGATATGGTAATGGCCTGTCCGGCTCATTTGGTCACATGACCTATTCTTGTAAGAGCCCTGGTAAAAATTGTATTCTGCACTTTTGCAATCCTGCTCTCCATAATCTGGTAGCATCATATTATCCTTCAGTACAATGAAAACTTTTCACGGCAAAATAGAAGTATTCTCCCTATAACTTCCCATTCATCAGCCATGATTACCTTCAATCTGCTCACATGCCGACGAGAGTTGCTGAGCGGTGCCTTTCCTTCCCTGCCCTGATTTGCATGAGCATGAGGTACAGAGATAAGCCCGACAGGGAACAAGAGCGCTGTGATCACAGTCCCAGACTGTTGATCGCTAGAAACAATTGTAGCAGTGGGAATAGCTGATGGCAGGTGATAGCCGCCTGAGTGCCTTGTACGACATAGTGGTTGAGGTTGAAACGGTTTACAAAAATCACATCTCCAAAATAATCTGGCTTTGCATTTGGCCTACTTCCCTGTAGTCCCCTGCGAGACGGGCCTGTCCTTTGTAATATGGTCCTGAGGTTCGCTGTGGGGAGGCACAATGTTTTCATGCAGCATCCCTGTCAGATTTCTCCATTGAGCCATTAATGTGCAGCTCTTTGGCAAGCAGCTGCACCTGGACCGCCAAAAGAGCAACAGTCATTAGCTGGAAATTAAACGATTTGTGAGCCACCTGACTCTGCAGGTTCGGGCAAAAGCAAGAGAGTGGGGTGTACAGCTTTCTCTATTTCCCACAGAATGGTTTATCCATCTGGAAAACGTAACAGACCGTCAAAGGTCTCGCTTCAGACTGCTACCAGAATGTCTCCTTTGCAACCATTTTAGCTAATAATGATCTGCAACTCCTTCAGTACAATGTACCAGCATCACTTCTCCAGCCATGGGAGGCTCTAACGCCTTCCTAAGCATTATGTAATTAAATTCTTTCCTAGTCAAAGTGTCCCTTTTTCATTCAGTGGTGACCCAAGGCAAACACACACATCCTGTGCAGCAAACTTCAGCATATTGTCGGTTTGCTCATGGATTAAAACTGGCATCGACCCCAAAATGGCAGTGCTCTCTACGTTACACTGACATGAGCTTGTCTTTTTAAATTCAGCACTTGGCTCCTGTTGCCACTTTACACACAGAAAGGTGAAAAGTGGAATGACAGACTTCATAATGTTTCCTATTTGAACATCCTTGAATTTTATCTCCAGCTCAATTTCACTAACTAGTACTAAGTAAGAGTTCTTCTCAACATCTGTTACATAATGTTTCAATGGCATTGCTGCAACTGCTTTCAGAAGAAATCAAAACACATTATTCCAATGGATATATCAATATGACTGATAATTTATTATGTAAGAGAAAATTACTCTTAGCTTCATTCTAAATAAATACAAAATTAAATTTACAATTATTTTACTGACACTTTTGTCCACAGTAACAGAGAGTATGATCCGCCACTGTCTCTGGAGAAAGTCTGGTTCAGGGCTTTGCTCAATGGCCCAATAGTGATATGATTACTCTGCCTGCAATGGGATTTAAATCCACAACCTAGCGACACAGTTCTCGAACCTACTGAGCTACGCATCACCTATGCAATAATACTTGTGAAATTAAAGAACATATATAAATAAAATAATTATCCATCCATCCATTTTCTGTAACCGCTTATCCTATATAGGGTCGCGGGGGGGTCCGGAGCCTATCCCAGAGGCTATGGGCGCAAGGCAGGGAACAACCCGGGATGGGGCGCCAACCCATCACAGGTAAGATGATTATATATAAGCTATATAAATAGCACAGAGTTGGGTCTAGAGATTTTATACTTTTAAATATATACAATATATCGTTTGTTTAAGAATATTTTAGTAATAGTTTACATTCAAAAGACTGTGGATATTATTTTCTAATACTGAACAAACAAATAACCATTAATATGCTCAATTACTGTTTATTAAGTGTCATCTTAGTCCAGCCATTTTTGTAATTAATTTGTATGCAATTTCACCTTACACAGTACATTCACAGTTTGTCCAGCTCTTCCCCCAAGCCATAATGTGGTGAAGGGTATGAAGGCACGAAGGCCATGCTGACTGATGTGGAGGAGGTACAGAACAAGAAGGAAAACCTTCCAGTGCAGGCGTCCACCCTCACATCTGAAAAATGCGGCACCACAAGCAAGTGTACGGAAAAAGAAGGAGAGGAATTCAAAATTCTTATGGGTCATTGACCCCCCCTACTGGCAACACCAGCTTTTAACATCTTCCCCATAAATTAAATTTTACTGGCAATTGTTTGATCCTGATGTGGTGCCTGCAAAGCCAAATCAGCAGTGCATGGTCTCGAGCCAAATGTTTCATTACATTAGAGGGGAAAAAACAAGGGAATTATCCCAGGCAATTACCTTCCTGCAATATTGTAATGCTCTGTCTCAGTTCAGCAGGCATGGAGAACCTACAGAATTTCCATACTTTCAATTACAAGGCCTAAAATCATTATTGTGATTACTAGAAAAGGACAGAGGAAGCGTTCAACATGGGGACACTCATTTACGGCAGTAAATGTGACAGCTGTGATTTACCCTGATGAGCCACTGCCCAGGCTGCTTCCAGGGTGTTTATGAAGTCACGCGTGCCTCCACCTCTCACTTCCCCAACCAGTCCATCACCTCCATCTCCCCGGTTGCCCACTAGTGCAAGCTGCCAAATCCTGCTGTTTCAGGCGATGCCGGTGGAATGTCCATCGCTAAACCGCTGATTGAGAGCGTCTCCTACTCCTCGCCTACCCTTCGGTACTCGGTCGAATACTGTGTGCACTTGATTGCAGATGGTTACTAGATACAGAGGTTGGAACTCATTTAACATGTCATATCATAACTTTGGTGAACTTTGACTGTCATCCCAGGCATGCATAGATAGACAGATAGATAGATAGATAGATAGATAGATAGATAGATAGATAGATAGATAGATAGATAGATAGATAGATAGATAGATAGATGAAGGGGAGATGCCTGTTGTGTTAAAAAATAATAAGAAATAAAAACAATAATCTGCTTTCAGCGCCAAAGATGCCTCTATTTCTTGCTTCTGTGCTACGTGTGGCTCTCTCAGAAAGAACCGGTGAAGAGCTTTAGATCTGTGCTTCTCTGGGGCATTCCTCACATATCTCAGCCTACTGGAAAGCTGGCTGCAGGTTCCTCGTTGAAGGTAACTCCACCCAAATAACAAAGATGACTATGGCTGTATAAGGATAGTTAAGCTATCCCACGTTTAACTATGGTGCATTTAAAAAGTATCCTTCCAGTTGTCCACCACCTATCTGATAACAGCCCTCTATGCCAAGCTGTAAGCCATTTCCCTGCTGCCAAACCTCCAAGTAACTCCAAAGGAGTGGGCAAGAAAAAAAAATCTGTTACATTTACAGTACTTTCTTGTCTCATCTCCAGAGGAAACAATTATTAAAAATCATCTAGCCTAAGGTACACATTTTAAATAGTAATCTGTGATTAAGCACAGTTCATAAAATAGATCCTCCATTCAGAACTTTATGCATTATTTTGAGTATAAGTATAGAAAACAAAACCCTGGACCAATCAAATTAAACAGTATTTAAAGATATGTTCATTTGCACAAATCTCTTAAAAATAAGGCTGGTGAGCTTTATATTTGTATACTAACAGCTCATACAATTTCCTTTATTTTCAGCAAACATTACAGCAAGTCAGTTATATCACCTTGAAAATGAAAAATAGTTGTTTAGGCCAATCATCTCTTGGAAAAAAAAATACAGTGCCGGTAAACGAATGTAAAACAAAAGCAAATCAGCGTGCAGTCATAATGCTGAGAATACTGAGAGCCCAGGACCTGTTAGGGTTACCGGACACAGGCTGTAACCTCGACCATAAAAGCATGAATAGATGAAACACAGTGTAAGTTTAGTTACCTTACCCTGGATTCTTTCACTGTGCACCTACCTGAGCTTCATCCTCCTGTTTTTTTTAGCTGAGAAGCAGGTTCTTTTCACGAGGCGCTCTACGGACAGATAATGAACGAGTGAGGAGTGAGGTGGAAAAAAGGAAGCCAGGGAGAGAGAGAAAAAGAGAGAGAGGGAGAGAGTGAGTGAGAGGGAGAGCAATGGCAGATCTGAAGAGTCTGTAAAGCCAAGTAGCACAGAAAGCAGCAAATAGGGTATGATCGAACCAACATTCTGAAATAACGAAATGATTCATGTACAAATGCTTCATATGCAACGAGCATTTTTTTCAGGGAGGTGGGAAAAGGTAACAGTTGTTTGTTGCCACCAAAATCCTTCTGAGATGGGACCGAAATATTTCAGTATTTCCTCTTGCAGAAGTCTCTGCTTTTTGTATCGCTATGTTTTGTTTACAACTCGCCAAGAAAAAAACAATCTGGTTAGTTTGAGGCCAATAATATTTAGTCAGTTAAGTTCATTTACAACGTATATTCACCCCAAGCAAGTATAAGATATATTTCTAAGAAGCTATGGATGTATTCAATAAAAATAATGCGTTTTTAATCGAGTCTACTTGCTACAGGTGGAGTAAATGTATCTTTATGTATATCACTCAGTTTATGTGATTTTATTATTCGTTGCTTTAATCTCCAATATCAGACTGATTGTGATGATGACCCATGAATTGTGATGAAGTAAGGCTCCGCGTACCATTATATACATGTTGCTGTTTCGGTCGAAATGAAGGCTTTTTCGTACAATCCAAGCAGCACAGGTGAACTAGCGCACTACCAACCTGTAGCTGCCTGATGAGTCGAAAGGGGGCACTAGCACAGCAGCCAGACAGTCATTTTAACCAGTTATACTGTGCTTCTCTTATGGGCTGAGCCAACCAGAGAGGCCTGTTGACAGTCATTTCAGATCTCAGAATAAGGGACGGGTTCAATGACAACATTCCAGCCTAGTGCCAGGTGGTGACCCTGAACCGGTTCTCAGTGACCAGAGAGTTTTGCGCGGAGCCTTTAGTATGATAAGCGGCGTTCTGGAGGGGGAAAAAACATCATTTTCTGTTGTTTTTATGCGCCAAGATTTTTTGGCATTCCTATGTCACAAAGTTAACCAGGGGGTGGATTTCAAGAGTAAAAAAAACATGGAGAAGAAGCAGGAAAAGCAAGTGAACGGTTAAAGAAAGATCTTGCACAGAGAGAGTATTGTGCTGAGGATTTTTTCATCTCATTTGAGCTTTTCAGTATTCTAAATCCATCTCCTTCTCTCTTTTCTGCTCTTGCTCTCCTACTGTTAATCCATCAATGGCAGAGGGGGGGGTCTTGATTGTGGTCGGAAAGCGCCGTACCCTCCTACGGGAGTTATTAGTCAACCCTCGCGGTCCTCCGCCTTCTCTCCAGAATACCGCAAAGGCGGACGCCGGGGTACGAGAGACGGGGAGGCTGGGCTGAAAGGGGGAGGCAGGCAAGGACAGCATCGTTAGGGAGCATGCAAGTGACGGAAAAGAAATTGGATGGTGGAACCGAGGAAGCCATTTCCTTTACCATTTATTCCCCAGCCACTAAAATCAAGTAACGGGGGACTGTGTAAAAATGAAGGTGGACTTGCTTCAGTGGGAAACCCCTGCAAGCCAGAGCCCTCCATCTTCCAATCTGAATACAACCTAGCGAATAGGTTTGCTTAAACACCCTTAGCGTCCCCCTTTCCCTCTCTCTTCCGCAGACAGACAAGCTCCGTTCATTACCATTCGCCCGACCGGTGCGGGGACGCGGCTCGCTGGCCGAGGGAAGCGAGTGAGGTGCGGGCAGAGCTCTTCCCTTTGATTTGACTGAAAAAAAAGCCCGCTGTTGTCAAAACTGTCAGGCAGGCCTTTCTCACGCCGCAGGAGCCTTCATAAGAAACGAAATGTGCTTCACAAGTCGGCAGTCTAGACTATTCTATAATCTACCGAGCCATTAAGTGACGGCAAGCGGTATCAGCAAATACATAATTGCAATAAATACCAGACGCTTATAAATAGTTATTTTTGGTCAGATTATTTATTTTAGACCCCTGCCACCAATTACTTACCTTGGATACTTGACAGCATTAGAATGCATGAGGGATTTGTGTTCACATGGTCACCGGTGGGATTGCAATAGGCTAATGATTGCCGTGCAGAGCGAAATCATTTAAGGTTCTCCTTAGAGATTATGGACAATATAGGTGAAATTTAGGAGTCGGCAATGTGATTATAAGACATAGTCATATTCTACTGCATTTAGTTTGACTGGTTGACCTGTACCACGCAACTCATTACAGCCTTTCTGTGTCCTGTTCTGTAAAGTGTTATTGTATTGCCACATTAATCGGTCTGTGGTGTATTTATGCTACTCTGAGAACAGAACTGAGCTCCAGCAGTGTGGCAATAACACAATCATGCATTTCAGTAGAGTTTAAAAAGAACAGCATGTCCTTAATTGGGGACCGTGAGATTATCCATCCATGCATCTATCTATTGACCGACTAATCTGTTTTTTGGATTTAAAGTCTGCAATGAGATTGATTGACATACAACTCATGATCTGGCATATGTAATGTTTATCGAAATAGCTTCTGCGTTGCGGCATTACTGCATTTTTTTTATTTCTTTTCATTCTTTTTTTCAGACAGAATAACCAATACATGATCATCTGAAGGGCTCTGCCTGCCTTTTCCTGTAATGAATCACCTCCGAGATGCAGTCTGACAGCTCCGGTCCTACCGACTCGTACTTCCCCGCTCGTTCCGCGGCTCCGGGCTTGTCTGGTTTCAGGGACGCTGAATTAAGCAGAACAGAATAAGCGCTGCGAAATTTCTCACCCCGGGAGCCCGAAGCATAAGACCGAAACGCAGTTGCCTGGGTGCAGACAGGGGAGCTTGGCTGTCACACAACAGCTTAACTCCAAACCTCAGTTTGTTACGCGGCATCAGGGCTCTTCGAGCGAATCCTTCAAGTGGAGCCCTCGGGTGAGTCGGCCCGCTTTGCTAAGCCCTGATATATGGTTACCGGATCAGAAAATGGAAGCACCGTGTGGCGTGAAGGGACGCCTCTGCATTGTTTGTTTCCTTCCTCTACAACTTTCTCTTCCTCCTAAGAATTTGTAGACCGTACTTTTTACATTAAAATATTGTATTTTTTTTTAAGAGAAGTTACATGTATTAAAACATGAGTGGAAATGCGGGAGAGATTTTATAATCCATTTCGGTTTATTACAAGAGAGACACTCACTTATTATCTAGAGGGTGAGAAATTTGACAGATCTGCGTCTTGAAATAAAATCTGATAATACCCACACGCTCCAACTGGTCAATTTCAATCATGTCAGGCCTTCGATGGATCAGGGGCTTAAACGCGTAGCATTCAGAGAACGGCAGAACTAGATAATGCCACGAAATTCACTCTGGCGAAGGAAATAAATTCAGAACTCGACGGTTCTTTAGTAGAATATGGACACACGGGGTTTTTTGGCACAGTTTTTATTATTAACACTTTATTAGTTTCCGTTTAGAATATGCCATTCCGCTACTTGAATAAGCACCGTTTAAAACTGATAAAATGCATTCTTTCAGTTATGGTCAGGTTGATTATTATGGATGGTGCCTGGCCACGTTTTAAGGAAACTTTGCCCGGCAACGTCTTTGCCTAACCTGGCCTCATCTGTCTCTATAAGAAAGGACCGATTTTCTTCATTTTTTTAGCTTGCCAGAGAACCATGTTCGACCAGAGAAGCTAGATCTCAGTACAGCTGTGATACGTGGAGGTAACAGCCTACACAGAGGAGCACGGGTGGAGGCCGCAGGTTTGTCTGGTGGATCTGTGTCTGTCTCGGCTGCTAAGGACGCCTGACTGTGGCCGGACCATCGAGGTTTCAGTAGCTGGAGGCAGTGACAGCTGTATACTAAAGTAGCAAGGTAGAATTTGGGTGGAGGAATGCTTCTGAATTTCAGCTTAAATTCTAAAATTTTTATCCACCTGTTTGCTGACTCCGGGAAACGCAGGACACAAGGCAGGGGAACACCCTGGATGGGGTGTCAGTCCTTCTTAGTTCAAACGCTCACATACTGTAGGCAGTATAGAAATCCTGGTTTGCCAAACCAAGTCAATGAGCACAGCGCAGAGGAAACACACATGCAGAGCCACACTTAACCCAGGCTATAAGGTGTAAGACACAGAGCTATCCACCGAGCCACCCTCTCTGTAAATATTTGTGTCAATTTTATATAATAAAATAAATGCAAATGTCTTCTGTTCCAGTAAAATGTGTAATTACAGGAAGCATTTGCACTAGATTGCCAGCTGTTGAATACTCATTGATGAAAGCAATTTAACATTTTCCTCTCTAAACTAACCTCACATAATCAACCTTCGCCAAACTCTGAGAAGGAGAATGGCTAAACTCGAAGTAATGGAGGAAGCAAGAACTGAAATCAAAAATTACCCCTCCCCCCACCAGTAACCCAGTCAGCACAATGAGGGCTCAGATGGCTAGAGACACTGGGAGGATCCAGTGCGGGGGGACCTGGGAGGCATCAGACTGACTTGGTGAGAGAGCGGGGTAAAGCAATGTCTGCCCTTTCATTACTCCTGGTGGCAGCTTTAATTACCCATCGGCACCCTGCTGTCTCCTCAACAGGAAAGTCAGCCAGATGGGCGAGAGGAGGGGGCGAGAGGGAGGCAGCGCACGAGCGGTGGGGGCGGTGGAGGCTGCGAATTACGATTCCCCTCACAACCGACCCCAGCACTCTGTGAGAGCTCAGACTCACTCCGCTGGCCGGACGCCAGCTTGCGGGGGCCGGGAGCAAGCGAGGCTCTCACCTCTTCACTCTCAGTCTCCATAGCTGCTCTCCCACAGGCAGGGGGCGCTGCCGACGAACGAAAGGCAGGTCACGTGCAATTATCTGCAAGTGTAGAGTGTGCTGAAGCAGGTAAGTAAAATCAGACGACAAACAGCATCATTCCCTTGAGATTAGAGACACACGAATTTAGGTTTGTTTGCAAAAGGTCAGGTTTGTTAATGTTTGTTAATATGCATACAGCTGGTTAGAAAGGGATTGTTAAACAGCTTTGGGGAAAAATTGATTGAATACGATTTCATTTAACATTATAATGGGACTGGGAGATTTTTCTAGTTGAGTGAATGATTATAGCCTCGCCCTATGTTTAGAGGAACATTTAAGTATTGTTTTCTAAGCCGTTTTAGGAGGTATTAACTGTTCAACAAACTGCACTTCAACGGCAATCTTTTAAACTCTGATGGAACTCAGCCCAACTCTGACCTCTAGTGTCAAAATAGAGAACAGGCACCCATTTAATGTCGTCAAGGAGCACGATATATATTGCGATGTTTATTACTGCAGTTGTATGGGGTTTTTAAAAAGCTGTTTCCATTAATGATATTTAAAAAATTATAGAATGATAAATTCCTACGTTAGTTTTTGGTAGCATGGTGGCTCTTGGGTAGGCAGCACTGTTGCATAATGTCCAGGTATGGGGGTTTGAATCCTTTCTGTGTGTGTGTGTGTGTGTGTGTGTGTGTATTTTCTCTGTGATGTGCGGGTTTTTTTCCATACGCTCTGTTTTCCTGATAGGATTCAAAAACATGCAAGTTAGGCTAATTGACAAGTCTAAATTTTTTTCAAGAGCATGATGGTGTGTGTCTAAGTCATACTGTCCTGGAGTAAGTGCCCCCCCCCCAACCCTGACCAGGATATGCAGTTAGAAGATGGATGGATATTTTGATACTGTAGTTTATAAACATTTATAGCATCATTTATATTTTATGCTTAATTAAACCAGACTTATCTAAGACCGGAAGCCTTGCTCTGAAAGGAATAACAGATGCATACTGCAGTGCTTTTCCAAAAAACAGAATGCTGAAAATAAACAAATCCTCACTTTGTGTCACAAATTCAGCATAAACACAACGCAAACAAGAGTGCTGGCTGACTTCCTACATTCAGGGAAAACGATGGCCAAGTGGAACATGCCCTGTTACTTGCTTTTTCATAATACATCAGTGTTTCTGACAGTTTTATTTTAGTCAGATGAACAGGCATTTACATGATTTATTTGCATTCAGATGTGTTATTGTACAGTTAGCTGCGTGGCTAATGCTTCACAAAGCCACAATGCAGACAGTGTAAACAGCAGCCGGCATACCCATTAAGCAAGCCAAGCTGTGGCCCATGCTTCAGCAAAGGCTTCGCCACAGTGTCCTTGATCAAGGTACTTAACCTGAATCACTCTGTTAATCAAATTTAAATATTATAGTGAGCTTTGTAAATTACCAAATGCCGAAAGTCACATTGGATTAATACATTAAGGGGCCGTTATTTGGACAGGTTTTGAATTAAGTTAGGATGATGCCAATTTTCACATTTAATAATGGGTTTCTGGGATTTGCTTAACTGAGGGTAGAATAGGGAATCCCAGCCTTCGGTAGTCAATTAGTCAGATCATCTTTTTGAAGCCTGATTAGACTAACAATACTCTTATGTACATGTACACCAACAACATAAATGTTGCATGGAACAGACTAGAATAATGGCAAAGGCTCAGAGAAAATGTCTGAAAAACTTCTTGAAGCAAATTGTGCGAAACCACTTTGTTATTGGGAACAAAAAATTCAGGATAATTCAGCTACAGAAAACACAGACTAGGATGCATGGACTGTTATTTGTAATGAATTCCGCTTAAATGAAAAAATAACCAACAGGACACCACAACAGCTTCAGGTAAGAATATTTATTGTTGGCCCACTTTTACAAATCAAATTCATTTTTAAGTGTTTGTTCCCTTATATAAGTGGGGCCAAAATCTATTATTCTGACAGAAATGTGACATGAATGATATGTAGTATTACAACTGATTTTTATACTGCGAGTTCTTGTGGAAAAACTAAACAACCAATTAAAGACAAATGATGCAGTTTGTGGAGAGCATTACAAGACAGGTGGTGGACATCCAGACAGACCACAGACCGGTGAAATGGGGATGCCTTGACTGATATTGTTGGGATCATTTGTAACCATCCCCAATAATTACCATCCTGATAGGTAGGACACACTAACTCAGTAACTATACATTGTCCCGTACTTCCATAATAGAGATTTTGTAATTGTACTTTATGAGATACTGTTCTCACATGCAGACCTATAATACGTTTGAAGCTGCTATTCACCAGATTGTGGAGGAACCCAGACAGAATGATGGTCAGCAGCGAACTCCTGCACCGGCTGTTGAGGAGGCCAATAGTTACACAATAGGGCTGCGGGACAGGAGGAAAGCAGAAGACAATGAAGTATTTAATGAATAAAGATGAAAATCCTTCACGTTAAGCTGGCTGTGAAGGAGGACTGGAGTAACATTAAGCAACAGTAGCAGACACTTTACTGTGGAATCCAGCGCCACTTCAGGGTGCTGAGATTTCCTCTCCTAAAATAATATCCTTTATTACCGGTCTTTGCCTGTTGTCTTCAATCATCTAATGTGTCATGAAAAGTGCTTCACAGCAAAAATGTCTATACCAGCCATCCCATTTGTTGGGCTCATAGGAGTCTGTGCCCTAGTGTGGAAGGTCTGACAGAGTAACCATATCACCACTGGGCCCTTGAGCAAGGCCCTTAGTTCCAGCTGCATCACGGGGTGCTGGGCTGGATAAATGGCTGACCCTGTGCCCTGACCCCAAGCTTTGTTCTCACCTGTATATATTTGCAGGGATGCGCATAACTGGTATGCAATTGCTGTATAAAGCAATACAGGCAATAATTTGTCATTACAGTGCATTTGCACTGCTACGACAAGAAATTACCGTGCATTTTAACATTTACACGGCCAATCTGTACTGCATTCACAATGTCGGTTAAAATGCCGAGCAATTTCTTCTCACAGCAGAACCAATGCATGAAAAGTATGCACTTGTACTGTTACTACAAGTAATTTCCACATACATGACTTTATATGGCGAATGCATACTTGCGTAGCAGTTACGTGCAATCTTGTATGTTGTAGGAGAGCAAAACAGGTTGTGAAAACCAAGGAATTTCTTGCACAACTGGCAAAATAAGTCTCTCAAGTGTGATTTATTCTAAGACTAGGTTTAACCCATTTCTAAAACCACCCCAAGATGATCCATAAACTTACATTGGAATCACAGACCCCTGACTTCCTAATTAGAAGCAGTATGGATTAAGTTGTCAACTGACAAAAACACCACACAAAAAAAACAAACACACTAGTTTCAATCAAAGAGAAAGGGAGTAATAAAATACACTTTATTGGACATCCTCTTAAACACCTTTTCATTGCAACATTGTTAGCATATTACTCACTTGCAAGCTGTTCTCTGTGCCAAATGACTGCGCCGAAAAACCTACCGGCAGAACAGCTCTCACATTTTTGTATAAACAATGTCTGTGAAGACTGATTACATGTTTTTTGTTTTGTTTTTCTTCTTTACTGAGGTGGACCTAATTTCATATTTTAAAATCTAAAAAGATTCATTTTTTGTTCTGAAATTTGTTACTTTACTTCAAATCTAAAACATGTTTGCTCATAAAAATGCTGTTCATCATTATGGAAGTTTCTGGGAGCGTGAGATGCAAAATTTATAATAATCCAAATTTTAACATACAACATATAGCTACTAATCTTCAGATGGTTCCATTCCTAGAAAACAGAACTGACGATGAAAATGGTCTACAAAAATGGTCTTAAAAAAAAAAAAAAAAAAAATTAAGATTGCCAGGCAGTTGAGCCAATGTTTGCTCATACCATGAGGCAGAAAGTGTACCTACATGCGTATAAAGAACTGGAAGAACCCCCATCACAGGTGTTAACAACAGTTAACCATTTATATAGGCTCTCTCAGCCAGAGCACATAGGAGAAAGTACAACTTTCTGAGGGGTAAGCCTTCCAGCAGAATCACATTTCAAATTCACAACCCACTAAGAAATAAGCTCAGTAACATTTAGAGATGTAATGAAACTGTATAGACAATCTACCGCCACGAAACAGTGGAGGTGAACTTCTCATTGGCCAGTTTACATGACTATCCAATACTGTAGAGAAGAGAGGGTTAAGCATTCCTTTGAGTTCAAGATACATTTTATTTCTTTCCATTTAAAAAAAAAAATTACAAAAACTTGAAGAGGAAAAAAGCAAATAAAAAAATGACATCTTTTGGAAATTTCTGAATTCTGAAATGGAAACAAAAAAAAAGGAAACAGAAAAATAAGCCTGGCACAAAGGATTGAAATATGAGCGACAGCCTGGCATGTCGACAACTATATTCTCGCTATAAAGCGGAGGGCTCATTGTCACTCTGAGACACGTCACCAAAGAAAGAGCAAGGAAAAAACAAAACCGCTCGTTCCCGACACAGAGACTTCCTAAATGCTGCCATATTCATGCCTGAATGCCTAGCCAACAAGTATCAGCACTCTCGTGGACAAATTTATCTACACATGCTGTGTGCGCAAATCTGTGTAGGTCACACGCAGCACGGCAGGTTAATGCAGATGACTCTCGACCACCAAAAGAAATGGTGCAAGCCAAGCAAATAGTACACCGACATTAGGCTCCATCTGAGAAAGTCTCAAAATGCAAACACCCAAATATCTTGGAGAAATGTAACACGATCAACTTTTCTAAGTATATCATCCAAACCCAACTATTTAAAACAGCAAAGCTTACAACGAAATCATTAAACACCCAGACAAATCCAATAATGTGCACAGTTAAGTAATTAAAACGGTTGTCGTTCGCCTTCTTATGGAACGTTAACAACAATATTGCACACTTTGTCTCATTCTTGGATTAAGATGTCTAGGATAATCAATGACGGGAAAGCAGAGACAGGACAGCGCTGTTAGCAGTTAGCAGGCTCTCACACAAATGCGCACGCACGCGCGCACACACACACACACACACACACACACACCCCCCCCCACATTCTCATTCTCCCTTACAACAGTTCAACACAGGGTTGGGAAACCTGAACGTTAAGTGATCTTAAGGGTTTCCTTTTCATCAATTGTGAAAGTAAGTAAAGCAACATAAAGGTTTAGGCAGTAAAAACTGAGCAGGATGTTGAAGATCTATGGCGAGATAAGAACCAGATTTTCAGAGCCAAATCTACGACTCATCACCGACTAAATTTCTGCAGCCGTAACAATGACCCGTTGTCCAAAACGTGAGCTAGTTTCATTTTAACCAAAGGGGCAAGGAAAACTAAAAGAAAAAAAATATACAAAAAATAACACTTATTAGTCAGACCAGAGGCGCCCAGGTGTTTAATTCAGCATATCTGTGAGCATGACCTTTCCTGCTTACACACACAACTTCCTCTAAACATACCTCCTGGATCAATGTGAGCTCAAAGTCCTTTCACATGAATTATCTACAGATTTAAAACAAAAATTAGAGGCGGTTCAAACCGTTGAGCCAGGCCAACATGAAAAGCTCTTGCGGGGAGAAGAAAAAAAAAAGGTGGGAGGAAAAAAAAAAAAAAAAAGAACAGCAAAGAGATTCAGCCTGAAGACAGTTAGTCATCCCCTGACTGAGCTTCCTCTTCTGACACATCCTCCTCTTCCTCAGGTGCCTCACCAGCTTTCTTGGGGGCAGGGGAATCTTTCTTCTCAGCAGCTGGCTCCTCTTCTTCCAGGGGGCTCTCAGGATCATCATCATCCTCCTCTTTAGGGGAGGATTTTTCAACAGCTTTACCCACACTGGGTCGACCTTTACCCTTACCCTTCATGGGACTGGGAACCACTGTGCAGGGAAGAGGAAAATACCAAGCACCCTCTTAAACTTGGTCTGGCTTGCTCAGTCACTGTAATACTTACAGTATTTATCAGGTTTGATAATTTAAACAGCAAATGCATCACAGACTATAGGATGCAAAATCCAAGCCAGACAGGCAAGTAGGTTTCTTTTCACTGTGTCCATTAAATCTATCTTCATATATTCCAGAATGTGTAATGAGGCTGTCAAGCTCCATCTCCTGGACAATCTCAGAAACGCAACTGGCCGACCCATGTATGCAAAGACTGGCACTTTTCAGTCCCTGTACATCCATTTCATATGTTCTTCTTACATGGATGAACAGTTAAAGTCAAAATTGTGTTTTATATTTTCTAAAGACTGTAATGCAAGTTGTCTATATGCATTCTATTTTGGAGGAGGCAAAAAAGCCCCCATAGACTCCTGAGTCATTAAGAGAAAAAAGGTGACTTGCTTCCATGGGCTAGTTGTACCTGTGGCCTTTAGCCGTGGCTTGGGCGATTTCTTCTCTTGCCTGCTTCTCCTGACCACCTTCTTGCTCCTCTTCCTGGAGTGACCATAGTCGCTGTCATCATCATCATCCATCATAAAGTCTTCATCACTGCCAGATTCCTCTAAGGCATTGTGTGTGCAAAGGGGGAGGGGAGGAGGGCAGTCAGAATCATGAGAACTACCCTTTACTACAAGACAGCAAGTGTACAGATTGGAGCAGGGCACCAGGCAATTCCTATTACAAGACACATGACATTTGAGAGGCTAACAGGTTCCTCCAAGTTCATACAGTGACCGGAAGCTATATAAATAAATAAATAAATAAACCCATCTCTTAAAACAAGCTGTCCATCTATTGGCTGTTGATGTTAGGACAGGTGCACAAGAGCATACATAGTCCAAGAGAAGTCAAGCAGCTTAAGGCAAAGAGACTGAAATTAAATAGAATCATGAATCAAGAAATTGAAACAGAATACTTACGATCATCATAGGCCTGTTGTTCTTCATCCTTCTCCTCATCCTCACTGCCCCCATCACCCAACAACATCTCCCTCTGTTTGGACACGGCCTTGGTGGCTGCCTGCCGTACCTGCCTAACCTTCTTGCTCACCTCCCTGTCATTGTCACTGTCGTCTATGAAGACACAATGACACAGTCACAATGCAAATTAAGATATTCAAGTTAGAGACACACCAACCTAAGATGTTTAATGATGTAAATATAAACTGGCCCGTTTCTGTGCAAGACTGTTCTTAAAACAGAAACATGAGCAGTTTATCGATTATCCCAGCATGGTTGACTGTACTTGTTAGAATGTACAAAGCAAGTATACTGCAAACTGGGAAATGGAGCACTATCAGTACCCTAATGTTAAAATTCAGATGAAAAGTCCTATTTGATCATTTCAGGGACTTCTATTAAGATACTTGGCTTACATAGCTGCCACCATGTATTGCCTGGGCCTTGACATTAGAGCAGCAAATGAATTGATAGAGTGGGGAATACGCAAGTGTTTAACAGTATCATATATCTGTCTGGTTAGTTTGCAAGGAGCATGCTGGAATAATGCCTCTTATACGATAAGCTCAATACTGAACAAAGAAATACAAGAATGTGTAATGAGACATCCTGCATGTTGCAGGAGTTGACAGCATAAATCAGGGGTGGCCAATCTTATCCGCAAAGGGCCGGTGTGTATGCGGGTTTTTGGGATAACCTTTAGGTCAGCTGTTCAAACCCAGGTGTGAGGACTCTTCAGCCAATCAGCCCCCTAATTAGTAATATAATTTGGGAGTTGCAGCGAAAACCCGGATACACACCAGCCCTTTGCGGGTAAGACTGGCCACCCCTGGCATAAATTAAAAGTAGCAAAAGACCATTATTCTGACTCATCAAAAATTGAGTTAAACAGCCAACCTTCGAATGACTGGCCACAGTAGTTCCAATATCTAATATCACAGCAAAACATCCAGGCACTACATTAAAGTAGCAATACTGTAAACATAAGAAAATATGCAAACACCAGTAAATATTCAAAAGTATAGACCATGTTCATGGTGGTCCAACTAGGCTGTTTAAGACTGAACTCAACCAGGGCTGCCACGATTAGTCAACGTAGTCGCCGCTGAAAATGCGGATATCAATATTTTAAATCAATGTATTTTTTTTTTTATTGTCATAATTAAAATTACCTTTATGATTTCTAAAACGCTTCGGCTCCTTATAACAAATGTTTTCCTTTAATATCACTATTTAATTACGGGTTTTAAGATAAAAGTTATCGCAAAACAAAAAGGTAGTTTTACACTATACAAAGTTTCGATGGCATACCACGCAGCACTAATGCTACGCAGGAGCACCTGAAGGGAAAGCACAGAGGTGCTATTCTGGATGATGGACTGCCAGAATAGACAAAACCCCACCATTTGTGTTGTATATGATTTTTAAATTACCATTAATACGGAGAGCTTTTTAATATATTTTGTCCTTCTACTTGCTAAATACACTCATTATTAAAGCCATGATGTTGTCTGCTTGTTACCTTAGAATCTTCACTGAATAAGTGTTTGAGAAAATGTTTAGGCTAAAATCTGGGCTTATTCTACATTGATTGACGATACCAGTGTGTGTGTGTGTCGGTGCTCGTTGGGACCAGTGTCATTACCGCAAAATGAAACAGAGGAAAACAAACTAATGAAAAAAATCGTTATCTGAAATAAAAATGAAAAACTATTTATAAAAAAAGTGTTTAAATTTAAAAATCAGTAAAAAGTACCAACACCCCACCAATGTCATTTTACCTAGTTTAACCACAATATCTCCTCTTTTAAAAGATGTTGCAGCTGCTAAGCTGTCCCTTTCTTCACCGCAACTTCAGTAGTCACTGCTTCCATTATTTACCAAAACAGCAGCATGTGGTGCTCCGCTAACCGAATTCAATAAGCATAAAGATACGTAGAATATATACAGATTACTAACTTTTGGGCATCACAATATGCATCTTATCAATATTCAGGCATACTGCTAATCTGTGTACTGAATCGTGGGCGTAAATAGAGTCCGTATAGTGCCGAAAAGCCGGCGTCCATTATCTAAAGCCCTGCAATGACAGTTCGTTGTTGTCAAAATAAAATTAAACCAATTTTCATTTTCTGGCGAAAAATGAATCGTTTAGACTAAATCAATCAGTAAAATAGTCGACAGATTAATCCATAGGAAAATAGTCATTAGTGGCAGCCCTAAACTTAACTGTAAAGCATTAGGTTTATAATACACAAATTATACTGCACAACTAGCTACAGAAGCACAAGACATTAAGGACTACAAAGGAAACACACCTCATTTCTGACTGACAAATCAGACCAAATTTACGTCTGTTGAAAAATGCTGCTGTGAAGGAGAAAATCTAAAAGTAGCAGCAGGCAAAACATTTACTTGTAAGATTACTCATATGAAAAAATGTTTAAGTGACTCTGACATGGCCATATACTGAGAAGCGTACAGTCACATGTGCAACCTGATACGAGCCTTAATAGAAAATACTACTACTATATCAAACATAAGCAATTAAGATGGCATCTTAATTCTCTACTGGTTATAATTAGAATTACAAGCAAATGTTAAATATAACCAAAAGAAAGCTCCCTGCTGTTAAACTGGCAATGACTGATCAGAATCTTTAACTCCAGGCAGTCTTACCATCGAGTTTCCTCTTTTGCGCCCTTTTGCTGGACTTATCATTGCCTCTCTTTCCCTTCTTGCCTTTTTTGCTGTCATAGTCACTATCCCCCCCTTCCTCTTCCTCCTCATCTTCAAAGTCATTGTCTTCTTCGCTGCCAAAATCATCTTAAAAAAGACAGATTAAAAAAAATTAGACTTGAAAAGACAAACAATTTTTTGTCAACCCCGGGCAGGTGCAGGCCAGAAGCCTGTGCGTGATTTTGTAAACATTGTATTTAGCTTGTATCATGCATAAATCTATTAAAATTCCATGCTCAATTCTACCAAGTTCCTGGCCTCACAATATTTTTCCCCCAAGGAGAAATGCATGGTAAAAATCACACTTAAGTTTACAGCCGTGTCGGTTTTGGGCAGGGATAACGCAAAGCGCTTTGAAACAATACAATGTGAAAATGTGTTATACAAATAAAAATTGAAAAGTGAATTGAACACTCCTTGCTATTCATTTTAATCACCAGGTTTTTAACAATAAAACAGTCTTTTCACAATTTCTGTATTGAATGATCTTTCAAGTATTTCATATTTAATAGTTCAAATAATGGTGCTACAGAGACCTTTACAAACATTTGTTTAATCCAGTCATCAAAACCAACTGAACAATGACAGAAAAACACTTCAAAAGCAAGAACCAAAGGACTGAAGGTGTCTAAGAAATAGAAGAGCGATGGAAGAGCTATGTTTCATGAAAATGGTTTTACTCACCTGCAGAATCGTCATTCTTGACTTTATCATCAGAATCATCACTGGAAGAGTTAAAGAAAAAAGAAAAATGGGATTCTGGCCTCTGGCTCCTATAATCTCTGCCCAATTCTCCACTTTTAAATCTCTCTCATGCCACTTTCTCCCTTCAAAGCACTATTCTCTAAGATCTGTTCCAAAATGTAGCTGACTCACCTGTCTTCCTGCGAGTTCTTGCCTGACCTCTTCCTGTTCTTAGTTTCTTTAGGGGACCTCACCTTTTTAAGCCTATCCAAGTCCCCTCCATACTCCTCATCTGTACGGAGGGGATAAAATCTTTAAAAATAATACCACACACAAAAACAGAATGTGTACAAGAACATATAACAGTTGTTTACATTTATGTTATGTACACGGGAGAGATGGTGCTCACCTGCATCGTCAGATTCCTGGAACTGTGAATAATCAACAACCTTCCTGTTCCTACAAAACCATAAAAGGTATGCGATCACATGACTACTTTGGCAATACACATTTATGGACAGCGACAACATTCTCAAGACAAATGCTACATGGATTAAAAGAAATTTACCGTTGTCATTTTGAATTATACACTAAAAGTATGTTAAACAACATGTTGACAGGTAAATTCAAATCTTTGCCCTATGACACAAAAGCAGGACGTGTATTCATGCCAAAATTCTTGCAGACTGGCTGGGTCCTTAACAGGCCAGTACAAAGGCCTTTCCATGCAGGCTAATTAAAAACACCTTAGTTGTTTATGCCAAAACGTTGAATATATTCACGGATTTCAAAACTGCAAAAACGTAAATCAAATTGTAGGTCATGTTTAATCAATTCTATGAATTGTTTAGCTTTCAGAGTGACTTCAGAACGAGCAGCTGTAACCCAGAGTCGTCCCCTCGGTGGGGGCCTTAATGGTCCCTACAGTTAATGGTTCCTTTGTGTACATCGGCGTGAGCGAACTGTCCTACTCGTTCCCATGTAACGCTGATGGACTCGGACGTTTCTTACAAGACTTTCTTTGTGCCAAACAAATGTCCTTGAATGTACATATGGGAGCGGCACTTGTGTAAAATGACAATATTAGAGTAGAAATATTTTAGTGTGTGAGCAATTCACAATGCTTAAAGAGACGTCCCATGATGCTGAATATTTAGAGGGATGGAAATTGACTAGGTGAAGATATAATGAAAACATAGACAAATTAAAATTTCTAATTAAAAAGACAGTTTTTGAATAGCGTAACAGCAGATGGACACAGTGCTCTCCCTTTATCCGGGAATACACACTTAAACTGAAGCCCTGAGAAAAGAACATTGTTAGAAGCAGTACATTCAGGCTAGTTAACACACTTCCCACAATAACTTGTACGGGTCCCTGCTTTTTAAGCATCAATTAAATAGCTGAATTTTAGAGTCGCTCACGAATCGCAGCCGCCGCCACACGCCAAGATCCGTAACAGTTACCAGGTGTTTTATTACAGCCCCTTGAATCCGATTAATGGGTGGGATGTTAATGAATAAACGCATGGACACCTGTGCCGGAGCCGCCATGACTCCTGCTCCACGTCACCATCCCATAAATCAAAAGGACGAGTACACATCACGTCGGCCGAAATCCACCCGCTGGAGGATCCGCTGGATGTCGAACCGCTGTTTGTTAATTATGGGCTCTGCGCTCCGCCGAAATGCTGCAGCTAAGTTCTTGCTGGCTCCCACTTGGCCTACAGGCGTGCTGCGCTGGCACAAAAAATACCAAACCAAATACAGCAGTGACACTGACTGAACACGGATCGGAGTAGATATGAATAACAACAGTGTCACACAGACCTGAAATGCTAAGTGAGATGATTCTTTCAAGCGTGTTGCCATTTAAACAGGTGAACTTATCTCTTTCCCAAGTGTCCACCGGTTGACACCAACCTGTGACAGGTGGACTATCCCAGCAGGGTGGCCGGTTTCTCTGACTCATCTCAGCAATGCTGTGGGTGCACCTGCCGGTTTTACTCAAGTGAATTTTCTTTTGCCTGGGAATATTTTTCACGGATCTGTGCCCCCCCCCCCCCACCATGGAACCTGTCCCTCTTGAGGGGCAGCTGGGGTCCTACGGGGAGCGACTGTGGTCACAGCCGGGGTCTGGCCTGTCTGTTTCTGAAGGAGCGGGGATTCTCCAGCAGATCATAATCGCTGTTTAGCGCCTGCTGGCAGCTTGCTCTGATTTGTGAGCTCGATCCCTTCCTGACACACGTATTATTCGCTAAAATTCTTATGACAGAGTTTCAGGGCCAGATTACTGATATACCTGAGCTGGGGTGTTTCTCCAGACCTGCGACACAGAGGCTGACGGCCATATACTGCAAGTTGTTATTGGCATGTAGGGAATGTGTGCTGTCAGGGCCCAGGTTTGACAGTATCGCTCCAGCAGTTCGGGACCGCGAGACACCACCTGTTCTGTGGGTCTCGGTCTGCCTACAGCGGGAACTTAATTTCTGTGTCATGGAGTGTGAAACCTTGGGGACACAGACAGGGGACTTGTGTCAATCAGGGAAATGTGTCCGGAGTAGGCGACCCTTAAAGATCTCATCATGTATGTCCTGCTCAGGATTGAATTATGCCATATCTAAACAAGATGGGGAGTATGACGGCCATGAGGAGCTATATAAGCCCCGGTGTCTCGGCCCTGGGCCTGGACAGCCGGAGAGCGATGACATCGGGAGACATAGTGATCCTTAGCCACATGGGACCTCCCCATGATTGATTATCTGTGTGTCCAGTATGACAACAGTGTTTCAGCTACAGATCTGTGTTGCTGCTGCAATATGAAACATTGAAGAAAATGTGTTACAACAACGATTTGGAATAACATACACACAATAAAGTGACTGGTGGGGGAGGGTGCAGCTGGATGAGAAAGATGGAGTGGGGGTGGGTGGGTTTCCTTCAGTGGTGATGCATACGGTGTACAGGGACTCATCCTTGATTTATGTTACACCCCTAGCTTGGGTACTTTTTCAGCCTGGTGGTGTTGGATGTCAAAAATGCGACATGTCTTCTGGACTGTGCTGCTACTCAAATGCGATCCCCAAATACCTGCAAAGACAAGGTGGACCTGGGACTGGCCATGGCTGACAGGTGCAGTAATGTCAGAACCTTCCGTGGTACAAGGAGGAACTGGGGGTGATGAAACAGACCTCGGGGGGACTCTGATCCCAGAAAGACTGCCAACCCAACAGCGCCCCTCCCAGGGCAGGACAGTCCCACTTCACAATTACCCAGAGCAAGGCTCATGAAGCCTAACAACCCAGCGGGGCCATGAGTTTAACCTCTGACTCCTCACGCCCTCTGTTTAGTGAGAGTAACAAGACGGCCTTTATTTGATGGAGACGGACTGGATTTCACATTCAGAAATACACAGAAGACAAAAAAGACATTCTCACTCAATTTCATGCCTACTGAGACAGATGTGACTTGCATTCGAGGAACATACAAATTTTTAGAAACTAAAATATACATTTAACACAAAATAATGTGATGAGATTAATGTATACTCTTAAAAATATATTAACTTTTCTTAGCATTTTATATTGTGTAAAATGCCTCAAAATATTCAATGCATTAAAAATGCATGAAATGCATCTTTGTGCAATTATAAGAGTTGTGACTGACTGTACGACAGCTGGGAGTTTAACTAGGCTACAATCTCTAAGTTCCTCATGTCTGGAATCTTTCCCCAACCTTGGACTAGGCTGCTACTTGCTGCCACTGTGTGATGTTATGCAGTAGTACAGTACCTATTGTAAGGGGGGGGGGTCGTTATCGCGAGACTGGACCATTAACAACCTGCTCGCCTCGCGCACCACAGGGCGCTGCTTCGCTGCCAGGGACGAGCCGAGACGCGAGAAAGCGACCGCGAGACGCCAACATCTGGACGGGACATCATGGAGGGAGCGAAGCCCGTCTAAGCGCACAGAGCGGCTCGGCAAACTCCTCGGCTCGGCACACTCTGGGTGAGTACGCGCTACGCGGCTTTTTTTTTTCTTTAAGCCGTAACCGAAACTTAGATTGTCTTACCCCTTGCTGTCCAGCACTGGGTCGGGCAGCGGCAGCTGCGGAGTAGTATGCGGTCGCACGCTTTCCAGCGAACTGTAGTTTATTAGTCTGTCGCCCTGTTTTATAGCGCCTTTCGAGCTTACACAGTAAATCGTAATTTATATTACTCGGGCCATAAACTTACAGTTAAAGGAAATACCGAAAGTAAAAGTGTCGATCGCTACCAGAATAATTTCAAGCGTAAAGAAAAAAACATAAAACCTGGAGGGGGGGGGATAAATAAATAAGAACTTTCCGCGTCCTGTAATTTGTTTAACAAAGTGCACAGCCTCGCTGTGTCAGACCTGGTCGCTAATCGGGCAGCGGAGGACGAAAACAGCGTGTGTGCGTGTGAAGGCACAGCCGACTTTAGACGTAGTTGATGCAAGTGGCGATCGCTTCTGCGAGGACAGGGGGCTCCGCAAAATGCGACTTTGCGTTGTCTCTGATGCCTATAAAAGGTCCTGCAGGAACTTTAAAGGAAGCAGGCTGCGGGATCGCTGGCAGCTCGATTTGGACTACCATATGGCAGTAAGAGAAGCACAGCTGGAGGTAGCGTTTCCATTGCGGTGATGTCAGAGCAGCTGACTCCACAGCTTGCGGTGTAATTAGCAAACAGAGCACTCCAGTTTAGTCCCCTTTGCTTTTCTCCTTAACCTCGCTGCCTGGACTAGTGCTGGTATTTGGGAGCCCTGCTTGTAGGGTGTGCGTCCGCGGCGTGTTTAATGTGCGCTGGAACACGGAGGTCCGGATAAACGCGCACGGGCTGAATCCGATCGCTTCATGAGAGTGTGTGTGTGTGTGTGTGTGTGTGTGTTTCTGTGTGTGAGCGGGTCTGTGTGTGTGCGTGAGTCTTTGCTCTGATCGCTTACGGTTCCGATGGGAAGCGCTAAAAGTAGCGATCACCGTTTCGCACTGATGTTACTCAGCGCGGACAAAGGTAAGTTTCGTCTCTTTGGATCGTTTTGATGTTGATTTTTAGAGGGGCTCTGAATCATCACTAAGTTCGCACAGCCCGGCGTGTGACGCTTTCCAAAAGGCGAGACTTTCTCGGTGTATTTTAATTTAGGCGGCGCAGAGCGCTCAAAATATTGTTGTTCAGCAAGTACACGATTTATCATCATCAGCGAAAGGCGGATTGTCCGCGTTCCGACGCCGTTGTGCGCTTTATTTAGATGCCGAAGAACTTTATTTCCGAGACTTATTAACGCACTTTGCTATCGGCGACCTTTCATCGCGTATATATTTAGTTTTTAAACATTGTTTCAATCATTAGGTTTTCTGAAAATAATTTAACTCACGCAATATTTTTATTGGAGAAGACATTTAGAAACGTTTCTCTTTGGAAATAAGCGACCTGTTTAAATTGGGCCGTCGGGTTACTTTTGTACGTTACTTGCATTCGCTATGGGCGAGTGCTGGTGTTAGTAACTGGCTGAGCCAACCCGGCTGAGCGGCCGCGATCGGTTTGTTTAATATCTAGTTTTTCCTGTTTCTCGTCAGGTTATGAAGGAAGAATGGAGTTCCCGGACCATAGCCGCCAGTTGCTGCAGCGCCTGAGTCAGCAGCGTCACCAAGGCTTCCTATGCGACTGTACCGTGTTGGTTGGAGAGGCTCGATTCAGGGCGCATCGAGCCGTGCTGGCCTCCTGCAGCATGTACTTCCACCTCTTCTACAGGGACCAGCTAGACAAAAGGGACGTTGTGCATCTGAACAGTGACATTGTGACGGCTTCGGCTTTCAGCCTGCTCCTTGAATTTATGTATGAAGGGAAGCTGGAGTTCAGCACACTGCCGGTGGAAGACGTGCTGGCGGCTGCCAGCTACCTCCATATGTATGACATCGTCAAAGTGTGCAAAGGCAAGCTGAAGGATAAGGAGCTGGGCTTACCGGACAGCAGGGCAGGCGAGGGGGTGGGGCCGGGCTACCTGGATGGCGAGAGGGACGGCTCCCCTGGCCGGCGGGCCCGGTCGCATCGGCCGAGGCCCCCCCGCGTGGATGAAGGCGAGGTGGACACCGGCGAACTCGGGCCGCCTGTCAGCGACCGTGATCGGTGCTCGCAGGGCAGGCAGAAGGCGAACGGTCACCCCGCCGGGTCCCCGGACCTTGTAGGTGTCAATTATGTGTCGGCGGAGGGTGAGGCCCGCTTCCGAACAGCTGGAAAAACAAAAGCCGAGGGCGGCGTTCCGGCCGAGTCGCCGTCCCAGAGGCCCGGGGCTTCAGATGACACCGACTGCGCCCTGGACTTGTCTTTCAAGCCTCTGTCGGGCAGAGATTGTTCGCGCCCCCCCCACGTCTCGGGACAGCTGGCCCTCGACAGCCAGCAGCAGGGCACCGAGCCACTTGTTAAAGACGAACAAGACCTGCTGTCAGAGCGGGAGGACAGTGAGCCGGCGAGCCCGGGGAGCCAGCGCTTTGGGAATAACGCCAGGAGCGCCACGGTGACAGGGTTCGCTGGCCTCTTCTCGGGCAACAGCGGCCCCGGCGCGGCCCTGCTCCCCCAGGAGGAGGAGGACCTGATGGAGCAGGAGGGGGGCCTGGAGCCGGGGGCGGGGGGGAGGAGGGGGGCAGAGGGGGCGGGCGAGCGGGCGCTGCTCGGGGACAGCGAGGAGGAGGACGACGACCTGGCCTCCTCGGACATCTCCACCTCCAGCGGGGCACTGCTGCCTGCCGGACCGGCCGTGTGCGCGTGCCCGCTGTGCGGCAAGGCCTTCCCTAGCCCGCATGTGCTGCAGCTGCACCTAAGCGCCCACTTCCGAGAGAAGGACGGCGCGCGCGCCAAGCTGTCACCCGACGGCTCCGTGCCCACCTGCTCCCAGTGCGGAAAGACCTTCTCCTGCATGTACACACTGAAGCGGCACGAGCGCACGCACTCCGGCGAGAAGCCCTACACCTGCGCCCAGTGCGGCAAGAGCTTCCAATACTCGCACAACCTGAGCCGGCATGCCGTGGTGCACACGCGCGAGAAGCCACACGCCTGCAAGTGGTGTGAGCGCCGCTTCACGCAGTCTGGGGACCTCTATCGCCACATCCGCAAGTTCCACTGCGGCCTGGTCAAGACACTCGCTATCGGCTAAGGCCCCCGGCAGTAGCCCGGAGCGGGCTGTCTTCCAAATGCCTGACGGAGCCTGTTGTAATTAATAACCGTGCAGAAACTCACAGAGTGGGCGTGCACTTCCTTAAATGTATTTGTTAAAATGTGATCCAGGTAGTAAAACTTCTTTTTTTTATTTCTTTAGCAGGGGGGTGGGAGGAGGACCTAAAAACATTTCAGTTACAATTGGGTGGAATTATGGGATGATGTTCTCACTGATGGGCACTCGGGTGGGGGAATGGGGTCCTCGTCATGCAGAAGTCCTAAACCCTCGTCTGTCCGTTAAAAGCACAAAATGTGAGTTGGAGGCTGGATGACCCCCACCCTAAGCACCCGACACTCAGAAAGGAGCAAAGGAACAGAAAGGCGTTTAGCTGTAGTTCAGAGCTGTAAGCACCGTGAGAGTCAGGGCAGACGATGAGATCGCCCGCCATCGCCAAGCTGGTTTGCATACTAATAATTCAGGAAGTGGTAAAGCTCACTCGTCCCACAGGGTGAGGCGGACGGGCACCTAATAACTGGAAGATTCAGCCTTTTAGGAGTTTGCTAGGCCAGTAGGAGATAAACACTGAATGAAGTGTAATAACCATGTGGATACATGGGGAAATGGGCTCGCGGGAGCGAGGAATGCCCTGCCAAGTGAAGGCCTGCGTATATACACCAATCAGCATGTGGGGTGCATCACAGCCAGTGTGAGCGTTTTAGGGTGGGGGGGGGTTCTCAGGAGCCTATGCCTGTAGCAAGTCAAAGGAGGGGCAACAAGACCCCAAGGAAAAGGGGCAGTCGGTCTGGCGCAGTCTGCTTCCTGAACCGGGTGGCACGGGAACTCATTGACCAGGGTGGGTAAGGAGGGAATGGGGGTACGGTGTGTGGCCCCTCCCAGACTCTTTGCCATCCCACTGCGTGACTCCTGATCCTTCCTGTCCCCCCCGCCATCCGCAGTTTAGCCTCATGCCCACTTGGGAGTCACATTCAGTCACCTTACTGCAGTGCTCCCTTGGCGGTGTGAGTGAGTGTGTGTGTGTTTGTATAACATCCTGTTAAAAAAAAAAAAAAAATTGCTGAACTACTGAGTAAAGCTTACCCCACAAAAAATTCGCAATTTTCGTAGGTTAAACCGTTTCATTTTCTCACTTTAAAAATTTGATTCTTTCTGAAGATATATACACATCTTACTTTGGCTGGAATTAGCACTAAAAAAAAATCTAAGTTATTTCTTTTGTTAAAATCTTTCCTGAGGAAACTTGATTAGAATTATTTATTAGTGTTTTAGTTCAGGGTTTACTGGGATCTGAATCTGAGTATTACTGCTCTTACTGCTTTCCCTCATCTACAATATTCAAGCACAATAGATTGAAATCCATGGATGCTGTCTGTCAGCGATACTGGTGAGCGAGGGTTTGCTTGGGCTCTGAGGTGTAATTAAAGTCCTACGCCTGGCATCCTTTTTTTATTTAGTGACCTGATTTTTGATGGATTATTGACGTCCTGCTCTGTGGGTGCTGTTTCATTAGCGAACGGGGCAGAGAAATCACTAGTCCCTGTAAATACCTTTACTGTAATGTGAATTGATTCTCTGTGCGTCTTACATGGGCAAAAGAATATACTTAAATGACATTCAACATTTACTACACAAAAAAAGCACTTGTCTTGGGCTTGCGTAGTGTCGTTCCTGTCTGCTTGGTTTCAACACTCAAATAATGTGTGTGCTGCTATTTCTAACGAGTTGTATATTTAATGTATATACTTCCTTTATTTATAAAACAATTTAGGCTTTCCTTGACCCCATACGTCTCTGGGCTGGGTGTTTGACAGCCCTCTCTGTAAGCTAACCTGTAGATTTTGCCTGTTTTTCTTCGAAACATCTGTCATCTGTAGGACAGGTACAAGCGCAAACACTGAAGTGTTGTGTATCATTTTTTTTTGTGAGTGCAGATTTTCTCACTTCTTTAATGTGGAAGATGTATTTATTAAAGAGGCAACTGAAGGACTGTACTGAAGAATTGGACATTGGCGGGCACTCGCCCCCTGATTATTAGCCTGATATGTGCTGAATACTGTTGTTAAATTGGGAAGCGATCGCACAACCACGGTGTTTAAGTTGCACTTTATCGCGACAAGTCATTACATCTGGGATATCCTGTTTTTCAATGTGATTCCCCCCCAGGTCGTCACGTTTGGACATGTGAAGGGAGTTGTAGTGCGGACTTATAACAAACGCCCCCCCCCCCCCCCCCCCCCCCCCCCCACGGGGGGGCGGCGGGGGCGCGCGAGGTGTTATTGGGGCGTGGGGCGGGGGGGGCGCGCAGACCTCCCGCCCCCCACCACGCACCCCG
>JAAGVU020000103.1:1521119-1533666 GCA_011763525.2 Mormyrus iriodes
AAATTTTTTTTTTTTTTTTTTTTTTTTTTTTTTTTTTTTCACAATTTTTTTTGTTAAAAAAAATTATATTTGTGGGGGGGGGGGGGGGGGGGGGGGGGGGGGGGGGGGGGAGGAGGGGTAATAGAATTTGTAGGAGTGCCATTAGAATTTAATATAATTTTTTTATAACAAAGGTCTATTTTCTAGAAAATAAATGCTTCAGTGTTAGTGATTCATAGACTACATAGGACAATCGGTATGCAGAAATGGTATTGTTTAGGTGTTCAGCTGCTTGTTTTATTATTTCTGGGGGGGTGAGGGGTGTTTGTGCTTTTTGGAGTGTGTTTGTGTGTGTGCTGTGGAAATGTGACAATCCTGATGTCCTCATTCTTAGGTGGCGCGTAGATTAAACAGCGTTTCTGTGACTCTCCTGTGTGTCGCCTCCATGTTCGTAGCCAGGAGTCCCTCCGAGTCGGGAGCATTAATGAGCCGCACATCACCGCCAGACCGGGAGTCAATCCCTGTCATTCTACATGACTGCATCACACTTGCTGTATGACCTGCCATTATAATAACAGTAATTATTATTATCATTATCTATCCCTAACTCGCATCAGGAAAATGCACATGCAGGAGACTAGCTGGTTTACTTGAAGTATTTGAGGTATTTGCCCTCTAAATGTTCTCAAGGAAAGCTGCGGTTGTGTTTTTTTTTTTCCAATCCTGCAGCAGTTGCATGGCGACTGCCCCAGACTTGTTCTAACAGTGTGTACAGACAACAGAAAAGGCCGTATTATTATGGGTGCATTTGCGTGCGTCCTCCCGTGCAGGCGTGACACCAGGAAGGTCAGAGAGCTGCTCACAATGGCCGCAAGTTTTTTTTGTTTTTTTTTCCAGTGCCGGTGCCAACGATGATATGATGATGTAATTGTACACAAACTGGCCAAGTCTAGTGATGATGAGATGCCCCCCCCCCCCCGGTGTCCAGGCAGGACCAGGCCGTCGGGACAGCGTGGCCGGGGGACAAAGTGGCAGTGGGCTCTGTGCAGGGAGGTCGCTCAGAAGACGGGCCTTTGTAAGCAGTCGAGTGAACGGAAAATGTGCGTCTAATTTAAAACCTCCCTGCCAATTCACTGGTCAATTTCTTTGGGGAGGGGATTGTAATTAGCCCCTGACTGCACTTCTAAAGGGATCCAGCTGCTTAGCGACACAATCCCGCCGGAGACGTGTTTCAATTCCCACCGCCCCACCCCCCCCAGCTCTGGGCTGCAGACGCGGTTGCCCCCTCCCCACAATACTGGCCGGGGCTCCATCCTTCAAACTCCATTGTAACCAGGACCAGTGGATCAGCCCCTCCATTGTCAGTGCGCTTTGGCGAGCCCCCACTCTACACGGGACGGGCTACGTGCCGGCTCTGCTCCGGCTGTCAGCGAACAATGGAGGCGCTGTCCGCCAGATCTCCCACATGCACCCCCGCTTGCTCGGGGCGCCGCCTTCGCTGTGCCACGCTAAATAAGGCCGGGGACGGTCAGCCCAGCCACTAGCATCCTGGAAAACACCTTGCTGGCACCCACGGCAACGCATTCTGAAGCATCCGTCTCCCATTAGGAAGGCGTGGACAATGAAATGGGATTTAAAGTGGCCTTGGAACCCGAAACAACGCCATGTTTAAATGCCGTTTAGGGTGGGGGGTGTCTCCCCCCCCCCCCCCGAAAGGGTGGCGGGGCTGCGGTGCATGTTAACCCGCTGGATCAGTAGCTGCGCCCACGAACTGGGGCCAGCGGTGGGTGTCCTTGACCTGTGACCGGCCTGCCAGGACAGCTGGTGTGGCCTGTGTTTAATTTATTTATTTCCCAACACAAGACAGGTGGTCACACTTGGGGAAAAAGGAGAGAGAGATTTCTGGCCACACAAATGCTCACACGCACCACAGTAATGGACGTCCATTGACTGGAGCATAAATTTGCATTCCGGTAACAATGCGCGCGCACGCACACACACACACACACACACACACACACACACACACACACACACACACACAGTGGAGTGTGACTCATTAAACGGCCACCCTGATAAATGGCACCAATATTTTATTTTCTATAATTAACCCTTCTTTTCCCGGGTGTATTTTCATTTTAAATTACATTACTGCACAAACGGAGTCGCCCTATGCACGGCTCCCGGCGCGGCGGCCCGTCCGGGATCACGCGCCCAGCGGGCGTCTCTGTCCGGGGGTGACGCACGTCCCGACCGCTCTAACAGCTGCGACTGTGGTCTCCTGAAGTTCCGCTCATCAGCAGCACTCATCTCAGCTGCATGACTTCACGCTTAAATTTAGCCCGCACCTCTGCCGGTCCATTTTAGACACCACAACTCAAACGCATGTGCCGCGACCATGAGCAGGGGGTCCCGTTCAAAGGTGCATTATGCCATGTGACAAAACCCCTAGCATGCAAACACACACACACAGTGACTCCTGGGGGCCAGGCTCCTGAGTCACTGGGCCCCAAGGCAGGCCCACTCCACTCGGCATGACCCATCCCAAACGCTCACAGACGACATGTGTCCCCTGCCCGTTTCACAGCTGTCACTTGCCAGTGCTGGTTTGAGTATATTTATAGGCGTAGCATGACGGCACACGGCGCCTGTCTATCAGGCACAGCTGGTCTACGCGAGAATAGGGAGTGGGAGGGGGGCAAAGCCGTCCAGCGTTACGCGTGCCTTTACTTTGGTGTTGGGGGGGGGTGGCATGTGCCAGAGCCGGGGGGAGGCAGCTGGGCTGTGGGGCCTAAAACAGTTTCATTTTTAGAAAGATGGGGGGTTAGGTTGCTGGGAGTCAACCCCCCCCAACAGCTGGCAGCTGTTGTCTCCCATTTTAAGTGTGGTGGGGACATGGGTCAGGAGCCCACATGGCACCCTTTGCTACAATTCGGCCATCACTGTGGCCAGATGCGTTGTCGTGGAGCCATGCGCACTTGCCTGGGGACTCCCAGTGGGATCACCAAAGGACCCGCTTTGGGTCGAATAACTGATTATGTGGCGGGTCAGCTCAACTGGTGCCTTCATCCCTGCATAGGGGTGCACACCGGCAGGTGTCTAAAACACAGGACCTTTGGTTGCCTCAGCTCTTTACTTAAGTGGTTATTCAACCCAAAGTGAGCCCAGTACACCCTGAGAATGGCACCTCTTCCCCACATTACAAGAGATTATTAAGCCCAGGATCCAGACTTCCCACTGGGATTCTCCACATCTCTATAATTAATGACAGTTTCCTCATGGCCAGCGCGCTGAGAACCAGAACCTAACAGCAGTCCATTTAAGTGATAAAATGATCAAATTTCTTCATGTGAAGCTAACAGACCAGGAAACAACCACTGCTTTGTAAAGTGCATGAATTCCAGGCTTTCCAGGCCTGTGGCTGAAGTAGATGCGTTTCCCCCTCTCTGGGAAACTCTGGAGAACAAAACACACACAATATATTTGTCCAGAGATATGCGAGAACCTGCATGACAGCAAACAAAATTCGACCACTTTATGGTAAAACCCCCACCGAGGTGAGCATTCAGACCAGCTGATAGACCAGCTGTTAATGGACACAACATGCAGACTCCTCCTAGGTACTGCACTGGTGACTTTTTGGCCATTGGTCAAATGGTTTTCCAGCTTTGGAAAGAGACCTATAACTTGCATTTATCAGGCTGCATCCAAACTTAGCAATGGCAAAGTATATTTAAAAAAAAAAGTGTGTAGAAATCAGTGAATGACAATGCAGTCATATTTATGCATACAACTTTTACTTTAAGGGGTTTAAGAGCTGCATGTGAATCTGGAAATGGGACCAGCTACCAGCTCATGAGGTCTCATCGCCCCCTAGTGGCAGCTAAACGTCGGACAGACACACATACTGTAGGAACACAAAACAGCAACCCGAACCCCATCTGCTCAGTTATACACATAAGCGATTAAAGTGATTACTGACTAGTACAAGATTTAAAGATAAGTCAAACCACTATATCCCTAACTCAGTTACTTTTAAGATTACAAACAGTAATTCATCCAGTGCACATTTTTAAGCTACCACCTGTATAAAATGTTCTTCTGAGAAAATACTATTAAAAGCTATAATCTACAGAAACACATGCCCATTTAAAGTTAGTTGAAAATGAATCAGAATTCATTCCAGTTGTATATACAAAATTTATTAGGCATACGTTACAATACACAGTCAATTTCAATTAAAACATGCATAAAAAGTCAGTCCATAGATTAGTGATACTGGCTGCAATTCCGTGAGAGCACCTTCAGTCATGCCGAACAGTCACAGCATAGCACTCTGTCATAGCGCTCACTGTAACTGAGCAGAGGGAGAGAGAGATACAGTTCAGAAAACCAGGCGATGTCCAAAAATACACAAGCAGCAGCCCAGGTAAGACTCCCCAAAATAGGAGGAGGAGGGGCGGCCGGAAGGACTGACACTTACTCTACCACGGTGCAGACGGAGCAGCACACGCCTGAGCAGCCGCTGCAGAGGCGCGTGCACGATGGGCAGGCGTGGCGCTCACACTGCGCGCAGGGTTTCCGCGACGCTGCCATCTTCAGGCACACACAACATACGGCAGACGCCTCCGGAGCACCTGGCCGAAGGCGAACACATGCACAAGCGTCACGGTGACAGTGCGGACAGCAACCAGAAGTCAACACAGGCAGTAGATTGGAAAGATAAACAGCCAACCTGTGCAGGTGTGTGTGTGTGAGTGTGTGAGAGAGAGAAGAAAAAATTAAAAAAAAAATCATGGCATGGTTACCCTCAACTCAAGGAATGTATGATGGTTTATTAGATTAGGGTCAAGAAACAGTTACAGAAATGTACTGATTTGAAAGCTGATTCCACATCATCTCTGCACAAAACCAGTCATGGAAGACTTCTCATTCTTGTGCCAACCAGTTTGGCCCGACCTGCAGCTGCTGTGGTTCTCCTCAACCGGCCATCCTGTCCAATTAAGGTCTGTCCCCGCAGTAGTGCGTGGCCCCCAGTAGGGGCCTCACCAGGCCCTGCCATTTCCCCCTCTGAACTCTTCCCCTCAGTCTCCAGCTTCCATATCCTGCCCATTACTGCCTTGGTTCCATTAAAGAGCAAGTTCTTCGTTTTCTCTAAGACAGGGGAAAAAAAGGTTTTAACTCCACTAAGAAGGGATGCGCATAAATCTGATTAGAATATGCACACAACTCCAAAATTCACAACCAGAACCACAAGATCTTGGGCAGGTTTCCAGCTTTTAGTAGCATCAAACAAACGCTATGGAATCCACCCCCCTCCTCTCATAATTAAAATAAAGACTACAAACTAAAAGTTTCGAACTGTCTTACCATCTTGACAGAATAGGTCAAACACTCGCTGACAAACACCTATGTTTACTAGGATCAAAGACTAATATTATGCAGAAGTTGGACACCACATCTGTTCATTAAGAGACCCAAATCCACAGAGCAGCGATGCTGAGCTTTGGCCCCGGAGCCCCCTGGTCTCAGGGGTGTCATGTACTGACGTGCATCAAATTATTACTTTTTTTCCCTTTTTCCATTTTAAAAGCCCTAAACACTTAGGTTCGGGACACACTGCTCTCAATGCATAAGTATCATATATGCTTGCAACAAGGTTGCCTACTCTGTTCAGCTGGCTAGCATGAGATTTTCAATTCGAATCTGCACACGCATTTACACGTAACAGTTTTATTACCTTGTCTGTAAGGTTTGCAAACTACCCACACGCTTTTGAGTTACCTAATTTTAGGTTTATGATGGATTCATGTAAATTTGCCGTAAGGTTTAATTCAGGGGGAGTCTCGTGAGTGTCACGCCAGATGCCTGAGAGCTGGTAACCCTGCTCCAAAGCGTTAAGCTTTCCGATACACTAAGGCCTCCAATAATACGAAACGGTTAAAGTCGTGAATCTTGCGTGCAGCAAACGTACGAGGACCAGCCTATTTAAAAAACGGCCGACTGAGTACAGACTTCCTAGGAGACGGTAACAACTATCCGAGGATTCCAAATGGCACGTTAACGTTAACTAGTGCTACTTACCATATATTTCTTGTCTGTATTTATTCCCGAAAACTCCGTGATGGTTCAGCTCCTTTTGGCCAATGTGAATTTTGTACTGGGAGGAGAAAGTCTCAGTGAAAGGACAGGCTCTTTTGGTCATTTTACCTTTTCAAAACGGCGTCTAAAATACAAAAACGGTTTTAACTGATGGGAAACCGTCGAATTTAGAAGCCGGTTATTCAGGAAAGTTGAAAATATTGACAAACTAGACGAAGTTCGCACTTTCGCGGGGAACGAACCTATTAAACTTTGACCCCGATCACGTGCTTTGTAGTTTTTATTTCCAGTCACGTGGTCTTATTTTACATATTATGAATATGAATGATTGAATGAAAGTTGCGTTTACATAGCACTTTTCAAGACACCCAAAGCACTTTTACAGAGAAAATGGGGAGCCAGTTCAACTATAACCATTGTGTAGCACCTATATATAACTATAGTTAAAACTATAGTTGAAACTATATCTATACTTATAGTTTCAAAGTGGATTGGCTTGAACGTTTTATATTAAATTAGGAAATCTCCAAATACTTCATTGCACTTGTTTTACAGTTATTTCTGTTTTAACTTACTAAATTGTTAAATTTGAGTTCTATGATAATACAATTATACAATAATTACAATTTACAATTTAATAATTACAAATACAATTTTGAATTTACAAGTTCTGATGTGTTGAAAGTTAGACAATGTAAATGTAGTTGTAATTAATGTTACCACTATTTTTATTTATTTAATAATCTAGCTAGTTTTATACGCACGCTATCCATATTTTAAGTTTGAATGTTTCCATAGCCTATTTTCTTGCTGTTATTTCACCCTGAAGGTCCTTGTTTTACGTTTGCCGTATGAATAAATGTGTCAAGTTAAAATGTATCCTTGTCACGTCAATGGCTGGCTTAAAGAAAACATGTAGTACACATGTTGGTTTTGTACACACACATATATATATACACACACACACACATATATGTACGTTTGTGTGTATATGTGTAAAGACGTTTGCCACACAGTACAGCCTGAACCTGATTTTATTTCCGCCTTGAGATTTTCTCCAAATCACACTGCCGCACATTCTTGGAGGACCAGGGACGTAACTGACGTCTGCTTCAGGGAAGATGGGCGACGCAGATACTTCTCAGTTATTTGATTACTTTACGCAGAAAGATGTGTTCATGAATTGTGTTACGGCATGAAACTAATTTTCATAATAAAAGCAAACAAAACAGCACAATTTTGCTCGATGGGAAAGCTCACAACATAAAGCTGCCAATACAAAGGTCCCAACATTACTGGGTAGCAGTAAACTCAAGCTTAAACATTTATACCAATTCATACAACAGTAAAATACCAATTAACAACAAAAAGGTGAACGTCTATATTAAAAGCATTTTTGCCACTGAATACTGGCCGATATTTATTCAAGTCTATACAATTGGTGTGACATTACATTCATGATGCCAAAAACAATTACAACCAAAGTGCATTCAAATTTCACTGCAGACACAACGAAAGGAATTGGCATAATATCAGCCAATATTATCTGGGTGACAGACTTTCCTGAGTACACATATTCAAAAGTCAGCAGTAAATGATCTGTAGAATATAAGAGGACAGACTCAATAGTCGTGGGACGGCGTGTGTTGTTGTGGGTTAGGGGTCTGTGCTTGTGTTTGGAAGGCTGTTGGTTTGAATCCCTTGTGCAAGTACCTTAACCCCAAAACCTGCTCCAAGTGCACTGGAAAAATGGCTGGCCCTGAACTCTGACCCTAAGAAGAGCAAGGTGGAATATGTGAAAATTGAATTTCATTGACCTAGCCATCTGAAGGGTGACAATAAATATATTCTTTGGGGTGCATAAGTACCACCTTCTTAGCATTGATGCTGACTGAGAATCTGTCAGTGCTAATATACCTATGGAGCGTATCTCAAAAAGAAAAAATGTGAATTGCAAGATATATATTTTTTAGTTGTGAGTTGGCTTCATGCAAAACAACTGACCTCAAAAACCTTGATCTATATATTGAAAACTTCTGTGTGCAGAACACTAAGCCCAAAACCCCCTGTGCAGAGAATACGACCTTAATCTGCTTGCCCGGACAGGTTTATGAAGCCTGGAGACACATATTTTACATATGGCTGTTTACAATGAACCCTGTGTGTTTGTATGGGTTCATCGATGTTTGTGTCATCCCTGCTTTATGCAAACAAGGCAACAGTGTGGCTTAAACAAGATGGTGCATTGTGGGTAAATTAATGTGTGTGGCATGGAGAAAAGAATGGCTCTGTTTCCTAGAACATCTGGATCATGGACTCCCTTGACTTTCCAACACCGACCCACTTAACTGTGAAGAGAATACAGACACAAGAGCATGAAGATCGTAGACAACTTCACCTACAGCACCAAAATAGCCCTTAATAAACAAAAGATTTCAGTTATGGTCATTGTGGCTGGGTGATTGCACCTCACTTCATAGTCCACTTACTGGGAACACCAACTTGGTTCTCCACAAAGCGAATGTAGTTCTGGGCTTTGGGTGGGAGGTCATCCCACTTCCTGGCTGCTGTGGTGTCACTCTTCCAGCCAGGCAGTGTTTCATACTCTACCTCTACTTTGTGCAGGACTTCCATATTTGCTAGTGGAAAATAAATATACATAAAAGAAAGCAATAAGATATAATTTCAGCTTAACGAGACTCTGGTTCTTGAGGTCCTTTACCCATCACTCAATTCCTTGCTGAAAGATGCTTCTATCCGAGGGAACCAAAGTTCTTTGTTTATTATCATTGTGGAATATAAGTTGAAGCAGGTCAGACAAATACCTATCTTAAGAGCAAAATATGAAAGCTTCTCTCAGCCATTAGAAAATAAATGTTGCTTTGAGTCATATTTAACAGCCTTGGCTATGTGGAAACCAAAGGGAATCTTCAGTTAATGAATTCATTGAAAAAACTGAAAATCAGAAATGGTGGGTTGCTCAGATTCAGAAAGACTTTTGTTCAGTGTAGTACTCATTTATAAATCCATAAAATCCATAAAACCAATACCTGGGAAATAAGGAATTCTTTTGCCGTTGAGTTTGTAAGCCACGCCCACTTTGATTTCATCCAGCACGTCTAGGATATCCAGCTTTGTCAGTGCAAAACTGTGACAGAAAAAGGCCAGAGAATCTCAGGTTCCAGAAGAACAACAAAGGCATAGCATTGCAAAACCTTTAAGAGACGGTGGTCCGATCCAGCCCAGTCTTTGAGAGTGATGTATATGTAGTTTTTTATTCTCCCTTTTCCATAGTCACTGTAACTAGGCTGCTCTTTGGAATCTGAGGCTTTTAGCTGGATAAAGGGAGTTGGAGACCCAGAATAGCCCACAGCCCTACAGAATGGGGATTATACCACAAAGGACACAACAGATTTTATCACTTATTCTACACACCAGTAGGTGGGGCTAGAGTATAACACTTTTCCTCCCTTATTGGCATGAAACAGCGCCTGCAGCTGGGGCCGGTTGCGCACTTACGCAGTGAAGCCGTTGATCATGTGGGCGTAGCGGAGGATAACCAGGTCCAGCCACCCACAGCGCCGCTTCCTTCCTGTGGTGACCCCGACCTCATGCCCCCTGGTCTGAAGGAGTTCACCTATTGCCTACAGGAGGAACAGAGCACTTCTTTCACTTTATCAAACACTTTCAGAGCACACTATTATGGTATTATGGTACATATTACTGATATCTATGCTTCTTGACCTTTACAGTGAGTAGGCATCCCTGACATTAGTGTACATTTCTCATGCTTATTGATAATAGTTATCCATTGGAAGCTCTTTGCTGGACACCTACATTGAGCTGCTCTGTGGGGAAGGCTCCAATGCCTACTCTGGTCGTGTAGGCCTTCACCACGCCGTACACCTCTCCCACGTTCTGAGGGGCAACACCCAGCCCAGTACACACGCCACCCACGGTGCAGTTTGATGACGTCACAAAGGGGTATGTCCCTGAAGACAGGGGCAGACCAAGGATTTTTATTGTCATTGTGCCAGCATGGTTGCATTACTACAATAAAACTGAATCCCTTGAGAGATAATGTATCACAATCAATTAGAAAACCTCCAAGAGGTCACGTTCCCCTTCCAAGGGTGGGGGGGGGGGGCTGTGCCACCATGTTGCATGTCTCAGAGCCCTGACCAATGCACGCCGGAGGACATTATGGTCTCAGTGGTGCTGCTCCTCCTTCAGTAACAGGCACAGCCTGATGCACTCTCCCCCAGAGGGGTGGAGGTATCTCCTTACCAAAGTCAATGTCAAGCAGGGCAGCATTGGCTCCCTCTACCAGGATCTTCTTTGGGGATCCATGAATAGCTTCGTACATGAAATAGACACCGTCTCTCACCATGGGCCGTATCCTTTCTGCATATTCCTGTACAGGAAGCAGAACCAGTGTGCTAATCAGAGCGGCCCAGTGAGTCCTGCTCGGTAGATTCTGGGTGGTAGGAAAAAAATCCACGAAAAGCCCAGGGATGGTGACTATGATTTCAGGCAATTTTACACTGCAGCACTTTCCATACTGCCTTACATTCACATACACAGCATTCACGGTTTAAAAGCAGTTAGGAGTCATGCTAGAACCATCTTGTAGGAAAAGGGGTTGTTGAAAGAAGCAGCCACCGACCAGAGATAGACAGAAAATAAAAATACAGACCAAGATTTTGCTTCAACCAACCAGTTGAATATAAAGAGTCACAGTCACAGAGTACTCAACTGGTTGGTTGGAGCTAAATTTTGGTATGGATTTTTACTTTCTGGTCCTGACAGTTCCACCTCTGCCGCCCACTGAGACGCACACACAAAGATGGAGCTGAGTCTCCACCTACCTTCAGCTTTTTCAGCTGTGCTTCTGTGTCCACCTCCAGCATGGGGAACATGGACTGGTACTGCTGGGCAAGGTTCTTGAACCTGGAGATAAGCCGACAACCACATTTATTCTAATGCCTCAACAAGAGTTGATGCCATCTGGGAGCAGTGACCCAAGCCACGACCTCCACCTGTGTGTGCTGCAGTTCCTGCTATATACCTGGCAGAGAACTCCTTGAAATCAGCCAGAAGGTCACAGATTCTCAGCCCTGTTCGAGACGCCTTGCTGGAATATGCAGGGCCAATGCCTTTCTTAGTGGTGCCAATACTGTTGGCGAGTAAAAACAGGTGCTGTTGAGAAGGATGAACTCTATTATTCCTGCATTCAAGGAAACACAATTCCAGGGAATACGCCCAGAGGCTGACAAACAACAGCAAAACTCATGAAGCTTCTCAGCTATTTTATAACCATTATTTAATTCAAGCCTAATTTCCTGTGCTTACTTCTTTCCTTCCTGTGCTTGTCTCTGGACCTCCTGCAGTCCATCCACAGCCTGGTGGAAATCACACACTGTCGAGGGTAGTAACAGACACCATCGACTGTGCTGTAGTTTTGCGCTAATGGCCACTACGCAGTAACTATGAGGACATACAGAGAACATGCAGAAGCCTCCTTCCTACGAGTTGAGTTTGTTTGTTGCCGTCGACAGCCACACATACCGATGTGGGCCCGATCGGAGATGACCAGTCGCTTCTCCCAGCCCTTGAGCCCTGCGGGGGGCAGAATTCAGGGAAGAACAGAATCCTTTAGAGCTTGTCCTGTTACTATGTGGGAAGCAGTCGTCAGAAAGAGACCAAATTCCCATACCTTTCTTCTCATTTTTGTCCCCTTCTTCAAACAACCCGGGTAGATGTATGACCACTCCATTACCTGAAAAGGAAGAAGTGAAAGAAGTTGATGAAAAGCCACTACAGTGGATGTCCTTCAGCAGTCAAAGGTCTTTCCACATCATCAGCTGGAGAGCACTTCCTCCCACCCTACTGTCCCATAGTCATGGTGGAACCTATCAAAGGGGCTGGGATTCATGCCAACGTTTTCAAAAATAAGCCTGTTGGTATAGGGTGGAATCCAGCTGCATCTGTTTCTCACACAGCAAGAACAGCTGCCGAAAATTTTTTTTGCAGATATAGTGGAGAGCAATACGTACCAATGAAGGAAATTGCTTTGGAGTTGATGATCCCACTGGGAAGGAGGTGGAAGTCATATTCTTTGCCGTCCACCACCACTGTGTGACCAGCATTGTTGCCACCCTGCAGACAGGGGGCAATACAAGATTACTGGAGACTTACTGACTTCATCAAGGAAGTCAGAACACCTTATGAGACTCTATATGACAAATGACTGTATTTTGTTCTGGAAGCTTACGATGGGTGTTCAGGCCAAAGCACCACATCATACATTCTATTTACATTCCTCTGTGATTACCAGTCCCTTATGGAAAAAGGACCTCAGTGTTTAAAAGTGTTGTGAGTAAAATACGGTCGAGTCACTGGTGCCAGTAGCAGGGCTCAGTACCATGTATTGAATGTGAACTGGCAGTGGGGACATGTTCGGGGG
>JAAGVU020000103.1:1538233-1551405 GCA_011763525.2 Mormyrus iriodes
TGGTGTACAGGCTAAAACAAAATAAAAGAGAACACAGACATATATATATATATATATATATATATATACACACACACACATACACACTATACATTATATATATATTGTATGTATATATTAAACTGTATATGTGTGTGTGTGTATATATATATATATATATATATATGTGTGTGTGTGTGTATTACAGAGCATTGTTATTGTGATGAGCGGGATCACTTCTAAATTAAAGTCCTTCACTTACAGCTTGTTAGAAAGTGGCCCAGATGCTTAAGCCTTTAAATGGGAGGCCATCACACTTCCTACTTTATAGCAAAAGATTTTTGTGAAGTGAAAAGTGAAATCAGTAATGTTATCTATAGGCAAGTCACTGTTCAGTGCCCTTTATGGATACTTGTGTACTGCCGTCCTGAATTTTATTCAGCCAGCAGACACATTCAGCGACAAACAGAGGTGCAGGGTGCAGAGCGAGAGACTTACACCCTTGATCCAAGCCAAAAGCCTTGTGAAGGACGTTGATCATTGGGTATTTGCCCTGGTTGCAGAATGTTCCCATGTAGTCATCCATGTCAATAGTCCACACCATGGCTCCTCCAAATTGGTTCTTCATCAGCCAGTCGACCTATGGATGATCGCCAGAATAATGTAAGAGCAGTCAACTGAGCTTATGTCTCCAAGGGGTAGACGATAAACACTTAGTTGAAAGTTGTTTCTATTCTGCTACTAAGGTCCACTTACATTAAATCATTTATCTAATGCTTTTATCCAAAGCAACTTACAGTAGTAGGAAGGGATACAATTAATGTAAAAAAAAACAACCTTTGTGTTGTTAGCTCAATGCTCTACTTGTTGAGCTACAGGAACCGTTTAGTAGCATCAATGCAAGCATAGACTCAATTAGGAATGTAAGATAACATTTTACATATCTGGAATAATGTCCATTAAAAGGTAAATTTTTTTTCACACAATCTGCAAGCTTATGTTTCCAAGTACAAATCAACATACCTTAGCTTTGTCCAGCATTTACAAGTACCACATGTACCGACAGGTACATATTTTTTCAATTTCGTGAATTCTTGTGCACTCATTCTCATCAAAGCCTCACCTTGATCTGGAAGCTCTTGATATTGTCATAGCCGACCCACTGGTTTCCCTTATAGGCGTAGGGCACGTTCTGTTCAGTGTTCCAGACTTCTGTAGCTCCTTCCAAAAAGCCACAGATCTGTGAAAAAGGGAATTCATAACTTCACTGTGGACCTCATAGATGTTCTGGTCTAGCCATCAATAAGTTCATTTTCTACATTGCTTTTGTCCTATACAGGTTTGTGGAGCCTATCCTTAAAACAACAGACGCAGGGCAGGGAATAAGCTAGGACAGGGCACCAACTGATTGTAGGCCACATGCAAACATACAGACAATTTAGCAACTCCAATTCATATCTTAGTATGTTTTTCAGCTGGGGAGGGGGGATTAAGGGCCCAGAAGACATCCCACTATAGCCCTCCACACATATAGAGCAAGGGAATTGAACCCTGATCTCCAGAGGCGCAAGGTGGCCATGCCATCCCACCATTCCTCAGTTATTAATGGCAAATAAGTAACAATATTCATCCATAAAAAATAGGAGTGTTAATAGACATGTCTTTCCAGTCTGAATCCTCAGTGCGCCTGTGGTGTGGTTACCTCGAAGTATGCCAGCTCGCCAGCCTCCTGGGTGTACTTTCCTGGAGTTCCAGCCCCTGAGATCGGAGCACCGATGCCATGATTGGCTGGGTTACTCAGGGTGAAGGTGTTGCCATAGGTGGGGAACCCAACTAGCAGTTTCTCAGCAGGTGCACCATTGTTCTTCCAGTAGTTCATTGCGTAGTCCTATAAAAAAGATGATAGATAGATAGATAATATGAATTATTTTAATTTTCTATGCAGGACCACAGAAGAGACACTGTGCAGCGTGGTCACCCCATAAATATAAGTTGAGTTCTCTAGAGACCAATTATACGGTCTTTAAACAAAAATGCCTCAGGGCTTTCATTTTTCTGTGTATATACTCAGTGACATTCATTAATTTCCTACTTACCACATTGAAGTAGATATAGGATCCAGAATCAAAGGAATCCTTGTACAGAGGACTGCACTCTCCTGTGAAGGGATCCCAGGAGCCATGGAAGTCGTAGGTCATCACATTGATCATGTCTAGGTATCTGATTATACAAGGAATAGAAATACATGGAAAGGGACATTGTAACTGGATTGTTTAGTGAATTTTCTTATCCCCAGGTTCCAAAACAGGACTAAGGACTAATCTATTATGTATATTACATGGATATACAACAAAAACGAGTAGCTACACAAGACTTTTATATGGCATTTCATACAGATGCCTAAGCATGAAGAGTTTTCCTGTGCTGCTAGCAAGAGAGAATTTCTAAAACATAAAAACATGTTTTGTGCTGACAGTTCTGATTAGCATGGCATAGTTATCCCTTTGCTCATATTTGAGAATGTGGCTGCGTAGAAAACAGAACTGCTGAAGTGATTCTGTGGTGCCTAGACCTGGTGACCTGGGAAGCAGAGCATAATGTGCGCATGCTGAGTGGGCCCCCCCGGGAACATGATGCCACCTCAGAAGAGTTCCACCTGCCAGCTGTACTGGGGAACATGGCTTAGATCAGTGGTCACCAACATGTCCACCGCGAGTTACTAGTAAGGAGCCAACACAGGGAACCAACATGTACCCTGCATAAGACTTCTTAGAAATCGGATTAATTGTGTAATTTTTTTAATGTATTTTGCCATGCTGTTATGAAATAGCACTGCATAGTCGATGAGAATCATTGCCCCCCCCACCCAAGTTTACAACTTTTCCTCTTGCCACTTTGCCCCCACCTTCTCCCACCCCCACGTTATTTCCTATGTAGAAATAGCACTTACTGTAAATAAAGTGGCAGACCCTGACTTACATAGTCACATGCAACATCAAGCCTTCTCCATCAGTATGTTGGGCAACACAATCTTACACACCTCAGCTGGTTCACTGGACACTTTGTCTTTTCTTTATTAAATGAGACTAAATTAAGTTGTGCTTATTAATTTACTTGGAAGCCTCAAGTCTCTCCTGCAGGTTTATGGGTTAGGTTCTCACTCTCAGCTACTGTATCTGGAACCCGATTAGTGACTGCAGATCAAACTATCTGGCTGTTAAAAAAGGTTCTTCAGGTAAACCTCATTCTGCTCAGATAATCAATAAAATAACATAATATGATGTTTGTCTCCCAGGATCCTTCCCATAAAATGTTTTCTTCCTTAGCTGATGGTCAGCGAAATTCTGTTGGATATTAAAGTTGGATTTAATTTGCAATAGATCAGGGGTTCTCAAAGTCCAGACCCAGTCAATAATGCACCTTATGAATCAATATGGTTAACATAAAAATTAACGTGGTTTGAAATATAAAAATACAGTGTAGAACCACCAAACTTCACTCACACATAGCTTATCATAATCCCTCCCCCCCCCATGAAAAAAGTGGAACCCATCAGCAAGCATTAATCCAGTCTTTACATTAATTTCCCATTATTGATCTATATTGATGTCAATATAGAACAGGGTTTCTCAACCCAGCCCTCACGGACCGCCAGCGCTCCATGTTTTTGCTCTCTCCCAATTGCCAGGGAATTGGGAGGGAGAAAAAAACATGAACCGTGTGGGGGTCCACAAGGACTGGGTTGAGAAACACTGATATAGAAAGTTATTATTAATTCATTAAAGTACATGAAATGACATTTTGTTATTGAAAATTGTTCTGGACCTCTGACTTTGGACAAAAATCTGATGTGGCCCTTTGATCAAAATAGTGCTAAGGATTTTAGGTCTGGCTTGGTTCCATGGGTGACTGAAGAATGACACTTACTTTCCAAGTTCAGGTATCTGGTAGGCCGTGTCGATGGTGCCCCGACCAGCCGAGACAGCGGCGGACATCAGCAGTGGACGTTTGTTGGTCTGCTTAGCTTCAGCTTCAAAGGCTTCCCTCATTTCCTATTAAACAAACACTGAGAGCTGTTACCCACAGTAAAACCAAAAGCACATATTTGGAGTCAAACTCTTTGTGATAGAATGGATCCTGGATTTCACACTTATATACTTGGCTGTATAAATGGGAAAAACTACAAGACTGCATGAGTTTTTTGTAAACATAAAATGATACATAGTCATTTAAAGATTCTGCAGTGCTATTCCATGAACCTTTCATTATTTCACTGCTTATATGGCCTTGAACCTCATTAAATCCTGCACACTGGACATTTACTGAATCACTTGAGTTAACCAGCTCACTGGTGTTTAACTTTAGGGTCATGTGTGTTTTATGATCTGAAGGATTCACCCTTGTTGTCTAACATGTTTACAGCAAGCGGCCTCTTCCAGATATAAAATGGTGCTCCTTGATTTCTAACTAAATTACAGATGTCTGTCCCTTACATTTCCATCCTAGTCAGATTGACTTGGACTTAAATTAATAAGTCAATTCATGTGATACACTAAATCAGTTAGCTAACTAATAAATTAATTACTAATTCAGTAGACAGAGGTGGATAGTCCAGGTCCAGAAAGTAAAAATCCAGACCAAGATTTTATTTCAACCAACCAGTTCAGTACTTTGTGACTGACCCTTTATACTCAACTGGTTCGTTGAAACAAAATCTTGGTTTGGATTTTTACTTTCTGGACCTGGACTAGCCTTCTCTGTTAGTAAAAATGCAAAAGTAGCGAATACATTCTGTCAGTCTTTAACTTTCACAGAGTGGCCACCCTTATTAAAAGCTCACAGGACAGATGGACCAAATAAACCAGTGAAATAAAAACAAGACATGCCAGGCTATTGAGTTGTATTCCCAGAATTACCTGCAATAGGACAGAGTACAGCTGCTGGTCTTGTGGAGGGCTCCCCCTGTTGCCTGGGTATTCCCAGTCAATGTCAAGACCATCAAACTGATACTTCCTCAGGAAGCTGATGACAGAGTTGATGAAGGTTTGACGGGTGGCAGAGGAAGCTACCATAGCAGAGAATCTGTGAAAGGGAGAAAGCGAGCTTTACGCACATGTACAAAACTGTGTAAGGCAGCCACTTATTATTTGTTAAAGGTTAACTAAAACTGACCAAATCTCTTTCAGGAAATTTTATATATCTGCAGTCACAATCGAAGGATTTTAATTTTAAATATACTAATCAGTATACTAAGATATTCTCTATACTAGTTTTAAAGAAGCACTTTTTAATTTTAATGGTATCGATCCTAGTTAAAATTTATGTGGAAAAATTCCAAAGTCTGTGAATGCTGAAGACAAGACATGTCATTTTACTGTCGACAATTTGAAGAAATAATAATGGGGCTGAGAACACTGGATAAACTTATGGCAGGTTCTATTGTTATTATTATTATTGTTGTTGTTGGAATCATAACTGCATAGCTAAAGCTAAGATACATTGTGACGTGACATTTCCGAAGGCCGAAGGATATTGCTGATGATAGATAAGACAGCACTTTACAAACTGGAAATGGTGATCCTAGCCTTCATTATTTATCAACATTTATTATTAGTAAGATGTCTAGTATAGTGGTGCTCGAGACAGAGCAAACGGGCAACAGCAGTGTATGTTTTATTGATGTTTATGCAGAGATTGTTGTTGTGGCACCACCCCACTAGCTCCACATGACACACACGACAAATATATGAGCTAAATGAATGTCGAACTTCCTACCCAGCAGAGCCGAAATTCCAGCCTCCAACAGAGAGTAGGGTTTTCATATTTCCATTCCTGCAAAATTAGAGTGAACAGACCTGATATTATTGGCTGGTGATTGGACATTTTACAGAAAAGACCGGAACAAAAGTTGTATCCAGCACAGGTTGCATGCATCTGCAGAAAGCCGGCCAGCGGTTCCCTCACTGGTCCTTAAGGTCGTTGAACTGGCCGTAGAGTTCCACGTCATTCCATTCGTAAGTGGCCAGCTCGCCGTTTGTGATCGTGGCAAAGGCGTAGAGGAGGTGGGTACACAGGCAAGGGTCGATGTTAGTGGGCATGTAGATGGTAGGAGGAGGCCTGTATTGTGCCCAGTTGGTAAAGTAACAGGACAGGATGTAGGAAGAGCCTGGATGGTAGAAGGACATGTGAAGATTCAGTTTGAGTAGCTGTATACCAATAAATGGATAACACATGTGCAACAGACCAATGAAAACACTAAAATATCTCAACATCACCATCCCCATTAAATGCAGCTGCAAGTAATATGTTAGTAGTTCAGATTTCAATATTGATGAAGCAGAAGGTTTCGGGGAAGAATCTGTTCTTGAATCTGGAAACTGCTGTGAAAATGTATCAGATTCCAACGTGAGAAGATTAAGATTAAGATGGACTTGATCCCAGTTGATCCTAGGTGGAAATTCTGGACTGTGGCTTTAGTGATTTAGGTTGTGTATCATACTTTATTGGATCAATGATTTATGCATATCCAATCGATGAATGGCAGTTTGGTTTCTATAAACTTCTCGGCTGACCTCAAAACCCTCAGACTGGTCTTCTGGACCTGAATTATGGCTTCACCATATCATACCATAATACTTTTGGTGAGGACTCTTCCGGTGGTATTGTGGTAGAAGATGTATCGTGTTGCTCATCCCCCACTTTCTTTAGTTGTCTCAGGAAATGACAGCATTGACTATCATTCGTGAGGTCTGTTTCAGTGTTCCCTGTCCATCCTAGCCTCTCTGAGATCTGGAGACCAGGGAAGTTGCTGAAAGTTTCCACTGGATGGCCAGCAAAGGTGATCAGTCTGTGTCTCCTGATGTGATTTGAGAGCTCCATCTTCTTTTTTATTGACGTCCAGAGTGAGATTATTGTTTTGGCTCCACTCCAGTGGACAAGGACAAAGATATCAAATGAGAACAGGGGCCAGCTGTGCTCCACGTGTCTTTAGAACAGAGGAAGGGAGTGATCGTATCCAGCAAGCTTTGACCTCGTTGAAGGTCCTCTGCGCTTCCTGTTCAGATGTTTGCAGCACAAATTCCCCTGGCTCACTGAATTCTTTTTGTGTCTGGTCCATATTATGATACTTATACCTTGGAAATAAGTTATACAGCTCATCAAGAAGCATAATTTTACATCGCAGGGTGAACAGTAACCATGCTGTACAGGCGACATGAACTACATAACACAATTTGAATTACTTAAATGCTCACTAAAGGGCTTTGTAACATTTAATTGTATATATAAATACCCTTGTGTTAATAAAAAATAAATAAGATATATAGAGATCACCCTTCCATACATTTTACATAAATCCTTCTCCAGTAAAGTGCTACTGTGAACCTGGAACTCCTTCCAAGAAGCACGGGACACAACATATGGGACATTCGTAATAGGATGCCAGTATATAATATGAACATTAAAACTGAACTAAAATTGAATTGTTTAATTATTAATGTTGAGATAAAAATTTATGTAGTTGTTGTTCTCCTGATGCTGGTTCCTGGGGGCACCGTCCCCTCATACCTGCAGGATTTCAGGTTCAAATCCCGCCCATGTTTTCTGTATGTGGCGTTTCCATGGTTCCTGCTCTACATACTTCACTTTCCTCAGTAGTACTGAAATTTGTAGGCAACTTCATTTATGTTTGTGGCCCCTGCTGCGTGGAAAATGCTCCAAAAGACTCCAAGGTTTCAAGCACCTGTCACCTTGGATGTGTTTAAATCCGTAATGATAAGGGCTTTAAAACATGAATTAGGTTCATGCAATTATTTTAATATTTATTTTTGTTTTATTGCATGTTTTTGTTTAAATAAAGGTAAATACAAATAAAATAATGCTGAATCTGACCTTCCATTATTTTGTGAAATAAGAATGTATTAGAAAGATTACATAATCCTAGCTTGTCATTTCTCAACGTGGCCATTAGAGGGAGAGAGAGGCTAACTTCAGATTTCCTTCTCACTTCTTCACAGGCATATGAGTTGATTATTTAACTAGCAGTGAGTATTTAAGTTACACCTTGGTATTATCTGTCTAGATGTTTGGAGTTCCTTGGTAGTGTATGGAGGTCCTGGTTGTCAAATGGCTTTTGGTTTTGGCCGCTTTTGAAGATCTTGTTTCTTTGGTGCGAAAGTGAAATGTCGTAAACAGGGGCTTGCCTTCTACCTGTCTCTGACTTAATTTTTTTCAGAGAGTGAGATACTAATCTGCAACTGGATTCTCAACTACACTGGGAAAAGTTAGTATTATGCTTTGTTTAACCATGAATTAGACCAGTGTTTCCCAATCCAATTTTAGGAGACCCTCAGCAGTCCACATTTTTGCTCATACAGGAGCTGGGAGGGAGCAAAAATGTGGATTGTCTGGGATTGCATTGGGAAGCACTGTATTAGACAAATCCAGGGCCAGAATGTAACTTAAATATTTAATACCGCAATTACACATGTTGTGTTATTCCTGTGTTAAACACAAATTGTTTCACGCGAACAACACCAATGGCAGAATCAGAATTAAAGTAAAAAAAAATTTAATTAAAATTTAACTAAAGAATTAAATTATTTTCAACAATTCTATGTGGACTTCCTACATGTGAAAGTATGACATACCATCTATCAACAATATACAGGGAAGGGACATGGCGGGCAGGTACAACATGGGGACAGAATGTCATCCCAGCAGACGTTTCACTCACCAAGCTGCGCGTTGAGCAGCAGGGCCAAAGCTGTGAAGGAGAAACCACACAAAACCAGATCTTAACATGCAGAACATTCTATGGAGAAGCATTTCCCCCAAGACAACATCATAACACAATCATAGCTCAGTTCAACACATTGTACAAAGCTGCCAGCTACATACCCAGACACCCTTACAGTTATGACCCTGAGGCTGAAAAATATGTAAGTTTACCCAAAGGTAGTGTGCAACTTACCCGAAATAAACAGCAGTTTCCCCATGATTGCCAAGTACAGAAGTGAGTCTGCAAGGTTGCGCTTTTATACTCTCTGTACCTTTTTCACAACAATATTTTTTGCCAGGGAAATATTTATTAAAGATTGAGGTCCATTATGATTCAATAATGCTTAGCTTGATTACTTATGTTTTCACTATTCTTTCGACAAACATAGCACTTATATACTTTAACCACGGGGTAAGATAAGGATACGTAGCTCAGTGAAATTTGCCCCTGTTTTTGTGAATGAAAGGACAGACAGTTTTTCATAAACATAGGAAAAATTAGGAAGAAAGTTAGCCCTGCTCATTTCTGTAAACCTTGGGCTAGACATTTTTCTGCATACATATATCGGATATGTGGTAAATTAGGGGTAACAATATTTTTTCTGTAATGCAGAGATACTCTATCCTCGGGATAATGAATTACACATATTAGGGATTATATTCTTGAATGAAAATCTATGATTTACAATCATATGAAAAAATGAGGGCACCCCATTAAATATTTAGTTCTTTACTATGAAATATCGGCATATAATTTGAAAGATGATCAAATATTATCTGCAGATGTTACCTTACACAAAAACAATGAATTCATTTATTAAAATAAATTAACTAAGACACCAATTTCTACTGAGGAGAAAGTTAGGACACCCGACGCCCTAACAGCTAGTATTTCCTCCTTTGGCTGAAATAACCTCAATGTGACGTTTCCTATAACAATCTATGAATCTCTGACGTCAACTGGCAGAAAGTTTTCCCCCACTCTTCAATGCAGAATTCCTTAAGCTGTGTGTTACAAGAGTGCTTTGTGTGCACAGGCCATTTCAAATCACCCCACATCATCTCAAAGGGATTAAGATCCTGGCTTGGCCGTTCTAGAAACTCTTAATTTTTTTTTGAGCCATTCCTTGACAGATTTACTGGTATATTTTTGGTTATTGTCATGTTGTATGGCCCACCTCTGCTTCAACTTCAATTTTTGGACAGATGGTCTCAAATATTTCCTCAAGCACCCACTGATTCAATGAAGAATTCATAGCGGATTCTCTGATGGAGATCTGACCAGGCCCTCCTACAGCAAAGCAGCCCCTAACCATGATATTTCTACCCCCATGCTTTACAGTTGGTATGAGGTTGTTTTGCTCAAATGTTGTCTTCATTTTACACCAAACATGTCCTCTGCTGCAGTCCCCTCTTGGGCTGAACTTGCTAGGACGGCCTGACCTGGCCATGTTGGCGGTTATGTTACTCATTTGTAAATTATTTTCCTGACAGTGGAATGGCTGACTTCAAATTCTTTTGAGATCATTTTATATTCCTTCCCAGACTCATATGCACCTACAAGCTTCTTTCTGAAGGCCTGCAAGCGCTCTTTGGCTCTCACCACAGTAATACCACTCACTTCAACAATCAAGAGCCAACCAAACTAAATGTCTGAGGTTTAAATAAGTCAGGCTCCTCCAAAATGATCTGCAGCGATGTTCTAATCATTAGCACCTGACGTGGAGCGCCTGAATCTAATTCTAGGCATTTTAAGTGGTAATGAATATGGGAGTGATCTAACTTTTTCCTCCCAATAAATTGCCTTTCTATTAATCACATTTTGCAAATCATTTTTGAAAGACTTCTTCGGTTTTATTTGTTTAGTTATATTACCTTAATCTCTAAATATTGTTAAAATGAAGATCAAATGTCCAAATGTTTACCTATGTTAATAAAGACAGGCTTTGGGTGTCCTCATTTTTTCACATGACAGTTTGTGCAGGAAATCCCAACACTGCTAATAAAAATTGAAGAGAAAACAGGTGTACAACCCAATCCGGAAAATGTAATTTTATTATTTGAACAATTGCTGTTATATAACTGATATTGCTATCTTTTTGAGATAGCAATATAATAATATCAGACATAGTAAATGATATGGCACAGCTAATGCACATTTTTATCTAACTGATTTTTCATGGAGAAAAGGTCATGTCCTTTTGTCTCTGTACAATGCAAAGGAGAATTTTTCAAAGGCTTTAAAAGTCTGAGCTGGTGCGGGAGGTAGAGAGATACCAACTAAACATAGTCGGGCTCACCTCAATGAACAGCACGGGGTCTGGACTCTATTCCGGTTGCCCTCGGCGAGAGGTACCGGGTGGGTCTGGATCTACTCATAGCCCCCTGGTTAGGTGCCAGTATGTTGGAGTTCACCCTGGCGAACGAGAGGGTCGCCTCCCTTTAACTCCTAGGGTCTGTGTTGGCTATTACATCCAAACCTTTCGCAAAATTCAACCTATGACTGATATAGTTTTGTCTAATATCGCCTGGGCGGCAGAGAAACCTCTTGCCAGCTTATCAGCGGAATAACGTTGCATCGTTTGTGTTTTATCCTGTGGAAAATTTGCTGGCTTGATTTAACAATTATAAACATGTCGCAGGTTGAATAGATAAAATATTGTGGCGCTCGACTGGCGAAAAGACCATGAGGCGACAGCAAAGTTCAATTATCAGCGGACTCTTATTGCGCGATCCTTCAAAGCACAGCGCTAAAACAACATGCGAGAAAAAACTGACTTACACACACACGGGGGAGCCTTTGCGGAGACAAAAGTGGATACAGAGCACAAGTCACACTCTGAAAACTTTTTTTTTCTCCAGTTCGGCAGCTTATAAAAACTTAAAAGAAATCCAAACAAAGTGAATACATAGAAACCTTTACTTTACTCTCCCTTCTGCCTATAGGTAACGGGTCCGTTCTTATTTGAAACTGGTGGAAATGCGAGCAGGTTGTCAAAAGGCACCTAGCAAGAACCAGCCATCGGCACCAGCACCGACACGGGATCTGTGTTGGTGAAAACAAGGCATACCAGCTACGACAGGGTTTCTAAACTACTATTACAACCAGATTTCATTAGGCACTGAGTTCTTTCTGTGTGCCGATTGGTCAGATTCCTACAATCATATATATGGCACTAATGTTACTCTTCGGGACTGCTTTGAGAGTACTAACTGGGACGTCTTTAGAACTGCCTCTCTGAGGGGAGACTCCACTGTCGACTTGGAGGAGTATGCTGCTGCTGTATCTGGGTATATCAGCACATGTACTGACATCATCGTCCCCACAAAACGCTGTAGGCTTTATCCAAATAATAAGCCTTGGATTAATGTGGAGGTGCGTTCCAATCTACATGCCCGCTCAGCTGCATTTGTCTCTGGTGATGCAGATAGCTATAAGAGGACCAGATACGATCTGCGCAGAACCATCAAACATGCCAAGAGACAGTACAGACTGAAACTGGAGGATTACTATACCACTTCAGATTCCTGACGCATGTGGCAAGGACTGCAGCAGTTAACGGACCGCAAACAGAGGACACTGCGGACTACAGCCAGCCAGACCACGCTAGCAGATGAGCTGAATGAGTTCTATGCCCGCTTTGAGGCACCCAACACCCACCGCCATGAAGAGTTGCCCGTCACACATGGTGAACTACTGTCAGTGACAACAGCGGAGGTACGTCGTGTCCTGAGCCGAATCAATCCACGTAAGGCAACAGGCCCAGACTCCATCCCAGGGGTCACGGTAAAGGCCTGCTCATCTGAATTAACTAAGGTTTTCACGGACATATTCAACCTGTCCCTGGCACAGGCATTTGTGCCTTCTTGCTTTAAGTCTACCACCATTGTGCCCCTTCCAAAGAAATCACAGGTGAGCTGTCTAAATGACTATCGTCCCATTGCACTCACTCCTATTGTGATGAAATGCTTTGAGAGACTAGTCATGGCACATATTCAGAAATCAATCCCAGCGACCCTCAACCCCCTACAGTATGCTTATCGCTAGAATCGGTCCACTTATGACGCTGTCAATGCTGCTATTCATACGATCCTCACTCACCTGGAGGGAAGAGACACATATGTGAGGATGCTGTTTATTGATTATAGTTCAGCATTCAATACAGTTATCCCACAGAAATTGTGTAACAAGCTGGTCTCACTTGGACTGACATCCTCCCTCTGCAGCTGGGCGCTGAATTTCCTCACAGATAGACCCCAGTCAGTACGGATTGGAAACCAGACATCAGGCACAAGAAGAATCAGCATAGGTTGTCCCCAAGGCCGTGTGCTGAGTCTGCTGCTTTACACCCTGTTCACCCATGACTGCGTGGCTTCACAGAACAACACGAGTATCATTAAATTTGCTGATGATA
>JAAGVU020000103.1:1551505-1566229 GCA_011763525.2 Mormyrus iriodes
GTCTCATAATACGCTCGTTGAAAGGGGTGACATCAGCCACCATCGGGAGGAGCCGATCCGCCACAGCAACAGCTACTTAAAAGGCTACTTTAATGTGTAAAACACATGTATTCTTGAAATATATGTAGCTGAGTGTGGCAGCCGTCAGAGCGACCACACCAAAAGTAGGTGTACCCACCTACAGAGATCTGGCCACTCCCCGGCCTGCGTACCTCTGAGAGTGCCGCCACTGAAATGCAGAGTTTACGGAGTTCCCCCGACAGCAGAGGAAGATGGTCATCTTGCTGGAGAGACAAGACGTTCCACGTGCCTACTCAAATGGGCCACCTCAAACTGGGACCCAGTACCACACCAGCTCTGATCCCCAACCGGCCTGACCCTGTTGGCTCTCGTTTCGACTCTTCCAGGGATGAGGCTCCCGAAGGCTTTCCCCCATCCCCTTCATGGTGAATGCAGCCTTCCTGTGGGAAGCTGCAGCAGAGCTACTCCCACGGAGAGCAGAAGGGTGTCGTGCCTTTTTGGACTGAGCTGTCGTGGGGTGTTTTACGGTGGCTAGAGTGCTAATCCTGCCACCAACCCCCAAAATTTTTCCCTGCAAGTTGGAGGGCCGCTCGCAGTGCCGGATGCAGTTTAACATCATACCCAGGACTCAGTATGTGCCTGCGTAAGATATACATTTTTTGCAAACTGCAGCCTGGCTCTTCCCTGCTTCTCATTGATGAAGGACTTCTTCCTTACTTTATGGGACTTCAGTCCTGCTTCTAGGAGCCTGATACACACTGTCCTAGCAGTGCACTTCACACCACTTAATGTTTCTCATTCCTTTTTGAAGGTCACTGCTAGCTAAGTTGACGGCCATCTCTGGCATTAGAAAGCTGCTTCTGCCCTCTACCTGGTGGGTTTCTGGTTGTTCCCAGTGTCTCCTGCTTCACCTTGTTCTTGTGTACTGCTGTCTTAGAAACTTTGAGCCTGGAAGCAGCCTGCCTCACAGTGTAGCGTCTGCCAGCAGAACCAGGGTTAAACCAGGATTTAAAAATGCAGATTCTTAAAAAATATATACAGTGGTCTCTTAATTTTTTCCAGAGCTGTATTTGAAAATTGAGGCTGTTCTGGGGAAAGATGCTTTTCATTCTTGGGCAACACCACATCCACCCTTAGCCAGTACATGTGAGATTCCCTCAGGGTGGAGAGGCTTGCACACTGGAATCTGCTGGTACTACAGAAAAAAAACATCCGTTGCCAGGTTGTGATGAAGACACTGCTGATGAGTCTTAGGGGATATAAATTCCCAGTCAGTGTGCTGTAGGAACGATTGTTGAAAGGGGTTAGTTGTTTGAAGGGGCATAGTTTAACATAACATAGATTCCCCCAAACACCACTGTTAAGCAGATAGTACAAATTTACTTTTAAAGGAAAACGTGATTTTTCTTCTTTTTTTTGAAATTTTATAAAAATATGGAAAGGAATTCAACAATCGTCCCCGATCTCCCCGATGACTGGATGTATTAATTAATCAAAAGAAAAGCAAAAATATTGAGCATAATAAGGGATCACTCCCATAACGTGTAATACCCCAAGTATAACAAATGCAGTGTAGCCAGCTGAACATTTAACCAACTGAAGTAAGCATTTTACTCAGTGGAACAAGTTAGCCACACAAACTACTGAATATGTCATAAACATAAATACACAAACAGAGGAGCCCGCAAGTCCTGGTCATGAGATCAGATGTTCATTTTATGTTTTTTTGTTCAACAGACTCAAATGTCCATTTTAGAAAAAGCCCATATTGCACAACAAAGCAATGAGGAAGGAAATGAAATTAATGACATCTCTTTCACTGGATTTCAAGACCTTCACTGGTTTACATCAGACATGCGGACCTGTATGTTTTTCATCTGCTTCTTCTTTGGTAAAGTATATAAAACGTTTAATCATCGATACAAATGTTGTTGCAGGTATTACTATTAATTAACCAGAGTGGGGAAGTTCAGGTTCAGAAAGTACAAATCCAGACCGAGATTTTGTTTCAACCAACCAGTTGAGTACTCTGTGACTGTGACTGTTTATACTCAACTGGCTGGTTGAAACAAAATCTCGATCTGGATTTGTACTTTCTGAACCTGAACTTTCCAGCTCTGTAATTAAGGGTATCTTTGCAGGATTATTACAGAAAATCAACAAAGCAAAACTTTCTACGAGCAGTTCTTTATATCTCCTGACCCTTCATGTGCTCTTCCTTTCATCAGGAGCATCTTCTGAAGCTAAGAAGTCTAGAATTTCTGCACCAAGTTTGGTGACAGCCGTCACCAAGGAGTCTGTCACTGTTCATTGCCAGTATGATAACCGCTACAGGAATTATAAAAAGTACTGGTGCAGAGGAAGAGTACATGATTTCTGCAGGACTGTAGTGAAAACCACAGGGCCCAAAACTAATAAAAGGACCTCCATCAGTGACGATACATACAACGGAGTCTTAACTGTGACTGTCAATGACCTGCAGCTAGAAGACAGTGGAATGTACTGGTGTGCTATCTCCAAGCCTCTGAAAAACATCTTCACTGGAGTATTCCTGGAGGTTGTCGAAGCAGGTAATTTCGCTTGGAACATCACACCAAAACATGTTAGAGTTACAGAAAAAGGCAGTGGCATACATTGATATAGGTGGGTTCAGGCAATTCTATGTATTGCATATTGAAGGATTCTATCTGGAACAGAATTCCGATACACCGCACACATATTAGCCTGATACAGTCACGTGCATATATATGGGTGTTTGTGTGGCCATGCATATATTACATTATAGGGACCAAAAATCTGTGAATGCAATTAAAAAACTAAAAATGCCAAAAGTCTTGTATTTTGTATTTACTTATGATTAAGGTTAGGGCTGGATAGGGGTCAAAGTTCAAAGTGTGTGTGTGTGTGTGTGTGTGCGTGTGTGTGTGTGTTTACAGTAGTAATAAGGACTTTAAACAGGGGCAATCCAAGGATTTGATCCCTAGGGCAGTTTAGCCCCCAGTAAGGCTGCCACTTTCAATCTGTAGAAATACAGAAAGGTTCTCCAACAACAAAATTAGTATGAAATGTGAATTAAAATTAAATAGGGTCTTCAATCGCCACAGATTTTAAGTAAATTATGTTTTGTATCTTTCACACCTAGTGATTCATATTAAAAGTTGTTACCCCGTACTGTGTGATAATCTGGTCTTCTCCACAGATGGGCAAATTCATGCTGCTACAGCGAACACTACTGCTTCCAAGCCAACTGAGGGCAGCAAAGCACTGTGAGTCTTACTAACTCATAGTAAACACCTGCAACAGGCTACTTTAATGTGTAAAACACATGTATTCTTGAAATATATATAAATGTATGCACACAAAACATACATCCATGTGTGTTACCTTGGCACATGCATAATCATTGTAGCTCGTAGTATTAATTACACCTGCTTTGTTTTTTGGTATTATAATAACTATTTGGATTCAGATCTGTAAGTCCTTCCTCTCTTTAATACAGTGATCTCAAGTTCAACTTTCAAGACGTATGGACAGTTCTGCGCTGGATCCTCTTTGGTTTATTGCTAGGTTGTGTTGTGACTGTAAGTGTCCAGAAGGCTACTGAATGAAGCAACTTTTATGTGGGAGCAGGGATCAGTTGTTTACACTGACATATGCTTCCCTCAGCTGACATTAAGAGTTCAACACTTTCAAAAGGCTACCATGAATACTCGAGAAGGCTTATAAATGTCTACTTCTGCAAATTCGGATGATTCAGTAAACATCTTCAGTAAGAATTCTTACGCAGTTGGTAGAGTTCACCTTCCACTAAGCGGTTGGTAGAGGTCATCTGTCAGTAGACTTTGATGAACTACGGTCAGTGTTTGAGGTGTTTAGTTTCACTAAATGTACAGATGTCTAATCGTTTGACTTTTTGTTTAAACAGCCCAGAATGCTGCTGAGATTATCAGTTTAGGCATATTTTGACTGTTTTGCTGTACAGACATTATCAGGCATAATCAGTGTCTTAGATGGAAGGTCAACCAAAAAATGCAATTCTAATCTTGAATTCTAACTAACTACAAACCAATGCAATTTCAGCTGCTAACTACAAACTCAGCAGCAGGTAATGTGAAAAAAAAAATCAGTTAAAGGTTAATTTTGTCAATAAATTAGGTTTAAAATGGAAAAATTCACAGAATACTTTTAAACTCTCTACAGACGTCTGTAAATATACAAACAGACCAGCCTTGTGTCTGATTCTCTGTTTTAGCTTCTGAAATCTGTCCTGTTTCTTAAACATGGGGTGAACAAATGGGGATGTGAGGCTTTTCACCTCCCAGTTCAAATGATGGTCCACCATTGATCACTTTTGCTGGGACCAGAGGAGGAATATATGGAGGAAAACTGAAAAATGTGTGGGAAAAAATCCTCACATATATGTATAATATTCATATACTTAGGTTTTCTACATGGCATGAATTAAATTCCATTTTTAAAAAAGGATTAATCATTAAGCTGGATAATCCAGCGTTCTGTTTTTCTGTTAACCTAGCGACACAAATGGAAAAAGGAGTTTTCATCACTTCCCATTTTCTGCAAATCGTACGGGCGTGTGGGTCTGCTGTAGATACAGCGTTAGGTATTGTTGCTATGGCTGTTTCTGTGTGCTGGAGAATATCCCAGCATTATACAAATACATATTGGGCATTTTTCTGCAATCCCAGAGCCACTAAGTTGACCATAAAGGATTTGTGATTTTTGAAAAACACGTCAGGACCATCTGAATAGAAATGTAATGTCATGGTGCCTTAAATATTCCTCATTTCTGCTGTGGGTATTTCCTTTAAATATTAGCAATAGCCAATCACAACTACAAGGGTGCTACTCAAAACAATACTTTTGGCCAACATACATTTAAATATTTTATTTCATAAATGTTCTCTGTCTGACATATATCTATGTGGACTAGAAACAGTTCTCTTTTTACATTGCAATGGAAACCAGATACATGTACAAAGATAATACAGAACAAGTTGATTTTGTTAGTCTCTTTCGATAACATTTATACAAAGGTGATAATGGTAGACTTTTCTGAAGGTTTGTTATTGTGTATTGAAATAATTATGTGTTGTAGTTTTTAACAATTAGTTATACAGACAATGCATTCAAGTATGGCTGTGTGTTAGCCTGATATTCATAAGGAATCCTGGCCACCTACCAAGATCAGCTTAATAAAATTATTGCAGAAAGAGTGGTGGATATACATATATGTATATAAAATTCTTTGGTCAATTCTTTCCGCTGTAAAATGGACTACATTTGCTATTTTCGATGATATATTTGGTTCATAAAACTGAAAAACAACCAAAAAATTTCATGGCTTAAAGGAATCCATGCTTTGTAGTTTTAGCGGCAGTGTAAGTGAATTTAAATGTCCTACTAGAATATTTAACAGTGAAGAAACAAATCTTTAATGTCTCAGGTTCATCCTGAGATATAAAAGACATTGATGTGTTTTAACAACACACTTAATCTCTCAAGTCAGGTCAGATGGTGCCATGATCCCTCTTTGCGAGTCGTCTACAAGGCTCCGCTAAAACACGTCAAAATAAGAATCCTCTCGGCGGCCATCAAGTCCTCCATCCGATGTGACTGTGCTCCTCATCCACATCACCTCTGAAGTCACACCTGCCATCCATTCCTTAGACACGAGAGTCCATGGCATATTTTTTCCCTGCCGCTGTTCTTCCGTACTGATATATGGACCTGTGGTACTGAGAGGATCTGGCGTCTGTTCAGGAAAAGGAGAAATATTAAATATTAATAAATATTTCATAATTCCACGCATGGTTATATTGGTATTAAAATTAGTGTGGGACTTTTATTTTGAACTCACCCCTGAAAATATACAGGCAGCATGTTAGTACAATCGAGCTTAGAAAACATCCTGTTGACCCAGCCATTGCCAGCCAACAGGACCAGCCAAACTCATAGTGCATTCCTAAGTAGACATTCTTCAGGACAAGGGTGGCTCTCTCTACATACACATCCACTGCATACCACACTGACCCAATCATTCCTGGGATGCCTGGATAAAAAAGGACAGATAACGATATTTTTTTTTTAGCTACCAAAATAGAATCATCGATGATTCCGGAAGTAGACCGACAGTTATGGGGCTCGCCAGCCCTCTTACCTCCCAGTCCAAATATGAAGCCTGCAAAGTAGCATATCCTCAGCTTGATGTTGGGCTCTTCCTTCAGAAGCTTGATGAAGTCCAGTCCCAGAACCAGGATGATGAGCGCGAAGCTGGCCAGTATGTCAGCAGTGATCATGAGGGCTCGAGTCAGCACGATCTTCACTGCAAGACACCACAGGTAGCTTCAGCACACCAGAATTACGTGCTGTCTGCAAGAACTGAGACTCTCCATCAGAGAAAGATGCATATAGACACGCTGGTATATCTGTCTGCAGAAGTCCAAAAGTAGAGTAATGATGGGCAGTTCAAATGGTTCAAAATTCGTATAACTCTGAAGACAATGCTCCCATTGTGATACAGGAAAAACAATGCAGTATGGTCTTCTTAAGCTCAAAATTTTTGTATGTAGCCTTTACGTAAGCAGAATTAATGACTGTACAAAGTAAAATGTGATGAATATGTAACAGTGAGTGAGACAGTCCAATAACAGTATTCAGTATCCAGTCTAACACTTGGAATAGTCATGTGTGAGATTGGGAGACGTCAACGTACACGGATGTTCAGCAAGGATGGTCTCATACTGATCACACGTGCGGATTCCATCCTGCGTATTGGTCACACACTCCCACCACAGTCCTCGGCATTTTTGACTGACCTGGAATGGGTCAGCAGAAACTGATGGAAGGCTGTGATGTTCCACATCATCAGACACAAACACAGTATTTATCTTTAAACACAAACATACACATCCATTACAAAGGAATTTGAACTCTTATCTCGTTATGAACGCAAGGGCTGTAGAAAAGTAAGTAAGACTTTTGACAGTCTAAATGTAAAAAGATTGACCAAAATTTTCAAAAATCCTAAATTAAAGACAGCGCCGTAGGAACAAGCAGGAAGTCATGTTTCAGTAGGCCATCGCTGTAGCCATACATATACCTGTGTATAAATGTGTGTGTGTCTCAGTAACCTCACTCTGTATGCATTGGAAATTCTTACCTGCAATTTCATCACAAGAAACAACTTGTTTGCCAAAAGAAATGTTAGCCAACAGACAATTTACACAGATGCATTTTGTTGTTTCATTAATATTTGCTCACCTCCCAGTCATCGTCAGCATTGACCATCCAACAGTCGGTCCAAGTGGCCACTATCAGGAAGACTGTAGACACCAGTGCCAGACAGAATGCCATGAACTGAAGAACCACGATCATTTTCAACTCTGGAGGACTCCAAAAACAAAATACTTTTTTACCAGAAGATACAAATGAAATATTCTTTATTTTTTTCCTCTAAACAAACTCCAGATAATTATTGCCAGACAGTTCTTGCAAACATCAAACTAATGCAATGCTCCTTGTTCCCTTTAATTTCCTCATACAAATTAAACATGGCACCAGTACAGTGTCTGAAATCCAACCACAACAATTTTCATTTCCTCTCATTACAGTGTAGACTTTTCAGTTCTGAATGTTGCCATGGTTTATAACACATTGTTTAGTCCAGTCACACTTTTGACTATATTCCACTGGTACCTCAGTCAGAGAAGCTGTTCAGCATAATTAGAAGCATCCAACGATTTGCGTTAAAAAGGCCAGACATGAAGTAGAAGGACATGCAAGATTTCACAACCCAGGAAAAGCCAGCTTACTGGGTGTATTGTGACTGCACAGATTTCAATAGCATTGTACAAGCAGTAAACAAAAGGCAGTCACTGACATGGCTTTTCTATGTTTTCTTTCAGCAAAAGATGGTTTTCAGTACAATGACCTTCATCCGTAAATAGCAACAGCAGTCGTACATACAAACTTTTTGAATGATAAATCGCCAAAAATTGCAGACACCTTACTTTGTCCTACAACCCGAGAACACACACAGTTCCAAGAACCCGTCCGATAAAAATTAAGTTTATGACACACACGTAAAATGAAGCACAACACACTTTTCAAAATAAACACATCACTTCAAACTGACAGGTTTAAAAACTTAAGATTTACCTCCACTTTGAGCAGGCAGGACTCATGCTTAGGTTCTACATGAAGGTTCGCTGGTACGAAACACCTGACTCCCACACGGTGTGTGACTGGGAGAACTAGACAGATTTGTGGGTGAAAAAAAAAAAGATGGTCAAGCTCGACAGAACGAGACGGATTCAGGGCCTACATGTAATGGAGAGGCTCTTCTGAATAATGCGACTCCATTACCTTCCTCCATCCCCCATCCCTGCCTTCCTCCCGCCCAAAATAAATAACCCTTGTTTTTTCCATGGCTATTTTTGAACCTCAATGTATGAAAGGTGTGCCCTGAATTTTCATGAAGCGACTCCTTCCAACTGTAAAGATCCCATTAGGCTCCAAACAGGAGGTTTACGACCGCGAGGGTAACAGCCCTCAGGCATTACTCCCACCCCGTGTCCACTGGTGATTTTCCTCTGTCTGACATTCTGGGGGGGGGGAGGTGTTCGGACAGATTCCTGCCAATGTTTGATTCTGACTTTTTTTGAAATTTACATTTATATGAAATGATCAAAATTATGACAAAAATATAAGTTTATTGTATTGCAATTCTACCTTTCAACTTCTCGAGTTAATAAAATTGATTTTTGAAGGAAGTTTTCATGTCACATCATTAGAACCAAGTAGCTCAATAATTTTTTCCATTAAACGTGATTTTGTCATGTTTTTAGAACACAGTCTCATTCTTGGGGTCCATCACTGCAGCTGGAACTGCTGTCCGCACAAAAAAAAAAAATCCTGTGTTAATGACAGTGGTGTTTGGAAACATCCTGATCAAAATCGAGCATTTTTTGTGGTTTGTGGGTTCCTTGCTAAAGCTGTGCCCTCACTGGTCTGGACAAACCCAGTAACCTCTGCTTTTATTGCATTTGGCGCCCATCCTCTACCCTAGACCAAAACATTCCATCAGAAAGATATGCATCTTCACACATTCCATGGGTTATACGTCATAATAATGTAGAAATCATTTGTGGCTTTTATACATGACTTGATTTCTAAGTCTCACAAGTCTACTACTTTACTGCAGCATATTTAAAAGTATATGAATACGTCTTATTTATTAACTTCTTGGAAAAAGCACAAACAAACAAGACAAAAACCATTATCCCACTGTTTTTCTCTAATGCAACCTTTTAACAAATATTGGTTCTTGTACACTAAGCCCTAGATCAATTTTTGTACTGTACCCTAATTGTTTATCACTTTTGAGATATTTACACTTCCTGTTAAGTTATTTGTAATATACCAACGTCAAACACCAAAATACATTTTTGATAATTCTTCGTAATATATAAGTGAATTATGATATGTCAGTCGATTAAATTATCACAGCAAATATTTCCCACTCTGGACCAAAAACATCAACATTTTTAATGATAACATTAAGTGAAAATTAACATAGATAATGTCTGAATGAAGTGTTCAAAGAACAAGTACTTCAGAGTACTAACCCCTGTGTCACTATGCTCTAGGCGCTGCCTAGGTTTTGGAGAAAACTTTTTCAAACCTTCTGTAATTTCAGTATCACCAGTTTGCATTTAAAATGTAATTTTTTCCAAATTAAAAGAATCTTACATCTGCTTTTTACTAAAGAAAAACAGATATACGGTGTATATACCTGGCAGATCTTCCTAGTTAATGTTTAGTTTAACTTCATTACATTCTAATAGTCACATTTTCCCAAAGTGAGACTCCATGCAATTAGAATTCATTTTATAGGATAGTTCCTGTAACATATCTAAGCATGATTTTTCATGATGTTTGCAAATATGAAAAATTACAGACACAGGTGACACTTTCCTATCTTTACAGTGATGCCATCATTAAATTATAGAAGCTCACAGACACAGTGATATCGATGGTGTGGTCTATAATCTGCCTGCTTACCCAGACCTGTGTGGGGAACATTTCAGGAAGCCTCTGCTTATGAATACAGTATACAGCTTTGATTTAATTAAAACAGGCTAATTTCCCTTGCGTTCTGTAATGTTAGACTGCCTTGCAGTGATGGGCAACCAGACGATTCTGATGGACATTTTGATCTAAGTGCATTTTTTAACCTCAGATATGGTATTTAAAAAATGCCAACAGTTTTATGAATCAAAACTTTTTTCCACGAGCCCAGACGAGTCACGCTACAAACACATTGATGATGACTTCCCCTAGAAGCTTTTTTTGTCTTTTGGTAGTTACTGGGTCCTCTCCTCCGTTGTCTTCTGGCATTCTTTCTTTCCCTTTTCACCGTTTCATGCTCCGTTTTGCACAGATCATGTAGTAGTGTATTGCCATGCACTCTTGTGAAGTGCCTTGGGGTGACTTTGTTGTGAAACGCACTATATAAAAATAAAATCTAAAAATGACCTATTATGCATTAACTGTTTTGGACTCGGTATATGTCACATGAAATGAAACTTTATTTCATTTTTAGTTCTTACATATCCCTTCTTGTACTCCTATTGAGACGTAAACCTACATACAGCTGAGAGTTCAGCTCGGGGTCTGAGAGCAGCGTCAGCCATTAATCCGGCACCACAGGAGCATTTTTTGGGTTTAAGGGCTTTTCTTATTCTGCAGACCACAGGATTTGAACCAGCAACCTTCTGATCACAGGCACAGAGGCCCAATAAAGACTAGGGAATACTATTAAAACTGAAAAATACATTTTATCTTTCATTTCACACAAGAGTTATATGTTTATGTTATGATTATTTTTATATTTTAAAATCAGACGATGCTACCAAACTTACAAAATATGGTGGTCATTCATTTCAGTCTGAGGTCCAAATTTAATTAAATCAATTACAATGAAAGCAGATGTGTCTGTTTTCTACACAGGCCTCTTTTCCATCTGAAGCAAAGCAATGACACCTGAGAAAACCCAAGGTACATTTCATTATTCTGTAATCAAAATAAGAATCACATCACAATGTTTTAAAAACCCAGTTTTATTTCAAAATGCAAATGGAATCTTACGCATTTCTCAGTAGAAACAGGACCGGTTAAACAGTGTCACGGAAGTATGATTGGGTCTGGCACCAGCATGACTTTATAATTTCACCACACTGGTGTCATTTTTGGTTATCTGGGAAATGCATGAAACGCAGTATGATTTTTTTTTTATTGCAACTGGAATAAATTAGTATAATTTGGTTTGCAATTTACCGGCAATATTACTTATCCAACTTCTGTATGTGAGTTTTAATTTGAAGCAAACATTTGGCCCGTGTCTGATGACTGTCTCTGTGCCGGTTCCTCGCAGGGATCTTCGCCAGAAGGCCCCGGCCGAAAAAAGCAGTCTGACTAGATCTCCATAAAACAGAAAACTGACATATATTGACATTTTTTGTGAAAGTCGAGTAATGAATTGCATATATACTGCTGTTTCATACTAATGTGAATAGAACAAGCTCTTTTTACTGTTACTAGTCTGCTAAAACCAGCATGTATCATGTGTTTGCATTTTAGTTCTCATGTGATTGTATTTAGTTTAAGTAAGACTATAGCTAATCAAAATATAGTAAAAAATGAAAAGGATTACTAGTTCGGTTTAAATGGCGTATATAGAGTCATACCGTTACTATTCTACTTTAAGGATGGCGTGGTATTTTTGTAAAAACACACAGTCTCCATAGTCATAAACTGTGTGTCCATTTTCAAAACATAATCGTAAATGTGCTGCACATAGTTTAGGTACCAGAGATAAACCTACACACTTAATGCAGCAATAATTATTGCGCATATTGAATAACACCTCATTAATCTAAATTAAACCCGTATGTAAACTATCCAGAAACAAGTTCAAAGCTAAGCATGAAATAGAATTAGTATAGTTTGAGAGTAATATTGTTGCTCACTTTCTGAAACCCCTGTCTTTATTTAAAACATTCATCAGCTTTCTATGAATTTCATTTTTAAAAAAATCAAAAAGCGTATTACCTTGCACATGCACACCTGTTACACACTGCGTCAATCAGCCCTTCTGATCAAAATCATTTGCAGTCTTTTATTGGCAATCGTGTTTGATAAACGGTGAGGTTGTACTTATTTATTAAACAACAAATACACTATGTATCATAACTAATTACAAAAAAGCAAGTGTGTAGTTTAAACGTGGCCTCAGAAAGGGTCATCAAAATTACTTTGGATTTCGAAGGCTGTTTGGACTGGATTTTTTTCTGAAATGAAAATATAATTTTTCATATTATGTTAAAACCAACTGGTCTTTTCAGAGCAGTGCAACAATTTAGCACTCTCCAAACACAATAAATGATATTAGATTACATGATGCTAATATATGACTATATACATTAATCTTATCTCCCCGTAAAATTCTAGCTGAGTGTTTGTGCATGTACTTCTCTGTGTATTTTGGTGTGAATGTGTTATTGTATGTAAGGATTTTACTCTCTTTGTTAAGGGGAAATAATTTAGGTTTTGCCTCCAGATTAGACTGTATGTCTGTTTAGATCAGACTTCATAGCAAAAGGAGAAATGCCCTTTGACACCCTCTTTAAGACACTAAAGCTGCCAAAAAAGTCACATTTCCATTTTGTTGGTGTGAGGTAATGATGGACAAAATGGCGCCTCATGAACCATTTGCTGTATTTTTTGACCCCACTAGATGGTGCTCTTGGTTTGCTTTGGGGCATGCTTTGTGCCTTTTTTTGAACAGAGAGCAACATTTAGTGGGGTGAAAAAATGTAGCAAATGGTTCATGAAGTGTCAGTTTATCTATCACTAGCGAGAGGTTATAAGTAATTTACCACATTAAAGGTGAGAAACGCAATGGGAATTCCTCAGAAAGGCAGAAATGCTAACTTGCGTGTGTGTGTGACTGTGTTGTAAGTGTGTGAGTGTGTGTTTGTTATTGGCATCCAAGGCCCTCAGCAGCGTCCTGGGCTCACACGTACTCCCTGGCGGTGGAGGCTTGGGACTGTGAGTGCCTGTAATACTGCTGGCCTGCCCCTTCCTCCGGGGGGCAGGAGCAGCACAGGAAGGCCCCCCCCAGCATGGTCAGGCTGGCTGCCGCCCAGCCCACAAACAAGGCCGAGCCGAACTCATACCTGTAAGAGAAGTGAGACCCCAGTCAGCGCCAAAGAACAAAACCAAGGATCTGCTTATAACTTTCATGCCAAGGTGGCATGGGACAGTCAGCCATATTCACCACCAGAATACTTTCTGCCCAAATTTTTAAATCCAAAATAAAGCTCAAATGCAAACTCTGCACAGAGAGCAGGAGCGCAACACAAAGTCCAGCCCTGGAGGTGTGACACAACACTGCTGCCCGCAGAGTCAGTGTCTCCTGCTCTCATCTGATCATATTTCCTCACTGATACCTAGCCATTACCCTCACAGGAACCTTTATGACATCCCATTCTAAATTCATAGGCACCCGTATGGAGTTGGTCCCCCCTCTGCAGCTATAACAGCTGCCATTCTTCTGGGAAGGCTTTCCACAAGGTTTTGGAGTGTGTCTGTGGGGATTTTTGCTCATTCATCCAAAGAGCATTTGTGATGTCAGGCACTCATGTTGGACGTGAAGGCCTGGCTCCCAATCTCTGTTCTAGTTCAGTCAGTCTAGGCCAGTCAAGTTCGTCCACACCAAACTCACCCAGCCACGTCTTTATGGACCTTGCTTTGTGCACTGGGGCACAGTAATGGTGAATCAGATGAACTAGAATGGTGATTATAAGCCAGAAGACATTTCCTTCATGTCCAACATCAGTGCCTGACCTCACAAACGCTCTTCTGGATGAACAGGCAAAAATTCCAACAGACACACTCCAAAACCTTGTGGAAAGCCTTCCCAGAAGAGTGGCAGCTGTTATAGCTGCAGAGGAGGGACCTGCTCCGTACTGATGCCTATGGATTTAGAATGTCATAGGAGTTCCTGTAGGTGTAACGGCCAGGTGTCGCAATACTTTTGCTTATATAGTGTATGCTGTATTACACTTCATATCAGCCACAAATAACTTCACCTTCAGACGTCTTCTACAGGTAAAGATGGTGGTTTAAACCATGCATCCATATGTCTTATGCCAAATGTTAGAGATACCATCATGCAGTCACACTATACAGACGAATTTGGCACTGGACAATAAAAAGAGACTCTTTAGTCCAGTTGACTCTTTAAAAATTGCAGCAAGCTAATTATATTCTATTTTTTAATTATATTCTATTTCATTTGTTCATGACTGTGACCATATACATATTTGTTGCCTTAAAATTACAATGAGAGATGAGAACTTACCTTGCATTTACGGGTGTATTGAGGTTGAAGAACTGCTGGGAGACTTGTGTGGCATACCAGGAAACTGAGACAAATGTGCACAGCCCTGCAAAAGACAGAACCAGCATGTCAGCTTTACCCCCGTTTGCTCAGCTGCTGCCATAAATTTCAATAATGAACCTTCACGTCAACGTGCAGTATCATAACACTATGTAACAAATTTTTATTTTTATTTTGTTCCTGGGTACAAAGTGTGTTTTCCTAACCCGTTATGCCTA
>JAAGVU020000103.1:1576051-1615509 GCA_011763525.2 Mormyrus iriodes
GAACATGACAATGAGTTCACTGTACTAATATGGCCCCCACAGTCACCAGATCTCAACCCAATAGAGCATCTTTGGGATGTGGTGGAACGGGAGCTTCGTGCCCTGGATGTGCATCCCACCAATCTCCATCAACTGCAAGATGCTATCCTATCAATATGGGCTAACATTTCTAAAGAATGCTTTCAGCACCTTGTTGAATCAATACCACGTAGAATTAAGGCAGTTCTGAAGTCGAAAGGGGGTCAAACACCGTATTAGTATGGTGTTCCTAATAATCCTTTAGGTGAGTGTATGTTCCAGTAGTATCGACCAAGAATGGCACAATGGACAAATGTCTTGATATTAAACGAACATTGGCCGATACAATGTGTTAACTGTTATATTGCACATCATTTGTTGTATGCAAGTACTACAGTCCTAGTAATCAAGTACTGCAACCGTCAAGCCTAATGTAAGCTGAATTGTTCAAATAGATATCTGTTGAATAAAGAAAATAAGCAGTGCTTCAGCATACGCATTGACCCTTTTTCCCTTTCAGGTCTTTGATAATTATGCCGTGACGGTTATGATTGGGGGTGAACCATACACCTTAGGGTTATTCGATACTGCAGGTATAGTTCAGCCCTTTTCTTACTACTTATTAAACATTGGTAGTATAATTAAAATAAATGTTCTGTATTTGTCTGTTGTGGTTGTATTTGCTTTTGAAATCTAAGAAAAAATAAACTTATGTATCTCTAAAATTCTCTGGCTATAGTGTGAAATAACATGGTTCTTTTTTTCCCCCCACCCCAGGTCAGGAAGATTATGATAGGTTACGACCTCTGAGCTATCCCCAGACTGACGTCTTCTTAGTTTGCTTCTCTGTTGTTTCACCCTCCTCCTTTGAAAATGTTAAGGAAAAGGTGTGTGCAGTGCTATTGACAGTTATCTTTTTGAAAAATAGAAAAAATTCAGCTGTTTGTCTTAAATTGTCACATGTTACAGTGGTAGGTATTAAAGCACTTATTGACAGTATGAGATTAAAGTCAGTGGTGACAAGTTATGCTGTTGAACTACAGGGGAGCTACTGCAGTTACTGAGAGCAATGGAGCGGAACATCGGACAATATCCAGTAACATTGTTCATGGATTATTTATTGTACATTAGGCACTTTCATGCCAAAGTTCTGGAACCTGGTCCTTGGTTACGAGTCCCTGGGCTGTCTCAACCGGGGACTTTTGTAGCTCCTGGCCACTTTCACACCACACAACAGATCTGGGACCTAAATGCTAAATAAGCATTTGAGACATGAAAAGCTCCTAGGTTAAACTTCACACAATTCAAAATTATACTGCCACCCCAAAAAAATGGAGTATGAACAAGTTTAATTTTAAATTAAATTGTTAGTTATTGGAGGGGAATGATCGTGCTCAAAATGGGACACAGCCTTTTATTTATATGACCAGCGATATGTTTATGTAATTCATTGTTCAATCTGACCGACAGATTGATCTTGCAATTTCACAGAATACAAAAAAGAAAACTCTAACATATTCTGCTAATATGCTTCGGCACGGCGATATTGGACAAAAGTATATTTGTTATTGATTGAATATTCCAATGCAGAATCATGGAGACGCAGGCAAAAAATTTATTCATTAAATGTAACAGAAGTACAAAAATTCCATCTGCTCAGTTTTTGCTCTGCTAGTTAGATCTATTTTCCCCACACTTTTGCGTAACTTCCAAGTTAGCTGCAGTGCTTGTGGTCAACCAGTCGGCATGATATCTCTGTAAGTACCTCCCCAGTAGTTCGTGTTCGAATGAAAAGTACCTAATGATTGCTGCCTCTGAGGAACTGCTTTCGGGCCAAGTTCCTGTGGTGTGAACGTGGTTCCGGAAAAAAGTTCCTGCACTCTGAAAGTGCCTATTGTTTCGTATAAGGATGTCTTGTAGAGAAATTTTTTATCATTTTTCAGTGTTACTGGTCCTGACTTCCAAATTGCTTTCTCACAGTGGGTACCTGAAATCACTCACCACTGTCCAAAGACCCCGTTTCTGCTGGTGGGAACACAGATTGATCTGAGGGACGACCCCTCCACGATCGAGAAGCTTGCCAAAAACAAACAGAAGCCCATCACCCCGGAGACGGCCGAGAAGCTGGCCCGTGACCTCAAGGCCGTGAAATACGTTGAGTGCTCTGCCCTCACGCAGGTAAGGGAAACGACATGCCACACCATTTAATCCAACTTTGATTCAGCACTCTTCACGCAGAATGAGAGCTAATAAATTCTGAGGTTCGTGTACTGGCAAGTGAGTGTGTTCATTTGGGAAAACATCTTCTTTGAAATGAAAATTGCGCAATTCTTCCCAAGGCACGAGGCCTGTGATTAATTGAATTGAGCTTTGAACACTTCAGTGTCTTTGTTGACATTGACTTAACTCCATGTCTTTAGCATAACTATCAGTAGGTGTGTAATTGTTGTTGTTTTTCTCTGGATGCCTGAATGGCTGAGGGCTGTTTTATTGGTGAGTCTGCTGAACTTGCACTTAAAGCTTGCATTGTGGCAAGAGAAGTGGTGTTAAAAATGGGTGGGTCCTCACTCTCACAGCGGTTTCTTCATTAGCATGTCACCCTTCCATTAACGGACCATTATTTTGAATGATCATTCATATTTTAACTGAACAAATTTTTTCACTGTAGAAATATGTGGATTTGAAATGTTGGTGAAAATATTAACGGCACCTGATAAACCATTTTTGATTACATTTGTGAATATATTTGAGAGAGAGGACTGAACATCTTAAGTCTGTAAGTCTTCAGTTAGTACTTTTAGGTGGCGGTCAGCATGTTTTGAAGGTCGTATAATGAAGTTTTATATTTGAGTGTATATTGTGCATTCTATGCTCATTCTGTGGGTGTTTTTACATTCTATGAGTGATTTAATGAGGGGTCTTCAGGTCTTAAGATATGAGTTTACAAAATTGCTATATTATGAATAGGGTACCACTAATCTGCATGTGTGTTGTGTGTACCAGTATGTAGCTATAAGCTCACTCTGGCTGCGTCTTAGTTATACTGGTCTTTAAAAGTATGCCTTGTTCTTTGAGTAAAGTTTTAAATTCTGTTTACTTTCCCACATTTCAGCATAGCATTGTAAGCATCAGACTGTGATTTGTACATTAGTTGGGTTTTGATCGTTTTAACCTGATTGTGGTAAAGTGTAGCTGGTAGCCTTGTTCTTTGTGTTCGGTATGTCATGTATAGAGAACACTGTTTGTACCATAAAGATTAAACGTTTTGTTCTATTATCCTGTTGTTTTGTTCCTAAGTGTTTGTGTTTTAACACTTTTTAATCCCAGCCCAGAGCACTTTCCCGCACATCTTTTTGCTTTTGTAGAATAATTATCGAGCAGGTGCCTTTTCTCCAGTGCACACAACCTCTGTCATCCTGAGTGCTCAGAAGACACTTGATCAGACAGTTGCACTGTTGACATGCTCGTTCCAACTTCCTGTGTAGTACGTTCGCATGGCTTGACTCTTATTCATTTAGACGGCCATTGGGGTTCTGTACCCCTCCTTAAGGTGCTACAGCAGGACCCCACCTTGGACACGAACTGACAGCCTTCGGGTCACAAGGCTACACCCTTAACAGCTGCGCTACCCACTGATTTAACAGCACTTGTTCTTCTCGGTGCGATGGCTCCGCCTTGCTTGCTTTGATCACTGGCCACTAACTTCTCCCTTTCCCTGTCCTTTTTTTTAGAGAGGTCTGAAGAATGTGTTTGATGAAGCTATCCTGGCTGCCCTAGAGCCACCCGAAACCCAGCGAAAGCGGAAGTGTTGTATATTCTAAGATTCTGTTCTTGTTCCATTTCTTAATTCTACTTTTCCTCCCAGCTGCTGTTTTTTTTTTTTTAATCCACTACTGTAAAAAGGTCCATCGTATGATATGTTTCCAAGCTGCTGCGTTTTTTTTTTTTGTTTACACGCATTCATTCTATCCTGTCCTTTAAAAACGTCTTGCCTTTAGTAAATGTGCTGCCCTTCATCTTCCGTTTCTTCAGCCTTACGCTAAGTATTCACGTTTCCTGAATCATCTGTTGTAGGGTTAGCTTGGTGCATTTTCCCCACGGAAATACCTTCTCTATATCTGCACTTAGCATTAAGTTGTAGACTAGGCAGTTTGTGGATAGTTAACTTTTTAAATTTTTATTTTTAAAAGATATTATTTGTGACCTCAGTGTGAATTTTGGCAAACCTTAAGAAAACAGTTTTTGTTCATGAATGCATTGTGAAGTTTGTTTTTTGTTAAGATTTTTGCATAACTTATTTGTGTATTTTCAGTTTTTTACTATTGTATCAGAAAATAAATCTAATATAATCCATGGCTACAACTGGTCACTGGATAAGTGTCAAGATTTTGGAAATGAAAAGTATGATCATGTGCAATGTGACTTAAATAAAGGAAAACTGAAATCACTTATTTTCTGTCCATCTGATACTTTTATGGGTGTGTATTAGGCCTTTGGCAGTGTATGAGGGATCAGCCCTTTGCTTTAACATTTATGATCCAACTTAAATACAGTAGATGTGAGCAGGTTCACGTTCAGAAACAGTCTTGTTCGATTATGCTTTTAATGGTAACGTGTGTGAATGTTAGCAAATGTAGTCCTAACATTCTTCCTCCCTCAGGACCCAAATGCATAAAAATAAACTATCCTATTTTAGCCGTTACCAGAATTAAATCTCGAGCGACTTGGCTTTCATATTCTAAGGTAGTTATGAGTATTCATGTATTCACTGTTTGTTGCATCACAGTTGAAAATGGAGTGTTTAAAGACCTTTTTATCGTTAAGTGTTTTCAATACAACATTGAACTCTGTAAAAGTATGTAAAGTTTAGTTATGTATAAGTACAGCACTCAAGGAATAAATGAGTTTTCTGTACACATGGGAAGAGCTAAGTGGCCTGTTGGTTCAAGCCAATGCTGGGTGGCTGATGGGAGATTCTTAGGATGGCAGCCAGTAACGCGTTCCCTTTGTCATGCCATTCAAATGTGTCGCCTATGTAATTTTGCCCTCCAGTCTCTGCTTCCGAAAGCCTTACTGGTTCCTGAGTGTTAAAATGGCATAGCTGGTCATTCCTGTGGTTCCATTCCGCCATCTATCGCACGTGAGACTATTCGGATGAGGCGAATTGTCCAGTTGTGTGTATGTTTTCAAAGTAAAAGTGCCTGTCTCCCCTGTTGCTACGATGTGTGTTGAGCTTTTTTGCTTCTCTTCCCCTGCCCTGTGTTTGCAGAAAGGACTGAAGAATGTGTTTGATGAGGCGATTCTGGCTGCCCTGGAGCCACCGGAGCCCAAGAAGCCGAAATACGATCTACGCAGATGTGCGCTGCTCTGATTGTCTCACCTAACATTTCCTCCATGGGCTAAGACCATGTTCACACTCTAAAGCACGGCCTGATGGGCTGGTTTTCAGCACATTAGACTTTGAAGCAATTAATTCGTTAACTGAGGTAATTTGGCCTCTCCTCTCTGTAGCAGCATTGTTAGTGGATTAGAAGCGATCTTAAAAACCTGTACACTTCCAGCCTATTAGCATTATGATGGGGAGACCTCCAACCAGTGATTCCCAATCCCAGTCCTGGGGGGCCTCATCGTGTGGGATGTAGCTGCATTACTAGAAATATTAAAGAACAATTCATTATTTTCCATGTTGGTATTATAATACAATGTAATTTGTGAACTGCTCATTTATTTTGTAATTCATTTAATCCGTCATTAGTGCTGAACAAATTTACCCCAATGAATCTGAATAAAATATTTACTATTTCGACAGTTTTTTTCACTCAGTTGTACCTGTAATACTGAAGCAATTATTTTTTTAAGGATCTGTATCCTGACTGCTTCTCTTTTTAGCTACTGTGTCTAACTCACATTTAATTTTGTAACAGCTCATTTAAACCTTGTTAAGAGGCAGATGGAACAAACTTCTGCAGAGAGTGGGTCCCCCTGGACCAGTTTGAGAATTGCTCTCCAAACCCACATTTAATTTAGATATTAGATATCGCACCCCATTGAAGACGGGAAATGCCTCACTACTTAGCAGTGAGGATGAAAGTGGATAGAGCTGGTTGATGAGGCACCGTGAGGAATGTCCTGAAACGTACTGAAAGGGTAGTGATGTGTTGGCTGTGACCTCCTAGTTCACGGGTGAGCAATTCCAGGCTTCCTGGACCATAGGGCACGCCAGTCTTCCGCCCCCCTGAGCTTTTCATTAGCCCTGATTAACTGTTGGCAAAAGGAATTTGCACAATCTAAGCCAAGCGGTTTAGCTATGGACATTTTCACATGGCCAGATCCATTATAGTGGGGAAGGCTTATGATTGTGAAAGTGTAGAGGAGTGGCGCTCTTGTTTTATATTCTTGAAAGTCTAAGCAAACCCATATAAATATGTGTAGGAATCAGATGTGGAATAGTTAAGGAGCCAGAATTGATTAGGTCGTTCTCTATTTTTCTAAATAAGCATGTGTTCATAAAAAAGTGCTCCTCCGTCATATTTGGTAAGACGCAAATTAAAAATCAGCTTTAAGTAACACCTACATTTTCATTTTGGATGAAATGATTGAATCAGCCATCAGCTCAGTCAAGGTCAACTGAATGCATGCTCAGTGGGGTAGAATGCCAGAGATTCCACAAGTCCTCCAGTTGTCCAGTCCTCTTTTAAATTGTTAAAGAGCTGGTTGTGTTGATATCAGTTCTTTGTAACGGGTTTTCAGAGAGGCTCCTGGACCCCGCGCTGGTCAGGATCAGCGTACAGTAGTTCTGGTTGGGTAGTTGGGATGAAGGAATGAGATAGATCATATCACTTGCTCGTTTTCCAGGTTTATAGGCTTCTGTAGCGGTTCTTGCCCTGGGTCCATGGTGCCATACGGTGCTCAGAAGCCATCTAGCATTTCAACAAAAGATTCCTCTTTGAAGGAATTATTTTTATTTATGAATGATGGTATTGTCAATGTCCTCCTCTAACTCATTAGCGACCTTAGAGTGCTTAAGTTATTATTTATCAAGCAGTGATGCAGGAATGCCTAACAACAGATTAATATGTCCCCTTTACCTAAATTACCCTTTGTATAAGTATGCTGTGGAACATAAGTATTTTAAAAGTGATGTTTAAAATAATCAATAAACTTTGTGAAGTGGTTAGGAATGGACTGCGTTAACCCTCATTTTTGCAGGTCCTCATTTGTTGCCATTGATTTACGCAATATACTGCAAGATTGTTAGTGATATGGTTCACTGCATTGCGTCATATGTCTTCCAACTATTTTTTATTTTTTATTATTTAATTATGTTTTGGTTGTATTATGGAGTGTTTAAAGCCTTTCATAGATTTACACCATAGACTGTAACCATTTTGTGCAAAACCAAATGTTTCATTCTTGTTTTCTGTATTTGGAATGTTTTTTTTTTTTTTGTAATATTAAACTAACGTTTACACTATAGTTGCATTTTGTGTCTGTTAATGTTTGATAGATGCTGTGCTCGTTCCTGTGTTCACCCCTGAAAACTCCCCCAAATTAACCAAAATAACAACAACATGCAAAACAGACTATGCCAGAGGACTGGATATCTATGATGGTGCAAAGGGCCCCTTTGTGAACTGGTGAAACATCCTCCTGCTTTCTGTGGTTGGATAGATCAGCTACAAGACCATACAGGCCATGCGCAATACTAATAGCCAAAAATCATCATTTCAAAAGTAACTGTTTAAAGCAAATACACAGCCATTCATTTAGTGATCCATCTTCTAGCTGCTTAGTCTTGCAGAACGTGACATGAGGCAGGGGTACAGTCTGGATGGGATGCCAGTCCACATCCACTCACACACTATGGGCGATTTACAGACGTTTGTTAGCCTAACTGCTTGTCTTTGAAGTATATGGTGGCCAAATAATGTAAATTGGATGTTGAAAGGCCTGGCCTTAAATGATAGTTATGCATGTTTATTGAATGAGATAAACTGCATTACAGCATGTGGCGTTTGTATTTTATTCACAGAGGGCAGTGTTTCTCAACCCAGTCCTTGGGGACCCACAGACGGTCCACATTTTTGCTCCCTCCCAGCTCCTGGTAAATGTGGACTGTCTCGGGGTCCTAGTGGACCTGGTTCAGAAACACTGACATAGGGCATGAACTTCTACAAGGTGATAGGAACAGGCAAGTTCATCACTCATATGAGCAACAAATATCATTGAATTAAGCATGTACTGAGCCTGACTCTAACCCATGTACAGTAGCTGGTGGGGAGATGGGCAGATCTGCTGGCATAGGCTGGCTATGCAGTCGACAGAGAGCAGCTGTGCGGTGGCACATGCAGATGACGAGCTGGGCCTGGACCAGAAGCTGTGCAGCGAGAAACCACAGAATCCTTCAGATGTTGCTGGAGATACATGCCCTGTTTGTGCTCATAGCCTAGTGAATGTCAAGATGTTAAATACACGTATGCAGCTGTGTTGGGGGAGATGTGGTGGTTTTTATCATGTCGTTTTAAAGGGAAGCATGCTCATCTTAAGAATAGCAAAAATGAAAAGAGTGCTGAAAAAGTCAGTTTCCTCTAGACTTAAACAGAAGACAGTAATGGGCTAATTAAATGTGAAATGAGCATGTGCAGTTAAGGCCTTCCTCCTCTGCTCTTAGGCTTGCTCTGGCTCCCCCTCCTGGAGGGAATGTAATTGTCCCCTCGCTGCTCTGTGCCGTACACCCCACGAAGTTAATCACCCAGGTGACATGATGGATCGTCACAGGCATCCCGCCCCTGGACTTGGCTCCCGTCGGCTCTCCTCCTCTCGGAGCAGCTGCGTCCTGCCCAAAGAAAACACTTGTGCTGACATTCCTGGTAACATTTGGCCCCGCAGCCCTTTTAGGAAGAGCTCGATGGAGGCCCCTGGGAGCTGGCCCTTCTTTTTGGTTCCTGCCCCAGTCAGGCCCGCCACAGTCCAGGCATAGCCTTCCAGATAGCGGAAGAATAAATCTTCTGCCGGACTTGACAATAGAGGTGCCTTGTAAAAAAAATTAAATAAATAAAAATAAATATATGAACTAAATTCACATGGCAGAAATCTTTCAACACATTGAATGTAAACAGCAGTGAAGAGCAGCAAATCTACCCTGACAGTTAAATAGCACAAACCCCTGCAGTTATATGTGAGTTCAGTCAGCTGAATTGCTGTCTAAAAAGCTCCAGTTTGGATTAATGCCTGAGTGGCGCATTTGCGGCTGTGGAGGAGACTTAAGAAAATGAACAGACCCCAGAAAAGCCTCTCGGGGGAACTGAACACCCCAGAATTGCTGGTCAGGAAGTGCTGTTTGTATTCTGGGGTCTAGAGACTTTAGCCAGGCATGAGGTTTATGAACTTTATTGGAGCCAAGTTCATATTTTGCTCACATTGTGGTACTTAAGCTGAGCTGATACCATATAAAAAGCCATAGTTGTAAAATAAAAGGAGTTAAATAATAATACTGACGGCAAATGGTGTGTAACAAATGATGTTATTCTCCTCTAGGTGACAGTGAGGTGTTAATCTCCGCAGGTTTCAGTTTGTGTGACCTATGTACTTGTACCTTCAAAATGTATCGATAGCCATGTGAATAATGCTCAGTCTGTTTCGAAGTACTCTCTGACCCAATTCAGTAAGTACAAAATGCTGGAGTAATAAATAGCCAGGGACCAGGGGCAATCAGAAGAAGCCTTTATCTCCATGGTCACATGTGAGTTTTGATGTAAAGGCCTCGTCACGAACATCTTTGCCATTGTTAAAGATGGCCTCATTGTGATGTGTGCCTTGTCGTCCCTCCCCGGGTCGGTCATACTTCGTAATGAACAGAAGGCTATTGAGCTAATTTGAAGATTCTGGGATATTTTGGCCATTAAACTGCCGCAAAGCACACACATATTTTATGTGAGTGACAAAGCAGGAACATGGGGTAAACTACACAGCTTCCATTAACCTCAAGCATCTGTGAGTAATTATTATTACTGGCCTTACGGACGGCTTCCTGGTTTCCTAGTCTGAGCCAGCAGCCTGCCGAGGTCAGCAGCTGCCCGCCCCCCCCCTCCCCCCCGCCTGCTTCCACCCACTCCAGTCTTGGGTCATATTTTGCCTACGCTGGTAATGTATCAAGGTACAAAAAAATTCCTTCAGTTTAACTTCAAGTTAGTAAGCAGGGAAATTTCATCACATTACGTGTATTCCATCTTTTAAACCTACTTGACCGAAGATGACCGTGTTCCACCGCCTCCATTTGTGTCTTATTTGTGTCTTATTTGCGTCGGGCCGGTGTGTGGCTCTGTGGCTTAAGAAGCTTTATTTGGGTCCAGAAGGCTGCTGTTTGGAATCTTAGGCCTGGCATTGGGGTCATTTTTGGGCCCTTGAGTAAGGCCCTTATCTCCAAAATCACCTCCAGGGGTGGAGGGAATGGCTGACTCTGAGCTCAACCCAAAGCTTTGCCTTCATGGGAGAGCAGGATGGGAGATGAGAAAACCAAAGAATTCATATGTACCCGTACTTGTATCAACATAAAATAACATACCCTTACCAGCTCCCCAGATTCATGCCCACATACATCAGCGGTGCTTCCACGCTACATCAGTGCCTTTTTCGTCCTACACCTAAGCCCCAGCTCCTGGGATGTAGCACACCTACCTCAGAGCAGGTTCACATAGAAATTTTGTGAATAGAATTGCAAGACAAGCAGACAGCAGAGCTTAGATCCTTCCCGAATGAGCAACGCTCATCTTCAGTCTAAGTAGAAAAAAATAGCAGTCTGTATTTATTATATTTTGACATTTTAAGTTTGACATATATTCAAATAATATAGCATGCCGCAGTGTATTATCACATGTGTATTTACTGATCTGATTTTACAGAATTCTGGATAGCATTTTTGGCGTAGAGCTTGTACTTACGACTGTGTCACGTATTTGTAATGGATGAGGAAGCTACTCGGCCTTACATCAACCAAGCCACCCGTGCTGAAGGATTTACTTCCCACCTTGCGCGACTAGATTTCCAAATCAATCCCTGCAAAGCGTCGAGCTCAGTGAACCTTCGACTGGAAATACGGCCAGCTACGATCAAACTCGACCTGATCTGTCATGCCTTGTTCCAATGGGGACGTTTTTTTGTACGTTTCATTACTGGGACATTACTTAGTGTGACATAGCATACCCTGGGAGGTGAATAAAATCTGCTCCTTTGGCATTCACTAGAGTAGAAAACGAGTCGTTTCCAGCAGTGCTTTGTTTTCACCGTTTGTGATTCCATGGTTTGAGACAGAGAAGTATTCTTCATACATTGGGTCTTGTAGCCGATCAACACACTGCTGTACATGAACAAACAGACATATACAGACAGGACACTTTGCACAGGTATACATGTACACTATACAAAAAAACAACCCCTCAAATTCACCAGAAACTCCTGGACATCTTCTGTGTGTCTGTCCATCTGAAAGAGTCTGTAAAGCAGCAGTGAAATCTAATGGTCTAACACCACCCCTGTTCCTGTCCCCCCGATCCCAGACTAAGGCACCATGACACATCACTTCCTGTTTTTCTGTCAGTAGGTTTCCAGGTGACATAATTTCTCAGGTACCTCTTTTCAGTATGAGTAACAATAAATAAGAAGTGAAAAACGAACCAGGATGTACCGGGAAAAACAAAAGTTCAAAAATCATATGTGGGACCATTCCAGTGTCCTTATTGGCTCATTATTTCTCATGTTTGTCTCTGATTGGTTCGTTTGCATGCAGGTGGTCATTAGGGTGGAGCCTCACCAAAACACAATGGAGGCTGAGGGTGGGGCCATCCACAGGAGGCGGGGTTGCTGACATAAGGCTGAGTCACCAACAGAAGGCAGGGTCACTGATACTGGGTGTGGTCATCAGGTAGGGGTGGAGTCACCGGCAGGCGTGTGTCTCCGCTGTCCTACGGCACTGCTTGCACCTGACGTAGCAGCACCAGTGGAAGCGGCAGCTGCAGCGGTCCACTACCTCCACCTGCTCCGTGCGGAAGCCACGGCCACAGCACATGAGCTCGCAGCCGTCGATGGCCTTCGACGTCCTGTTGCAGAGCCGGCCGGCTGTGCCCAGCACCCCACTCCTCGGGTCACGGTCGCAGAAGTCCGGGCTGGGATCCAGGTAGACCAGATCCTCGTCTGTGTGAGGCTTGAACTGGGGGTTCCGAGGCACCAGCACACGGGATGTGCCCACCTTACGCTGCTCCACCTCGGTGGCACCATCAAACTTCTCTTTGAGAACATTGCCCACCTTGCGGAACTGGGGCATGGCTTTCCAGCAGGTCCTCACCTCACAGCTCCCCGACACCCCGTGGCACTTACACTCCACCCGCATGTTGTTCAGGATGGCCTGGGGGAAGGGCGGGGGGCACACAGCCAGACAACAAACATACATGCAATGTAGTCTGAGGTAATCCATCATTGCCTGTTTGTGTGTTCACAGTACTGGCTCCTGGACACAAGATGAATTATTAACTTTCCACATAAATATGTATTTATGGCCAGTGAAGAAATAAGAGTAACTGTCAATATACTTACTCATCTTAGTCTTTTTCTAATTGGTCGATTTATTTGTCGACAGTAATTATCACTAAAAGTTCATCTCCAAAGGCCAGTTTCTCATCCTTATCTCTACTTGATATATTTTTACACTCACTGGAAGTAATTTGAGAAAAAAAGGATTAATTCTTGTCTTTACTACTTATCAATTCACTTTTGTTGAGTGTTGGCAGTCATTGTCTTACTATGTTCTAAAGATCTTATCTCTTTAGTGGAAGAGTTTCATGGTATTGATGTCTCAGTGAAGGCACACAGTCACGCTAACGCTGTCATGCTAACACAGTCACACTAACACAGTCACGCTAACGCTGTCATGCTAACACAGTCACGCTAACGCTGTCATGCTAACACAGTCACACTAACGCTGTCATGCTAACGCTGTCATGCTAAAAGGTTGTGGCTTTGGCTGATGACACTGTACCTTCCTCCCAGCTTCATTGTTGTGGAGGTTCATTAGCGCCCTGCTGGAGGACGAGCCCTTGCCCCTTTCTCGAATGTCCACAAATGAGGCGGAGAAGGCCACGCCATAGGCGATGTTATCTGAGCAGCCGGACCACTGGAAGCCTGCCATGCAGACATTATCATTGGTATCATGCTGTATCACTATGCTGTTACATCCAGTCAGCTGCCTTATAATACATACTCCATGTTACGTTCCCTGCCATGCACATATACTGCTACACTAAGGCAAAACATACTAACTGCATATTTTACCAAAACTGAGTGAGGACAGAAATCGGGTATCTTAGTCTCTGTTTTATCTTGTGCCAAAATATCTTACAGTTGGTTTTGATGGAAACTCTATCATTTATCTACCTGCCACACATACGGGTGGACAGTCAAAAAAACGTTCCTCTTTCCCGGTCCTCTTTCTCAGTTTCAAAGTCAGTGTAGTTACAGTGTTTTGCCTCTGTGGGGCAGTATTGTCAACAAATCAGCTCTCATATACAGTCTGTTATTGTTTGTATACAATCAACCATCAGATTCAATAGCACCATATATGTTTTATATTGCATTTTTCTTGTGTATATTGTGTGTTTTGCATGGAGGTGTTACAGGATTTTCATGGAACTCCAGCTGTGTGTGATGTTCTTCCTGTGTGGTACTCTGGGTTCTCCAGGTTCCTCCCACAGTCCAAAGATATGCAGTTAGGCTAACAGGCATCTCTAAATTGCCAACAGTGTGTAAGAGAGTGTGGGTATGTGCCCATCTGGGATGTAGCGCTGGCAGTTAGTTCAGGTCCAGAAAGTAAAAATACAGACCATGATTTAGTTTCAACCAACCAGTCTGTGTATCAAGAATCTTAGTCGCACAATGACTGAACTGGTTGGTAGAAATAAAATCTTGGTCTGGATTTTTACTTTCTGGATATGAGCTGTCCACCTCTGACTGCTGGCTTGCGCCCTTTGCTGCCTGGGATAGGCTCCATTCTCCCTGTGACTGTCCAGGAGGGTGGATGTAAGTGAGGGTGGTGCAGTGGCTCACGGGCCAGAACTATGACCTCACACCTCTCGGGTGGTGGGTTCAGTTCCTTCCACCAACTCTGCGTGTGTATAGTTAGCATGCTCCTCCAACGTTTGTGCGGGTTTCCTCTCGTATTGTGAAAACATGCAGTTATCTGTGCCGGGATCTCTGAGCTGCGCTTGGTGTGTGTGCAGTGTGGTTAGCTGTACAGGCCGGGTGACTCATCAACTGAATCCACTTAAAAGCAACCCTGGATTCTGTGTGAGTGTGTGGCCTGAGATGGACTGGCATCCTGTCCTTGGTGTCCTCTGTGCCCTGTGTTTCCTGAAATAGGCTCGAGGTTCACCACAACCATGCTCTGGAGAAGCAGTTATGGAAAACGGATGGATGGAAATAGATATCATGTCCGTTACCAGATCACACGCAGCGCTGCTTTCTGATAGAGAAGCAGGTTGCGAACAACAGGTTACAGGCCAACGAGAGACGCCTTGGAGGCCAACTGCTGTAGTGCACATAGTAACACCCCTGTGGGATGGTATGGAAAAGCATGATGGGTAATATAGAGCGCAAGCGGCAGGGGCCCACCGTCAGGGCCCGGCCCGTGCACGTTCCGATCGCAGCCGCACTTCTGCAACTCGCCGCTACTGCAGGCCCGGGTCACCTCGAATGCTACGCTGGCCGACGAGACAGCGTGCACGAAAGCAGCCTCCCTGGTGCCTGCAGTACACACACACACACACACACACATTTGTATTCATGTCTTTGTGGGGACCCTCTATTTACTTCTGTGTACATAACCCTAATCCCAGCGATGACATCCTTAATCCTTACCCAGCCCTAACCTTAATCATAAGTAACTAAACAAAACATAAGTCTTTTGGCATTTAAAATTTTTTGATTGCATTCACGGATTTTTATAAATTTGAGTTTCCCCTTGTGGGGGAACCCCAAAAAGTCATTTCTACATTTCAATAAATGCTTTAATTGTGCTAAACTTAGGACTCAATTTAAATTAATTTTGATGATGGTGATGATGATTATTATAATTACTATTGTTATATCTCATATAACATCTACTTGCAGTATTCTTCATCACACATATCATGCACGTTGGTTGGCATGGTCTCATCCAGCTGAAGCTCAGTCCGGCCTGAGGGAGGCACTCTGGGCTCACCCTGAGTCACCACCCTCCCAAGGACGTGCTGCGTCTCCAGCGTGGAGCAGTTCCACCGTCGGTTTCGGAACTGGTGCTGGCACTCGTCGATGGCCAAGCGTGCCCCTCCGCGCACGGCCTCCATCACCTCCAGATTGCGCTTGCAGATCTGCACCTGGCGCTGGGCCAGGCCCCTGAGCCGCTCGCACGCCACCTCCTCCGAGATGCTGCCTGAAGATGATAGCTTGGCCAGGTACCTGCAGAGGAACGGAGCACCCATCAGAATGTGGTCCCACTGACAGAACCCTGCCCGCTCCAAAACATTATTATTATTATTATTTTTAAATGATTATTTTCTTCTTATTAGGTGCCTTAAAGTCAATCCTGACTCCTGCTGACCAGAAAGACATTATTCTCCAGAACTTCCTCTCTTCTGTGCTGCTCCTCGGGCTTCCCAATGCAATATACTCTGTAGTAACACTGACTTTCTTAGCCAAATGCTACCCATTCATCCATAGTTACCCTTTAATAAGGCTTGACATCTTATTGCTTACAGTTAAATCAGCTACCTACGGATTACCAGTCAATTTCTACTAGACCACCTCTTGGCTCATATCCATGAACCACACATACACATATAGCAATACACATGCTAAACATATGTGTGTTCCAAACGAAAAGGCCAGGAATAAGCTTTTTAACAGAATGTATCATTACACAAGCACAGTGGTAATGATCACCTGCTCACAGCAAACTGAACCACCACTAATAACCTCACAGCAATGCTCAAAGAACCACCTTCAAACAACTGCTTCCCTCTGCTAAATTCATTCGGACCCTGTAATTTGCTGGACTGCAACAAATCCCCTTGCAGCTGTGATGGGTGGCCCTACATGCTCAACACAGGCCTAACATCTAGTGCACATCCATCCATCCATCCATCCATCCTTCTTTTTTCCAAAACCACATACCCATGTTATTTTATGCTAGTCCATCACAGGGGACATGCTTGCGTGTATGATATTCAGCTGGTGAATAATGCAGCTTGCATGGCAGGGTGCTCAGATGCAGGTCACCTCTCAGGCATCTTAGAAAAAGCATTTATTTCCAAACAACAGACCTTCTTATGGTCATTGTCATTTGAATATTTTCAGTCAAAGAGGTTGACAATTGATAAGCTAGTTGTGAAGTAGCCTTTCTCTAGGTTAAATGTTCCAATAACTGGGGACAAAAGGAAAAACTTCAGCTGACCTCACTCATCCATCCATTTTCTGTACCTGCTTGTCCTATGCAGGGTTGTGGGGGTCCACAGCCTATCCCAGAGGCTATGGGCGCAAGGCAGGGAGCAACCCAGGATGGCACACCAACCCCACACCCCACAGGACACAAACACAACATTCACACTTACAGACAATTTGGCACCTTAGTATGTTTTTGGACTATGGGGGTGGGGGACCAGAGATCCTGGAGAAATCACCATGACAACACAAGGAGAACATGCAAACTCCACATGCGTAAAGACTCAAACTCTGGCTCCAGCACTGGAAAGCAACAGTGCCACTGTGCCCCTAGATGACCTCATGCAAAGATTCAGTCATATAGAGATAATCTTCCTCAGAACACTCTAAATAATTGTGCTTTTGCATCACAATGACCTCTTTGCAGAGCTAATCTGTAGTGATGTGCTCATGGCGCAGGTTCACTCTCTTCCACTAGATGGCAGTCTTTTCACACTGTCAATCGTTCAAACTCTTGTTGAACACTTTTAAAATGCATTAGTAAAATGTATTAAAATTCATGCAATACTTACTAATACTTAAAAAGTCTCCATATTAAAGCTATATCTTCCTATATGCCAAAAAAACTTTAATTAAAAAAAAACAAGCGGTGTCTTACACTCACTTGTGCCCGGAGTTGCCCCAGATGCCCCCAAATGCCTCTGTGACCCTAACCAGGATACGTAGTTAGCGGATGGATGGGTGGATTATGCATGTTTGGTTAAACAGCTGTTTGCATACAGAGGCAGGCTAAACAATCATAGAGACTATGATCGACAGCAGATCTTAGTATGAAACTGACCTAATTGTAAGGGGATACGCTGGTGTATCTTACAGAGGATGCATGCTGTGTACAATGGGAAGGGTTTGTAAATATGTTGGTGTTTGCATATGTGCTTTTGTGTGAATGTTTTTGCCCTTGTTCAAGCACAAGGTGAAACTGACCTGACTGCCTGAATTGTTTTGTACAGGCTAAATTGTACTATTGTTCCTACATTGATTGTGAGCTATCCAGCTACACGGATACAGAGCACCAGAGAGAGCCGCTGACTCTTTGCCAAAACAGTTTCGGACAACCAGGTTCAATCGAGGCCGGCAAACACTCTTAGTTCCTTAGAAATATATATTTTTAAGTAGTCAGCCATTCCAGTAGAGAGCAATGTCCCTATACTTATTTAGACTGATGACACACACAGCAACTGATAATCACTGGCAATTAAACACTATTTATGAAAAGCCAAATGTATCTTTGAAATGACTGTATGTGGTCCGAGGATTTATGAACTGGGCTAATTACAAGCTCCTCATAAACACTTTCACTGTCTATTTTTCTGTCACATCAACATAATAGTTTTGTTTTCTTAAGGGACCGCAGTATATAGTAGGCTGGAGAAAGATGTCTGGAAGGCTAATAGATAGTGATAGGAATAACAGAACACTACAGAAAGTGCATTTTCAAACACTGAAGTCAGATTGACTTCCTAATAATCATGGCAAGCCAAAAATATCTTTGGTTTTTAAACATTTATCTTTGAAGAGATCTGAACAAGGCCAGTGTTTTAAGAAGGCAGTGGATGGAGTACACACACTGACCTAGAGGTCCCCCCGTGCGGGGTGCCCTGAGCTGAGTGAGGCAAGCTGGGACATCCCAGCCTCGTGACAGAGATGCATCCCAGCTGGAGGAAGAGCCGTGCGTGGTGAATGGGAAGCAAGGTGGAAAGGAGAGGGACCCGGCCCTAAGGGGGGAGCTTGCCAAGTTCAGGTACAGTTAAAACGAAAGCTAACACAAAGCACCACCATTAAGCAATAAGGCTGGGCTTTATTCACCACCACAGTCACAGTTAAAAGCTTTCGTGATTTTATTCACAAATGAAGCATGGAGTGCCTGATTGCTCAATAAATATTATATAACATTAACTAACCAGATATTTTCCCTGTTCAACAGAAGTATTACTCCTGTCTCCCTGCTAGCGATTGTTAGCTGACATAACATGATCCTTAATTTTTTATTATATTTTTCAACATTTATGTTAACTCTACTAAAAATTTAACCCATTTGACTTTGCCTGGTTGTTTCCATTCACCTTTCAACTTAGAAATGGAATCATGTAAAAAGAAAAAAAAGAAATGGAATCATGTGGCTCTTTTTGTTCTCTGTCACAGCTAGTATCGCTCCAGAGTCAAACCATTACCAGCTGAACAGAACCAGAGTCACTCTGGTTTACACCATGATGTTTCATGCAGAAATAAAGCAGTGAGACAGGCATGTTCCAAGTCTTATGGTCAAGCCCATTTGATCTAAGAGCTTCTCTTTTCCTTTGGTTAAAAAGCAGAAACACACTGTTCCCTCTTAAAATAGTGCTTTCGCCATCTCAGCATCCTGATGTGGATTCTTCCAGAGATATCATAGCCATGCTGAGGTCCCCTGCTCTCATTTCCTGCACCAAGCACAGATCCAGCCCACACCTCAGTCCAGTCCCAGCTATCAGGCCATTTACCACCGTTGTGCCATTCTGACTAATCTGTGCATATCGGTAGAAGCAAGAATGTAATCTGGATACACTTTTTGCATTGATGCAAAGCCGAATTTTAATTAGCATCAGGGTAAGGTAGCTAGTCATTGAGATAGTTTGATTGGTTACATAAACCCCGCAATACACATCAGTTTTAAAGACTCATACTTTAATATTGTAGCATTACTGTATATTATAACATATTATAATGTGTACAGTAATAATATTATATATATTATGTGTACAGTAAATTATACACAATGACATCAAGCGTCAATAATAACAATTATTTAATAAGAAATAAATGATAAAACTATCTCATAGAGAAGGAGGCAGAATCTACTGTCACTTGCAAAAAACAAAACTGTCCGCTAAGAATGGTATCCTGTCGATAACCGCAAAGTATATCTCATCGATATCCAAAGTATGTTATCTCATTGATAACCATAAACTGTTAAGTCATTGATATCCTTAAAGAATGTTGTCTCACTGATATCCTTGAAGTATGTTGTGTCATTGATAACCATAAACTATGTTATAACATTGATATCCTTAATGTATGTTGTCTCTTTGATATCCATGCTGTGTGCTATTTCCATGCTACTTGTACACCGGTTTGAAAGTGTAAAAGTGTAAAAGTAAGGAAGGTAGTTGCATATGTGTGTTCATAAAATCACAGGGTTAAGAGGGGGTGCCACACCATAGCCCCAACTCTATGCTTCCCATCGTACATGTCGAAATACTGAAAAATAATGATGTTGGAAGCTGGGTGACTCTCTGTTTTTGTTTCTTACGCAAAATGTTTGGAAAATAAAGAATACTTTGCAACTATAAACTGCCTAGCCATAAAACCTGGGCATAAAGTACATTGGTTCAGCTTGAGACCCCTTGTGTAAAAAAATAAACTTAGACTGAAACAACAGAAATTCCTGGGATACTAATATGATTTATCTGATCAATTAAAATTCCCTCTGTGACTATAAAGAATAAATTATTATTCCCTTATGCCTTTTTCCATAATGCTGTGTGGTCTAAAGTCTCCTGTCATTAGCCTCATGGCATATTTATTGAGCCATAGTGGGAAATCACAGCAAGACTTTTTAGTAAAATGTTTACATTTTTAATCTTAAACGGAAATATCAAATTGGCCACGAACATGGATGCACACATGTAATGTCAGACTCAAAAGCAAAAATTAATACAAATCATTTATCACTTAAAACTTATTAAAAAGTTAGAGACGTGACGCTTCTCAACTCAAACACACTACCAGCTGCTTATTATAGCAAAACTATAAACTAATGCTTAAAACGTGTGTGTTTCAGAAAGATCTTTAAACCTGGTATGAGCTTTCTTGGATACTACTGCAAGCTTTCCTGTGAGACGACAAGACCTACAGCCTGCACAATATTTTACATCACACTCATTACACGCTGATTGTTACAAAATGTGGCAGCTCCCATCATGTGAGTTTCCCATCTCTATCTTGTAGGAACACCAAGGCGTTCACCGATAAACAGACTGACTGAGGAGCTGATAAGGTCTTGTTGCTCCTAAAGAGTATGGCAAATCATCTTCTCCATTCTTAAAATATGGCTTTCCTTGTGGTGCTTCATAACAACACAGACGGAACCAAAGGGAGACCTGCAGCAAACGGAGAGGGCTGAGGTATTCAGCAGCGTTGACGTGCACCCCCAATATTACACTGGGATTCATTCTTCCACGCAGTAAATAGACCTTTGCATTTAAATTATGAAGTTGTGTCCCCCTCAATACCAAGCTGGTTTGGGTATTAGTATGTATGAAAATTACCTGATGTGATATTCATGATAAACTATTTCATTCTGATTATAGGTTGCCTTTTTAAGAACTGGCCCAATTAGTCTATAGAGCAAACTCTGGCTCATTTACAGTCTCGTTTTCTGTTTATCAGTAAGCAGTGTCCTTGTTAAATAAATTTATTTAATTTAATTACATTTTTTTTTCAATAACGTTAGCATGCCCGGGGGGGTTGGGCAGCCAGTTTACTGTGGAGTCCCAGAGGTTTCTGTTTTTTTCTCTCCCACTATGGGAGTCTTTGGTTCCTCTCCTCCATTGTCATCTGGCTTTCTTTCTTTCATTTCTTTGTCTTCCCCTTTCCCTGTTTTTGTATTATTCTGTCTTAACTTTGTTGTAATGTACCACAGCACACCCACGTAAAGCGTCTTGGGGCAACTCAGTTGTGAAAGGCACTATATAAAAATTAATTGAATAAAATTAATAGAAAATGAATAAATAAAATATGCTCTCTCCTACACCATTGAGCAGCTGCAGATATCCCGCACATCTGGCCGATCTGAAATGAGGCCTCACAAACACGACCTGTGCCCGGGTTCCCAGCTTGGGTCGGCCTTGTCCCGCCAGCGCAGCCTCTCACACTCTTTCCACCTTAAGGTTCCACGCAGTTGCGCGGGTTTCTCCTGCCAGCGGTGCCTTTCACGCTGTATCCACACTAAGGTTCCACGCAGTTGCGCGGGTTTATCCCTCCAGCGAAGCATCTCACGCTGTTTCCATGCTAAGGTTCCACACAGTTACACGGTTGCTGCCATCCCTGCCAGCAGACCTGCGTTCCCTGGGCCTGTTCCAAGTCCCACCGCACGGAGAAAGGCCATCCCTCCATAGCATTCCCCACAGACCTTTCCTTCACACCACAGCCATCTGGGGGGAGTGGGGTGGGGGGGGCTTGTTTTATCCCCTACCATGGGTACCTCAGCTGGGTCTTGCCAAATCATGGACAACCAACTAATCCAGGGAAACAAGGGTCACTTTTTTCCATAGCTCTCCCCAGTCCATACAGCTCTGACAAACATGAACTGGGAAACATAATACTTCTCTCCTATAATCCAGCCACCAGATGAATAATTGATTCTGAGAAAAAGCATACCTTAAAATTATCCTCCATAACAGAACATTGTCATACACAGTCGGTCCAAAGCTACTGCATATTGTGCCCGTGCCATGCTGTCAGTGATTGGAGTTAAAACTCAGCACACTTTTTCGATGGGATTTTTGGACAACGTTATCAGTGAGACAGCCAGGAAATAATTTTCATCTGGGTTGTGAGTGGGATGTGTGTGTGGTTGAGGGTGGCTTGAAGAACAAACTTAATAAACCGTTCTGAATTACAGGACGACATTTCAGGAGGCTGGGGGGCCGGGGGGAGGGGGGTGGGTTAGGGATTTAAACCTGAATTCTATCCCTGGCAACGCCACAAGAGCTTTATGTATGGCTCTTACCTTGTGCATGGCACCATGTCTTGTGGGAGTTTGTGGGTAAGACTACGTGGTCGGTCCTAATCTGACTACTTATTGTGTCCACTGTGTGGTCCAAAATAGCTTTTACTGTCTAAACAATATCAGTGTCAACTGTCTGAAGCTAATGCTGGCCAGAGTGGCTAAATTTACCTGCGGTTATAAACCGTTCTCTGCCTTTCCTACAGACTTTTTTATTCTTAAACTTTGTACGTTTCTCTAGCGCTAGAGAGAAGTGTCCCTTATATATTGTTTGTGTTTTTCTTCCACCCCCCCGCTACAGTTCCTGCGTCAGAGCAGGCAAGGCTATTGAGGCAAGACCGAGATGTCTGTGTTTGTCTTCGTTGCAGATGAATGATGATAGCAATTAGCCATCTGAGTTCAAGTATACTTTCAAGACTGTTTAGGGATTCTTGTGTAGTCTGCTCTTGTTTTTGTAAACCAACAGCTGGAGTTGTGTACTGATAACTGATATTGCATCTCCCACTTCACACTCACTTCCAGTCTGATTTTTAATTGAATCATGCTGGGAAGGAAGATCAGCGTAAAACTGAAAATGGATTCCCTTTTTAAGGGAAAAGGCCTATTATCTGTTATCGTCTGTTCAGTGGATATTTTTGTTTACCAAAGCCATGTACACAGTACCTGTTTACACAACTGTATGTTTTAAGAAATTAACATTATGTACTTCTATGAGAACCGTTCCAATCACCTTCTAGTCAGTTCTTTAACTACAGTTGTTAAAACCGCGATTATCCTAACACCGCTGACATTATTGCTGAGTAAAAACACATGTGACGTCATTTGAGGGAAAAAAGACAAATGATATATTTTATCAGTATAATCTGTAGAGAGGCATTATGCATCGCTTTTGGCTGTTTGGTCACACACGAAGGGAGGTACCTAACCTCAGGAGTTATAACTTTGAGCACAACAACACAGACAATGCATTTATGAATAGCAAACAAAAGCAATGAATGACTGTTCCTAAAGATAATGTCCCAAATGCAGATGGGAGATCAGAAGGCAGGGAACAGACGTGAGAAATGAGAAGAATCCAAGGCAGTGCAGCTACGCTCTCACCGCTGGGTAGATTTCCCCCCAGTCCAAAAGCATGCAGTGACATGTCGTGTGTGTGTGTGTGTGTGTGTGTGTGTGTGTGTGGGTGGGGGGGGGGGGGGGGGGGGGGTGTGGGGGGGTGGGGGGGGGGGGTGGGGGGGGGGGTGGGGGGGGGGGGGGGGGGGGCGGGGGGGGTTATGCATATATATTATATTTTGAGGACTAAATAAATGTCCCCACAATGTGATAAAAACCTGTTATTTTGACTTTAGGGGACCATTTTTTTCAGCCCCCACAAGGGAAAACTCCATTTTATAAAAATCTGTGACTGCAATCAAAAAACTAATAACTAAAAATGCCAAATGTCTTGTACTTTGTTTGGTTACTTATGGTTAAGGTTAGGGCCGGGTCGGGGTTAGGGTTGTCATCGCTGAGATTAAGGTTTTTCCTATAGAAATGAAGGGACGGTCCCCACAAAGATATGAATACAAATGCATGTGCGTGCGTGTGTGTGTGTGTCCTGTGCTGGCCCGACATCCCATCATAGGGCGTACCCCCACCTTGTGCCCTGTTCTGCCTGGGACAGCCCTCCCACCCTCCAGTGACCCTGACCTGGTTAAGTGGTTGGAAGATGGATGGATGGATGAATGGGTGGGTGAATAATCCTTTCTGTTAATCATAAACCTATACTGATGCTGAATAAGTAACAGCTTGAAATCATAAATGTTAAATCAGCGTTTGAAAGCCATATTCACAGTATTTTCTGATGACCATATGTTGCTAAAATATGTCTGAAAATTAATTAAACTCTTCAATGAAGACAAATTATTATTATTATTGTTGTTGTCGTTCTTGTTATGATTGTTGCATCAATGTGCACTTTTCTTATTTCCAGTGTAATCATGGGTATTTGCCAAATAGGTTTGTATGTCTGAAGAAACACATTTTCCATTCAGGAGTCTAATTTTTACAACAAAAAGACAATATTTTGTATCTCGTTGGAAGGCGCGTGTATTCTTTCCTCACATCCCTGTTGCCATGAAAAGCTTTCTACATCCCACTCAAAACAAGCAATATGTATACATATTTTACAGGAAAAACCAGGAGTGCGTGTTCTGCTATGTGTGCTGTCGGTGAATTCTGACATGCAAAAACGTTCGTTCATAGCATTAGTGGACTTAAACGGCTGTGCTCATATAGTACAAATCTCAGGTGACCCGTCCCCTTTCTGAATGACGTAACGCCTCGTTTTAATATATCGGTACAAGTTATATACGCAATTACGAGGAATTTAAAGATACGACGCAGTATAAAACTTTTCAAAGGCGCAGCTCTCTGTCCACCTACTCCTGTTAATCCGACACCGCACACGACAATGCAACTCCGTCTGACGTCGAATATACAGGGCTAAATACAGGCTTAGATCCAAACTTTGCACATACGGGCCACAGAATACGTGAAACTGCTAAATGAATCTGAGACCCCCAGTGAAGTTCCAGCAGAAACCTCCAGTGCAGATCCAAAGCCTAGGACAGTTGAACTGGTCTCACCAGTGCGGGTACACGTAGCTATAAAGATAATGCGGACCGGCTCATACATATGAGATCTAACATTATTAGTCTATAGCAGCTGCATGCCCTGATAGGAGAAAATTGAGTTATGTTACAAATGAGTGGACTGACACACATAAACACGTGTCCTGGAGTTGCCGGCATAGCATATAATCGCATTCAATTGCATTTAACATTTTACAACATTAAGCTATCAAGTTATTTTCTGAGAATACTGCTTGTTTAAAGAGCCCTGCGGAAATTTCCTGCTGAAACCAGCAGACCATATCAACTTGTCTTGTTTTTTGGACAGCTGCACTGGTCTGCATTATTGCTCCGGTAGATTTTTTTTTTTGGGGGGGGGGGCAATATAAGCAACTACGTTTTAACAAAGATCTACCGGCCAGCAATTCTGACTAGTTAAGCTGTCCAAATATACTTTGAAACCAGCTGAAAATATTGTCGGAATGAATTGGTGATTGATGGGAAAATGCTGCAAATTTCACTACGGAAAAATGCTAGACTGGTGTCACACATTCTGCAAATAAAACATGAATCACGAAAAAAAAATAGTTAAAAAAAAATCAAACAGAGTGAACTTACAGCCAGTTGCTGGCATTCGCGGAGAACAGCACTACAATTAACATCAGCAGTGACCTTAGCAAGTACTCTGGTGACATCTTGAGTAGGAGATAACCCAGTTTAAGCGCACAATCCTCAGATGGAGTGATTTTATCCGCCGGTTTAGGCTTTTATATTATTTTCTCGGTTGACGGTGAAGATCAGTTCATCCTTCTTAAACAAGGGATCCATCACCGGGCATCCACTTCAATGAAGCGCAGGTCTCGCCACTGCGGATGTCCTTACCTATTAGACGAACCCACTGCTATATAAGTCGCAAACTCAATGTCACCTCATCGGCCGGGGTAAGTTCGGTGCATTCAATTGATTCAGTTCTAATTCGCGTCCGTTTTCTTATAACCCGCTCGTAACAAGTCCTTTGGTTCGCTCGTTTTATATGCTGTCCATGTACCGCACGTAAGTGTTAATATATTGCAATGAGTCGTTTCCTCCGTCGTGATCTTGCATGAGCGGCGGCTTCGTTTGCCATTCTTTCGCAGTCGGGCGTGTTGATCTTTTATGTAACCTTACGCTGTGTCTGATAACATCAGGAGATGACACTGCGACTAGGACGGACGCCAAACCGAGTTTAGAAACTCCTGCTGGACTTTGCAGGGGCGGTGCCATTTGTCAGGGAAGTTTTTCTGCTTTTTTCTTTTTTCCTTTTTCTGAGGGGTAAGTAAGAAGAAGGTGGGGTTTAGCTCACTATGAAACGCACGATGCATTTTACGACTCGGTGACCCATGTGTTGTTGAAAGTTACTCGTAAAAGGATGTCATAATGTCAGCCTAAGGTAAAAAGCTGAAAGAACAGAAAGGGAATAAAAAAAAAACCCTTAACACCGCCAATTTCTAAACTATCACCATCTCCAGATTGACCTTAAATAAAAGCATCCTTAACGAAAGGAATTCCATTTGTTATACTGGCACATTAACTCGTCAACATCACCCACTGGATCAGTAAAACTTTATTGTTGCTTAATGCCTTAGTAAACGTGGTAACAATGGTCATTTTGGCTCCGTTTATTTTGCATAAAGCTTTAACTGTGCAGCAAAGACCAAAACACAGATATAGTCTAACTACAACTTCAGAAATATTATGTTACGAAAATAAACGAGGGTTCAGGGTTCCTTTATCTTACTTGTAAATACATTTGAGATGGAGGTAAAAGCGTGCATGAAAAAACTGCGTTAACCTGGGTTGTATTATTCAACTACCAGCTGTTTTATTATATTATACAAATGAAATAACGTGTGTGGGCAGCGCTCCACCCAGGCTCTCTGGTGTGTTCATTTGTTAAGTTTCAAAGTACTAAAGAAAATCTAAATCCAGCTTCAGTGAGCTCATCCTAATATATTTAATGCAACAGTTAACGTTATAAATGATATCCTGAGTAAAAGTCACCCCGGGATAGGGGATGCAGGAGTTAAAGGCTATAATACGATCTGTTACTTAAAATAATGAATATGTGTGCTACGTCCGACGCAGTACGCTGCCGCATCCACATGAAGTATTACTTTTCTTGATGCAAAAAATACAGGTGAACGTTATGCTGAAAGTTCAACGCAGAAAGTTTTGACAAAATCGTCCGGTCAGTCATAGACTTGGCGTGTATTTCTTCAGTGTGGAAGTGTGTAACTTCAGAAAACGGTATAACAGTCACCAACAGGGGGAGACAGTGAGTAGTGTTTGCTGGGACCGGGAAACATAATGAGGGCCATTGATACGGCGCACGTGAAAGTACGTCAGGTTATTGTTTATTCCATTACAGTGGCCCTTAAGTCATCATCATCATCATAATCATCATTATTATTATTTTTATTGTTGTTGTAATTTTAAAAATTATTTTTAGTAGTAGCCTCCATTTTCTGTATCCACTTGTCCTATCCAGGGTCGTGGGGGGTCCGGAGCCTATCCAGGAATCTACAAGTATAAGGCAGGGAACAGCCCAGAACGGGGCGCCAACCGATCGCAAGGCGAACAATACATATTTGTTTTTTTGCCGTTTAAAAATGTGACTAATGAGAATCCATAACTATAAACATGACTTCCTAGACAACAGTTATTTCATATACAAGAATAAACTCAGCACAGTTATTAATTTTGAGCAAGGCTTTTTAACTGATCGATTCACATATGCCGTGAAAATTAAACTTTTGAGCTCAATTTAAGTTTCTCCCAGCGGACCCCTTCCAATCTGCAGCCTCAGTGCGACTGTACGGAAGCAACGTTATTTTAACATTGCAAATATATGACATCACAGGGCTCGCTGATTGTTCGGAACTGGTGCCCGTGTTGCTTTTCCCCTGCTGTAAGTGAGTCTTTGGTATTTCCAGCGCAAACTCGGTCTTTCTCCCTCGGAAGTCTTTCTTCACCTTTTCATTTGCATACTTTAAATCGGGTAATGCTAATATTTCATTTGATTCATCCTCAAACAGCCATTTCTTGAAAGCAAAAGTCAACGCGAAGTGAACTTCTGAATGAATGTAAATAACACTTATTCTGAGGTAAAAGGAAAGCATATGATATGAAGGTACCATTGATTTGTTTTGTGCAATTTCATATGACAGATCATAGTGTGTGTTTCTATTAGTACTTTAAGTTACCTTCTGCACAGAAAATGTGAATAATATTATTAATGTTTATGAATTATGAGTTACGTCTGTTCCCACATATCCATCAACACACCACTGCAGCACACCAGTCTAGTATAACATTATACTTTACTTGCACATCATCCATTGTCTGTAGATAACTAACCAGTCAGAGCCAAAGTGCTAGTTATACTCCATTATATGGTGCTAATAGAAAAAAAACGATAAATTTTCATTACTTGAAGTCTGAATATTTTTACCAGCATTGTGTAGGTACAGACAGATGGGCATGTAGGAGATAGCCAAGTGAGTATTTTTTTAGGGGTGTAAAATTATACAGCGGGACAGCCCAAACTGCCCTCTTCTCACAGATGGGAGACACCATCTCGTTTTACACAGAAGACATTAATGGCCTGAGTGGTGACTCTACAACCCAACTGGGATAAAGCAGTTACTTAGTAACTGTGGCGACCTCCCTACTAGCCACCCAAAAGCCTCACTGACCTCTCCGTTTCCTCACCCATCTGGGTGGGCAATTTTTACTCCCCCATTATTATACACGGAAAAAAACACACCTTGCTTGTTTTTCATTGAGCTTCCACCACAAACACAATTCAGATAAAGTTACAGCTCAGCTGAACTGAGGCCAGTGACTCTGCAGTTGGTGCCTGATGATGCAGAATGGGAGGTCGAGAAGTGCTTTAATGCCAGAATATTCCCTAAATTTCTAACAATTCTATGATATGCGGACTGGACCACTTCCAAGAATGAGCAGCATTTTGATAGTCTAAGCGCATTTGCTAATTATGACAAAGGTGCCTAGCTTGTCTCGTTTGTGAGTTTACAGTCTTTGTTGCTCTCATTGGCCAACAGGAAACAAAAGCAACATCAGTCAGCGAGTGTTTAGTGTTACAATGTTTCAGTCAGATTTAAAAATGATTCTTCATCCTTTTACATTGACACGCAATAATATATAAACTTAGCTAAAAAAATAACTTTACTAAGGCTGAAAAAGAGATAAATTGACTTGGAGTTACTATTACTACTGCTGTTTGGGTTACTACTACTGCAATAATAATAATAATAATCCATCTTTGGCTGCTTATCAAGGAGAGGGTCTCAGTGAGCCTAAAGAATAATAATACTACAACTACTAATTATAATAACAGCAACAGCAACAATAAAGCTCGCGTACCGTGTTAGGGTTTATTTCATATATTTATTAAGAAGGTATGTGACCTGCAGGAAGATTTACTGTAGATCTTAAACAACTCTGCTTGCGTGGTGCATGAGATGTTTTCAATTAGCTGTTACATTATCTCATTGAGTCCGTGTAAATGCTTTCCAGCAGCATGGCTCGGCACGGAATTTTCCAGCTGTTTTCTCGGAAGATAGAGAGACTCGGAAGCAGGTTTCTTCAGAGGTAGTGACATGTGACTGGAACGGAGAGGTATTTCTGAGGCGACACGTCGGTCCAGAAAAACCACATCAATCATCTCCTTCCCGATTCCCCCCCACGCCGTTACTTAAGTATTTATTGCATGCTATTTTAGAATCATCACGCCTGTTTTCCTTCCATTGAATCATAACTTTTTTTCTAATTTGTTCATTTTATTGGCCCATGGCGCTCAGTTATAAATGACAAAGCAATCTAACATTGTCTGCTCTAATTGTTTTCTGTCAACGTCTCCATTCCCTCCATTTTTTTCCCCTCTTGAAATAGCTCAGGACTTGATGTTTTAACTATTCTCCCATGAACCCCATAAAAATATTGGCGAGTGTCTAGAGCATGCATCTCCTGTGCCTTCCATGAAGTCCAGCAAGCGAAGGATTTTTATCTTCTCGATTAAAATGAGCATCTGAGCAATTTTTTAATTTACTAAGACGTTAGAAGGAGGAAATCTCTCATCTTTTACTAAGAGATTGTGTGGTGGGGGGCAATGGTGGTCGGGGGGGTGCGTTGACCTCCTATACCAGGAAAAAGTTAATACACCCTTTCTTTCCCACTCTGGTCTCTTTCCCAGACAGCCGACGACAGTCAAATCAAAACCCAAGAAAACATATGAATTGAGGGTCCCATTATTTTCTAATTAACTGCCTTTTTTCTCCTTCCAGCGAGCCGGAAATGCGAGGTCGAGCTCATGATGATTAGTTGTGGAGAGTGCCATTGAGGCCAGGCCTCATGTGGGGCCTTTGTCATCGGATTCATTTGGCTTGAGCTGCCTCAGAAAAGAGGAAAGTTTTCTGTCCTCATGCAGACCTCTGATATGGTACAATAACTTCACACTGGGCGGAGATGGATTTTAGTCACTCAATCCTCAAACAAAGAGACACAGATATAATAGGATTTTATAGCTTCTTTGACCCTGTCTTCTGTGTGCTGCCTCCCTTTCAAAACGCCGTGAAAGAAATACTGAAATCCCTTTCGGCCGCGTCTTAAAATCGCAACTGTGAACAGTGGAACTCACGGCCGAATGGGTATTGCTCCTTTGATGGCCTATTGAAGCTCATTCTTAAAGCTCATTCTTAAATCAAGCAAAGAAAATTGGGGCTATTACATTCTTTAGAGACAAAGATCTTTGATATGTAAATGATAAGTGCATCCAAGCAACAGGTAGGGGCCTGCGTGCCTGAGTGATGTCTCCCGGGTCTGGATGTTTTACACTGAAATTCATGTCAGGATGTGTAACACTCATCTAGTTTGCGTAATCAATAAGGAAAGCAGCACTTACCACACTATTTATGTAACTTATGTACCGGTGAACCTTTACTCACCCACCACCTGAGTCACTTGTAGCAAAGGCCTCAATGTCTCTACAAGCATTAATTAAATGAGATACACAAGGAATCAGACTAACAAAACGGGCATTGCACTAAACACCTCGAAAATCTTTTGTTTATATACCTTTTCTTCACATTTAATTATGTTCCTTTAAATAGAGGCATGGTTAAAACCCAGGGAATCAGTCGCCATACTAAGCTGGATCAAAATGTATTGCACAACTTCTGACGGGGCCTGGGACAGGGCCTTCATCATGACTGCTGTCTGTGGGGTGAACAGGGCAACAGCTGGGGGAGGTCAACACGCGGGGCCTACACGGCCATGTGGAGCACGTCGCGGAGAGGGGAGGTCAGCTTGTGTTGGGAGTAGCAGGCTGATCGCTTGACAATCATAGCCGCCGGGGGGATGTTTACAGAGAGGGCAGCTGGTGGCCGGGATGCCAGCAAGCATGAGGTGTCATTCTGCCCGTCGCTACCTGTTAGCATGTGCAGTGCTATCTTAATTACACTCCTGCAATGTGCAATATTTCCATATTTATTGTGAAACGTAAATCACTAGGAGAGGAAAACTATAACATAACACTTATTTTATTTAAGCACCTACTTTTCTAATTTTTTTTTTACATGTTTAATCCTTACACTCATTTTATATTCAATTTTATATTCTGTTTATTTATTTATAATTTGCTTATTCTTATTTATAATTCAGTTTATTCTGTTTATATTCTCTTTATTTTTTATTCTACTCATCTTATTTTTTTTCTGTATTTATATCCTTCCTGACTTTTTTCTTTTTTGCACTGACAAGGAGAGTCTCCCAATTTGTAGCTTGTGCAATGACAACAAACGCATTCATTCATTCATTCATTCACTCATTCATTCATACCTACCTTTTTCAGCATGTTTAGGAGTGAGGATTTGCCATTAGTTAGTGTTTCTTGTTGTTCAAGGTCATTACACATGGGACCCAGTCCAGGATTACAGAAAAAGGAGAGAGGTCTTACGGTCCAGTTGTCACGTGTGAAATCGGCCCTGGTCGATTAGCTGACACTTGTGCCTGCACACGGGTCGCTTCTCAGTCGTGTGGATGCCATTGATTTCCATGTCGCCGTAGGCTCCTGGGATTTATTCTATTCTCATTCATTGTTCAGTACCAATTTATGTGGAAGGCAGGTGAAACTAGGAAAATCATGACTGCTAAAGGAGCCAAACTTGCTCTTATCAGAATGATCAGCTTTATTACTCATCAAAATACGGGAAGGAACATAGATTCACTCCATGCCAAAGAAACTTTGTTACATTTGAAAGGAAGAAATGATATTGATGAAAGAGCAAGCTCACAAATTCTCTGTAACCCCAGGGCCGAGTCAAAGGTTTCACATCTTCAATATTATTATTATTATTATTATTATTATTATTATTATTATTATTATATCTATATTTGGTTGGTGTCGACTCCTGGTGATCATTTTTCCAGAATGTCTGGGCTTTTAGATTTCCCTGTATCACGTGTCACACATATATACTTACTGTTAATGTAATCTAGAAAAACAAAGAGTTTAAATATGTTGAAAGTGTTTTTTGTTACATATTTTAAAAAATATTCTACCAACTAAGGATGAATTTTTTCATTGTGAACTGAAAAAAATGTGTGGTTTCTTAACTGATTGAAAAATATCCCTTGGAGGAAAATACACAGAAGTATGTAGTGAAAAATACTTCTCAAAAATAATTTTCTAAAAGCTGCTTCCAAGAAAAGTGAGTTCTCAAATAATGGAATTCCCTGAAGAGGACTCTGACTTGGAAAATAATTACTCATAATTCAAGAAATTTATGGGCCTGTAATTATAATTGCTGTTACCATCATTAAAACTAATCCTTTTTGAATAAGTCATTTTGGATGCATCGATGCAAGTTGAATGCATGAAAGCTGCTTGATTTTGTTTAGTTAACATCAAATTTCCAGTGTCTGGCAGCGGATCAGGTAATGAGGGGGACGTCCTGCTTCCTGTCCTTCACAGCAGAGCCTAAGGACTTTAAAGAGATGCATGACAATTTAATCATTTATTAAATGACCATTCCATATGCAAAGAGGGACAAGCGTATCGATATCCTGGTCATGTCTCTGACACACCTTCGACCAGTTACTGATGGCTTTCATACTGGTTTTTCAAATTGGGGCCAAAAGTTTTGCTGGCATCCAGTATCATTTTTTGGGGGAAACTTTATTTTTAGGTATGCAGGTATTTTACTTTCCCTGTGACCCGGTACTGGAAAAGTGGTTCGAAGATGGATTCATGGATGGATATTCATTTATTCAATTAGCATTTGAAGTTCATATATTTGTGCTGTCTTTACAATTTACAATGTACATCCAATCTCTCTGATGTTAATACTCCAAGATCCTTGTACCAACATCTTCTCTGTGATGTCATTCATTTATTCCTGCAGTATACCCATATTTTCTGCATGAAAACAGTTTAGAGAGAACAAAGACGCTGTCTGTCTTCATCGAGCAGAAGACGGCAAGAGAACCAGATGAATCGGTAGGAATATGGGCTACTTCACAAGGTTAAGTCATTCTCACCTTCGCTGATAGGGTTTCCTTAGAAAATGTGGATCAGCATTATACAGCACTGGCACGTCATCGTCCCTGAAGGAAGTGTTACTTTACAGCCCAGACGACAGGCATGCCAGTCTGAAGGATGGACAGGAAGACAGAGTGCCGCTTGTGAATGAAAGGCCACCGGGCATCATTCAGCGCCCCAAGCTGGGCCAGGTGGAGGCCGTTCCTAGGAAAACAGCCAAGATGATATCAACACAGGGTGCCGGCATGGATCAGCATGCTGGAGACGAGGCCTGGGATCTTAATCCTGTTCGCCCCGGTCCCTGGATTAAACTTCAGTTGCACCGCTAAAATCCTAAAAATCCTGCCTAAACCAGTGTTTCCCAACCCTTTTGTGCCATGCCACACTTTCCACAAAGCAGTGCTTTTCAACACCGGTCAGCACATTAATAAGAGCATAAATTCTTAATAAGCTCAGATGTTAATTGTGTCAGCAGCTCCGCTGTCATCTCCTGCCTAGTTGGTGCAGGTGGCTTTTGTAAAGTTTTGCGTAGCAGTATATGTTGTAACAGTATTGGCAATAATTATAAAGACTGTTTTTCCAATAACAAAGAAACACCATAAATACATTTGTAAATATGTTGTTTCCGAATGCCTCAGAGTTTAAGTCTGGCGGATATACTGACATTGAGGTGCATAATGTGCTATTTGCCTCAGTTGTAAGTCGTTCTGGACAAAAATATCAGCTAAATAAAATGAATGTAATTCGGAACAGCGTCTCGTCCCCACGAGCCCGATGTCCAGCACCGATCTGTGCATATATTCCACTGAAAGGTTACAAAGTAACTGCCCAGCCGCATGACATTTATAAATGATGGAAATAAGAAAGAGTAATCGGCCTGAGAGCAGCGGGCAGCAGTGATTAAAGCTGGGTCACCCTTCAGTGGCAGAGCCGGCCGCTAATCCCGCGTGATTTAGAGGCAGCAGACAGAGCCTCGCCACTCTGCAGCAGGGATGGCATGGCGCTAAGTCGGCAGAAGAGCTACTGGCGACAGCTCCGGCTGGGTGGCTGACCCCCCCACTGCCCCCTGGCTCAGCCCTGCCCGGGAACGCTGTCCCGGCCGCCTGACCTCTTTATCACAGTCATGGCAAGGGGCCATAATTGGGAGTCATCGAGGTGCCAGTGAGGGATTATGGTCGTCTGACGGTGCCACCAAACGGCGCGCCAGGTGCTTGTGCGACCACACACAGTCTGTCCTCTGGGGGACCGTATCGGGCGACAATAGCCCACGCCGCAGCTATGGGTGTTCCCAGGGACTCACGTCGTCTACGTCTGCACACAAAATGAGTGTGTGTGGGATATTTTGCTCTTCCATAGCATACAGTCCCCCCACAAAAGTTGGTTCATTCCAAATCAACTTTTTCTCATTACAAAGCATTTGGTAACATTTTACTTAAAGCACAGATACTTTTATAATGCATTATAATGGTCAGTATAAGAATTAATAAAGCATTACAGCATCTTCTATTGACAGTCATAAGGCATTATAGTGTTCAGTATAATACTTCATAAGCTCCAATGAAGCTCTCATCTATAATGCGCTATAGATGCCTTCATATAGTGCATTTTAGCTGAGAGCTTCATAAAGCATGCATTATACATAATAAACATGGTTATAATGTGTTAAGCCTTTTTATATATATTTATAGTTATGTTCATAATGTTTTATGAATGCATTATAATGTGTTATGGATGCGTTCATATATTCTAATAGATATTGCATTCATTGCATTCTTTTAACTGCTTACCTTCAGGAGGGTCTGAAGACTGCTGGTTACAGTGTCCTATATGCGAGTAGTATCAGAAGAACAGCAAACCGGCAAGCTACCCGTTCACATTAGTCATATGCATCAACCAGGAAGAGCTCAGCAGAGATTGTAAAATCCATTTTACTTAGGAGACTATGTATACACATACCAGAAAATACACAAACCGGTATAAAAAGAGTGTCACTCTAGGCCCCTAGGTCGCAGACTAGGCAAGCCTGTTCATTAATCTGCCCCTGCATACACACAGTTATACTCTATGGGAAATTTGGGGAAAACATTAGCGTTGGGACAGCAGAGCGACAGAACAGCCACAACACAGAGGGAGCAGGGATGGGATGTGGACTCTCAGCCCAGTAGGTGTGAGACAAAAGTGATACCCACTGACCCACTACTGACTTTCATAAAGAAATCAGATACATAAAACGCAGATTCTTAGGAGGACAAATATGAATTTAGAATTTTACAGTTTAGCTCTTCTGAAATCACTAAACCAATGAAATTACATGAACAATGATTACTACCTTGAAATAAAACATTGAATCGATCACTAAAGCTTGTAATTAGGATATGTATGAAAAATACAAACGTTATCCAGAGTTGTCAGTTGCCTTGAAAACAGGCCTGACGTAGATGAAGGAAAACAGAGCGGGCTTCGCTGCCGATAATTTAATGACGGCAGTAGTGCTCAGGGTCCCAGTTGCAGCCTGCAGTTTTGTCAGACACTTATCAGTCCCTGTGACCAGCCCCAGTGCCAAATTAACAACAATATACAGTACATACCCTGCCAAAAGAATTAGTCAGTCATAACAGCAATATGAATCAGCCCTGAATCAGTCAGCTAAAAATGCATAAACAACCGCACAAACTGAGTTGATGAAATAAGCTCATTTTGGGAAGAAAAACATCCATCCATCCATCTGCTAATTCCTTATCCTGAGCCTGTCACTAACAGCGTATGGCTACACCCGGGGCATGTGGCCTGTCCATCGCAGGGTACATATACAGGGTTGCCAACTTTTGTCAGCTGGCTGGTGTGAGATTTTCAATTCCAGACAAGTCTGCACACACATGCACACGTCTTTACATGTATGTAACAGTTTTACTACTTTGTAAATAGTCTGCAGGGTTTGCAAATTACCCCAACACTCTTGATGTAGGTTAAGTGTAGGTTTATAATGGAATGATATAGATTTGCCATAAGATTTCTTGCATGAATGTGAAAATCTGAAAGCGTGAGTGCTGTGCCAGATGTGTGAGAGCTGGCAACCCTGCATACACGAAAAATCATTTGCACTGGGAAATTTAGAGAGGCCACTTACTGTCGCTGCATGTGTTTGGACAGAGGCAAAATGTGAGGGAACATTGACAGGCACTGAGTCACAGTGCCGTCCTCTCTGACTACTCATTGGCTGTAAATTGCAATGTGGAGTCACAGACCTATGTCCTTTGATACATTTAATGACATCATATTTGATTGCCCAATACTTAAAAAAGGCACTCCAGTGGTTTTGGAAGTAATGTAATAAAAGATGAATAAAAACATTAGCATAACAAGACCTCTTATGTGTTGTCTACGAATGAAAAGAAAAAAAATAAACAATTCTTGAGGACGTGGAAATATGAGCGACTTAGAACAACTGATAAACTTCAAAGAGTTATCTTCCACAGTGTGCAATGAAGGAGTGGAAGTCACAGAGTTCATGTCACATCTGTATTACTTAAAATGATCGAATGTTAATTCTTCATATTTGATGCACAGAGGCCTTTCCAAGGTTTGTGTCTTAGGATCTCTCTGATTTCAATAAGTTTCCATTCAGAAAACCTTAATCTCATTATCAGAATCTGGACAGCAGGGTTTGAGACGCTGGATCAGTGTAGGAACCTTCTGCAACTCTTATTTCCTTAGCAGGCTGAGAGACCAGTTTTGATTCTTCTGCAGACGAGGAAAATAATCTTTTGCATACTTTCACAGCTTTGCAACAGCACAACAAACTGAGATGCCCGCATTCTGGCCTGGCTGGGAGCAGACAGCGCACCATAATTGAACTGACAATGATGCACTGCTGGGTTGAGTGAATAATAACATATTTTGGCTGTCCAAACGGATTTATTTGAATGACCATATTCTGGGAACTATGACCAGTTTCCAGGCCTTGATAACCAGTATCATTCTGGTCTTCTGTCAATGATTTTATAACACACTAAAATTATCCAGTCTCTTTAGGACGTGGTTCCTTGTGCCGAAATATAGATGTACTAAGCTTATTTGAGATTTTTAGCAAATAATGAGCCATTTCTAAACATACTAAAGAAATACATTTCAACAGGCTGTCATGTAAAATAGATTCTTTTTAATATTAAAAAAAGGTAAGATTTTTTTACGAAAAAAAAAGAAACAGAATATATTCAAAGGTTGATGAAAGCGGTTTGCTTTTAACCTCAAAAACGGGGTTTAATTAGCTTTAAATTTGATCATTGTTTAATTCAGTCAGTGTTGATATCAGCTGTTGATAAGTTGTTCCTCCCAGGACTGCTGGATGGGATTTGTCGAATCTGAGCTCCTTTGACAAGCCGCACAGGTGTGTTGACAGCTGAAAAACACACATAAGCCTTTGTCTGCTAGTAGGATCTGATTTCTGCCTTGAATCGCACCGAAGCAGACATTTAAAACTGGGAAATCTGCTATGGTTGCCAGCCTTAAAAAAACATTGGCTTTATTAATATAGGGTGAATTTTTAATTATTATGCTGCAGTCATTAGGTGGTTTAGGGACTCCTGGACTGAGCATAAAATGGAATCTCTTTCACATTTTCCTGAAGATACAGAACCCATTAACAACAGAATGAATGTGTCCATTTCAGAAATTGTGTGCAGTCTCAGGGTCTTAGATTCTATATGCTGATGGCGCAAAGCGGTGTACAAAGTAACACATTTTAACAGCTTTTAATTCTAATTGTCACGTCCAGCCCCGCCCTACCAGTGTATTCCTTGTGTTTCCCGCAGGCGGGGCTGCTAATCAGCCACGCCTATTGCTCCTTGTGATTACCTTGTGTTCCTGCCCCTTTGTTAATCAGTCACAGGTGCCCCTCGTTCCTTCCCTTATGTGCCTCTGTATAAGAGCTACCCAGTCCTGTGCTTCAGTGTCGGGTCATTGATGTTACGGTTCCTGAGTGTTTAGCACTCAATAAAGCCTTTCCCCTGGATTCTCCCCTCTGTGCCTGTGTTATGCCTCGCCGTCATCCCCGCAGTCATGACACTAATTAGATGCCATCTATTATTCTATCCTACATATTTAAAATATTGCCTTAAAAGCATCTGTGTATAGTCCATTGCTGATACAAAATTATGAACTTCATTTACATTTTCTGAGGTGGAACAACCAACAACCAGTGGAACGACCAAAAAAGATTAAATTTGGTTGATGACAGATTCGACTGACATCAGAAAAGGTCCAGAAAACTCAGTCCTATTGCAACAAATAAGATATTGATGTGTGACTAATTGAGGTTAATACTGAGATTAATGGCATCGTGACAATTCATTCTAACCTGTTTAACTTCCATTGCAATCTACAAACGAACCTCCAGCCTGCAAGTCAAAACATTTTGCTTGAATGACTGCATTTGCTAAATGATATATTTAAAAGTGAGGTTGATACTGGAATGATATAGTCATTGTTTCATTTACTGTGACATTTTCTGGAGTTAGGCACGGTAAAGTACAATTCAAGGTAAAATCTCATTGTGGGAATTATACGTTTTTATGGAGGCGTAGGAACTATTTTTTGACAGTTGAATAAGGTGGAAAGTGACACTTACCATTTTAAAACTAAGTACAGTGTAACAGTGTAACCAGCTGTTTATGATGGATACTGCTCGTGTATAGGACAGTGTTACCAACTGTTTATGATGGATACTGCTCGTGTATAGGACAGTGTTACCAGCTGTTTGTGATGGATACTACTCGCATATAGGACACTGTAACCAGCTGTTTATGATGGATACTGCTCGCGTATAGGACAGTGTAACCAGCTGTTTGTGATGGATACTACTCGCATATAGGACACTGTAACCAGCTGTTTATGATGGATACTGCTCGCGTATAGGACAGTGTAACCAGCTGTTTGTGATGGA
>JAAGVU020000103.1:1616817-1626854 GCA_011763525.2 Mormyrus iriodes
CACTGTAACCAGCTGTTTATGATGGATACTGCTCGCGTATAGGACAGTGTAACCAGCTGTTTGTGATGGATACTGCTCGCGTATAGGACAGTGTAAGCAGCTGTTTATGATGGATACTGCTCACGTATAGGACATTGTAACCAGCTGTTTATGATGGATACTGCTCGCGTATAGGACAGTGTAACCAGCTGTTCATGATGGATACTGCTCGCATATAGGACACTGTAACCAGCTGTTTATGATGGATACTGCTCGCATATAGGACACTGTAACCAGCTGTTCATGATGGATACTGCTCGTGTATAGGACAGTGTAACCAGCTGTTCATGATGGATACTGCTCGCGCATAGGACAGTGTAACCAGCTGTTTATGATGGATACTGCTCGCGTATAGGACAGTGCAACCAGCTGTTTATGATGGATACTGCTCGTGTATAGGACAGTGTAACCAGCTGTTTATGATGGATACTGCTCGCGCATAGGACAGTGTAACCAGCTGTTTATGATGGATACTGCTCACGTATAGGACAGTGTTACCAGCTGTTTATGATGGATACTGCTTGCGTATAGGACAGTGTAACCAGCTGTTCATGATGGATACTGCTTGCGTATAGAACAGTGTTAGCAGCTGTTTATGATGGATACTGCTCGCATATAGGACACTGTAACCAGCTGTTTATGATACATTGTTTGTATATCAGACAGCAAGGCAGTGAGAAACTGCTTTTAATTCCAGTGGTCAGTGTTTTCACACTGTGGTACCTCCTGCCAGACCCAAGAGAGGAGAACAATTTGTGGCTGGGGTGTTTTGGGTTTAATAACTGATCTGTCTCCAGTTTTGCTGAGAAATTTTGCAGGGAAAGTGGGATAAATGCTGGGATGCCGTTACCATTTAAAATGAATAAATTTTGAAGTCTGCCCATTTCACAAAGTTTGACAAGTGGTGAGTAGTCATATATAAAATGTGGATTCTGCTGTGAGCCAGGTCCCTAATTATGGTACGAACAGGCACCAGGGAACAGCCAAGAGGGATTCGTTTGTTAAACTTTATTTGTCACTTCAGTGACAGAAATACCACCACTTTACTGCAGAACCCTATTATGCTGATATATGAAACACCTTGAAACTTTCCACTTGGGAACATCATAAATGTACTGCTAAAGCGGAAGTTTAACAATAAATTACTATTATGACTTTAAGATCATGGAGAAAATTTTACCTATATATCTAATATATTTTTCAATTTGGAAAATTCTGACTTATACTCATACATTTTCCCTATGGCCTTTGTGCATAATGACATGCCAAGAGACAGTAAGTACAGTAAGTACCATAAGTACAGTAAGTACAGTAAGTACCATAAGTACAGTAAGTAGAGTAAGTACCATAAGTACAGTAAGTAGAGTAAGTACCATAAGTACAGTAAGTGCCGTAAGCTCAGTAAGTACAGTGTTCTGTAAGTACAGTAAGTACCGTGAGTACAGTAAGTGCTGTAAGCACAGTAAGTACAGTAAGTGCTGTAAGCGCAGTAAGTACAGTGTTCTGTAAGTACAGTAAGTACTGTGAGTACAGTAAGTGCTGTGAGTACAGTAAGTGCTGTAAGCACAGTAAGTACAGTACGTACAGTAATAGCACAGGAACAAAACATTCTTTAGGTATCAAAAAACACAGTTCACAGTTAACAGGCCAGCCAGGCCCCTGTTCCAGCATAGCAAGTTTCTAGAATTCTTTGCCAAATTAATTATCTTAAGGTCTGAATGGTGACTTGAAGAAAAGATACATTGGGATGGAGAATTTGAAGAGATTGATTACACCCTTAGCTATTTCGTTGGGGGGGGGGGGGGGGGGTTAGAGAAAAAAAAGGAATTTTTACTAAAAAAGAACCCAAAAACCTTATGTAACCACTTGTGTTATTCATGGTCGCGGGGTGGGCGGTGGTGGGGGCATGTGTAGGTTTAGGGCAAACCCATGAATGTTTACTAACAAAGAATCCATACATCTTATGTAACCACTTGTGTTATTCAGTGTCGCAGGGGGTCCGGAGCCTACGGGCACAAGGCTGGGAACAATCTAGGATGAGGTGCCAACCCATCACAGGACACACACACACACACCATTCACAATTTGGTACGCGTAAGTGAGTGGAAACTCGAGTACCCAGAGGAAACCCCACGACGACACATGGAAAACATGCAAACTCCACAGATGGGGCCATGGCAGGCACTCGAACACCAGTCCCAGAAGTGAAAGGCAACAGTACTAACCACTGCATTACAGTGCCCGCCCCAGAACAAACAATTTTCTTTAATGCCTAAATAGCTTGAAAAAAGAACAAAAAAATCATATATATATATATATATATATATAAATAAAATGGAGAAGGCAACCTCTTGCCCTCTGCTATGCTTTTTTTCACAACCTTCTTCCTCCCGGACTCTTCCAGCACCTGCTGGAAGTCAAACAGATTTTTTAACATGGAGACAGCCTAGAATGGTGCACTTTCCCTGGACAACGCTTAACTGTGCCTAGTTACCCACTGGAGGCCACAGTCATAGCCAGGGCTGCGTCTCCAAAGTCTTACAGACCAGCCAGAAATGTGAAAATTACCAAGAAGGTGCCTTTATAGAAATCATGCACACTTCCAATACTGGCAGGCAACCAAAGTATTTTTTCTGTCAGTGTGGCGAAGGCTTCGGCACTGCTGAATGTTTGCAGATTGTGATTAAATGGGTGGGGCCTGACCACAGGCTGAAAAAAAGAAAACGCTCAGATCACCCCAAGTCCATGTGCTGACCCTCTAGGCACAGGGACTCATTAAACTGTCACTTGCAATAAGAGCACAAAGCCTACAGAGTAAGGAGAGGGAGGTGGCTTGAGTTTGGGGTGACATAAACACTTTGCACGTTTCTGGGAAAATATAAAGTACAGAGTCCCAGAATGCCTGTTTGCTGGCATTACCTCAACCACCCAACTACCTCCTACACTATAATACACATACATAATGCACACGCACACAGGCACTTACACCATATATTATGTGTGTGTGTGTATATATATATATATATATATATATATATATATATATATATACATACATACATACATACACACACAACGGTCGTCTAATGTCATGCTCATGCTCAGTGGTCTACAACGATCATTTTTACAGGTTAATATATAGCACGATAATCCGTTTCAATGTGCAGCAGTTCAAATGGCTAAAACTTAAATACACGCGCAAAAAAAAGCAAAACTCGGGAGGAGACCCAGCCCGCGTCCGTGCCGTCCTCAAAACGACCACGGCGTGACGAGCTATAATTTGTTTTTAAATGTTCCGGTCTCGGCGGCAGAAATCTAGATCTAATCTTTATTTCTTTTCTAAGCTTTGTCGCCCAGGCGTTGCCACCATTGCTCATCTAGACAGTTCGTCTGAAGGTCCTCTAGTCTAATTCAGGCTAATAATACGCCTCTTTGTCATCTCCGCAACATCAGAGCGATCTATTAAAAGGCGAAGCTATTTCAGGCGCATCGTAACGGGCTCCACACAGCCGGCCTTTGTGTCCCGGTAACACGTGCAAACCCGCGGCTGATGCACACTGCGCAGGGTCGGGCAGCGCCAACAGCGCCGCCGGCCGCAGGCTAAACCTCACGGTCCCTATATACACATTGACGTGCCGCGCTTGTGCATGGATACTGTGTAATCTTCATTAAGGCTTCGCATATCGTATCCAATAGATCAAAACAAGTGCAACGACAGTTTCACCTTAAATCTGTCCGTTGCATCTTTATCTCTGGCCAAAGTAATTGCATTAAGATAGCACGCAGTTTGGTCAAGATGACGCCAAAGCACTCCGTGAATTGTACTGTCTACCACTAAAAAAATCTATATATAAAGTGATTTCTTTTTTCCCCACATCTCCCTCTGCAGATTGGGCTGTGTGATCCCACACCTATAAACAGCGTCCGGTGATTTAACAGAAAGACAAAGTTAATGTAAATGTAAAGACGAATCAGAGATGCACTGATGTGAACGACGGCTGCTTTTCCATGCATATGTACTTCACAGCACTGTGGCTTACGTGGATCCTGGGAACCAGTGAATCCAGCAGAACTGTTAGCTGGCCACATGGATCCCAGTTTAATAAACTTATGTTTTTTCAGAAGTGAACATTTACATTTACATTCTTTCAGGCGTAGCATACGTTATATTACGTTTGATTATCTAGTGGACGTTTTTGTCCAGTGCGATATACAAGCAAAGCAGGGATACGAGATCACAAGCTATTAAGGAGCCCATTTTTGTGCTAGGCTAGGCTTTCAATGAGTAACCAGAGAAAAATAGTTGTAGAGCTGTAGAAAAAAAACGTAGAACTAAATAAAAGAAAAGCTATTCAAATACATAAAAGTCTAATAGGTCTGTGTGCAAAATACAGTAGAGCATCCAGTAATGCCAAATGAAACCATTTCGGTGGAATACTCAACAAGGACAGGGAGCCCAGTAGGGTCAGTGTTAGCATGAGGTTAGTTCAGGTGTTCCCCGAAGAGATGGGTCTTAAGACGTTTCTTGAAGGTTGTGAGGGATCCTACTGATCAAATATAGTTGGGTGGCTCGCTCCACCGGAGAGGAACCACAAATGAGGAATGTGTGGTATGACAGTTGTATTCACATGGTTGAGGAATCACCAGGCGATTTGATGTTACCAGGTGCCATTCCACTAACAGCTCTGTGAAGACACACTAAGGACTTCATCCGAGCGCCTATAGGGAGCCAGTGAAGAAAGACAAGGAGAGGAATCACATGACTGCATGTCAGTCGACTGAATTCCAGATGTGCTGCTGCGTTTTGAATCATCTGTAGTGGTCTGACAGCACATGCTGGCGGCCCTGTCAGTAAAGAGCATAGCAATGTCAACATGTATTTCAAGTAAAAGAGGCATTTTCCATGACATGTAAAATGTAAAATGATCATTGTATTTTGTTTGCACTGTTGCAAAACATTGATAAATGTTTAACTCGGATCTTCTGTACTTTTGTGTATTTTATGCTTTGTAAAGTCCCTTGGTGTACGCTTGTCGTCTTGAAACGTGCTCTATAAATAAATTTTACTTGCTTACTTTTTACTAAATTAATAATCTGATCAGTCAAAAATATACTTTGTCAATTACAGTACATAGCATTAGATTTATGTTCAAGGATGGTGTTTATCTTCCGCCTTACAAGGTAAGGAAGCCTCTTGATAAATACCACCACTGTAAAAGGTACCTCACAGGTATAGTGCGGGCACATTAGCATAGCACCGCTGTGAAATGTGTCTTCTATCTATACTCCAGATATACAGCACATTAGCATAGCATTTGCATGAAAGGTATGTTACAGGTTACAGGGGCGTATACAGGGGCTGGGCCACAGGGCCACTGGCCTTAGCTGAAAGCTGATTGGACCATGGAATGCACCCTCCCCTGTCACTCAACAATTCAAAACATATCATTGGCTAATGATATGGTTGGACTTCTAAACAAATTGTGGCCCTTCTTATGATTGCCCCTGGTATGCTACAGGTGTAATCCAGATATACAGAATACTAGCCTAGCACACTTAGGAAAAGTACAGTATCTTAGGGCTATGCTTGTATGTCTGCGGTACATTTGGCACAGTACTGCTCTCAAGGCTGAAACATTGTTTTTAATGTGTTTCCCTTTAGGTTTGTTTCAGGTGTATAGGACAGTGGCATTAAAAGTATGTTTTCTCTTAAAGGTGTATTTCTGTTCTCCTGAAGGTAACACCACACACTAAAAAAAAAAGAGGTGTCCCTGAGAGCAATATTTTGGAACATGTCAGTCTTCACCTGCCAACAGAAGCAGTTCAGCATGCTGGGAAGGCTAGGGGGGGTTGGCAGCTTTTTGCGAGAGCAAATATTTTGCCTAAAAAGAGAGAGAAAGGTTTGGAAAAGGCAAGACCTAATATCTAAGGTGTTTAGGAGCACTTAGAATCAGTACATGAAATTAGGAGATTTACTCTAACACAGATACATAACATGGCAGAGAGTATAGAGACCTGTATGACCAAGAGGTTGAAAAAACACAGTGATTTCAGACATTATTATCCTTTAGCTAGTAAAATATGCATACGTATGAAAAAGCCAGTCGCCTCGGTCTATGGCCTGGGAAGTAGCACCACATGTCTTTGTGCATCCATTGCTCCTAAACATCTGTAACATGGGTGGTAACATAATACAGATCATAAATTGCACAGGACAAAAAGTAGGAAATAAATAATATTTCTGTCCTTTGCCTGCATTAAACACAAGGCAATTTCATGGCAAATAACGCAAAATGGACGTATTGCAACTGCTCACCACCATTAAGCACTTGCGGTCAGCCTATGTGGCGTGTGACTGTGTAATTTCTGAGAAATGACTTGGCTCACTGTGATCCCTTCCTGTCGTTTTCACGAGTGTGCAATCGTACAGCTTGTTGATACACGGTTCGCCAGTGGTGTTACATTTGTTTGTTACGCAATTATCATATCTGACCAAAATTCCTTTCACAGGGAGCTTTTCTTTGAGCGCAGAGAAGCTCTGGGTGCAATCCATGGGAAGCTGCTATTGTGATAATTGTAATAGTGATTCAGCACTCTTTCGCACTGCGTCAATAGATTTTTACTGTGTGCTCTGGAGCTTATTTGTCTATGTGCTATTCAAGGGGGTTGAAATACCGCCAGTGAAATAGCCTTCATTAAGACGAAATGTTTACTCAGTGAGTCACGCTAAGTCAGGAATCATGCTGGAAAAGCTGAAAGGCTGAAGGGTTGTTGGCTTGTTAAAAGGATGGAATTAAAAATGATGCACGCACAATTCCGTGGGGTGACTGCAGGTTACTGGTAAGACATAAATGTGCGGCAGGCTTGTCAAACAATCGCAGATGGAATTCAGTCGCTCCGAAGCTTGTGTAGTTCGGCCTCGTGTTGTTTTGGCAACACATTGGTGGTGTAGCGTCTAGGAGACGCCTAAATTGTTCACTGGGTGCCCTACATCTTCCACAGCAAAACCACATATTTGTGCCCTGAGACAAAACATGATTCTGCAGAGAAGAATGACATCTTTGAGGAAGCAACTTCATGGTGCTCTCTGCCACAGTGTTTGCGAGGTCACCTTCTCTGGAAGACGGTCTTAAGTGGAGAGTTTGCCTTGTGTTCGGAGGACTGAGTCCAAAGACAAATCCTTGTCGTCAGGTGACTAAGGTCATCGCACAGTACTGTACAAAAAACTTATGTCTGGATTGCAACTAGGCGATTTTTGGCCACTGGAAGCCATCAGTGGGGTCGAAGAGAGTCAGTGAGAGTTGGTGACCACCCCGTTGTGAGGGTGTGTGCAGCACAGTCGGACACGGTTGGTTACTGTTGGCATTGTTTTGCCCGATTTAGCATATCGAATCATAATTGGAGCTAGTCAGCAAAACGGAGTACTCTGTTTCGGCTGCATGTCAAACCATTGCCTCTAGTCATGTGCTTTTATGTTTGTCATTCATTATTGGAAAATTTGCGCTGGAACACACCGGCTAGACTAGAGGTCGATATTCCGCGCAATCCATCTAACTTCCAGCCTTCCATGCCGGTCAGGATCACAGGGGGGACTTAGAGCCTATCCCAGACAGGAGCACACTCTAGATGGGATACCCTTGCAACATATGGAAGAACGTCATGCTCACAGAGTAGATGTGGCTTTGGAACCCCCAAACCTGGAGGAGTGAGGTACCAATGCCACCCACAGAGACACCATTTCTGCGTCCTGTTTTATGTAACCGCATTATTGCAATGTATTGCAGTGTATTGCAATGTAATATTATTGCATTGTATGCTATGTTTCCCAGAATAGCTTCTAAGCTCAGAGCCACAATGCTGAAAAAGCAGTCATTGAGGATGGATGGAATATTGTATTTGACTTCACGTAGCCTCATATTATGGTATTTTATAGGCCTAATACAGAAGCTGTGTCGCTATAATTTAATGACCTCAGTTAGTTGCATTTAAAAATAAACCCGCATACATCAGCTTGTTGTCAATAATGCAAGCCTTCTTTACCTCTTGGGTCCCTAATATGCACCACCATAGCTGGTTTAAACTTAGCTAGTTGGTTGATCCTCAGGTCAACAAATTTCTTCTAACAAGCAAACATACATATATCCACAAAACTCTTAACATAAGCTACTCTACGTAACTCTTGTTTACAGCTGCTACACTATATAATGAAACCATGCTTTTAGTAGCACAAATACACCAGAAGCCTTCTCTTTCCCTACCCCAACTTGTTCTCCCTGAGATAGACATGCAGGTGAGAGCAAGCTTGGGGGTCACAGCACAGGGTCAGCCCATGTGTTGCACCCCTGGAGATGGAACTTAAGGTCCTTTCTCAAAGGCCCACAGACATGTAACCATTCTGCTGAGGCCAGGGCTCAAACCGGCGCTCTTCTGATCACAGGCAGAGAGGCTCAGCCTACAGAACCACTCACTCTTTGAGCATTACAGCCAAACTAAAATATGTCTGTTGTATATTAAGACAAAAAGTCTAAAATGTGCCACCAGAAGTGCCTATGTGCCTTTAAGTGAGTGATGCCTTATCGGTTAACGTGGGTGGATGGATGTGATTAATTACTGTAAATGTTCAGTGTGATTGGCTGATGATGGAGCACGGAAACGGACAATCAATCTCCATTACTGCGCTGATCTCGTGCCCCACAATTTCTTACACACCTCAGCTGTTACACAGTTCATCAGTGTGCGAGCCAAGCCCCTCCTCAAATATCTGGTGTCACCTGGGAGTCCCACCCCCGCAACCTGCACCCCACCTGCTGGCCTGTTGCTGATACATTATACTTGGTGACCCCCCTGCCCCGCCCCCACCCCATTACTGGGGTTCAATGTAAGATTTTCCAAGGGTAGAGGTGAACGAGCGCTTGTATAACCATTGCGATCTTTATGGACGGCGGAGGGCCAGGACAAACACTCCATCCTCCGTTCTCTGGCTGCACTGAGCTACTGCAGCGTCAGGTTTTCAGAGCGCTCACCTCGCCAGACACTCTTCTGCATTCGCGAACCTATGAAATGATTTTCAGGGCCGTTATTGACGGAAGCATTGTTACAGTGACACTTATGTCCCTCAGCCAAAACCTCCGCTACCATGAAATAGCTACTTGCTCCCTTCTTCTGGGGATGAGTTCTGTCTTTTTTCACTGTGAGAAGGAGGCCCACAAGTTAAACTTTGTGAGACACAGATCTTACACACCGAGCAAGAAAAACTATAGAAACAACTATCTGTAGTCATTCTGCATGTTACAAAATCACCTTGACCAAAGTAAAGGGCTGGGGGAGAATTTAAATGACAAGATCTGCGATATTGTGCTGGGTATAGGCATAAATAAAATCAGCTTATTCTGTAGTTACTGCTCAGTACTTGGTGAGTACTGGGCTTTGTCCCGGCTGAAAAAAACAGCGTAGACCAGCATGATTTCCATGTTGGTTAGAGCTGGTTTGGTGCTGGTGTAGCTGGTGGGCCAGCATAGCTGCACTAGTCTACCTGCACGTGAAGCTGGTGCATCAGCAATCTTTCATTAATGATGCCGGTCCACCAGCATATGCATTCACAGGCACACTCAGTATGCATTACGTTGGTCATGCTGGTAACCAGCTGTGCTCGTCTATACTGGTGCTGTTTTTTTTTCAACAGGGCTGGCACATCAGCCCCCAGAGACACTGAGGCGGATCCTCTGATGCTTGATCTGCTTCTGCTTTCTTTGATCCATCCAGTTTTTTGCCTAAAGAGTCAGTGAGAACTTCCAGAAAGGAACAGCAGGAAACAGGAAATGGGTGAAGCAGTACCCTGTCAGCGCAGCAGGGAATGCAGATATGGAAGATGGGAGGTTAGCTGTGGCATTTCTTAAGGCCCAGCGTCATCACTGTAGACCCCTTTACCCCCCCCCCCCCCCGCCCCCCCCCCCCACCCCCGCCCACCGCGCGCGGCGCTCCTACAGCTACACCGAACT
>JAAGVU020000103.1:1626864-1668583 GCA_011763525.2 Mormyrus iriodes
CCCTCCCCACATCCCAGCACAGACAACGGGGCATCATCCTGAGAGCTCTCATCAGGCAATCGGACTCAACGCCACAACCTCCCTCCCCCCCCCCCCGGCTTCCCTAGTAGCTGATTGGCCAAGGCTGGTATGCTACACTAAAGACTAGACTTGGTTTTCATTATCTACAAAAAACATCAGGTAGTAGCACTTTCGTCAGTCTGATAAGCTTGATGTCTCATGTAGAATTCATTAAACTTTGCAAGTAAATAACTACTGGGGGACTTTTCACACACCATTACAGTCAGCTGACAAGTCATCAACATGCATTTTATGAAATATAATTTTCAATAGTGGTCCTTGGTATAAGCATAGCCATGTGTTCAAATGAAATAATACCCTCTTCCCTGGCCTCCCTTTTCAGCCAGCCTTGTGTGTAGGGCTGCAGTTTTTAGAGGACACGAAGGAGCATGGAGGCCGTTAAGGGTAAGAGGAGGCTCTCCACCTCCCCTCAGTCCTATGTCATGTCTCTGGAGTCCCCCAACCCCCACACCAACCCCCCCTGCCCTCCATCCAACACCAGTCCACAGATGAACCTTATTCCCCTACCCTGAGTGTTCCTTGTGTCTTAAACATTTACATGTTTGGTTGATAACCCATATTTGTTACTTTGTGTTTTAATGAACTGAAACCCATGTCATCTCAGGGGAAATATTATGGGATGTTGAGGAAGCCTTCCTGGTGAATCTCCCATTGCACTGGTTTGTACAAAAAAAAACAGAGGAACTATCTGTATTGGGAAAAACAAATTTATGACGCCACACAGGAAATAATAAATAAAAACATAAAAATTTGAAACTTCCCAATATGGTCCCGGTACGCTATATAAATAGCGGCTTAAATGCCGTATTCGGTTTTATAACCTGGACATGAAGTCTCTCGACTGTTTACGTCATGCCTTTATCACGTCAGGAGTGGCGTCTCTCTCAAGCTGTCATTTACAAAAGGCCTCCTTTTGACTGCCTGCCGCTAAATCACATCTGTAAAGTCGGGAACATGAGTGATAATTCTTTCTGCTGTGGGCCTGTATGTCCACTGCCTTCACAGTTACTGCTGATTTAAACCACAGGCTGTTGAAGTGTCCTATTTGTTGTGAGAAATCTCTTCATAAATTGAGGGTCCTGACAATGTGGCAACAATATAACGGACATTTAACTACAAATTAAAATCAGTCAGAATCCATAAATAAAGCAGTGTTTGTTGTAGACAGAAAATAATTCATTTTCTATGTCTGTGAAACATCCAGGCACAAAAAAGGGACTTACAGAATAATTTATAAGCTTAATGAAGCACACTCATAAATTTATAACACTATGGCTCTTTGATGAATATTTATCCATACTCCATCCCTCCATCAATCTTCCAACCTTATCCCAAACAGGCTCCCCGGGTGCTTGGGGTCTGTCTTAGGAAGAGCAGTTCACAAGGCAGGGGACATCCTGGCAGCCTATCGCAGAGCACGCACACACCGTCATACTATGGGCAATTTAGGGATACCAGTTCACCTCACTGCGTGCCCGTGGACTATGAGAGTAACAAGTACAACATGCAGAGATCATGCAAACTAGGTAGCGGGATGCAAACCACTGACCCTTGACGCTTGTGTGCTATGGTGCTGGCCCTTTAATGACTATTTTACAAGTTGAGTCAATAGTTATAATTCCAAATCTGTTATGTGTAGGTAATGTGAAAGAGCGACTCCGTTTTGTAAAACAAGCAGGAAAAGGGATTAAATTGCTCGAAAGCTTGTCTTTACTGCTCTGAATTTTTTTTTTTTTTTTTAGTATTGCTGCAACAAATAGGGCTGACACATTACAAAGCGCAATATTAACAAAAAATGTGAAACACGTTTAACATTAAAATATCATCTCGAGGGCTGCAGGACCTCAGTGAAGAGGCTAGTGACTCAACGGGCCACGGACCTCCTCTGTTTATGGCTTCAGTGAAATTTCAAGTCAAGTGAAAGCAGCTGGAGCCTCTGGCTCACTGTTTCCCGGCGACGACGACGTCTGCTCTCAGCTGTGAAGAACACGGCGTCCAACCAGCATTCAAACGGCTGCCTTCGCTGTGTTTACTTGCTTGTCATTATGAATTTCACAGTCAAGGAAGTGTGAGTGAAAACGTGAAAAAGCAGCACTGAGAACGTTGCTGTCATCTCCCGTGAACAAGAGATATTTCATTTTCTTCTGTGGATGAAAATCACCTTAGGAGATTTAAAACTTGTAATCAAACAGCACACTAGTCCATTAATGAATAGTTCCACCATAAATGACTAAGAGGGACTTTTGAACAACACATAATAAAATGTTAATTATATATAATATTTACCATTTGTTCAACATGCATCATAAAATATGTAATATGACCAAACCACACTGGCATGTAATATGTTGAGCAGTTTAAGGCCAAAACTGAAATGAAGTGTAAACACATGTCTTTAATTTGATTTGTTTCATAATTAACAAATCCTGAAAGAGAATAATACTGAGAGCTAGAGACTTTCAAATGATGCTTACTTTATGACTTTATTTGTGTTTTTAATGCCATTTAAAGGTTTAATTTAATGGGTGATATTAGATGTTGCCTAGCAGCACATACCTAAACTGGCTCTTGTCAGCTGTATGCTAGTGATGTATTATCTAACTCACTTGTATGTCACTTTGGATAAAAGCACTTGTTAAATAAATGTGAATGTTGCAGTGAATTATGGTAAGAGTGAAGAAGGCGAAACATATTTTATGGAATCCGGCAGATTTAAGATGGGTTGCGTAATTAAATGATCAGTGTATACAAATATGCAAATCCCAGTTAAGAACAGCAGTCATACTCATGCTATTATTATGAAATGTGTTAAATGTTGATCTTTGATGAAACCGGTGCTGTCACTTCTGAGCAGTCCTGTTATTTTACTTTGATTAGTTCTTTTTCCACCCAGAACAGCCTGGTGGTCCACATACATTCCTTTGGCAGCTTGTCTTTGCAGGGGCGATTTTCTGCTTATCAGGCCACAAACGACATGAGAAATATCCTGGTGCTCTGTGGGAAGTGACCTCCGCACAGGCGTGTGTAGAAGGCTGTGAGTTCACCCCTTGGAGACAGCCTTATCTCCGTGGAGAGCCGCTGGCCTCCAGGACACTTCCCGCTGGGAGGGGGCCTCAGTCACTGTGACTGATAGCTCCTTCCGAGTGCCTCCCCCAGCCGCTGTCGGTGAGGAGGGAGCGTCACGCCTGCCGCCTTCCCCCGCAGCCCCCGTCACATCAGGAACCTCAGCAGCAGGCCGCAACAGGGCTCTGTGATGTCTGCTGCATTGCACCATCCCAACCCTGTTTTATTCCCATCCAGGGCCCTTACAGCAGAGTTGCCAACTTTGGTCAGCTGGCTGGAGTGAGATTTTCAATTTAAGACAAGTCTGCACACGCATTTACATGTAACAGTTTTATTACCTTGTAAATAGTCTGTAGGGTTTGCAAACTACCCCAACGCGTTTGATGTAGCTAACTTTAGGTTTATAACGAATAGTATGTGAGAGTCTGCCCCTAACTCACTACGTGAGAGTCTGAAAGCATGAGTGTCCCGCCAGATGCATGGAAGCTGGCAGCCCTGCTTACAGTTAAACTGAGCCTCGTTCTCGAGGAAGATCAGCAGGAGGACGAGAGCTGTCAGGCATCATTTAAGATATTTTTATGAAAATGAGTTTGTTGTACTTATTGCTGAAAGAACATTGCTCACCATTACTTTTACTGATGCTGAGAATTATTCATAATGATTCATCTGATCCAGGGTGTACCAACGCCATGTGTCGTGTGCTGCCTGGGATAGACTCCAGCTCTCCTGTGGCTGGAAGATTGATGGATGGATGAATGATGAATAATACTCCATCTATCCATCCATCCATTTTCCAACCACGTATCCAGGTCAAGTTGCCTGGAGGCTATCCCAGGCAGCACAGGGCACACGGTACTGGTACTCCCTGGATGGAATTTCAGTCCATTGCAAGGCACATATTCACACACACTCATATAACAAGGGAAATGTAGAGACATTTCACAGCATGCCTTTGGTCAACAGGATGAAACATAGGGAGAACATGTGACCCCACACACTGAGAGCAGAGATGATCCACAACACCATACCCTCCCACCAATCCATCCATCCATTTTCTGTAACTTCTTGTCCTATTCAGGGTTGTGGGGGGTCTGGAGCCTATCCTACAGGCTATAGGTGCAATGCACCACCAATTCAGTTCAAACAAATGAATAATAATAATAACAATGATAATAATAATAACCATTGTTATTATTATTTCTATTGTTGTTATTATTATTGTTGTTGTATGATTAATTAAGATTATACAGATTATTATTGTTATTATTATTATATTATATAGTATCAGTGTGCAATGATTTTTAACTATACGTCCTATGCAGTAGTAATGTGCTATGAATGTTCATTCTTTTAATAGCAGAAGTTTAAACCTTGACTGTGGATATGCTACATACATAGTAAGGCAACTATTTTAGTTTTCTACTATTTTTATCTAATTTATTTTAGCCTTTTCCAGGAAAATGCATCTTATCACGGCAGTGGGTGTCGTCGTGGAAACAGCCTCTTGCAGTGTCACCTTTGAAGAGCTGATATGTCAGTCTGACCCTCGCTCGTTCCCGTTTAAGCCCGTTCAAGCTCGTTTAAGGGTAACACAAAGAGGGGAACACTTCCCTTTAAGGGATGCTGCTGCCCAGATGTGGGAGGAATACGTCGGTGTCCCAGATTCTCTGGAATAGGCAGGACATTTAAAGTTCCTAGGAAGGCTGGTACACAGCAAGCCCCAAAGACACGAGGAAGCAAGGCTATGAACTCTACATTTGCTGTCTCTTTGCCATCCCACTTGACATGTTCTTGAAAGGGTTCGCCAAAGGAGCACACAACCTACAAACTAAGTTCCAGCTCCGATATGTCGTTCCCAAAGTAAAATTACATATAGCCCTTATTTTCCGTTTTTCTGTGTGTATTGTCAAATGATTCAAAAAGAATTTTTGAAGTAAATATTATCTATAATTTCCATCAATAAAAAAGAGTTTCATTGTTTTTCAGGGGGTGAAAAAGATCAGCCTGGAAATGAATGGACTGGATTTAATGGACTTAAAGCTCCGGTACGTCTATACAGATAAAGCCAGGGTATTTATTTCAATGTCAGTGCAATGCTAGTTTAGCCAATAGAAATTCAGGTTATTGTCCAGAAGTAAATGTATTAAATGTTTTATGTGTTGTTACAGGAATGTTTGTTTCAGGTGGTGGCCCTGAACTTCAGCAGAGCGCTGGTGCATTTTAATTAATGATCATTAAAGGCAAACCACATGACCGTGTGGAAATGCTGGGTTTGGGAGCGCACTGGTTTTTCTGAGTTTCAGGCTGGGTGGGTGGGGGGGGGGGGGGCATTTCCGTTACATATTCTTGCTTGTTTACAGCGGGAGCTACACCTGTCGTGGATACCGCCACCGTGAGAACAGACCCAGGGAGGCTGCCCCAAGACTCCGTGATAAGCGAGGACAAACACGGCGCTGTGGGAAAATAAAAGCCCCGCCCCTGAGACAGCCGGCCCGAGGTGGGCAGGGTGGGAGTGTGCGAGAAGCTGGGTGGCGGTAACTGCCGGGGACTCTCAGGCTGGGGGACTTAATTAGCCCATGTGCCGGTGACCTCCTGTTCTCCCCCCCGTTCCCACCTGACCGGTCAGCTTGGGCCTGAATATCCCTCGGAAGGAAAGGGTCAGTAAAGCCAACCCCAAGGTGGCAGTGAGTGGAAGATCAGCCCTTGCGCTGCTTTCACAAGTGGGCGTTTTTCCCGTGAGACTTACAGTTACTGAATTTACTGAAGACGCTGAGCCTAGCAACACTTATCTCTGTGTATATGTCAGGCTGGTTCAAAAAGTCCCCAAAGGCCTACCATCCCATCCAGGGTGTTCCCCTGCTTTGTCCCCTAGGCTTCCTGGGATGGGTTTCAGGCTGTCTGGGACCTTCACAGGATAAATCATTGGATGCGGGATGGATGTTAAACTCTAATACGTGTTTTGGCTGTGGCCTACTCTGTGCGTCTTAGATTAAGCAATTCCTGAATAATAATAATGAAGCTATTAAACAGTATTAGTAGTAGTTCCAAATGTTGGGTGGATGGATGGTGTGCTGGAGGTGAAGCTGAACAAAGGCAGAGATTGGCTGAGGCCCTCAAGGCCAGGTCTGAGAAGCAGGGCTGTGGGCTATAATCCCATGTGGTGTCTGCTGCAAAAACATTGCCACAATTTTGTTATCTCTTAGCATTTACCGCTATCCGTATTTGGGGAGGCATCATGTGAAAGCATTGAGAGAAATATCTTGTTTATCATGTGACGGCATGGATCACATTGTAAGCCCTCTCCTCAGTTTTAAACAGTATTAATCAGTATTAAACTACTGATTCAGCTGACTGGGGAGACTGTAATTTATGTATGCTGTCATAATACTTTATGTCCAGATGTATAGCCCTGTTGCCACATGTGCAACGTATTTGGGGTGAAGGAAGAGGCCACTTTGCCATGGAACATCACTGTCAGCCTCAAACGTCTCCTTCAATATGTCCAACTTGGAGATGACTTTGTGGATATACAAGAAAAATGTGGCCAGACTATGTGAATTTAATAAAGAGATTAAATGCATTCTTAAAGAAATATGTGCTGTGTTAAAAAAAAGCACGAATTCATAACTTTTTGGCAAGCCATCAGACACCAAATATTAATATTTTTAACAGTCAAACCAAAGGAGGGACAAGATCCTATCCCAGGCCGAACAGGCCATGAGGGGGGGGAATACGCTACATGATAAACCAGTCCTTTGCAGGACACAAACACACACTATGAGTATTTTAAAGGTTTAGTTTGACTGTAGTAGAAAATAGGATCGGAATGCACAACTCTTGCAATGGCACCTGATTTTTTATGTTTTCATGCTAATTTGCTCTACACACCATTCCAGCTCAGGAACGCATATAGAAAGCGAAGATAGTAAATAAATGACATCCCAGCAGGCTTTGCATCGACTGTGGCAAAATATTTGTGAAGCATGGACAATTTGTCCATGTTGATATAACAACCCGTAGTATGTGTCAGCTTGGTAATTAAACACAAAGACTCACTGAATTCCTGCTATAAAAACATTTAACCTTCAAGAACTTTAATTTAACTCACTCTGAGGGATCAGTTTGCTTACCATCAGAGAAAAATTACTGTTCTGTGCACGTGGTCAATAAAAAAAAGGCGAAAAATATTTTACAAAAGGGGGGAAAACATCGCTTTAATGGCCATTCTAATTTACACTTCCTGTTGCTCTGGAAGGTTTAAATTTGAAAATCCTGCAAGGGGTGCATTTTTGTCATCAAAACATAATTTGTGGTTTGTTGTCCTTACACTTTGTCAAAAGTGAGTAACAAAACTAAAACAAGTCTGGTGGTGTCACTACATAGCAATGCACCACAAACCCAGTATGTTCTTTCAATCAATGGAATCACCCTTATTCAACTGTGCCCTTTTTATTAATCCCCTTAAATGTTCTTTGAGTGGGACTGATATGCACAATTTCTGGTAATGCTTTACATTAACTGCACCTTCATAATGCCTTTATAATGCATTCGTAGAACATTCATTGTACTTTCATATTGCATTCATAGAACATTCATTAGCAGCATGTAAGTATACTTTAACATCCTAACATGCCTTAATGGCTTTAATATACATTAATATCAGGGTCTGTACCACCCTTTGTCTCTTCCCCTTTCGAAGTTGTGTGTTTTACCCTAGCCTTACCCTCCTGACCCCTGCATAGCTCAGTGGGTTGAGTATGCAGTTCACACTAGTGACCCCCCTGGTCATGTGTTTGAGGCTGGCCAGAGTCCAGTCTTATTCGTTATTTTGCATTTATTGGTTTCCCAACTGTTTATTGCTTTGTATTTGTTTCTCTGTCATCGGTTTGCCCTTTTTATATTCTCTTCTGGTTTCCTTTGTGTTCTGCATTGTATTACTAGTGTCTGGTTTTTTGTCTCCCGGATATTGGCTTTCTTGTTCTGTGATTAGGTCATTGTAACCTACCCCACCTGGTTCTAGTTAATCTGTGTTCCCTTTGATTGGTTAGTTGATTATGACTTACACCTGTCCCATGTTCTCCCTGGTTTTCTGATTGTATTTCCGTTTGCATTAGTTCATTTCCCCAGTCGGTTATTGTGTTACTCTGTTGATGCGTGTTTGGGGTCTCCCTAGTCCGACTTCCTGTGTTGTGCGTTTCCCCTTGTTACCTTTTTGAATATTTTTTTGTAGTTAGTTCTTGTCGTTCCCCCATTTGCTTTTGGCCGCTGGTCCAGGTAACAGAGAAAACACACTAGGGACTTAGGCACACTGGGGCTGAAGGACAGGGTAGGATAGTACAGACCGTGACACATTAATAGCAACCGTTATAGGATAACCAGCATTACAATTGTATAATCATATAATATTTGTTATTAATGTATATTTAAGCTGTTATGGTACATTAGAATGTTACGGTATACTTACATGTTGCTTATGAATGTTCTATGAATGCATTATGAAGGTGCACTGAATGTTCTATTAATGTATTACAAAGGCATTATGGAGGTGCAGTTAATGTAAAGCGTTACCCAATTTACTTTGTGTGAATTGCTTTGAATTAAAACTCTCAGAAAGACAGTTAGACACAATTTACAAGAATTTCACCCTGTTATAGCTTATATTTCATAGACTTTATGAGGTGTGTGTCACATTTCCTTGTTCACAGTATGTTATTTAAGGGAAAAAATAATTAGTACTCATATAATATAGTAAAGAATTTTCTGATGAGCAACGAAGACACAAGCAGTAAATCAGAGTTAGCAATGCAAAAGCTGTAACAGTTTTAAAGAACTTTAAAAGTAAATTCTTACAGCAATAGTTTAATTTTTGCATTTCGTAATTAATTGAAATAACAGTGTTGCTCTCCAACATTTTCATATGTTTTAATACCCCCTTTATTTCAAACTAAGCTGAATTTAACGTTATAACATTGTCATTTCCACACTGTGCAGGATGATTTATAAAATATGATATATTAGATAAGCATCACACTAAATTTAGTGACATCACCTTAATTGAAATACAAAAAGCAAACATACAGTATTTGTACTGCAGCGTTTAATTACTCAGCTGTCGTAAAGTTCATTGTGTGCCTTTGACTTAATCAAGATTAACTCGCCAGTCATACTCTTCGATGGTCGTAGCTTATTCCACGTTTTTGACAAGTACGGGAAAGCAAACACCTTCAACACAGAAATGTCATCAAAAATGGCATTTATAATGAACTATTGGCAGGTGGATGTGGGGTTGATTTAATCTATTCTTCATTTCTGGGAAATATTAGACCGTTTCATTAAGCCACCACTCGCTCGACCCCAGCTTGCAATAACATTCTCAGTACACGTCCATATGAGCTCCAGGTTATGTATTGTAGAAATGCTAGTTGGGGCTTTAGATAAACAGAGAGCCCAACACGAAAAAATATATATGCTAAATTACACTTTGCCTGAGTATCTTGGCATCTACTGATCCAAGAGGAAAAGAAATCAATTATGGTGCTGAAAGAATATTTGGTTGCAGTATCTGTGTCTGTGCAGAAAGTGGAATATTTGGGTTGGCAGATATTGGCTCTCGGCACAACCACACTTGGCTGCAATTCAGCACCAGCTAACCTCAGATAAGTAACAACCACAATGCACAGACCTGCACTGTTTCACTTCAATAATTTCATGCCAGAAAATGAACCAATAAAACTAACTGTGTTATACAGCACGGCTCTGCCTTCTTAGCTCAGCTTAATAACTTAATGTATCAGTTACAGGACCTCGGGCAATGGTCTGTTGTGCTCAATTAATGATTTATTCATAGACACACAACACTTACATAAAGCGGTTATTGGAAAGGCTAGTAAAAAAAGGTCTTAGATATTACAGGTGTTACAGTGGTCAGTCTGAGTACTTCGACCTGTTCACTGTGTGTAATGCATATTTTGAGCACACACATAAACATGGTGAACAGGAGACCCGGTTCAGTTTTGCATGGAACATGTGTATCATTGATTATGGCCCTGCTGCCACCCTGAAGCACACCCAGCTAAGAATAGCTTAGTAAGGCTGCATCATGCTGAAGAGTGACCTATAAAATATACTATTTAAAGTGGGTCTGTTGAGCTGAGAAATGCAAAAAAGAGAAACATGACAAGCTGAAGTGGTAAGGAAAGCAAGTAGGGCAGAGACATCTGAAGAACGGGTCACAGTTTGCGTCCACCAGAAAGACTCTCCTTTTAGCCAGGTCCTTAAATAATGTTTGGGGAAAAAAAATATCCATTTGGGGTCCAACGTCCCACCTTGGACAACTCCTAATTTGCATAAGCCCAGGTGAATTTGTAAAAGATGCAAAAGCTGTTGTATATAACTTCCATCTGCCTTCCGCCCATTTATCCAGTACAGGGTTGTGGTGAGCCTGAGATTATAGCCCACAGTGCTTATTCCAGGAAGCCCAGGTCAGAGGATAGCCCGAACAGGATGCGAGTCCACCACAGGCCACGCACACACACTATGGCAAATTAGAGACGCCAGTGTGCATAACCAGGCCAGAGGTAGCCAGAACAACATGGGAGAAACATACACACCCCACACACAGATGTGCGTGGGAATCTGACCCCCAACACTCAGTGAGCCAGGCAAAAGGGCTGCCCATGGAGCCACCTGATAAACTCAACATTAGTATTCAAAAGCCTGTGAAAGACCAGCTACTGCATCAGGAAAGAGGTTATACAACTAATACATAAAATGAAATTATACGAAACAAAAAAACATAGAGTTACACTATGTCTTGGCATGGATTACAATTTCATATTGCAGTTAATCCCGATCACATTATTGAATTTTGGAATATCTGTGTATTAGTAACAGTGAAAAGCCTCAGGGAACAGACACTCCCTGGGTTACAATGGTCCGTGTTACGATATTTCGACTTTACGATGGGTAAAAGTTTTTCACTTTCAGTACATTATTCAATACATTACATGAAATATTCAACACTTTATTATAAAATAGGCTTTGTGTTAATGTGTTAATGATTTTACCCAACTGTAGGCTAATGTAAGTGTTCTAAGCATGTTTTTAAGGTAGGCTAGGTCAGGCTATGACTTTTTTTATGTTAGGTGTACTGCCCTTACAATAGGTTTGTCGGAACGTGACCCCATCATAACCTGGGGAGAGGTTGTGTATATTTTGTCTTTCTTCTCTTAAACATGCTTAGTACCAGAAGCCACTGGTACAGGAAAAACTATTGGCGATTTGTCCCTGGGCTACTTAGGCATTCTTTTTCTCTTGGGTTACAATGATGAATTCTCTCTTTTGCTATTTGTGTTTTTTTTTATAAGCAGTTTGGCTAACAGTCTAGCAGCCTTGAGGCCTTTCCTGAGTCCAGGGCTTGGGGGTGGGCGTTCTGAAATCCTATGAGGGGATAGATGTGACTGTCCTCTGCCAAGCGGTCAGCTGTGCCTGAACCTCCCCACACTTACGGCTTCCTGTGCTGGCCAGGTGCCAAGAATGCAGGGAGGCCCTGAAACTGCCACAACTGGTCCCTATACAACTGAGGCGACAGCGCCCTCTGCAGGGAACTTTGTTCCTTCCTTTGTAGTGCCATCGTCACTGTAACGATGCCTGTGTCTCAGTGGGATGCTTCTCAGTGACTTATTCTTCAACCAAAATCAAGCCACTAAAAACAAATGAAACTGATATACAATAACCACATACTGGGAATCAATGACAGGAACCAGAATGCATTCAGAACCTATTTGTGCATTACAACCTTGCAAAGTTGACAGAAAGCCTTTAACGTGTTTTTTTAGTAAAAGAACCGTACAGCACAGTTCTTCTCAGCAGTTTCTCTGTTATGTTACTGTTTGTAAGTGGTTCTGGACCTTAGTCCTGGTAGCTGAAAATGACTGATTCTTTATCTTGGACTAAATTCCTCAGGAGCTGGTTGTAATGTGGCCAAAAACATAAAAACCACAGAGAATCATTGACTTAGACAACCCCATGTTATTAATGCAGTAAAGTGGTTTCCCTAATTATCAGTTAGTTAGCTGAGACCCTGCAAAATCACAGCGTCGTCATCTGACACCAGAAAGTCTGCACAAAATGTTGCATTAATGAAAAGTTGCAAAAATCCCATTTGGAGGTTATTAGCCTTGCTTTAATCAGCATATCTAGGCCCACAGAGTTGTCTCCCACTAATTCTAAAGTACACATACATTTGATCCTGTGGATCAGATATTCAAACAGATGCCAAAATCATATAAATGCTCATTAAATAATAGATGTTTTAACCTTTTTTTTTAGTGTTTGGTCAAATGCTAGTCAAGCGGTTTAGCAAGTTTTATACCAACGCATAGCATTTGTTACAAATCAGAAATGCTAATTCTCCAAAAGGTGAGAGGGCACAACCATGCAATAATAAGAATCAGTGAAAGATAATCAATTTAGTTTCTTAATTAAGAGAAAATTCCAGAAGACAAGTACTGACAACCAGATGGAGAGCAGTGCGTGTTTACATCATCCATTCATCCATCTTCCACCTGCTTGACTTGTAGAGGGTCATAAGGCAATCCCAGGGAACATTAGGCTCAGGGCAGGACATGCACACACAGTCAAACTCAGCGCACATATCATAAAGCTGCTTGACTAACTTAGTGTCGCACATTTATCCTGTGGGAGGATAAGCTGAAGACGGACTGGGATCTGAATGTTACACTGTCCCTCTTTGCCATGTTCTTCACTGGTGCAAACGTTTTTTAACATAAACTCAGCAAACTGAAGGGATCTTTATATCCCCAATGGTAAATGCAAATGGAAAAACTTCTCTGGTGATGTGTAATTTTGATCTGCGCTGTGGTTTATGCATTTTGCTCCAAGAAACTAATCCCAGGCTCTCTTTCATGAGCGAAACGGACCGAATATCTGCACCGACATCAGCAGAATTCTGCTGAACATGCATTTTCATAACATGTATATTTGTGAAATAAACAAAAATATTTTTGACAAATAAACATTTTTAAACGTGAAACTAAATACACTGCAGTCACATTAGCAGGCATAAGTCGCGAGTGTCAGCAGACCCCATAATTATGTAGTCTGATTCTTATAATGTCAAGGCCTGTATTTCAGAAAGATTAATTGGATTGGGATTCACTCCTGGTGAGCTCAGCCAGTCCAGTTATTTTGAGTCACACTAAGAGCCACTGTAATGAAAATGCAAGTAAAACATATTCAGCCATATTTGCCTGGGTAGTATTAATGGAAAGCGCAGTAGGTCTTCAGCAGCAACAAGAATCTTGTTATATGATCCTGTCAAGTCTATAGCTTGTCATTCACCAATGGAATCTATAAGGCGTGTTCTGGCTTGCTGCTTAAGCTTTCACTACACATTAGCAGTTTTTTAACAGGTTAACCAGCTTCCAGATTCTTCTGCGAGATATATTTTTAGGTGCTACACAGTACAGATGGTCTCAACATTATGCCTAAAATTACAGGGTTTTTTCTCTCCTCCTGACAAAAACGATGTAATTTTGCTGTTCACCTTATGTAATTAAGTACATAATTTAATGATTTCTCAGCTATGCTGCTTTGGCCTGAAATAACATATTCATAATTTGACTCAAGTCTGGGCAGAAAACGAACACAGTCAAACTCATGCCTTAATCTGGGCTGGCCTACCTCCCCCGGGAGAGATGGGGGGGACAGTAAATACGCCAGGCATAATAAACGCGTACTGCTGACAGTGGGCTGATCGTACTATAGGCTCTCCTGTAAATCACCTGCCTTATTATTTTGGTAAGTTTCAGTGTGGCTATGGCCGTGGTCTGGTGTGTCTCAGGGTGTGGCAGAACTCAGCACTCCACCATCACGTGCCAACGTGCTGTAAATCAACCTAAATGGCCATGCAGGCTTGCTATTAAATGAAAATTCAATGGGTACGGTTATGTTCTATTTAAGTTCCCTTTTAAATATAATTTTAATAGATTGTGAAATGTGATGAGAGTACTCAGTCTTACTCACATGTTATGCTTAATAGTCTTTACCTAAAATAGAAAAATTTGAAAATATTAACATCATATAATACAGAAAAATAATGGCATCCCATTCAGGATGTATCCCTCCTTTGGACCCTATGCTGCCTGGGACCAGCTCCAGGCCCCCCTGCAACCCTGGCTAGGATAAGTGCTTGGAAGATGGATTACGGTACTGATGCTGAAAGAAGCAATCGATCCATCTTTCATGACTGCTCATGCAGTACTGGGTGGCTGCGGGCCGGGAGCCTATCCCAGGAAGCGCAGGGTGAATGGGAACGCCAGTTCATCACAGGATGCGCACATATACATCATGGGCAATCTGATGTTTTTAGATTATGGGAGAAATACGGAGTTACTGGAAAGAGTCCATACAAACATGGTGAGGACATCCAAGCTCCACACACAGGGAGCCAGAGGACGGAGGTGTGAGCCACAGAGCTGCTCACTGAGACTTCGTGCCACCAGGAAAGCAGAAATCAGAGAATCAAATGTAGAATCTATTAAATCAAATCTCTAGTGAAGTCCACTGGCATGCTTCCCATTCTGTCATTAGCTATAATTAATCCTTATCCACTAGGAAAATCAACAGCTGTTTTCACAGCTGATTATTGACATTTTTATGTTGAAATGTGCAGTGCGGAATGGAGGGCTGCCAGCTCCTACAGCAGAGAGGATTGAGGGCCGGAGGTTTTGGCTCATTTGGGTCATTTTCCCATCTTTTCATCTTTCTCTCTATCTTCCTGACCTCCCTGGCATGAGCACCAGGCTGACCATCACCCTGTATTATACTTCTGGAAAATGGATGGATGGAATTAAAGTTGTACAATCATGCATCACTGTACAATGCAAACCATACAGACACACACGTTTGTATTTCCATGTTTGTGGGGACCGTCCATTCATTTCTATGGGCCAAACCCTAATCTAAAAAATGACTACATTAACCCCTTCCCAGCCCTAACCTTAACCTTATGTAACAGAATAGAAGACTTTTGGTCTTATTTTTAGTTTTTCGATTGTCATCACAGATTTTTATAAAATTGAGTTACCCCTTATGAGGACCAAAAAAATTGTTCTCACTATGTCAGAGTAACAGGTTTTTAACACACCGTGGGGACATTTGGTCTTCAACAATACAATATATACTTAACCACACACATACACATTTAATTTTTGATACATTTTGTGTTGGGGCCATAAACATGCACAGCACAGCACAGACAAAAATTCTACTTAAGGAACTTAATTTAGTTGGTAACTAATAACTTAAGAATTGTGTATTAAATTCAATCCAATACTTTCATGCACAAGCAGGTTCATTGTCTGGTTTGTGCATAAATGTGGATGTTTTTCCTTCCTCCTGTGCATTTCACATGATTCCCACCACATTCCGTGCATCATTCTCAGTGTTGCGACACCAGGGCCCGTCTGTTTTGTTACGCTATGCATTGTGGAGTTCCTCGCTCTCAATCCACCTTCATGTCTGCACTGCAGCAGACGGCTAGCAAAACAATTTGTACCCAAAGTCAAGCAGCCGAGCTACTGTGGAGGCTCCTTGGGTCTGGTTTGTTTAACAGCATCCCCAATGACGTCAAGCTTACCGCGGCCCATGGGACAGAGCTGTGTAGCGTTTAGCTGCATTGGTATCTGTGCAGTTTGCAGAACGGAAAGGGACAGGGTGCTCAGCAGGGATTTCACTCAGTCTCAGTTTAGTCGTGGAAAAATCCTTATGAATGTCAACTCTGGGCTGGCAGCCATTTTGCTACGGGTACAAATATGTCTTTTGGAATCGACGTGTCGGATCTCAGTACATTAAACTAATGCTTAGTGCCGCAAGCCGGTTCTGTCCAGATTCATGTAAACAATGCTATAATAAACACATTAATGAGTTGCACAGATGCTCACTAATCATACTGGTGTCAGTCATTAGTGTGGTTAACACCTGTGTCCCAGGTCACTCACAAATCTATACAGTGCGTTTATACAGCTGGGGATATTTTTTTCAAGAACATTCCAGGTGAAGTACCTTTCTCTGCCGAAAACCCACTCCAGATACTCGCTTGGTTGCTCCAAACTAATTTTTGAAAAGTGAAATACAAGTTTATGATTTCTTAGTGCCCAGGCATTCTGCAGTACTTTCCTTTGTGTAAAAACTTTAAAATATAAAATTATAAAAAAAAATAGAAGTATCTAAGTACCAAGGGCCTTTAACAGAACAAGCATATGGTGCCCTAGTAGTGCTTTTAGGCTAAAATGGAAAAACAGTGGCTGGAAAATGAAAGTAAAACGGATTTACCCATCAGGACCTGCTTATTTAATTCAAAACCTGGGTTTTTGTTTTATATAAAGAGAGATCACTTGACATTTAATACACAAACTAATGCGGAAATTACTGAAAAAATATTCCAGCAATGAAGAGTCCCTCACTTACAGCTCATGGTCTGTACCCAGCTCATCTCATGCATGGACTATGGCACAACAGGTCTCTATTGGCTGGGATCCAACCAATGCCGTAAGACCTCTCCCTCAGGGTAGAGTTCAGCTTCCTGGTCTCCAGCTTTAACCTTCATTGCTGGATTGGCAACTGGTCAAGTTTGGGACTTGCACACAGCACAACTGGATAAACCTTGGCAGTAATAAAGGCTGCCAGAGTCTGCCACTATTAAAAATGGCCATAACTTCTACACCAACCACCTGGACTTTAAAAAACTTGGCAGGACGGCAATGGGAAGCACTTTGACTCCAGTTTTGTGCCTGTACAGCACATGGCATGGCAGCTGTACAGGATTAAATGTCCAGTAAAAATAAATAAATAAATAAATAAATAAATGACAAGGCAACATGAGCAAAACAATTTAAAAAGTGTGACCTCATGTCCTCACGGTCGACTTGAAGTGGGATTTTCATGATCTTTTAAATTGCTTGAAAATGTTCTTGTCTATTTAAACCGATACATGATTGCAGGGGCTTGTATCATGAAGCTGGATTTTTGGGTTAGCTAGACAACTTGCCAGATTTCAGGTAATCTGGGCTAAATGTAAGCGAACAAAGATGTCATTTAAACTGGGGTACCTTAAACCCAACATGTTATCTAGCTAACCAACAAACCTCACTTTGTGATACAGGCCCCCGGTCTCTGTTTCACTCCAAATCTAAAGTGTACAGGAATTGATGCTTTGAGAACAGCTGCTTGAAGAACATGATAATAAACTTCAGACCATACCTATTTGGGCCGGTGAGGTGTATGGTGGCTTTTTGAAAGACGAATGGGGGGGGGGGGGGGAGGGATAGTTTATGCGAAAACATTTTGTTGTCAAGCTACTGGATGAGGGGAATGTCAATAAGGTGTGTTTGTACACATTCATTTGTATTAAGGGAAGAAAACAGCATACTAGTTTCATGTCTATTTTTTTAGAATTTTTGATTCTTTTATTTAATTTATAAATTGAAGAGATTAACTTAAAAGCTAGCATTGCCCCACACTGCACACAGGAAATGTATTTCATTAATAAAAGCTAAAAAGGTTATTTACTTCTTAATATTTTTTCCCTTTCATTAATGCTCCTAAAGGTAATTTGGCTCAAACAATGTTGTAAATGCTCATATACATCTAATCATAACTGGTGCCCAAACATAAATATTTTAAGTACTGTGCTTTGTGGGCCTAGAAAGAATGTAAGTGTTGCCAACACAAGCATAAATAATGACAGGCAGCTCCCGGGTAAGAGACCGAGGGCCAGGGTTGGCCAAAGCCCTCACACTGGAAGCCTGTCGTCTGCACCTGAAAAGACGACTGTTCACAGGTCTGAACACACACAACAGCCGCCATGAAGACTGGTTACGTTCAAGCGAGCATATCATGCACTGAAAATTTAGGGTGGGGGGGTGTGAAGATGAGGAAATTAGTGCCGAAGATTTATTGCTGCTGTGTTTATTTAGCCAGATTTTTTGGATCATATTGGACAAATCCGAAGACATTAATTCGCACACCAGAAACACACATATATGACAATGTGTGTTACGCCTTCAAAAGTAATGATGCTAAGAGAGTTGGTTCCTAATTTGCTAAAACTCGTTGTTATATTCATATATATCTGTAAATTCTGCTTTGGAACCTTTCTGTATTATTATTATACTTGCAAGAGAACCATTGGACATGAGGTGAAATAGCCCATAGGTTTCAGTGTTAATCATGCCTGTCCTGCACTGGAGGACATTTGCAGGGGTGCATTGTTGCAGCCTTGATTATAATTATTATGATTATTTATTATTATGATTATTTATTATTATTATTATTGTTGTTGTTGTTGTTGCCATCGCTGTGTGCCATATTGCCCCACTGTGAACCACCTACCCTCACAGTGCGTTGACGTCTACATATTCTGGCACGCGTCACTTTGCACAGTACAATCCAGCTCTAAGACTTTGGCTACCGTTTGGTTGTCTTGTGTGTATCGTCTGACCCTGTTTTTAACTGCTGCTGTAACACCGAAATTTCCCTCTGTGGGATTAATAAACCTGATCTAATCTGATCTAATCTAATGTAATGTAATCGAATCCTGTCCCTAAGGCACATTTACATGCTTGGCCCAGGTCATGGTATCTGACAGAATTTTTATTTCCATGTAAAGTGCATTGACATGTGGGCCTTTAACTGACTTCATCATTATGTATAAGCTGAGCGTTTCTTTGCAGGACCATGAACGAGCGCACAAGGCCTTTCCTTACCTCAGCCATTAGGAAAGCCAGGCAGCCACAGCACAGGTGGAGAACGTGGCCATAGTGCCATGCTTGTTTTGGCCTTCAGAAGTGCCGAGATATTTTTGGTCTGAAAAGTTCAATGTTAACGTTTTCTTAACGAAATATTAGGGTTCTGGCACCATGCAGAAACCCACAGGGGTACAAACTAAAATAACACTACATAACAGTGAGAGCAGAGCAGTAGTGTGCTACAGTAAGAATCGCATTTACACTGGGGAGCTGGTGTAAATTCCTTGATGAAATACTTGTGTTCTAGATGTCTTCTGCTTATATTTACAGATAGGTGCCTTTATTTCACTATTTTAGGCCACAAATCATAACAGGCTTCATTAGATTAAGACTCAATCGTTACTAATAAAAACTTCTTGCAGGTAGTTCACCTTCATTCAAAGAGGAAAACGGTTCTGGTCCTGGGTGTTCTGATCCATTTCACAAGAAATGTAGTGAAATATTAAATAACTGTAATGTTATGGAACGCAACCAGAGGTATTTCTAATCATTTCTTTCACATGCTCTTTTGTGGGCTAAGACTCAGTGCCTGTGATAAGGAGGTCATCAGTTCGAGCCAGGCCTCAGCACATCTGTGGGTCCTTGAGCCACACCCTTCACCCCCAGCTCCCTGGGCACCACAACAGGTGGCTGCCCTTCGCGGAAAGCTTGCTCTCACCTACACCTTTGCTTTCAGGCAAAGCGGTGACCACAAAACCTGGTCCTTGAAAGGCCATTTTTCTGCCACCCCTGACGATTTATTTCTGAAGATAACAGACAGCTCTTAATCATTGTCCAGTCACTTTATTACTCTAATATAAAACATGTTCAAGTTAGATTGTATGTTAATCACACTTATTTCCATACATTTACTACCATTATATTTCCTGTTGCTTAATAGTTTCACTACTACTTAAATAAGTTAGTATGTAAAACCTACAGAGCAAGGTCCACTAAAACCATTGCTAGTTACAGCTGAAACACATATTACAGGCGATTTATAAGAGTTTAACGTGACTTAACATTTATACCTGCTAACTGTATGATACACCAGTTCATTAGGAACACCTGTTTGTTAATACCAAGAGCCAGTTCCTCAAAACAGCAACTCCTGCAGCTAAGCACATAGTCAGCAGACAAAGCCAAGAGACTCACTTACTGTCCCACCAAGCATTAGAAAAGCAAGGATGCATAATCTAAGTGATGTTGAAGGTGGTGTAACTGCCAGTGCTCAAGCATCTCAGAAAGAGGCTCCTTCCTGGAATGTTCACACACTGCAGTATCTAAAATATACATAAAATGTTGCAATATGCAAAAAACATCCAGTCAGCAGCAGTTCTTTGGACAGAAACACTTTCTTAATGAGAGATCAGAGGAAAATGGCCAGACTCATTAAAGCACAGGATGGCCACAAGCACAAAAATAATAGCTGAACAGTGGAGTATAAAAAGGCACCACTGACCAAATAACTTGTCTATCCTCGATGAGGTTCTGGAGATAAAAGTGGCTCCTGCTAGGGACAAGCTTGGAGCCTCTGAGTGTATTTTTCCTACATGTTCCTAGCACATATTCTGTTGAATATTCGTTGACTCTTGCAGGGTCTTTGAGTGATCCCATTCCAGAGCTGCAACAACTAATGCATAATGTTGACAATAATCGCCAATAACAAATTTGACGACAAATTATATCATCAGTTGGTTGCATTTTGCAGTTTGCTGTGTAAATTGTGTATAATGACATCACCACAAAGCAACGTTAACCGTGGTGCTTTATACTTCACTATTCCGAGTTCCATTACGGTCTGTCAAAATACCATGCAGTGCAGGTTAAGCATAAGCAAACTAAATATGACAGACAGCAGATCTTCGTTCCTTTGCCACTCTCACTTTAAACAAAGATTTTCTACACTGAGTAAAGTTTTTATTACAACCACGATTTCAAAGGCACCTCTTGATGATTAGCTTATCTCCTGACCACATGCAATCAATTTTGCAGCTCGATTCCATTCAACAACCCAGAACGGGGTGCCAATTTATCACAGGGCATATTCACACATACAAGCACACCTATGTTTTTGGACTTGGGGGGGGGGGGGCTCTCTGCTGGGAACTCTCCACTCTGTAGGTATAATTTTAAACTGAATGACTGATGGTGATTTATGATGCATTATGCTTGCTTAACAAGAGAGGTGGGAATGCATGTAACAGACCAGTATTTTTTTTAAATCAAGGTGAACTACAGAATTTTTGAGGAAAACAGTGATGTGTGATAAATTGGAAATACCTCTCTGAGTCCCATGGAATTCAACACAATAATAAAAATATTTTCCTATGTCACATGACATAGGTTTCGCTGGGTTTGTTTTTCTTTTGGATTCTGCTTCTGGGGACCAATAAGCTTTCGCATATTCTGCAATCCTGACCTAACTAATCTAATTCAGCTAATCAATGCCTCCATTATAAGTATTCTAGTGCAGGCAGACGTGTTGCTGCTGGCCTAGAATAAAATGGCGCTGTCTTGTGTGGGCCACAGACCAACCAGAGGAAGATAAACAGATCAACAAGGCCCAGTACGTTCCTGGATCCATGTATGGTTAAGTCACAGTATAGGACCAAGCATCCATTTCGTTTGTACAATTCTCAATTAAATGTCAGAAAACATTTGTGTGTGTGTTCATTTTAAGGCACCAACATACCTACACCCATCTTCTATGTAAGATGATGGAATGCGTGTTTGTTATGTCCAAGGATTAAGCTTATACTCTGATTATGCTTTATAATATATATGCATGTATGTAAAAATCAGCTCTTCTTTTGTAAACTGTCTGTCAGTTTTCGGTATCATCATCATTCTTGATACAGGCAGAGACAGGGCAGTGGTGGAAGAAGTGGACTTGTAGCCTGAAGTGGCATGTGGGGAACTTGCTGTAGTACCATTCAGCAAAGCACTCCAGCCTGGACTTCTGCAGTACATCCTGTAGCATGAATGGCTTTGTGTGGAAAGAGTGTTGGCTAAACACCAGCCAACTTAGGTGCAGCATAAAGAAGCATTAATGTTACACTGCTGACCTCTTGTGGCAAACATGATGAGTGCATCAATGGTTGACATCAGTTAAAAACGGCTGTCTTAAAGAGATGTTTCAAATTAAACAACACACAGTACAGTAATACTGTAAGATATTACTGTTAATTTTTACTTTTATTACTATTACCATAGAGTAAGATATATAAAGGCATGAGACTTCCAGCATAATAAGAATATGTAACCATTGAGAAAATACAATTATGTTATTATCATTTATTGTGGAAGCTTTTTTGTAAACCATTTTTAAATTAACCCCACCTACCATGTGTAACTGCTGTGAAGAGTAGTCATCAAGCAAAACAAATTCATTTTGTCATACCTAATAACACGTAAATGGTTCCATTACAGATATATCACACGGTTTACAAAATGTAAATGTAGCCACTGCATTTTGCGGCGCTATTTAACATGACAATCTTTAAACACAGACCTTCAAATTTAGGCCTAGAGAGAAAAAATAATGTCAACTTAATTTGGTTATGGTAAAATTACTGATTTATACATTTACCCTTCGCCATGTTATATGATATTACATCGACATTCATTCTGCCGTTCCTCATGTTGCCTACGTTATCGAATTGTAACCCTTCCATTCCAAGATACATCCGTGTTAGAACTCACCATCATTCCTCCTGATTTCTTTGACTTCACGTCACAGACATTCCAAAAACAGACAGAAGACCACTGGACTACAGTGGAGATTCTCTCAAACAGGGCAAAAAAATACAGGTTATAATGGAATGTCACCAGTATTGTTGTGGACTTCAGTATCTGCAAACAGTCACTTGCAGTAAAAATCAAAGTTCAAAGGCTGGTCTTGAGGAAGATGTCACTCGGAAACCATCGCAGGGGAGATCTCCACGCTGCTGTTAGTGACCCGGATGCCATACCACCCCGCCCAGAACTGGGTGTCCTGTCCTCCGTGAGTGAACCTGATGAAGCGGACACCCGGCCCATAATCTCGGAACACATGGGTCATCTGTAAGACAGGTCACAGCGGAAGGTCCAACACCATACAACACCTAGTGCTCCTATGCCACTTCCTCTTCCCGCCATGTCAGCCATGTTCACAGCTAACAGCACTGACACCGAACATACTGACAACATTCACTATGCATTTTCATTTGTGTATTATACATACAATCCAGTTATTTCTATTGTGTTTGATAACAGTAAATTACCAGATAATACATTCTTCTTGCAAGTCCCTCACCTTAATTTCCTCTCAGGGATAAATGATGCTTATAATACAGCGCTGTTGAATTCTCAAATCTGATTGGTCAGAAGGGTGTCCATTAATTTTCTGTAAATCGCACACGTAGTGCTAGCCGGACGTATCACAATAGGAACTAAATGCAGTTATTAGTTTTCATAAATAACGTTACTTAAAATTCCACAAGAGCGACACAATTTAAAATTGATGGAAACTAAACAGAAGTGATTAATCATTGGCGGAAGTACGAATACTAAACAGTGAGTTTTCAGCTATTAAACGTGAAAATAATGTCTTTAGGTATAAACATATAAGCTAAATTTGTGGCAATCATAAAAGCAGGCTAATGCACTCCAAGGGACACATTATATGTTTTTGAATGTGCTCCACTGAGTGTTAGGTGCTTCTGAACCCTTACTAATCTACATTTCACTGACACTCTCACACAAACACTATTCAAGAACATTACACTGATTGCTCACTTCTTCTTCTTGGTAGCTGATGCTCTGATTTTATGATTTCCATGCTGGTCTATGCTGGTTAGTGCTGGTTTGGTGCTGGTGCAGCTGGTGGACCAGCATCGCTGTGCTGGTCTACCTGCACATGAAGCCGGTCCACCAGCAATATCTCATTAACGATGCTGGCCCATCAGCACCAAAACACAACATGCGATGGTATAACCATCATGAATTATGTTGGTCATGCTAGTAATCAGCTCTGCTGGCCTGTACTGGTTTTTTCAGCACGGCTGCTGGTGGACACCAGTGGATAGGGAAGCTGTCAAGCTGAAAAAGGATGCCTTCAGGGCAAAACTTGCACAGAGGTCTCTTGGGTCAGCTAAAAGTTATCAACAGACCAAAAGGTCAACCAAAAGGTTATCATGGAGGCAAAGCATGTGCATAGGAGGAGTTTGGAAAGGCCATTAATTTGCTTGGAGCTTTTCCACTGGCACCAAGAGCTGAGCCACACCGCGAACTGATCATTTTCCATTGTAAATTATGCAAGTCGTACCTGCGCCCACATGGCCCAGCATGCTAGCAGGGCCAAAAGTGTGAGTAAACCGAGTTGGCTGCGTCACTGCCATCTGACTGGTCGAAATTCACTGAGATACCAGTGATCTACATTGATATGCATGCATTATCTGATGGAGAAAAGTGAACATTCTATATATTATTAATTATTAGTAGTATCGCACATTGTGATGCATTGATGCATTCCTGATAACTCAGAATTTGAAAATATCCAACATCCTACTTAAAAAATTACTACAGAATGGCTGAACGGTATGGATTCGTAATGCAAATTTATGCAAGCGAATGCTAATACCGCTAGCGTTTTACCCTAACATAAGATGGCGATTCTGACAGATGTGCTAGTGGAAATTAGCACACAGTAAATTATGATGTACCCCATGTGAACAGTAAAAAAGTGTCAGTTGTGCGTCACTGTCACTCTCCAAACCCAGCAATGCTGTTACCGAGCTTAACTTTCTGCAGTGGAAAAGCAAAGAAATAGAAATAGAAAGATACTTTATTGGTCCCCTGAGGGAAATTGGTTTGTCACAGCAGCAGACAATAGTGCAATAAACAACAAAAAAGCGAGCAGGAACTGCGCTGTAACTAGTGTCTCTTTGCTGTACGGGTCAGGTACGGTCTAGTTCCTGTATGACAGTGGAAAAACGCCAGCTGAGTGGCCCCAGAGAGATTCTGACAAACCATTCAACACCTAAAGGAGGGGGAGTCAGGATTCTGCTCAAACTGTGTTTAGTAAGAGTGAGGAATTCAGGGAATTGGGTCGGGTGTGACTTGCATGGCATGCTGTGACTCTCACCAGGAAAAGCACTCTGACGATGATTAAGTTGTAGCCTAAGATTTTAAGACACCCATGAACTGGATACGGCCAAATTCAATATTTTTATGTTTTAGTCTGGAGGAATTTATGAGGAAAGTTTTTATCATGCAAAGATTTTATTGCCTTGCTACAATGATTTTTATAAACTGAAATATAAAAGAAACCTTTCTATATGAAAAAATAATAATAAGGGCGTGAAACTGCAATACCTTAATTCTCTAGTAGGAAATATGAACTGAAAACACATTAATGACATGTATCAAATGAAATTTATCAGATAAGGAGCTCAGTGGTGCTTTAAGCATGGAGCACTGCAGGTACCAAAAAGAAAAACTGCATTTAGCACTGGATACAAATTCCAACTTATCAGCTAAACTTAATCCACACAAACTAAGCCCAGAAGAAACCACAATTTAAACTGTTTATTTGCATTTTATTTTTGTAACTCATGCCACTTACCCGCTGCCATTGCATCTCATTCCACTGAGGGAAAGTTACTTGAGCTGGAGAGAACGTCTCAATCACTTGTTGCTCTTGGTTGAGAAGCTCAACAGAAATCTCATACTGACTTCCACAGTCCCAGCGGGGAGAATACCTGTCATACACACACCAAACCAGAAGATTAGTGTCCCCTGAAAAAACCAAGGCAACAGACACAGAAATACGAGGTGCTCTCACCAGTCAGATATAATGATATCAGGCTGAACCTCATCCATGAGGTATGGTCCATAACCCTCTTTAATCAGGTCTATTAGCTGGGATTTTATGCAGGACCTAAAACCCAAGAGAACAAGGTGAAAATGTTTATACTACCCATGTGAACCAAGAAATATAACGAGAAACTGAAATTTGTATAAATCTTCAGAAATATATGAAGACCGATGCACACATACATCTCATGACAAGAGATTTAATTCAATACTCACCCGTAAGAAGTAACAAAGTACATCTTAACGCCGTCCTCGGGAAAATTTAAACCTACTTCCTCAATTTTCCACCCATCACCTCCATTTTTCATGATTGTCCATCCAGTGAACATTTCTTAATAAATGGAAGAGAAACAACATCTATTCCACGAGAAGCAGGCAATCTTTTTTGTTTACACTTTAACTTGTCTCCCCACCAACCCTTAGTCGCACTGATAACCATCCCTTACCATCAGCTCTGGGGTTTTTCAGCAGATTTTTTCTATTCTTACTTAACATGTAAAACTGGCACCAATCTTCTGGACATTTGTTCTGATTGCGCAGCTTAAGCCCTTCCCGCCGACACCTCTCTCTCCAGTAGGAGGCGCTGTCAATTATTTCCTTCCACTGATGACAAACAAGCCGGCAGACGCAAACCACATCATGTGGAGAGATGTTAAAAAACACTTCCTCTAGCACTGCAGCAGGGAGCAAAGGCAGCATGCTGAAAAAAAGGTGAGACGTCACTCCTGGGAAAAAGTATGGAATATTTATTTCAGTTATTTTGAGAACTATTTCAGAACTGCCCACATTTCTGCAAATTTCAGTTATTATTCAGCTATATTTGTTCATAGGTTTACAGTCTACGATCTGGTCTGTGCTAATATTGATAGGAATCTGTAGCACTTTCCTTACAGGAATATTTAAAGATAAAACACTGCCTGTTTGGGCTGACTGACAGTATTTCTGTCCCCCTGCCGGTTAGACACTGTAGTCCTAAACCTTCAAAATATTCACAACTTAGAACACTTACATGGAACACAGATAACAGAAAAGTTTGACCTAAATTTAACTACATTTATTTTTTCCTCGAAATTAGTGCTGTTAAAACTAATTCTTGAACCTCAGACAAAAAAACATGAAACTCAGAACAATAGTTCTCATTTTAAAAATAGTATTCAGTCAATCACTTCTTCCCCTTCAGGAACCAGATTTAAGTTAATGTAAAAAATACAAATAAATGCTTTACTTTGGATTATGTACACTTCTAAGTAGCATATGGGTCACTCCATTTTAATTCAACAAATGGACTTTGCATTTTTAATTTTGATGAAATTTCAGAGTACATCATTTTTTTAAAAATTTCCCTTTGAAATATAGTGCCTTTTCTACACCCAGAGTGCTTTTTTATGCCCTGTAACATTTTGTCAGTTCTCCCGTGTTTTGTGATAAATTTGGTAGATTTTGCATGATCTAAAGGGCCACTCAGGACCTCAAAAGGGGGGCTATTCCAATACATTATACCATTCATTGCCATGCAATTTCACCACCCACGGGTGTAATAATGTACAAAGATCTGAAAGAGTCATGAGGTCCAGTATAATTTTAGGTATAATTAGCAGCCTTGTGTGGCTTTGCAAGTTAGGACAATCTGATTGGAAAGTCTCTACTATGTGCCTCATAGGAGAGTAAGGTGGTATATGTGAAAATCAAAGAATTCTTTTATACAGATGGCAAAATAAAGTATTGTCATCATTAATATATGACATATGAAATACCTGCCTGTTGGGAAAAAAACAGCTAGTTTTAAATCTTAAGTGGTTGGTGTTGGTTGGTCTAGGGTGGTCTTAGATGGTCGTGTTCCTGCCCTTGCTGCTCTTCGGTCCTTTAGCTGGTGGGTTACCAGCTGGTCAAGCAGCGTGAGACGTGAAAATCCACTAAGTACAATACTATTAAAACCTAGCCTAACATGTCTGAAGCAATAAACCAAAGCAATTATTGTTCTTTGAAGGAATTCTATCATTACTGTTATTTGTACATTACCCATTTACTTCCAGCCTGTATTCTTGCAAATAAACGAATCTCGAACACCTTATATCAGAGGCCCGCAGATCATTGCTGGGGTATAATCAACTGTTTTACGCAAAAGTGCAACCCTTCCCCGGTCAGAACTGAAAATGTTTAATGGTGATGACCTCTCCAAGCATTAAACATGAGTGGTACTGGTAGGAAATCTCTAGATCTGGTTCATTTTTATGTGGGGGTCCTTAGTTTGCGAAAGGTGGAAAAGCCCTGCTTTATATGTTGTTTCTGTTACCTGATCTGTCACTTCTATAGATTTCCTTCTGTCTGTTCTTTTTGCCAACCTTCGTTCTTGTCAATTCCAGCTATTTGTCGCTGGAGTTACCGTCCAGTTATTACTGTAGGCTGCTGATTAATCCAAAGGAAGATTATTTAACTTATATTAAAAGACAACCAACCAAGCGCGTTAATCGAGCAGTCGGCCACTTTCCGCGTCCTGAAAAGGGACGGGTCAGCTGGATCTTCCGGTTAGATCATTTTCGTTTTACAGGGTTGGTTGGAAAGCCTCATTATTATTCATAAGAGAAGCCACCTGATTTGCCAGTGAATGCCCTAGTCATAATGCCCCGAGAAACCATGCTAATCGCTAATTACCAGAACCCATAAATCGGAAAACTAACAGCCTATGATAAGGAAAACAGGTTCTACTGCGATTTGATTCAAATGCTTAAAATGTGCTGTAATACTCTGGATGAGCGTTTTACAGCAGATGGATTCCTTTTTGACGTCTCCATATTTTAATTCATGGATAAAGTTGGAGTTTTTAGAAAAAGAGCAGAAATGTACCAAATATAATTTATAGACTTAGCTCCAGTTGCATTCACTGACTTAAGGAAATTCAGTTATGAACTTCTTTGGTTTGATAAAATGTCAACTTTATGCAACCTTTCCTAAGCAACTATTATCACGACTTAACTGCTTGCATTCTTGTAAGGAGTGTTGGGCGTGGAAACAGGCAGCAACGTGGTTGAGAGGACGTTCACCGGCCAATCCGAGAGCTCCTCTCATGAATATAAATAAGTTTTCCCGAACCACCCTGTAAAACGAAAATCCGCTTCCGGTTAGGCTCCTCCCAGAGTTGTGCGGAAACATCAAATGACCAGTTCGGTGTGTGATAGGGCGCCCACTTCCTCATCATTAAGAAGGAGGACAGTATGTTCTCCCCAACGATCAAATTTACCGTGGGGCTCAACCATACTACACCTTTACTACGGGACCTGCAGTGGCTCCCTGTGGCCGCCCGCATCAGGTTCAAAGCCTTAACATTCACCTTTAAAGCCAAGAACGGAAGTGCATCTCCTTACCTATCAGCACTGATCAAGTATCGTGTCACTTCTCCTCCTCTTAGAGCGACAAGCACCGCTCAACTGGAGCCACTGTTGCTCAAAAGAGGAAAATGTACATCAAGACTCTTTTCAGTGTTGGCTCCCCAGTGGGGGAACGAACTTCCTCTTGCCATCAGAACGGCAGAGTCCCTTGCTGTCTTCAAACGCCGTCTGAAGACCCACCTCTTCAAGGAACACCCTTGGAGGCTAACCAGGGGGATATTCCATGAAACGGGATTTCTTGCTTATCCGGATAACTTGTTGAATTTAAGGTAGTGTGGACTAAATGAACTTTATCTTTGTTCCCTTATGTTTAGCTCAGACTACCTTAAATTTGTCAAGTTAACCAGCTAAGCAAGAAATCCTGCTTTGTGGAATACCCCTCTGCTTATATATAAACTTATGTTTATATTATTCAAAAAAATAACTACTAACCCATTAACACACACTCTTCTTATCTCTGCACTAACGTCCTTTTCTTTAACAGGGCTGTTTAGGTGCGTGACCGAGCTGCCAGTAACTTAGTTTGCTGAAAATCGTTATTTAAGTTTCATTTTAATCGTGGACTACCGAGCACTGTTGCACGTCGCTCTGGATAAGAGCGTCTGCTAAATGCCGTAAATGTAAACCATTAATCTAAGTAACGATTTTTTCGCGGCGATTCGAGACCCTGCCGAAAAAAACAGCACAGACCAGTATGATTTCCATGCTGGTTAGTGCTGGTTTGGTGCTGATGTAGCTGGTGGACCAACATGAAGCTGGTCCGCCAGCAATATCTTATTAATGATGCTGGTCCACAGTACTAAAACAACATATGTTGGGTATACCCGGCAGGTATAATGCTGGTCATGCTGGTAAACAGCCATGCACGTCTATGCTGTTTTTGTTCAGCAGGAGAGACCGGTCGTTGGACAATATTCCGTTTTCCTGACATTTAATTCGTGTACTGTGTACTTTTTACAGTAGTTTGCACTATGTATCCTGTCTTTGCACCTTGTCTGTTTGGCCCTATATTAATGTTTATCTGTGTACCATGTTCTTGCTGCTGTATGCACCAGAATTTCCCACTGGGATCAATGAAGTCCGTCTTAATATTGAATGCAACGTTCATTTGTGTGTCAGGTACATGCCATCACGACAGGTGCCATCAGGTCAATTACAGGACTTGTTATATGGCCGCTGAACTTGAAGTTGGGCCGTGTAGCGAGAGTGGTAATTTATTTTCGTTGATGTAACGGCAACTGGACATGTTTTCTTGGAAACTGAAAAACAGCGGGCGATCACATAGACTGTCAGGACCCCTAGTGATTGCAAATTAACAGATTCAAAATAAGCAGATTATAGACATTGTACAAAAATAACTGGTTACATGTATAGTACTAAATTAAAAAGTAAAACATATTCGCTACATATTCAGCGTAGTGACGTTGTGCCAAAAGTAGCAACTTAAGCTAGGTATAGGCTAATAAGTTTGGCTAAGAGGAATAAAGAAAAGATGAGTAGAATGTTGGAACCAGGGGGCGTCGCCAGAAGAGGAGACTAATGCTCAAAAAGGAGGCATCGCCGTTATTTGGAACTGGTTCGGTTTTAAATTATCAAAATATTTTTTATTTACATAAAGGGACTGGACCTGTCACTCCTCCCAAAACTTGGGAAAGAGTTAAGTTATACAATAGCGTTGCCGTCCAAAACACCGAGATGATCATTTTAGGTCAGATCGCCCACCCAGAGGTAGTAGTAGCGTAGTGATAAAAGTGATGGGTCATAACTAATTTAGGACGAATTACACTCACCTGGGTCGGAGAGGGTGAAGATGAGTACAAAGGCTGCGAGGAGCACGCGCACGGCGCGAGAGGAGCCGCGAGGGAGAGCGCGCTGTCCGCAGCTTCCGGCGGCCGCGATGCTGTCGGTATTTTATGAAAGCTTCTTTGCTTTTGAGTCATTTTCCTGTCACGAGAGGCTGCTTCCTTTAAACAGAGGGGGACTGGAAAGTATTACGTGATTTTTTTTTTTTCCCCCCCCCATTTCCCTTGATGCGAACCTCAGCATGGCGCTCGATCTGCCACGCCATTCGGACTCTGCGCTTCGCTTCTGGGTTACGACGCGTTAGTGGGAGACGCCGAGTTACACCCCGCGGGGGTCGGTCTCGTTAGACTGAGGCAATTTTTGTATTTCGCTTAAGTGGGTGTGTCTTTTATCCGCTTATTTTTTTGTACTCTCTTCTTTTAAGGTTGGGTGCTGTGCCAGAGGTCTCACAGGATTGACTCGCTAGCTGATGGGGCCCTGTTCCCTTTCCGTTGGAGTGTTTTAAAGTGATTGTGTGCTGAGTCATCAGGTGGGGAATTTAGTGCGGTGGTAATGGTGGATGTCGGTTTAGTCACTGTAGTGCTATGTCTGGATTGTGTGGTGGTAGCCCATGTTCAGTGGGGAGGGTTGCCCTCTGAGGGAACTTCTTTTCAAAGACCCCTGCTTCTTTGTATCTACCTGGTTGGGGTGAATTCCTTTGTCACTGATGCTGGATCATACTGGATTAACAAAGGCGGTGGTAGCATAGATTTTATCTGAAGGATGATATTGATTACATATTGAGTACACTGACTTCAGTGTCCTTGATGGCTATTATAGGTACTTTATTGTGCTTCAGCTCTTGCACACTTTCTTTTTCGCCATGATCCGACAGTGGAAAAACAGTGCTGTGTTTGATTCCACCTCAACAGAGTCCAACTCAGGAATGTATCTTTAATTGAGCAAGTCTGAATCGAGACCGAGTCCAATGGGGGGTGTGTCCAAGAGGAGACAGGGTCCATTATCTTAGCTGAGTCTGATGTGAAAAATCCATAAAATTATAGACCATGAATCTGAATTTAAAAAATATAAATGAAGACTAAAATACTGCAAACTTAAAATGACCACAAACTAGGAAATGCTTTAACAAAATATTACTTGAAAATCAAAGATAACAAACACTTTCAGTGCTGTAGAAATTGATTTCATTGTAACATGACTATATCCTGCAACATTTAAATTTGGCTCTGGACCCAAAGAATATGCAAAAAACAAGACCGTCTCTGAAAGGCTTTATTCATCAAACTTATTAAATGTGATTTTTAAAGAGGTGCATGAAGTGCACACAATATTCAGTGGGCGGATCTACTATGTAACAATATTCATGATATCTGTGAGAGAGGGACTCTCCACACTACAACAACATGCTAAGAAACACAAGTGCTGTGAGTATTATATGACCTTTAAACATAGCTTCTCCAGAGGTGCTGAACAGTGACTGGGCCCCTTACTAAGAACCCAGGTCGCCAGAGGTATGTGGCAATCGTACTTGCCACTGCACCACAATGCCACCTTTTGTTTCCAGGTGTTGGTAGAAAATAGTCATGCCAGCCACCTCAGTAATCGATGATTAGCAATATTTATACTCTGCAGGGCTCTTATTTTTACTGGATAACTGGCACAAATCCTTATGGTTTATGCATGCAAGACAGATGATTGCTGAGTTGGCAGACATAAGGGCATGAGTTAGCTGAAAAACACTAATTAATACAAGTAATCGGGGGCAGGGGGGCCCTATGGCTGCCATTAGGCTGCAGAAAAACCCTATAGAACTGGATGGACTTGGGAACATTTCTCAAGTCACGAGTGTTAGAGTCTGAGTCATGACTGAGTAAAAATTCACACCCTCAATTTTGTGACAAGATAGGCATTGTGCAGTTCATAGGGGCAACAGATTAATCCTTCTCATTAGGAAGAGGAAGTGGTCAGCCTTTACGGTACATGAAATCAGTGAGAATATACAATATATCCATTATGTACCTTTGGAAAAGCAAAGGTAAAGCACAGTGACGCTATGTCATGTTTTAAGGAGGATAAGTGCATATAGTAAAGGTTTATTAAATACATCATTATTTTATATAGCATATTATATGTACAGCTGCCTTGCGAATTATAGATTGTGGTTTGTGACCTTGACAAATGGTCAAGGTATTACCGTTTCCCTTACGGGGGCAATCTCCACGCTGCTGTTAGTGACCCGGATGCCATACCACCCCTTCCAGAACTGGGTGTCCTGTCCTCCGTGAGTGAACCTGATGAAGCGGACACCCGGCCCATAATCTCGGAACACATGGGTCATCTGAAAGACAGGTTACAACGGTGAGACTGACAGCTTTCCCCGATACTGTCACGCAAACACCAAGATGACATTAGGCTGGGAGCTCGCCGCTTTGTATTTGCAGATGCTGTAGACACCAATGACCAGGTCACCACCAATGTAGGTGCATTAGCTAACAGATTTTATAAGCAAATCTTGATTGATAAGATCTGACTTTTTTTTTTTTTAAACTTGCAACTTGCTATGATTTCATAAAACTAATATTCAAAAGTAAAAACTGAAGGAAACTGCCACATGTACATGTGTGGTGGCAAAAGAAATTGTGGAGACATGAATTTAAAACATTGTAATCAAACTTCCTCTCATCCATCTTCCAATGGATCAGAGGTGGGTAGTTCAGGTCCAGAAAGTAAAAATCCAGGTCAAGATTTTGTTTCAACCAACCAGTTCAGTACTCTGTAACTGTGATGCGTTATGCTCACAAACTATGAGGAATGGAGACACCAATCTTCCATGCAGGCTCAGGGAGAACATTTAGACTCACCTGCTGCCATTGCATCTCATTCCACTGAGGGAAAACTACATGATCTGGACAGAATTGCTCAATCACTTGTCGTCTGTGGTTGAGAAGTTCAACACAAATCTCATACTGACTTCCACAGTCCCAGCGGGGAGAATACCTGTCATACACACACCAAACCAGAAGATTAGTGTCCCCTGAAAAAACCAAAGCAACAGACACAGAAATACGAGGTGCTCTCACCAGTCAGATATAATGATATCAGGCTGAACCTCATCCATTAGGTATGGTCCATAACCCTCTTTAATCAGGTCTATTAGCTGGGATTTTATGCAGGAGCTAAAATCAAATTTACAGAGAAATGTGAAAATGTGTATCCGACAAGTAACCCATGCAATATAACGTAATACTGAAATACTTCAAAAATATGCGAGTAATGTCTGCACACCACTCAGACATGCATAATACTGTGATCTTTTAATAAAAATATTTTAGATAAAATTCTTAAATTTATTTAAACAAATGAGCCGACAGATGTGAACTACATCCTGGCCTGGCTTATTAAAAAACACTTCCTCCAGCACTGTAGCTGCAAATAATGCAAGCAAGAAAGGAAGGGTTACAATTATTCCAGAGAAAAGTCCTTTCATCTTTGTTTTAGATAATAGGTGCATTGCAGAAGTTGAATACCCACCAATAAGAGGTAACAAAGTATTTTTGGACCCGTTCATCAGGAAGACACCTATCCGAAGTCACCTGCTCAATTTGCCACCTGTCACCTCCATTCCTGATGATTTTCCAGCCACTGATGTCTTCTTAATGAGAAAAGAAATAATTTATATTAACCCAAGCCAGGACTTTTGTAGCTTAACAACTTCTTCAGTCAATCAATCAACTTCCAACTGCCTTCATATGCCAGCTGTTTTTGCACTATTCTATTACTTGGGATTTTTCATAGAAATTAACTAAAATACCTATTATAATTTAACATATTATGATATGTATTATCCATGCAAAGGGGGGTGAAATTAGACCATGTAATGATCATCGAAAGTATATTGATTACAATGTAAAAGCGTAATGTTTATATATAAACCACCTCATGTTACATGAACACACCATATTTGACTGTCAGCACTGTGAAAATCAATTTTTAAATTAAAATGAAAACACCAAATTAACAACAGTAATGACATATTTGCTACTAATAAGAGTTATTTAATCAGTGTACAGACTGTGGGGTTATACATTTCCACATTTAAACCAAAGAAGCAGAGCAGATTAGCGTTGAACATGAGCAGTCAGCAAACGTTCCCACAGACATCCGTGCCAGCTGGTATTGTGCCTGTTCAAAAGAGGGTTTCCTAGTCTATCAGGAGAATACTATGCATTAATTGCTATTGCAAAATTCTGAAAAATCTGTAGAAATTCCCATACTGAAAAGGGTGGATGTCCATCAAGTATTTACAACTGTATAAAGTAAACCAGTCTGAAACTAACTAAATGCAGACGATTCTTTGCCCCCCCACCCCCACCCCCACCCTTTACCATCAGCACTGGGGTTCTTCAGCAGGTTCCGCCTCCTCTTACTCAGGATGTAAAATTGACACCAGCCTTTAGCAGTCTTGTCGACATTGTACGGTTTAAGTCCTTCCCGCCGACACCTCTTTTTCCAGTAGGAGGCGCTGTCAACTATTTCCGTCCACTGCCGGCAAACGAGCCGACAGACTCGAACTACATCCTGGCCTGGTATATTAAAAAACACTTCCTCCAGCACTGTAGCAGGGAGAGGAGGCAGCTGCAACTAATGCAAACAAGAAAGGAAGTGTTACCATTATTCCAGAGAAATATTTATTTTTTATTTTGTGTAGCAAAGAAAAATGCATAAAGTCATTTCATCTTTCATCCTGCTATTCTACGTTTCAGAAATTTGCATTGTAGAGCTGCTACTTTGCGCATTTACCTGCAGCATGTGAGCACAGTTGTGCACAATCTGAAGTAATAGTCTCTTTAAGGAGGATACTGACCTCCAAAAATCGATGATTCTGACGTCACGGATCAATGCAGTATGCCAAACACATACTTTTAAAATGGTCATCCTTCCCATATATTACCGGACTGTCCCACATTGTAAAATAAAATGCTTTGTTCCATTCTAAGCCATCCTAGAAAGGTATTTTAATCTACACTGTGCGATAAAATTTCCCGAGTGGGCGGGATCTATCATCGCCGCTATTTCTACAGATTGAAAGTGGCAACCCTATATACTTTCTTTGTAAGGATCATCAATAGAGCTGTCACGATTACTGTCGAACTTGATTACTAAAAAGCATCACTAAAACTTTCTTTCTTGATTACTCAGCAATATGGCAGAAGGAAGATGGTACAAAGCAAATGAGGGTCCGAATGCACAGAGAAAGCATCAGTTGTGCGGAAGCACTTCATATTAAAAGTGAATGAAAATACAACTGTCTGTCAGTATTGCACAGCATATCTTAAATATCACCACAGCACAAATGCAATACAAATACATCTTAAATAAGACATTCCAGTTTGACGGGCTCACCCAATAATGTGAGGTTAGTTACAGATATGTGCCATTTGAGTGATCAGTTCTCTATCGCTCATTTGCACGTCAATGATATCATGTCACTGTGTGCAGTGTTTCCTGTGGATTAAGAGGTTTCGCATGGGGGCAATGTGACGGGGGGATAGAGATGGACGATACTAACGACAAAAATGCAGACGTCAGACTGTTGTTGTATATATTTTCTTTTTTATTGTTTGGTGATTACATGTTCCCTCTATAAGAAAGTGAACACTTAATAATTATCTTAATTAATATAGGATATTTTTCGGTATCCGTTATAACTGTTTCTTTTAGCTGTTGCTAATTTAAGTCCTCAGCAGTATGCCTGTCTCCAGTACTTCACTCAACAACAAAACAGCAGCCCAACTGCGCTGCACACAGCCTAACTGTGCATGTGACTCAGCCCAACTGCACTGCACACAGCCTAACTGTGCATGTGACTCAGCCCAAGTGCACTGCACACAGTCTAACCATGCATGTGACTCAGCCCAACTGCACTGCACACAGCCTAACCGTGTACGTGACTCAGCCCAACTGCACTGCACACAGTCTAACCGTCTACGTGACTCAGCCCAACTGCACTGCACACAGTCTAACCGTGTACGTGACTCAGCCCAACTGCACTGCACACAGTCTAACCGTCTACGTGACTCAGCCCAACTGCACTGCACACAGTCTAACCGTGTACGTGACTCAGCCCAACTCCACTGCAGAGCCTAATTTTGTATGTGACTTAGTGGGTTTGTTGTGGAAAGTCAGTCCCTCCCGGTGTGTGACCCACTTTCCCCTATGAAACCCGTTCATGTATCAGGTAAAAACAACACGGGATAAATAATTTTTCATCCCCATTCAGTCTTCCATAGTGTTAAAGTAACGGGTGTCATGTACTCCCAACTGAAATCAATGTGGTGAATAAAGAGGGAGAAGCCACCCCCCTCTTCGGTTATATTCCGCATTCATACTGGAGCCATGTAAGGAAGTTACTGCAAATGCATTAGGGGATAAATTAACAGGTAGACTTTCCCGTTTTGCTCCCATTCTCACACCGTAACAGTAAAACAGTGATATATAAGTGGGTTTCAGTGTGTGTGTGCGTGTGAGAATGGGATATAAGAAAGCTAGGAGAGAGATGCGTCGTCACCCCCCACCTAACTAAATGCCTCCTCTGTTTAAGTATCTCGTTTTTCTTTAACGTGGAAAACACCAGAGTATTTTTATTACAGCTGTATAAGAGCGTCTGCTAAATGACAACGGAGGCTAAAACAGAATATTAGTGCCGTTAATTGAATTCTGTGAAGCGTGCATGAGGGCAGGGGCTGGAATCAGCCACTAAAGCGCTGGATTAGATGATTGGTTGGATAGATGCCGTGGCAGCAAAGATTTTGGCATGGCAGGCCGCCACGGATAAATGTTACCAGCAGATACACTGATGGGGGTTAATTAACCTTGTAGGAGTGGGCGCCCTGATTCTAGTCTGTGAGCTCAGCAAGCTCCCGCTCAGATGTAGGAGATGGGGAGATGGGCTGGGCTGACCTGACCTGACCTCAGGACGTCCCTCTGGAGGCATGAGGTAGGAGGAGTGAGGAATTCATCAAACAGCAGACCTCCAACTTTGTACAGTACTAATGCAGTTAGTAACACCAGTCACAATACGAAATACTGCCAAATAGTTCGTCCATAATACTGTGAATAAATAATTTCACAGGCATATTGTTGCACTGAGAGAGAGAGTGGTGTACGCGCGCGCTGGAGCGGTTGTGTGTTCGGGGTTAGTCCGGTCCGCGCCGGCGTCACCGGGAGTGAGCCGTGTCTCTGTGCGCGCCGGCGTCACCGGGAGCGAGCCGTGTCTCTGTCCGCGTAGTTTCGCGTCAAACACCCGCAGGGTAATACTACCTAGCGCCGGTAACGGGAAAACGCCGACAAAAGACTCCTGAGCTTTGTTCGGTCGCCAGTCGGGGCCGGAGGACATTTTCCACATTTTTTCCCGCTCCGGCAGTAGCCTGCTGCGAAAGGGGTTTTTTTTGTGGTTTTTCGGTCTCCCAAGATCAACTTCACGTTATTTTATTTTATACGCGGTTCAATGGGAAGTTATTCTCTGGTGAGTAAAAGCTAGTAATTTATGGGTATTGTAACTTTATAATTAGTCTTATTTATAGATTGAAACAGCAGGTAGTTATCCACGTGTTAACTCAGTTTTATTTTACTTAGAATCCTATTGTATTAACTCTAAGTTAATTAAAATCAACTAAAAGTTAAATACTTTATACAAATAAACTGGGCTGGGAGTAAGGACCGTGGTGATAGTGAGCTAGTTAATTATGGGGCCAGCTCAGTGTTGCCTCTGCAAGATGTTTGCCTTTTAGGGAACTGCTTTTGCTTGCGTCCAGTTGGATTAATCTGCAAACGGTCAACCGGTGGACTCACTCATTGTCAAGGTTCGTGACCTTAAGGAGCAACTGGCTCTCATCCAACACAATAGGAAGTCACGTAGAGGAGGAGTAGTTAATACGCCTTTTAGGGAGTGTGTACACCACAAGCGGGGAGGAGGGAGAATGAAGAACAGAGAGGTCAAGAGAGCTGGGTGACTGTAAGTCATAGACGTAAGAAAGGGCGTACACACTATACAGAGGCGGCATCATGTGAACTGACTGTGTCGAACCGCTTTCTGGTGCTTCCAGCTTTAGAGCCGAAAGAGACTGGGGAGGCAGGTGGCTTCTTGGGCACCAAGGAGCCCCCTCTGCCCAGGAAGAGGGAGGTTGTGGTAGTGGGTGATTTAATTATAATTGGTGTAGATAGTTGTGTGCACATGTGAAAGAGACTCCTGTGTGGTGTCTTGCCTGCCTGGTGCAAGGTAGGGGACCATCCGGATCGTGTGCTGTTGGCCCCAGCCGGGGTGGATCCAGTGCATGTGGTGTTGTGGTGCATGTGGGCACCAATGACATAGGAATTTTTCCGCAGGAAAAATTCATAGACGTCACTGAAAAGCTTAGAAGCATAACGTCCACTGTGGTATTCTCCGGAATATTCAGTTCAGTTCTGTTCAGTTCAGTCTTATTTGTATTGTGCATTTTCACAACATTACATTGCCTCAATGCACTTTACATTATCCCCACCCAAAGCCCCCAGTGAGCAAGCCAGAGGTGACAGTGGCAAGGAACAACTCCCTGGAAGGAAGAAACCTTGGGAGGAACCAGTCTCAAAGGGGGAACCCATCCTCCAGGGGCCGGTGGAGGAAGTCAAATGAGTCCCAATTCATACTGTCCCAATTTTAACATTTGAGTCTCAAAGTGGAGGGCAGGCAGGTGCTAGTGCTGCTTCAGATGGCAATACTTCCCATGCCATGCACACACCAAGCTAATTTAGTTGAGATAAGGAGATTAAACACGTGGCTAAAAGGGTGGTGTTGGAAAGTGGGGTTTAGGTTTATGGGTTAGCAGAACCAAATCTGTTCAGCCTCGAGCAGAAGAGACTAAGGGGGGACATGATCCCGGTATATATGATTCTAACAGGTCTGCATGCTGTTCAAATACAAGAACTTGTGCCAATAGGTGGAAATTAGTGGGAGAACATTTTAAACTGGATTTGAGAAAGCACTTCTTTATTCAACATGTAGTTAGAATATGGAATAGTCTTCCTGTTAGTGTAATGCAAGCTAAAACCTTGGGTTCCTTTAAATCAGAGCTAGATAAGATTTTAACAACTTCAACCTATTAGTTGAATTCTACCCAAGCGAATTTGATGGGCCGAATGGCCTCCTCTCATTTGTAAACTTATGTTCTTATTTTTTTCTGTTTTGAGTGAAATCGTTAAGAGTAATACAATGCCAGTCTGCACACCTCCAAGGCGAACTGGTTTAGTTCTGACTCTTGGTTGACAGTATTGGGGGATGGGGGATGTATTGATGCTCGACTGTCAAAGTAACCCAAATGGATAAGAACAGGCATATGACATCAGGTGTCCAGCCTAGGAAAAAGAGGAAAGAGGAGGAGAAATGCACAAAACATGAAGGTATGTGGCCATTTCATTTATTTATGAGTGTAATACTATGCATGCAATGAAATATGCTAGTCAGCTGTAAGACTAGTATGTTTGTTTGCCAATAGGGTAATAGTGTAATAATTTGATACTCTTTATTTTTTATTTTTCCCCTTGTCCTGTCCCGATATATTAGCAAGTACAATGTGTGGTCTGGTTGCCCTTGTTGTTGGGTCAGATTTGATCTGCAAAGGAGAGGTTTGGGATACTCCTCCTCATGCGTACTTTAGATTTAATCAGGTAATCAAACCACCTTAAGGCAGGAACAGGAGAAGGGAAAGATGACAAAAAGAAAGAGAAGAGAAAAAACATACATGTAAGAGACAAATATGTATAAAAAAAATTTGATACTCTTTATGTTTATACAACGGTTTGTTTCTATTTGTCTTTACTTGTTTTTGATATTTATGAATCTTATTTTGTATATTAATATAGGTAAAAGTCTTTATCATTATTTGTATGTATTGTTCCAGATGTCTTAATAAAAATGACTGGTGCTGTTTTTGTTGGCTGGGGAGGTGGATGGGTGGGAGACAACACACAGTTTGAGTTGGCGAGAGGGCATGGGGGGGTTGCCCAGGGCACCATACAAGCTAGAACTGCCACTGGGTACCAGCTCTTGTTTTCTTTCCTCCTCTTCAATGATTGTTTAATTTCTCACAAACATGCCACACGGTCTATGAGTGAGTCCAGCAGCAAAGGATGTGAATGATTATGATTGTCACAGAGAGCACATGCAAAGCTCACGCAAAAGCAGCAGCGTTAAAGTTAAGTTTTAAACTTTAGGCTGATTTTAATTAATATATACTAGATAATGCAGAAAAGGAACCATCGCAAAATTGTAAAGCTTGGTAAGTTTCATTTCATGTGACTGAGTAAAAATGTTTTAGCACTGATGGTTTAAACCCGTTCCCTGTGATGTGACAACTGCATATGCATGAAATGCCATGGTGATATTAACTTTACACATTATGCAAGCCTAGTATTAAGAGAGGCATATTGGCACAGTGGCTAACACTGCCGCTGCACACCGCTGCTTTGTGGTTTGCAAGTGTTAACCCCGTGTTTGCGTGGCTTTTCGGCAGGTCCTCTGGCTTCCTACCACTGTTCAAAAACATGTAACTTAAATGAACTGGAGCACTTAAATTGACTAGTTATGTGACTGAGTGTGTGCCTTTTAATACACACGTGGACAAAATTGTTGGTACCCTTCCATTACAGAAAGAAAAACCCACAATGGTCACTGAAATAACTTGA
>JAAGVU020000103.1:1668683-1681115 GCA_011763525.2 Mormyrus iriodes
CAGTAAATTGTTATGTATTATTCCTTTTGTCAGTTTCAAGTTATTTCAGTGACCATTGTGGGTTTTTCTTTCTGTAATGGAAGGGTACCAACAATTTTGTCCACGTGTGTATATTGCTGGTTCCTGCCTTGTGCCTATTGTATTGTATTGTATTGTAATGATTGCTGAATGAATAGTTATATTACTTGATTATTGATATAATCACTAGTGACAGCCCTAGTCATCAAAAGTATATTACTCACCCCACTTGGTTGTTGCCCCATTACTTAAGGAGTCTTTTTCAATTTGAAGCCTGGATCTGGAGAACAGCACATACATACAATATGGATGAGAAATATTACAGATGGCCCCGAACACAACAAGTTGGGACAACCCCAGTTAAGCAAATGCCAACCACACACAGAATTTCTCTCTTATTATCACAATAAACGGGAAGGAAGCAGGCCAAAATATGACGGACCTTTTTTAACTCTCATACCCTAACGCCCCTCTTGAGCATCCTGTGCTCCACTCCACAACTTAGGGGCGCATACCTAATTGACTAAACACAGTATAGAACCCTGCATAGTACTATTATTATTATTATTATTATTTAATTTATTTCAAGTGCTAACTTCACGCAATAAACATTGACTAATGTAAAATGACATACCAACAAAATTTTTCTTCCAAACCGATGATCTTCCTTTTCACTGGCTGAAACGTCGCTCTAACATTTCTTGCGAGATTCTTGCTGGAAAGAAGCGTTTAATGATGCGCCAGGGTATGATGACTGTTAATAGCGAAAGTAAAACTATTTCCTGTTCAGCTCTTCTTCGCTGATTTTAAACTACATTGGGAGCAGGGCGCCACCTAGCAGCCTAGAAAGGAATAACAGTGGATATCAGAGCGTTGAGCGTCAGTTCTGGAACACGGAGCGGCTCTCTGATGGACCTTTGCAGCCATTTATGCGCCAGCAGATGCTACAGAAGCATGGGCAACGCGAAGTGCGTCCTTTCAAAATGAGGACTTAAACCATATAAATCCACCCTTTCGTTTGCCATTTTGTTGCTCGAGTCAGAGTGAAACTCCCTAAAGCATGCTCATATGTTTACTGTTAGATTAATTGCGGCAGTCTATTTGTATCGTTTTAACTGGAGCAGGTATCGCATTCCCTTAAACAGAGCCAATGGGCTTCTTTTTATCTTAATGCCCCTTTGAAGCACTGAGGGGCGGCATAGCGAGTCGCCATCTTTGTTCGGGGCAGAAAAGCAGCATCGGGAGGCGGCATGCCGAAGAGCTGCTCCGCGTATAACTGCAGGAGCAGGTACAGTAGGAGAAATCCGGACTTAACCTTCCACAGGTACCAGACGCTTTACAATAATATCGGCTTCCTTTAATCCTTACTTTAAAGAACACGAAAAATGCATAATTAGGTATCCCGGCCATGTATATTTGCGACAGTATTTTGAGCGGCGGCAACTGCTGCATTTTTCTGCATTACTGATAAATCAGTCGGCAACTCGGGTATCTGCACAAACTACCCCGTACCACCGTTGCATCCCTTCATTAAGCTTCAGTGTATGTGTTGTTTCTCTGGTCCATCTGTAAGGAACCGAATTACTGTCTCTTGGAATGCAGTGCTTGAACGCACGAAAGCTGCACGTTTATGGATTATATTCATCTACACACATTAAATTGTATGGCCTAACAGATTTCCCCTGAGTAAGCCTTCTGTGCTAAAGGAGTGGCTGGATAACATAGGGCGAGGGGACTTTCAGCCCAAAAAGCACATGGTCATCTGCTCACACCATTTCACCCCGGACTGCTACAGCGGCTTGGGCAATCGCAGGAACCTCCTGTGGAATGCAGTGCCCACACTCTTCTCCTTCCCGCCCCCCAGCCCAAAGGTCAGTGTCATCCTAATGACTAAAAATGTGTCTGGAATATGAGTAGGGAGAAGGAAGATAAGTTAATGAAATGTCAACCCCCTCCCCCCCAGAAAATGAAATCTCAGAAAAGGCTGAGCAGTGAGAAGTCACAGATCCCACTGAAGCTATTGGAATCGCAACAGGAAGACGTGAGCGTGAGACAGTGCGAGCCTTTTTCTACTGAGGAGGCCACAGGTGCTGAACCAAGACAGCTAAACTGTGTTTTACAGGTGTGTATGTAAGACCCTGTAACTATTGTATTTTATCCTCTCATAAATAAATCTACTAGCCACTTTTTCTATACACTAATATGACCAAAGTATTACACATGCACATGGTGAATGTATGCTGGCTTAGAGTACATCTTCTGCTGTAGTTTAGACTGCTGTCCCTGATCCTGTGTGTCTGTGTCCCAGGATCTCAGGGCCAAAGAGCACAGTTATGCTCTCGCCGGTCCCTCTGCAGCTAAGGCCCGTCTCTTCCACTCCCTCGACACCATTGGGCGGCTGTGCAGAAGGTTAAAGGTCAAATGTCAGGTGATCCAGAAGATGAGGCTGCAGCTGCGAGCCGCTCGTAGGGAGCTGATGAGCTTGCGTGGCCAGAGCCGTGCGTAGCCAAGACTGGATGCTGACCTGTCAGCAGGCGTACGGTACAGTGGACTGCCAAACCGGCAAGAGGAGAAACTCTGTAGCTCTGCCAGGACTTAGAAGCAGCATTCTTCTCAAAGACTTTGTGTACATTGATTTCAGTTTTCTTGATATATCTACAAGTTCGATGTGTTCCTGGGTCAACAAGGGAGGAGCTTGTGTTTCACTTCTTTAACCAATTACAGTCTTCATCATATGGCATCACCGCATTAAAACAAATATGCTTTATTTGCACAAATACAGGTACTTTGGAATGCTTCTCTTCGCCAACCCCATCTTGCTCTCCATAGCTTGGGGGTCATAGCAGAGGGGCAGCCAATGTGCGGTTGGGGGTTAAGGGCCTTGCTCAAGGGCCCCACCTGTGACTGTTCTGCTGAGGTTGGGGCTCAGACCGACGATCTTCCAATCACAGACACTGAGCCACACGCCATTAATTAATACTAGTGTTTTCTGTTATGTGTCTAGGCGCAAAGATTTGTGAAGTGCCTGTTTTATTGTTTATGACTTTTGTTAATTCAATTTTTTTTTTATATATATATATATATAGTGCCTTTCACAAGTCGCCCCAAGGCGCTTTACATAGGTGTGCTGTGATATATTGCAACATTATTAAGGCAGAATAATACAAAAACAGGGAAAAGGGAAGACAAAGAAATGAAAGAAAGAAAGCCAGATGACAATGGAGGAGAGGAACCAAAGACTCACAAGTAGGGAGGGGAAAAAAAACCTCTGGGGGTTCAAGGTCAACTGGCTGGCCAACCCCCCTGGGCATGTCAGCATTATTGAAAACAGAAGAGATGGACTTGCTTGCTAAAGGCAAGGTGTAAGCTGTGATTAAGGTCAAGCCAAAGTCTGTCGATGAGTCTGTTCTCCATGCTGGCCCGTGTAGGGTGGCAGACTGGAGGCTGCACCCACCATGTTACAGTTTGTAAGTCACATCCACGATGTCACCCATCCATGGGACTTTTGTTAAGGGACACGTAATGGATAAACATAGACATAACACTGAAACATACTTCCCTGCAAAGGCTGTACGGCGCAATGTTATGGTGTATCTTTATTTCATGATGAAAAGAATCACAAAAATAATATCAAGGCTTGAACCAGCAACCTTCCGATCACAAGCGCAGAGGCCTAGCATGCTGAGTCACGCTCGGCCCTGGGCTGATGGCTGGACGGCTGGAAGCCTCGAGTTTGAAAATGAGAAAAGTGGACCAATGCAGTGATGTCATATAATGAAGACTGATTGGTTATGGAAGTGAAACGCAAGCCCCTCCCTTGTTGACCGAGGGACACATCGAACTCTGCAAAATCAGGATGTCCTGCTTGTGAGACGTAGGAGAGGGAGGTCATACAGCGCAAACATTCAAACTCATCATTAAAAGGTGAAGTTAGCTGCAGTACTAACATTGGCTCAACAACCTGAGTAGTGTCAAGTTGGTATGTAGGATTATCTCGTTTACAGTATTTACACATCCCCATTCTGGGTTTAGTCCACATCTGTGTGATATTTTCCATTTTAGTGACTATCAACGCTTTTGAATATGAGTAAAAAGGATTTTCTTTCTGATGCCAATTGCATCTTACAAAGATTGAAATCGTAGTGGGTGGGGAGAAATTCAGTGTCAGTCTGTTTCAATCACGCATTTCAGAGAGAGGAATCGGTCGTTTCAAATTTAAGTGTATTTTTAAAAATGTGCATTTGATATTTCTTAGACCCTCTTTAAATGTCTGTATATCAGCTTTTGTAATTTAAAAAGGTTATGATGACATTTAGGTCTTTCACGTGACAAAACTGGTTTCACTGACATGGCGTTATCCTTGTTAAATCCAACACTTAGTCATGCAAGAAAATTGGAACTTATTTAGTTGCTTACTTAATGCTTTTATTCAAAGCAAAATGTCTTCCCCCAAAGGACAGTTTACTTAGGGGTACAGCAGCTAGACATTTTGTGATAACCTTCACATCACAATTCTGTGCCTCATTCACCTTGCCACTGGTTGCCCCTCAGAATATTTAGTTTTAATATTGCATAAAATGCCTTATCTTCATACGTTTACATTAGGCACAGAGGAATGGGATGTAACACTGGTTTGAAAGGGGTTTGCTTACATAAACCAGAGCAGCAAATAAATACAGCCTAGGTTAAAAAAAGACATCTAATTCCACATTTTCAGTCAATACAGTTTCTGTATTATGACTTGCTGATGTTCGTCAGCATGTTGAGAAAGTTTATAAAAAGCAATTCATCAAACCAGGTTTTATTCCACACACTGCAATGGGAACATCAATGTCAGGCACATCTTCTGGCAGGATTGTTTCATCTGTCATATATTTAATCATTTGAGGGAAACCAAGATGAAGACATCTGCATGACATCTTTTTTTTTCTGAAACATTTGAGATTACTGTGACCCCCCCACCCCACTATTCTTAAAGCCCATGGAGGCACAATATTGACAGCGTGTAATACATTTAATTTTAAACAATGACTTTTTTTTCTTAGTAATGACAAGTCAAAGGTGGGAAAGTTCACACACATACCTACTTTTATATGATTCTGAAACTAAAAATAAAGCAAGACTTTAAGCCAAACAACCGTGTTCCCGGAAGCTGCCATTAGGGCTCGTGTCAGTAGGCTCCAGGTGACAGGGGACCTCATGCACTGCTTGACCTGAGTTGCTAAGGGAAACAACCCTTAATGTGACTCAGTGGTTTTATCACAGGTCTGATCTTTGAAAACAGTGTCATGAATCTACATTAATACACATCCACCCACACAAAAACTCACTAACATCTTAAAAACAAATTGCTTTCTCATTTGGCCAGACTGAAAATACCTGTCCCCGAACCCCAGAATTTTGAACCACAGTCATTCAAAAAATGTTCATCACACGTCTGGTTCAGAAGAGAAAAAAGCAGGCAGAGAGTACAAGAAACTCCAAACGTGTAACTTCCTCAAGGTGAAATTCTCTTCTACATTTTCAGGAAAAACAGACAGGTTAACAGTTGACTGTAATCACTGATTATACAGATAGTAACCTTTTGCTACTAACTAACCTAAACCAGCAGTGGAAGGTTGGGGTTCTGCTAAACAAAGACTGTACACCATCACAGCTAACTGGAGCAGCTTAATATTAATGCCACTGTCAAATTGGCACCATATATCATAACAGAAATGTTTCCCCACACCAACTTTTAAGGTGAGCTGCCTTGAGTGTAGACACCAACTGAAAAGACTCTTTATGCAATTGAGAGGGACTAAAATAGTACAGCCTAAATCATATGGCAATAGGGCATAAACAGATGTACCCACTGTCTCATACTGAACAAGTTCTACTGAGATCAGGTATAACCCCAAATCTTAAAGAAGAATGTATAGAGCATGCATGCATCATAGTTCTGAAGATGGTTCTCGTCCATGAGATTAGGACATTTGACTAGCAGGCAGATATCAGTAGTGCGCATTTGGGGGTGGTGGGGGTAGACAGACACACAGGAGGTTCCACACTTCCAGTGTTATTTACTCAATCGTTTAATCAGCACAGAAACGTTCCCATACATTGTTTGGGTTGACATGGCAGCAACCTAGGGGTCAAGTGTAACACAGAGCCCTCACAGCAGGCTCAAACAGCTGACCGAACGTAGGGTACGCACTGCCATATGCCAGGGAGTCACCAGGGTTGGGCACCCACAGGGCACACTGATTTCATATTTCAAGTTAAAAACCACAGAGGGGAAGGGGCACATATAGGCGACTGTCAAGGCAAAGGGGGTTCCAGGTTTCAAACAAGGATCCCTGCCTGTCTCATTCGATCTGTCATGCCAAATTCTCTTTCCTTCCCAGTAGATAGTCTAGGTGTCTGCGTCAATCCGGTGAGCTACAGGGGTGGGACAAAGAACAAAAATGTGTTAATTGTGAAACTGAGCAGAAGAGATTTCAAACAGTACAAGGAAGGTGCTCACATTGTTTTGGTATCCTGAGTGCCTCAGTGTCACCGGACAGGACTTGATGCATCACTCCCCGGAACTGGTACAACACCTTCAGGCTCTTCTCCTCCCCAACACAGGGGTCGTAGAAGCCAGGCAGGCCCGACTAAGAAGTCACCACATGTCAGTCAGCACAGAGGTGGATACAGAGCTTCACCAACCCAAAAGAGAGCCTGGTCAATGTCTATTCAACACACGTCACTACCACATTACATTGAGACCATTTTAAACCAACATAGAGCTTAACAATGATGAAATCCTGATGCCTGACTTGATGATGTACTGAGTGGCATAATTCAGACTAGGGATGCACAGATACCAGTTTTTTGAGACTCAGACTGAGTACAAGTACTGAGTACTTATTTTTCAGTACTTACCGATACCGAGTACCGATACCTGTTTCGATCTGTTTTTAATAGTAGCCACAATAATAGTGAGATTGATCATTTTGAAGTGTTTATTTTCATAGATTATTAAATTCACTCCTTTGTTTTACCAATATCAAAAATTTTAAGCTCCAAAATCCAATAGTTGAAACACATTGGAACTGTAACATTCAGAAAAGTGTTACGTAACTCAGTACAATATAATCTGTATTCTGTAACTGTCGCTTCTGTAGTGTCTCTCAAAGTTGGATGCAGTGATCCACGGCTGCTGCTAGCCTTAGCAAATTCTGGTGTTTTAAGTGTTTTATTAGGTTAATAATATTGCACTTTTTTGGCAATAATTGCTTCAACAGTACTGCGTGCTGACTTAATGTAACTACATCATACCTACCTCATGCTATCAGTTGTAGGTATTGGGATATTTTGCCGAGTACGAGTACCAGCACGTGAGCGTGGTATCGGTCCGATACCCAATACTGGTATCAGTGCATCACTAATTCAGACCATCTATGATATGCCCACCTTTGTGGCCTCTGTGAGAATGAGTTTCGAGTCCTTCACCAGACATTGCAGGGGGACGGTCACGTCGATGACCTTTGCTCTCTCATGCTTCCTACTGTTGTCAGTCACAAACTTTCCATACCAGGCATTAAGGATGATAAGGCCTTATGTGAAAGACAGAACAAATTACCACTTCCAGCATCATCATCAGCACTGATCCAAATGTCTTCATCTCATCAACATCGATCAGCTTTTTAGACCAAAGTTTCCCAACCTGGTCCTTGAGGACCTATAGACAGTTCTCTATTGGGGAGCAAAAATGTGGACTGCAGTGGGTCCCTGACGACCAGATTGAGAAAAACTGCTTTAGACAGATGACTTACTAAAGGTTACTCACCCATCCTGGACTCCTCAGCCTCGATGATCCGCCGTACTGACTCCTGCATTAGTAAAACCTACAAAACAAGGGACAAAGTCTGCCTTCTGTTTTCTCTATTCTCCCAAAAACACATCTACTATCCCAATGGGGCTCAACTGCTATACTGCTGTCCTAATGCATAGGTGGGGAACTCTATGGGGAACCCCAATCGATCAAGGGTCGCTTTGTCTGAAGGTCAGTATAATATCTGACACATGAAGTTTTTCACATAATTACATTATTAAGATAATCAAGTGCTGGGTTAGAGCAAAAAAGCCAGCACACCCTGCGGCGGGTCAATGTTCCCAGCCACAGTCTGAAGTGGTCATTTCATAAGTGCCGGACATCTCCAGTTACATACGGCAGCCTCTGCTTCCTGCTTTTTCCGGGCAATTCCAGAGGCCAACGTCTCCTGCTGCTTTTCCAGGTCTCTGCGTGGAAGGAAGAAGAACTGGCTATCAGAGGTCAAGTTGTTAAGCTGAACTTTGACCTTGATTATCACCTAGGCTAGGTCATTCCCTAGCTGCGCTACTGCAATCGACTTCAAAACCCATGGTGAAGAGGATTACCAATAGATGACAAAGCCCTGTTCCCCCTGGCTGATTTCTATTGGTTTCCACTGAGTGATTTCAACAGCCAATCCCAGCCAGCAGGGGTGGTGAAACCTCTTTTTCCCCCTATCAATATATTCTATCAAGGAAAGACGGGATGAATTCATGTAGCATGAAGTAGTGGTCTAGAGGCTGATCTTACTGTTCCTTCTGGGCTCGCAAATAGGGCTTGATGACAAGCCTCTGGATGGCCAAATAAAAGACCAGTGGTCCAGCTGTAGCGTAGAAGATCGCACTGGGTAGGATCTGGTCCGTCAGGTGAATCGGGAAAAAGTATGTCTGGCTTGCCCTGTTCAGCCTGGATGGAATATATAAAAAACATATATAGAGAATCAGAAGTGATATATTTGTAGTTCCCCTACTAAGAATTGCATACATGCTAATGCTAACATACTTGATTTTGAGGGAGACTCCTTGGGGCACCCCGACACTGACGGTAGCCCCCAGCACACTGTGCCGACTGATCTTCCGCTCTGCCCCATACTCCACCACTGTGCCGAAAAACCCTGACCTGCAGAATACGGACAGGAGCACACGGGCGGAAACTTTGCATTTCAGTCTAATGCATTTAAATGTAATGCAACAGGGCTGCAAGTGCAGAGATATGGGATACCTACTTTACAGAGCCCTTGATCTTGGTCTGGTCTTCATCCTGGAATTTGTACTGATAGCTCATCATCATGAAGGAATGAGGAATGCCCAGCTGCAAACAGAATTAAAACCAGAGTGAACAGAGCCAGTGGGTCAGAGATGACCCCAGAACAGCCCAGGGCCATCGCACTCACAAAATTTCCCCAGTCAATAAGATTTCCTTGGATTCACCAACACATGATGTTTCCAATGATGTAGTTGCAGCACTATAAAACCTGTTAATGTCAGCGGAGCTGGATAGCAGATAACTGTGAACCGGCGTTTTGACAGGCATTGCAAACTCCTCTGGGTATGCCTCATTAAGTTAACTTCTATGGTGTTTTAACAGTAACAAGAACAAGCAGGGCTTGTTAAACTGAGCTTCAGGTCTGAAGAATCACCACAGCTTAATGGACCGTGAACACTTCAAGCAGGCCTCAAGCTGTGATTTAAGCCCTGCTGGTTCATTGCAGGTTGAGTACGGTTTATAGGGTATGGGGTGGAGTGTCCGCCCCCCCCAGGTGCTAACCTGCAGGGCAAATGTGAAGTGGCTGCTCTTCGTGTCCCTCACGATGCTGGTGTTCATGGAAGACTGGGTGCCCCATCTCCACTGCAGGTAGCCCATGGTATTCTTGTCCAGGTGTCGGGCCAACACAGTGTTGATGCCTGGCCGCACACCACGGGACGAGAACTGCATCCCACACTGCGCCGTCATGAAACTGCCGAGGAGCACAGGTTAAGGGGGAAAAAAAAAGGGACACAAAGCATAAAGTAAGGCAGGATAGCACTGTAGATCCCTAAAAAACATAATATACCTGTGTTTCTCAACTCTGTCCTCAGGGACCCACAGATGGTCCACGTTTTTGCTCCCTCCCAGCTCCTTATTGGGGAGCAAAAATATGGACTGTCTGGCACGGAGATGGGAGCAAGCAAAAATGTGAACCATCTGTGGGTCCCTGAGGACTGGGTTGGGAAACACTGGTAAATACTGTCCTCTAGAGAGTTCCCCCTGGCACAATGAACTATATTTTCTTGTTATCCATAAACACCCACTTTATGTTGACTCCAACTCCACCCTCTCTCTAACGACAATCTCATCATCATATTACAGAAACGGCATGTTTAGCTTGACTTGGGCCGATCCATCGGCACTGATGTCCGTTATTTACTTATGCCGTAGGCCCCAAGTTCTACATAAATGGTGCTTTCTCACTGCCACCCAGAATCGAGCCGTACCACACACTGTAAATTAAGCGAGTCATACCCACTCTGACATGGCCCTGCTTAGTAACTAGCAGAACCGAAATCGTGACCAAACCGTCTGATCGGTCAAAACGACAGAGATCACAGAGCACAGAGATGTTCTGTGTCGATATGCATAGATTAACTGAAGGAATAAATGCTATATTCTACATATTATTGATTATTAGTAGTGTCACACATCACGATATATCGATGCATTCCTGATAACTTGGAACTTGAAAATTTCCAACCACCTACATAAAAAAGTTATATACAACAGCTGAACAAAATGGACACGTAATGCAAATTTATGCAAGTTAATGCTAATTCTGCTAGCATTTGATGCAAACATACCAGTGATTCTCACAGACGTGCTACTGGAAATTAGCACATAGTAAATCATGATGAACACCATGTAAACAGTAAATATGCATCTTTTCGGGTTTTACGTTACTGACGTTCTCCAAACCCGGCGACGCCTTTACCGAGACGACCCTTCTGCAGTGGAAAAAGGAAGCGAGCTGGAACCGTGCTGTAACTAGTCTCTCTTCGCGGTACGGCATGGGTATGGCTCGGTTCCTGTATGCCAGTGGAAAGGTGCCATAAGAAAGCACAGACATCGGGGGTTGACCCCTTTTGCTATTCCTAATGGGGCACTTCTGCTGCCCCCTCCAGAACTGTGTGCGTGGGACAAGGAGACTGCAAGCAGAATGACAGCCTGCACTGGTGGGAGAGTGGTCTGGATGGCCTTTTCACTAAAAATAGGATGTACGTTGGCTACTGGGATAGACATGAATCTTAATGCAAAAGGTACACTCAAAAGAACAGAAAAACATCATGAAACATTAATAATACTGCAAACAAGGGGGGTGTTCAGCCCACATTCTCAATATTTAAGGTGGCTCATAAAAATTTGATCTCCTGCTGACAAACTTGACTGTTCACCGCAACCCTCTTCCAAGCCGCAGGATCGGGAAGTGTTATGCTGCGTTCCATTTACCTCAGTTAACCACGTGGCCGTACAACGAGTCAGAATGTCAGAATGTTAGTGACACCAGGGACCTGTTTCAAAAAGCAGGATTTCTTGCTCAACCGGATAGCTTGTCGGATTTAAGGTGCCCCAGTTTAAATGGCCTTTATCGTCATACAATTACATTTAGCCCATACTACCTTAAATATGGCAAGTTATTCAGTTATCCGAAACAGGCTCCAGTTCCAGCCAGGTTCATGGTATGTTAGCAATAGCAGCAACAAGGCATTGCACGGTATTTTGTGCATACAAACACTGTAGCAACAAGCCCACAGGTTGTGGTTGGATAGTACTGTGTGTATGACGGATTTAATGAAACACAAATAATACCTAAGTGCTAATAAACAGTATACAAGTACAGCTTTCATTATGTTGATGAAGGGTGCAGCCATCTTGAAGTCTTAGGTCAAATTTAAAAATTTGCAGCAAGCCGAACCAGACGAACCACCAGGAAGAAGCACTCACCAGCGTTGAGTCAGATTACGGAAAATCTTCAAACCAAAGAGGGGCCCATGTGTGTCCCCAGCACCAAACTCCACCTGCAGAGACCAGCCGACAGACCCACATGAAACCAGGAATGGAATCATGCCCTCTAGTGGGAGGCTCTGGGGTAGCAACAAATAGTCTCCATCTATCCAAAGCATAATGAAATGGTTTAGCCTTCAGTTCCTTCCCAGTTAGGCCCTTAATTCTCATGAACTGGAAAAGATTTAGCTCAAACATTTAGTCATTGGATCTGCTGCATAAAACAAAATAGAAAAAATTTAATTGACAAGGTGTTCGTCTGCTAGTCATGCCTCTGTTTTATAGTCTAACGTATGTTTGATGACAATTATTATTAAATGTTCTTTTTCTGCAGTGGTACTATGGATGTCTGATCAACCTGTGTTCTTTCTGTCCGTGAAAGTCTTCAAAATAAAAGACACTGAGCACATGTATCCAGGACGACAGAGCCCCCCCCCCCCCCCCCCCCCCTGGCCGCTCTCCCCCCCCCCCCCCCCCGCCGGCCAGACACGCCCCACCCCCCGCCGGCCGGTACGCCCCCCCCCCCCCCACTTCCCCCCGGC
>JAAGVU020000103.1:1681125-1693612 GCA_011763525.2 Mormyrus iriodes
TGTATCCAGGACGACAGGGCCCCCCCCCCCCCCGGTTTATGGGGTCTGACCTCCCCCCAGCCCTTGGCAGAAGTAACCCGCCGCAGCACCAGGCTGATGTTCCCCCCTCCGTTGCCATTCTGCGTGGAGAGGGAGCCGGATAGGATGGCCGTGTTGCTAGAGGTCAGAGGGGCCTAAAACGAGACAAAGACATAAGCTCTCAGGGCCACACTCTATACTGGTGCTTACTGTCCATACTACAAAGGTTAGGGTGCCCCCTACAGATCATACACATTATGCAGCAAAACATACACAACTGTGTACTTTTTTTTAAATTAAAAATCACAAAATGAGCCAACAGCCAGTTAGTAATGGCCTATAGCCGTCTATGACATTCATTACCCTTTAGGAGTGAGCCGATGCTCCTGGTACAGCCCCTTAATTCTGAATGGACTGACATTCACAGGCTCTGCAAGGTCTTGCGTGTACATTACAATGTACTCATCACAATGCACAATGAGGTGGCACCTACCTCTATAGACTGCGATATGTGCATCTTGTTGATCTCAATACGTGGGAATCCTCCTGCTGGCACATCTTCGTAGTCTTCTTCATAGCGGTCAAAGAGATCCGTGGCATCCACACCTACACTAATCACCCCCTGAATGAGAGATGCAAGGCCAGCGGTAAAGGCCAGTTCATACTTCACTTTTCCACATGCGCTTTCGGTTGTGGACGCAGGGACGTGACGTAATTTACGTCATCAGAAGTTGGCTGTGGACAGCTACTGTCGGTGCGCATGTAGCCCAGATTTTTATGTCTAGCGGAAATTGAATGCACGTGTCAGATAATTGATTAGGTATTTCCAGTAGGTGGCAGCACAGACTTTAACAGATTAGCAGTCAACAACTAAACAGTAGAAGAAGAATAGTAGTTGTTGTTGGAATAGTTATGGTGAGCAGCGGTATGAGAAGGATTAGAGGTACAGCCATATCTAATTTTTCCATACTGTCCAGACATTATACCGAGGTATACGGTAACTTTGTCATAAGGATTTCAATATACCGTGGTATGCCATATTATCATAGTACCACCCAAGCCTAGGCTAATAACTTTAAAACTGTTGATAAAAGTTTACTGTTTCATCACACTGCTTCCGTTTGTGTTTGCTGCGCTATATCTGCCCTCTGCTGGTCTGGTGGAGTATCAATGCTATATGCATGCACTGACTGCAAACATCCGCAATCAAATGAAGCATGAACATAAGCTGCCACACACATGACCGTCCACACCCAGAAAGCCTTAACTGCATGTGGAGGCAGAAAAAAACGGAGGACTCCGAAAAGTCGCTGGCGTTACCATGGCGTTACCATGGCAGCACAGACTCCTTAACCCTAACCTTGGGGTTGGTCCTCTGCTGCAGCCTCCTCTCGTCCCTCTCCCTCTGCAGGCGCTCGTACTCCTCCCGGATCTCTGCGGGGGTCCTCCGTCTCTCCACCACCTGGAAACCCAGGAGGCCATAACCATGGACAATTGCAGAAACTCCTGATCAACAGTACAAACCTGCTTGCGTCTCACGAAGCCATACCAAAGATTTTCGACAGCTCTGTAACCATTACATCTGACATTTACTGAATGATTTGGGGGACACAAATGACCAAGGGTCAGAAAAGGGATTAGACACAAAACCACGCAAATATGCATGTCAATGATAAATTAAACTGGGCCACAATCTATTTCAAAATCCAACATCTGTGTGAGGTGAGTATATAGTGTTTTAATGATTGTTTAATGTGCGGAATACAGCAGGCTGATGTGTGCTTATTGTAAAGCTCTGAGGTCAAAGAATCTCGCAGATGTTAAACTCACTTCCCATCCTTCAACTTCCAGTCCCCTCTTGCCATAGATGTCATAAATGGCCCTGGACTGAGGATCGCTGAGAACTGCAGTGACAGGGAGCCAACAAGAGCAAGTTCAGAACATATGCCAAAGTGGGAAGCCACTGTCTTTGAAGCACTAATTACTGTAGCAGATGGGGGAAATGCCATCATTGTGTTTTCTGGCACTCTTACTGCTAGTACGGAACAAACTGACCAGTCAGGGTCAGCTCACTTACAGGAAATAATTTCATTATGTTACCTACAAGGTCAGCCTGCAACACCACACAGAATGAACATCCAAAAGACTCGTCCTCTCAGAAGAGGGGGTTACAGGATTAAAGGCACATCCCACCTTCATAAGCCTTGTGCACAAGGTTAAAAAGTTGCTCTGCCTGCTGCTTCAGCTCTGGGTCCCTGTGCTTGTCAGGGTGGTACAGCATGCAAAGACGTCGGTACGAAGCCTTCAGCTCCTCCTGTGTTGCCTGAGGTCACAACCACGAAAACAAGAGCGGAGATGTGTAAGCAAAATGTAAAAAGGAATGGAATGTGACATTTTCAAATTCTGAAGTGTGAGCAAAATGCCTCAGGAGGACTGAGTCATTGTAACAGCAATAGTACTGGCAGAGGCGAACTAAGTCAAATAAAAGACATGTATCATAAGTTTGATTAAGAACAGACAAATTTCTTTAGAAAAGTAAAAAGTTACAGCCAGAAAAATTCCATAAAAATATAACCAGAAGACTTCTTCCCACGTTGCTTAAAGATGATTAGGTTTACAATAAGGTCTCAAGCAGCGGGTCGTTTTAGTCAACTAGCGAACAAACTGAGAATCGATGAACAGAGTGGACATTCTGTAGGTCTGTCCTCCCATTAACCGAAAATAAAAAAGCCCTTGACATATAGCTTGACTTTTGTCCGCTGTGGATGTGCGGTCCTGCGGGTCGCTGTGCGCCGGTGGGCACTGGGCATCAGTGGGGATAGCCGCCACTAGCGAAGCAGATCTCATTCGTTACAATGTGGGACCACTTATATACACTCATCGCTGAAAGTAGACATGACAATCACGTTAAAACACAGTGAGGTGCGCCAAAGTTATCTCTTAGGGGGATCCTCAAGAAACCCTTCACCGTTAAATCAATGTTAAGCAAGGGTCACCCGTTCATTCGGCGGCAGCATTATCTAAAGAAATATTTTCTGAAATGGACAAAGAAATCGCACCGCACTAAATCTACATCTACCGATGTCACGTGGTTTCGGGTCACTAACCTCCCGCCTAACATTGAGTAAAGAGTAGTAATCATCGTTATCCACTTCATCTTCTTCCAAGGCAGCCGCCATGTTTGCAACCTTTAGTCCCGCCTCGCAGGTTTCTGTGCAGCAGTGTCATGATTGGCGCCTTTTGTAACTACTAGCGCCACCTGGCGGGTGGGATGTCTCTTTTCGTTTGAGTCTTGTGACAAGTGCATGTAAATATAGTTTAACAGAGGTTCGAGATTCTCACTAGACACTTTAATCGCTATTATTTGAAACTTTTTATTTTATTTGTGCTTCAAATCCACAAACATATACTATCTACAAACAGCCACTACTACCTGGTGACGATTTTACGGTTTACTTACGCTCTGGTAAAATGACAAATATACAGTATGCTGTCAATAGGTGTATCTAGCACGATTGGCAAAAAGTTTTTTTTTTTAAATTTAAAATCATATGAAACATCAATCTTAATTTGCGTTCACTGACGCCGCATTCAGACTTTCCCCAGCCTAATATTACGCGCATACCAAGTGTAATTTCGACGGGGGTCGCTTTTATTTCCATGACAGCAAAAATTAACTTATACATTTAAATATTCTCGAAGTAAGCTGTTAAGAATATCCTCATTTTTACATTTTATGTATTAATAACCATTTTACGTTACGTGTGACAGCTTTTCACTATTTGAAATGAATGAGAAAATATTCTATTTAACCTTATGTAAAGCAAGTTCATTTCATATAATAAACCAATAACTCACTTTAGGTTTATGATTTATGAATCTTATACCCATTCCCTTATTTTGTGATGTTTCGGAAGCAGACATGCTTATCAGTGGGTTATTTTAACTAAACAGCTATAATGTAAACTGTAAATTATCGACAAGCTTTTACGGGTAGCCAGATGAATTAATTGATCAATTTAGTACAGGAGGAGTAAGACATCCACACTTAGGGGTTCGTATTCGCAGGATTAATGATTTAAAGTGTGAAGGTTTACCTAAAATTGCACTATATTGCCTTAATGTTCAGTTTTAGGTTTTGTTGAGATTTACACTTTCTCAAATGCCCAGACGGCGTGACCGGGCAGAGAATATCTTCGTCAGAATGACTCTTGGGCCTATTTAGTGAGACTCGAGACACGTGACACCGAGAGACAGCACGGAAGTTTTTGGAAACAGGACCTATTGTTTGTGACACAGCCAAGCACGTTTCGCCCATGAACAGTTGAATTGTATGAAATATTTATTGCAATTAGCCTAGTACGCAGTGCTATGGATCCCATTCTTCCTCCAGCCCAATAAGCTTCACATAATAATTTTAGGAGTTGAGAAATAATCGTTAAACATGGCATTCATTAAGTAGGCCTATTTAATGTAAAGATGCAGCCTCAGAGCCACAGGCTGCCTGTATTCCGGATCGGTTCCACAGTCTGAAGACGGGTGGCTCAAATTGCCCTTAGTTTGTGAGTGTGTGATAGGATAGTCGATTTACTGGAAATGGGTTATCACAGTACCATAAACTCGTACTTATAACGGTGTAGAAACGTATATGGAATTTGTAGTTAGGTTTTCTATACTCTATAAAAAATATAAAAAGTTCTCCGTTCAGCCGCCTTGTTAATGTAAAGCCTTATTTCAGTTTGACACGTACAGGACCCTATCGTGAAACTATTTCCAATTTACTTATGAACTGATTAAACTGCAAGTAAATCCCATACAATGACTTTTCTGGATGAATATCTAAATGTGTAGTGTGGCGCTTTAAAATTTCCCCCATAAATATTAATTTCCTAAGGCTGTGCTTAATGTTATTCCTTTTCAGCTTACAAGCCATGTTTTAACTACTACTTAGAACATAACAAGAGATCATTGCACATGCGAATGTAATTTAAAAGTACGCAAACTCCTATTCGAATCTATTTTATGTACGGTATATATTAACAAGGCAGAGTAGTGGCTCTGAGGCTAGGGCTCTGTCCCAGCAATCGGAAGGTTGTTGGTTTGAATGCCAGGAGTGATCCTACTCCGTTGGGCCCCTGAGCAAGGCCCTTAACCTGTAATGGCTTCGTCTTGGGTATGACGTTAATCTACATCCAGCCCTGCAAGGAGGTCCTCCAACTTTGGAGGAAATGTGGGGATTGGTAGCAGGATTAGCACTCCAGCCACTGGAAAAAAAAACTCACACTGGTCCATTTGGACTAGTGTGGTGCTGAGGTATCACCCACCGCATGGCTGCGCTCGGGTTCTCCTCCCTGAGGTGCTTTGTCCTGTGGTGGGTGCGGCAACGGGCTGCTATAATCAGCGCACGCTCCTTACCTCCCTCCGTCTACATCAACCAGTTTCTTCATAGCCCTTCGTGTGTTTTCTCAAAGCTGACTTTTCCATTAGTCTTTCGCTATCACTATGTAAACGGTAATTTCACAAGTTGTTCTATGCCGATCAAAGTAACTTTGAGCTGCACCTAGGAGGTAAATCGGTGGTAAATTGCTTGGTAATTTTTATTTTACGGTACATCAAAAGTTAATTTGGTTGACCTTGCTGTGTATACAGGTCTGAATATTAAAAAAAACGGAAAACATTTAACTGTTCTCAGTTTAACAGCGGAGGGAGTATGAATATCTTGTGGCTAGACTCTAAAACTTTTAATGTATTTTTGAGCCCTCGCAAAGACAGTGAGCTGTTCAGACTGAAATTAATTTTACCCTTGTATGTAAATGTAGATGCACAGGAAGTCATTTTTAAAAAAGAGCGCTTGCATATTTTCATGCTATTAACACGCTGTCTTTGGTATGTTGAATGCAATTATTTAGCCTGAATTTTAAAAATATTAATGAAATGTTACGATAATATGAACCATGCGACCTAAACAGCAGGGAAAATGTCTATTAGTTCGACTTAATATTTGCTGTTTGAAGTTTGAGATTTAAAATTAGCGATTAACTGGGGTAGACTGTCGTTACGCATGAAAACGTTAGAAAGTGTTAAGTGAAAGGAGCCTGTTGAGGTGGTTCGGGCATCTATCTAGGATGCCTCCTGGACGGCTCCCTCGGGAGGTCTTTCGGGCATGTCCAGCCGGGAGGAGGCCCCGGGGCAGACCCAGGACACGCTGGAGAGATTATATCTCTCGGCTGGCCTGGGAACGCCTTGGTATTCCCCCGGTGGAGCTGGAGGAGGTGACCGATGAGAGGGAGGTCTGGGCATCCCTGCTTAGACTGCTGCCCCCGCAACCCGACCCTGGATAAGCGGCAGAAGATGGATGGATGGATGGTGTTAAGTGAAAATTTTAAATAATATAGGCTACCAAGTCTCCTCACATATGGTATAATTGGCCAGATGTCTTAGATTACAGAAATACAGCACGTTTATTTCCAAACTGCTTACTTTACTTGGTCTTGATGAAATGTACGTTTCAAAAAGGTATTGGGATAATATAATGAGATTAGCTCCGCACTTTTTGTCTGCTTTAACTTAAAGAAGTATGGGCCTATTCACTATAACTGCATTTCACTACACAGGTACAGTGTATGTTTGCGTATGGGACGAAACTTGAAACTTTAGTTATTAACGTAGCATTGGGTGACTGGACACATTCAAGGTTGCTGTGAGCTTTTGTTCTGACTGGGCACCATGAGCAGCCGTCAAGGGCTGGATTTTGGCTGGCGCTGCCATGCGAGTTGTTGCCATCCGTTTTCAATGAATTGTGAATATCTGAAATGTAGATAAAATACAGTTATTTTTATGTTGAACAGTATAATAAGACAATGATTACCGTACTAGTACTTTTATTTTTTTAAATATGTCATGACTCTTCGTGAAGGTTATGCTATTTATTTGAAATATTAGCAAACATTACTATCCCGTAAAGTAAACTATATTAGCAGTCGGGTACGTGCGGACTTTAACTTCGCAGCGCGGGGCAGGAAGCGCCGCGCGCCCGTGCGTGGAGCTGTCTTTTCAGCACCACTGGCGCGTGACAGCACCCATAAAAGAACAGCGCGACCTCGTGCACGAGCATTTGGAACACCTTGCGCTCCTGTTTATGAAACTTCCAGCAAGTCTTAAAAATCACTTTACACGTGCCATTTATATGACAGTCGTGTGCTCGTTTACTCACATTCTGTAATCCCCTTTTATCAATATTTTATAATCGCACAAAAAAGAAAATTCTTTGGACGTTTCAGCCAGTATAGAATAATAAATAATATTCAAATGTATTTTTTTGTTAAATTTAACATGGCGTGGTGCTTAAGATAAAAACTAACCGAATAGCAATGACAGTGAAAAATAATGCTTATCCAGCGCACTTTGGTGGGTCAACTCATTCGCCACAATTGTGTAATACCCAGTAGGTGACGCAGCACAACCTTCGGCTCAGAAGAATCGGTTGAAGAGTTGAAACTGCGTTGTCTTATAAACCAGTAAACTAGCATGGGAATGGTGCAAATTATAAACGTGTCTTTGACATCTGGGTAGCATTACATATATTTTTAATACACAAGGCATAGCATCGTATAATAATAACAGAGTTTGTTTTTTTTTCTTTCCTTTTTTATCTGCTATACGTCACTTTCAGCATCATAGTATTCGTGGTGTGTACCTTGCCCAAGCGAGAACATTGCCCCTACCGGGCTGCTTCAACGCAGCCTGATTGGTTTAGGTGACAGAATTGAGAAGCCAGGATTTCACTACAGACAAATGCATGCAAGGGCATCCCAACTCACTTTTCAACGATATGACAACGTCAACAGTGCTGAATAAAGAATACGGGTATCGCACAGAAACATGCGTTGTACGTCCCAGGGCAATGTGGTTGCTCAACGTATTTGTTTCATGTATAGTAATGGCGCCTTTCTAAAATCTACATTAACATTTATCACCTACTGTCACGTGTCATGCTATTACTTGCGCTGCCAGTGGCTTTTACGTGGAATTTAGTGGCAAAAATTAATAGCAGAGACCACATGAAAGAGCCACCATTTCAATTATTCTCCCTCAAAATCATAGCCACTAAGCATCTCTGATTTCGAGTGGGCAAGACACGTATTCTACAATGCTTATTGGTTTATATCACGCTTAGCTGTCTCTAAATATAAACTTTGGCCAATTGTAAGTGAGGGAGGCTTTGAAGGCGGGATGTTTTTTCATGCACGGAAACTGCATTTCATAGTTCGATTGCCAGTCATTCCCTCTTGGCCAATGCGCGCCGATCATCCATCGGACTTTTCTGCTGCTCCCACCCCCTCCTCGGCTGTCCTCGCCGTGCACGCGCGTGGTCCCCCGGTCGCGAAGAGGAGGAGGATGTGGCGCGCGGAGGGGAAATGGCTGCCGAAAACAAGCCGGAAGGTAAGAGAGATATAACGGATTTCATTTGCGGTATTTACATTTTTTTTTACCTACACATAATGTAAAGGTCTTGAATTTTAAAAAAAAGAAATGGGGAAGGGTGGGCGGGCGAAGTCGAGGTGCCTTTGAAAGTCATACGGCTCCTATATCAATCCTGAAACGGTTAACAAGCGAGATAACGTTGTGGGCTAGCAGGCTAGGATGCTAGCTATGTCCATGTAAAAAAAAAAAAAAAACAGAGGGACCGAATAACCAACCGGATCCGAATGACAAACCCATCCGATTTTAACGTTCGATATTCGTCGTGGAGCGCTAACTAGCCAACTGACAGACAAGCTGACTTGGCGTAAGCGTGTGTGGCTCCGCCGACCACGAACTTCTCCCGCATGTAGCCAGCTAGCCATATTTTTGTAGCCTGGATGCCCACTTCGGTATCGCCGGGCAGCGACACGCTGTTTAACGTATTAAACTTAGTGCGACGCGGACACAGCGCTGTCACGGCGACGTCGGAAAAGTAGGAATCGGGCTCCCCGTTCGCCCCCTTCCTCGGCAGCCGTAGCTGTATCGGGGACGGGAAGCGTTTGAAGGGAAAGTACAGTAACCTTGATGTCCACACGCTCGGTTTTGTGCTCGGCGGAGCGGCGCAAGGCGGCGGAGAGTATCCGGAGGAGTGATTTAAAGTGTCGGCTCCGCAAACGTGATTTTCCTCCCCTCCCTCCACGCCTGTGACTCGTGTTGTCCTTTTTTTTTTTACAACCGGACAATAGAGTTGCCTTGTAAGCAGTGAAATTACAATAAAAACCAAGCGTGACATTTATACTGTTTAAGAGTCGTAGAGTACTCCACATCTCCGGCTTTATGGACGTGCGTCGTTTTGAGTGTTTATTATTTTTTTATTGTTTATTTTTTTTTCTTTTCTGTTCTTCAAATTGCATGTTTTGGAACAACGCGAATGTAAGGGTAATTGCGACGTTGTGGCGAACGGAAAGACGCGTGATAGACGGAATATTTCTAAGCCGGGAGACGTTTGGAAATAGGCGAGCGCTGACAATGTGACCTCTCGAGCAGGCGGTGAAACCGAACTGAGGTTAATTTCACTCACCTCGTTCCACGTTTGCGTGCAGTATATAGAAAATGGTAGCGATTGTAAAATGCTGTTAAGAGGAAGACGTTACGGGGCTAGGTCGACGTGAAATAACGACTTATGTAAATAAAGCGGTTTGCAGTATTTTGAGGCGTCCTGCCTTCCGTCGCCAGATTTACCGCGAAGAGTGAAATAAACGCGCATCTTTAAAAATCCAACGCATTGCCACTTTGTTGATGTTAATACTAAAGTATAATGGACGCCACAAGGTTAGTGTACCATTCGGGTCACTGTGTTTGTATGTGATTGAATGTGGTTTACGGGTATGCACCGTTTCGTACTTGTGGTCTCGGGTTTTTTCGGGCGCTTTTAGATACTGGTGAAAATTAATGCAAGGTCCGATTACCAGGAACGTCGATTGATACGGGCAATCCTTTTCAATTTTTGCCTAGGATGCTTTCGAAATTCTAAATATTTATGTTCCTCTATCGGATATGTGCACGACCACCAGGTGGCGAAAGTAGGACATTAACTTGTAAAAATCGTCGGCAAAGTCGTCTGCTGTAATTAACCAGAATTCACGGTCGTGGTAAAAGCATTATAAAACATTAAAATTAAAAATGTATCGGAGGGGGGCGGGTTAGGAGATGTATGCTGGGAACAGATGCCGAAGTATGGTGCGGCGGGAAAAAAAATCGTAGTTTACAATTTAAAATGGCTCGTACTGTGATTATTAGGCTGACTTGATTCCCCTCGTGCATTAATATTTGATTTATATTCGGAAAGTGAATTTAAATTAAACATACCTGAATCACAGTCTATATCTATCAGTGGAAATCGCGTGTACTTTAATTTTTATTGCATGTAAAAACGTGAATGCAAAAACGTAGTGATAAAAAATTAACGGAACAACTGGACGCCAGTGTAGCATCGTTAGAAATGTTCTATTACCAGAGTTCCACAGGAGGGCGGTGTTGAGCTTTAAAAGTGAGCATTAACGTAGCATATGCTACTGCCAAACATGTCTACTTCTGGAATTTTAAAAGAGACGTAGCCCTTTATTTAAATAACAGTTTTAATTTCATGCATACAGAGAGTTTGGTCACTTGGACCCCCACTCCTTTTCCTTGGTTCTCAAAGACCTGTACCTGTACAGGGGATGGTCTAATGTAGTGCTCAGCAGCAGAGAATTGAGTCTCATTGCAAGGAGGGTGGAGTTATTTCTGGCCTTAGAGCTCTGTCAGTAGTGGAGGGGTAGGTAATACATTATACTAGAAGAGTGACTTCCCACAGCTCATCACCAGCTAGGGAATCACCTGTTACACTGTCCCATGTGCAGGAGCTATCCACAATATTCTGCATCTACAAAATAGCCATTAGGGTAATCTTCCACTTTTCAGAGTGGAACGGCATATCTGTGGGTAAACAGCCCCTGGACAGTCAGCTGCTGTATGCATTTACTTATTTGTATAAGATGCTGGGTTGTGAAAACCACCATTCGTCATCCATGACCCCTGTGTCCTTGAAGCACTTAGACGTAGTTTTGGTGAGGTGCAGTGGGGTTTCTGTATCTAGCAGCTAATGTTGCCAACACCTGTTAATCCTACCTGAAGGATTAGAGTCGGGTACCCTTGACCTGCACAATGGGAATTTTGTTAGGTGATGGGTTAGGTTAAAAGCATGCATGTGTCACCTGTCATGTTTCACCAGAAGATGAAGGTAGATCAGTATTGTTCAATACATTAATTCACGCGCAAGATTTATGGAATCACAATCCCTGTTTGGGCCGTATAAATAGATAAGTACTTGAGCCTGCCTTTAACAAGATTAACTTGCCTCAGAAGGTGTTTAGTATTGATCCGATTGATTAATCCAGCTTACCAGTGATGAATGATGCATTGTCCCAAATCAAACTACAGCAGCACTGTGATGAAACTGATCGTTGACCCCTTTGGCCTGCTCCCATATGGTGTGTGGGAACCGGCTGTCATCCCCACCACTGTTTCCCTCTTGTCGTGCATTATGTTAGCTCATAAGACATTCCCTTCGTGACCTTACTCTGTCTCCAATACTTGGCTAAACAAGACTCGCTGTAGTCACCGCGCTTCTTTCGCTCGGCTCCACCGGGACTCTCAAAAGCAAGCTGAGTCACTCAACAGTTTAATACTGAGTTTAATACTTAATACTTTATTACTCAGGCATTTAACGGGCAGACCGTGGTTGATGAGCGGCAATTCGCAGACAGCCCACTTCACCTACACACCGCACACACCAACCTTTGTATGACCTTGGGGGGGGGGGGTCGGGGGGGTCTTCCTTCATATGGCTTTCAACCAGCTGTAGTTATCCTTGCCGACAGGATGCACATGAGCCATGGATGGTACTGGAGATACATGGAGGGTGTTCTCCAAGCCGGCCAATGGGGACGCGTTGGGGTGCATGACGACAAACATGGGAGGGAGGAGCTTACACTGCTAATGCTCGTGCAGGGGAACTTTGAGAATATCCTGTTCTGTGCATGTGGGAATTGTGGAGCTGGAAAAAAGTGCTGCTTCTCCTAGATGTTCTTTTTGTTCTACTCTCTTTTTTGCTTCCTGAAGGACTGAAGAAAATACGTAATCCGGATCGAATGTACAGATCTGCTGTCTGTTATGCCGGCCATGTCCCCCCTAAGGGTGTCGGTGATGACAAAGAGATGAACAGTAAGAGTTTGTTATTAATACTGCATCTGTGGTATTGCTCGAAGGGAACGCTAGCTGGGTGATCTATTATTCATTCATCAATTCATTTATTTTCTTCTTGAATTCACCTCTCCCCCCTCCTCTGCCTGCACCCCTCACCCCCCCCCCCTCCCCCGTGACGGTCTCCTGCCCCCGGCCCTGAGGACTAAAGGTTGTTCTTTGGCGATGCGGGCTGCCTGATTTACCTTGCTGGTGTCTAGTC
>JAAGVU020000103.1:1693712-1715715 GCA_011763525.2 Mormyrus iriodes
CCCCTCCCCTTCCACTGGAAGGGGTTCCTGAAGCATGCTCTGTTGATTGAAGTGTCTGCTTTACAGAGGCATGCCGTCAATATCACAAGCGTTGTCATTAACTAAGAGGGGCTGTGAAAAGGTGGAAGCCACGAGATAAGGACCAGGCCGGAGCTGGTGGAAATGGTTTGTCAGTCTGATTTAGCCCTGACCATTATCCATTGTGTTCAACTGTAATTTGTCAGAGGAGGGGAAAAAAAGAAAACATAATTGGCTTGTGTATTGCTGTATTCTAATAAAATGATTTTAGTACATGTTGTGAGTGTAAAAAAATGAATGGGTGTTATTTTAATAAAGTGGTTAATCAAAAACAGAAAAAGCCTTGATTGGTCCATTACAAATCATGTTTATTCATGTGGTGGGATTCTTCTGTAACGTTATTTGGAAGCTGTGGCATGTTGTCATGCCTAATCAGCACACTATATACTTTAACAATTACCAAAGAATTGGTTGATCTGGATAATTAAGTGAATTCCTGATAGGTGTAATTCTGTAAAGAAGTAAAATCAGATCCATTCCACTAACGTAACACTCAGCCGTTATGCTTCTTAATTAGTAATCTATGCTGCTTCAAAGTAGAGTGTTTTAATGAACATGCTTTTAGATGTAAAATAAGAGGCAGCCGTGTGCTTATCTCCGACTGTGTGGCTGACGGTACTGGGTGGAAGGCTTTCCTAACTGTTATCACATTAGAATGTGCTAGGAATTTACTGGGAATATCGCGCTTCCCCCCAGTTTTAACTTCCGTGCCTGCATATTATGTCTGCTTCTGTCACTGTCCTCATATTTGATTACGCTTGAGGTACCACACTGGCTAAATAGCAGCTTCCAAAAGCTTGCCCATTCATGTCCTTGGGCCCCTTCTTCTGTAACATTGAGCGAAGGATTTAAGTTGAACTGTTCAAAAAGATATATCCCAAAAAATCTGTGCTTATGGACAAGTGGTCATCATCGTCTTGAGATAGTAATGGGCTGCTGAGCTTCTATGTTGAAACCTCACTTGAAAAAACTCCAAAAGCACTTATTTTACTGCTCTTATCATTTTTCAGTCAGAAAATATAATACTGATGCTTTTCACATGTGGTTTAGGTGCTGCTCTGTAGGTTTCTTGTCTAATCTAGACACTGGTGTTTGGTTTTGTTGAAAAAGAATTCCACTCAAAAGTGGTTTTGATATTTTCTTCAGAAGATGATGCCATTTGTATTCAAAGTAAATTGCAAGATCCAAGGATAATGCCTGCTATGTTTCCTCAAAATGCTCACATTCTGACATCCCATGGAAATATTTTCTAATTTCTTTCTGTACTGTGTGAAATATAGACACGCTGCTACTCATATATTTATCCCACCGTACATACTTGTAGCAGGAATTTGTAATTGTAGTTAATTGGTCTGCTTTTAAAATCTGTAGTTCTTCATTCTGATATTTACATTAAAAGGGCCCCCCTACACCCCTTCTCCCATGAATCCATGGTCCTAATGAAAGTGACACAACCGTAAAGGTGATGTGGATCCTGGAAGTTTCATGTGACTCCCTACCGTCAGCCATGATCTGCACACTAGAAGAACAAAACGGGAGCACACTTTTTTTATAATCATTTATTTTACGGTCATAAACATGGCGAATCAAAAGTGATAGGGTCAGCTGAAGATTTTCCAGTTTTTAAAACTAAAAGATGGCATTAATTCACTTATTTAGTGTGATCCAAAGTTGATAAATGGAAGCCCCATGGTCCTGCTTTAAATACGCCAAATTTAGAAATGAGGTTATTATGATAGAAGTGTGGTGTTTGTGGAGAGCCATAGTTTGTCCTGTGTCCTGCTGTAGGACTGAAAATCGCTCATGCAAGATTTATCCATCTCTCCATGCATCTGTCATCGCATAGCATGCTTGATTGCCAGCATGTTAATTAACCAGCTATTGCATCTTGGCTGACGAATCTCAATGTTACTGTTTTGCTTCACTTGTGGATATTTTTCCAGTTCTGGTCGTGATCACCTAGCAACAGAATGTACGTGCAGAGACTGCAACTTTACTTGGGAGTTTCTGTGTTTGATAATGTGGCCTCTGGCTTTTTGGGGATCTCATGCTCTTTCACTGCTAATATCAGGTTGTTCTGGCTTAGGACTGGTGGACTGAGGGAATATTATACAGATGCTTTAAATATAAACTGAAGTTTGTATTGTACTGAAGCTCTGTTAATAATTAAAGCTTTCTCAGAGAAAAAAGCAGTATTATTTGGTTGGCAGGGTGAACTTGAAGGAGAGATTTGGGTTTATGTTTTGTTGCTTGCTTATTTTAAGGTTTTTGAGGTCAGCTTTGTAAACAGGCCTTAGACTTTCTAAATAGTTTATTTATTTAGTTATGTGTTTATTTATTTGCCGTACAGTTGTTTACTCAATGCATGATGTGATTTGTTATATTTCTGCAAACTGATTGTGTGGTTGGCTTTCATGTCTGCATAATGATGGATTTGTTGTTGGTTTGTTGTTCATTGTTTATTTCTGTTTGTTTGGTTTGGTTATACATATTTTATGGATAATGTTATTTTGTGTGTTTATGTGAGTTCACGTGAGCAGCCGCTTAATGTTATTTTTAGAAAAAGCTCTTCTGTTATAATACAGTGCCTTCAAGTTGTGGTCTAAGAATATTTTCTAGAGACGCGTTCCATTAAATCAAAATGTAAAAACATTCCAAAATAAGACAAGCTGAGAAACATATAATAGAAAATGTATATTATCCATTAGCCAATAAGTCATTGTAATTAAGTGATGTGTGTGCATATGTATATATTAATATTTTCTAAGTCACACCAGAGAGCTCTGCACTGTAATTGTAGCGTGCTGTTACATGCATTTTGCTCAGGCACAACCACTCTGCATATCTCAAACTACTAAGTGCCACACTCAAAAGTAAAAACAGTCTGATGAAATATTGTTGGATTGCAATTTGCAAGCAATAATGATTGCCACAAATGGCAAAGATAGCTGTTAACCGGGTGCTCGTTCGTGGGTGTATGTGCTTTTATGTGGCAAAATGTGTGTTTGTGGTGTGTGTGTGTGTGTGTGTGTTTGTGGTGTGTGTGTATTTTTAAGTGTTTGTTTGTGTGTCAGCCATGTAAAATCCTTTTCCCTCAGCTGTGCCTTAATTAATACAGAGTCTCTGTTAGCACCTTCTACATTGAACTTGGCTCATTTGCTGTTAGCCAACTTGTAGGTGGCCAAAACCTCCTGAGGCATTTGAGATCTCAGAGATTACAAATTTAGAAGCACGTGGCTTGCTGGTCACCCCCCCCCCCCCAAGGTCCAGAAAAGTCTCAGATTATATTGAATGACTGGAGGTTTTGGAAGGCCTTGAAGTTGTTTATTGCCCTGAGGTGCTGTCCAGTCCTGTTTTCTCTGAAGAGGAATGGGGAAGAGGGGACAACGTGCCTTCAAACAATAGCAGTGACATTCATCCTGGACAAAAATGAAATAGGCAATGTTTAAAGCGCCACACAGATGACTCGCATATTATGCAGCCTTAAGGGTCCCGGTTGTGGAGCTCTTCCTTGGCACATCTGAGATTTTGGTGCCTTTTGTTCATTTAGAGGAAAGCTGATAGTAGTGCTGTGGGTGACTGGGGAGGGGAGTCAATAAAGAAGTTGTAGTTTTAACAGTAATAATTGGATTATTTTTCTCTCTTCTCCCTTTGGCCCTTAACCAGGGAAGAAGATTTAAAATTGAATTGGAATTGATTGATCAATTGTGGAAATGAATGTGAAACTAAGATTGGTACTGACTTCAGGTGAATTTGTGTTATAAATTGGATCGGATAACAACAATGTAATCTGTTATGCCTCAGCACCGTGTGTTTTATTATTTTTTTTTGTTTCCACCATAGTCGCTTTGTCTGCAGTATGAGTCGATTGATTTTAGATGGAATGAGCAGGTATTCTTACTCAGGCTGATAACAGATATCATTGTACCATTTGCCTGTCATAAGCTCGCTTTTATAATAATGAGCAATTATGCTACCCGACCCTTGTAGTATTGTAGCCCGTGACAGTGTCATACCCTGATATTACCGGCTAACTTTTCTGATGGGTAGCTGTTAAAATTGAGCTGTTTGACTTTGTTCACAGACAGAGGAGAGAGGGTTTGCGTCAGGGAGGGTATCGATTTTAAGATTTGTTTGTGAGCCCCCTTGAGTTTTATGACCTGCATGTGTCTCTTGGGTGATGCCTGGCAAGCCAGCATGACCAACAGCGTGAGGGACATCTAAATTCATGGAAGCCGCTGGCGAAAAGCCCTGCGTCGACACTCTTGCTTATGGCTGTGTACGGTGACCGAGGGCAAGGAGTTGCCATAATCTTAATAATAATACTAATAACAGCAGCAATAATAACTTATTACAAATTAATAAAAATGTCATGAAACACATTATTATTATTATCATTATCATTATTATTGTTGTTGTTGTTTTCATTATAATTATTTTTATTATTAATATTATTATTATTACTGCTACAGAATTAATCCCAAAATCCCAATTACGAGCATTTTAAGAACGATGAAAGTCTTGCAGACACACTTCATCATCTGCAGCCCCCAGCCATGTTGCCAGCCTTTGGTCCTCGAAGTGTGAATTTACACTGCTTACCCGGTACTGGAAACGGTATGAGAGAAATTGGAATAACATGAACCATGAGCCCAAACATACAATGTCTTGAGTTTATAGTGCCGAGCTTGAGGCAGGCATGTTTCTGAACTTTGACCGCGCCAGTTTTGCAGTGTACAAACGTTGGCAAGTTATATGGTGCACATCTCTAATTTAAAATTAATCAATCTTAACGTAATGTTTAATTAATATATGTATTCATCTATTCAATAATATATTGGCAGTGCAAGCGAGCGACATTCAGTTGTATAGGAAATATATTTTCATAATGTCATTAGTTTTGGAGAGCACCATACCCAAGGGCACGTTGGGCAGAGTCCGTTTCTGGGCAGCATCCCACCTGTAAGCAGGCATGGCTTCATTTTACCGTCATGACGTTCCAGTGCTGCAACTCAACAGGGAGCAGCCAGGGCCGTGACTCGAACCGCTGCCATTTTTTAAAATAGATCTTATGCTGTATATTTTTGTCACAATTTTATCATTGATGGCTCATGCAGTCTCTATAGCGTAGCAGCTCTGTGGAGAACAGCCCCGGCGTGACACCAGTCTGCCATGCTATAGGCAGTGACCTTACACTGCAGCACAATGGCCCAGAGATGGTTGGGGAGGCTTGCAGGGACATCACTGTGCACTGTGTTAGAAAAAAGGGGAACGAGGTACAATTATTACCTCATTATCCTGTTACCTCAGTTTTTGCTTCTCTTGATCTTATGGCTGCAAGGTTGGCTCTTCCAATTAAAAAACATAACTGATAATGCAGTAGCAAATAGTTTTCCTGATTGCAGTCAGCAGGAGAAGCCTAGTGTCCTTGGTGTGGATTTGGTCTTCCACTCTTGACTGCATTTGTTTTTTTTTATGCCAAAGTCAATATGCTTCAAGAAAGTCATGAAAAATAATAGCCATCAACACCCAACTAAATTTTGGCAGAACTATGCAGACAGCGGTTTGTTTCCAGCTACAGACGCTCGGTGATGTGTGGAGTGTTCTGGCCCTGGCCTGCTCCAGAGTCCGGGTGTGCGTCAGGGAGCCCGCAGTCCGGTGGCCAGGTCAGGGCTGTTCAGGGTGCGTAGCAGGAGTGAGGACGCGCCTGTCTGCGTGCGCTCCCAGCAGCTCAGCGCTCCACGGGCCCTGAGCTGGACTCCTAATGAGAGGATCGCCCCCATGTGGGTGGCAGGATGCCGCTTTTAGCAGCCAGCTACAGAGGAGGCTTCCTCTTCGCTGGAATCGGCCCAGTCCTGGTGCAGCTCGACGCACTACAGAGCACGTTAGGGTGCAGGCTGTTGCTGGGTTCCTGTCATAAAAAAACACAGACATATGACTGAATGGTTCCTGGTCCAGATTCTAGTAGGAGGCCGTGCTGTTGAACCTTTTAGCACTAGTGAAGTACTAAACCTGAGTGAAGATTACTCTCAGTGATTAGAAACACATTTTAAAGTAATACTAGTAATAATCATAATAGTAATAATAACCAGCCATCATAATAAACGGGTAATAATTAAAATAATGTATTGTAAAATAATGTATTCTATAAAGACTGTACTTTACATCTACCAAAAGTACGCAAAGAAAATGTCTTTACACTATAATTTTTATGAACCTCCTGCTTGAGACTTAATAATTCAAAATAATTAATGCAAAATGGAAAACACTGAACTAGAGAAGAGTGTCAAAATGCAAATAGGTAACTAAATAATGTATAATGTGTTAATCGGTTTTATGGTTAATTACCACAAAATTAGAAAGTGGTGACCCGTTTTTGACCACTAGGTAAGGAATCCCTGCTGGATTATACTCCTTACATATGTTACAGGGATAGGCAGGAGCTGTCTATGTGTAACATTTCAGGCATAATTAATTAGAGGGAGGCTTTGTTTTTGCCTTAAATGTTTTATTGCATGGAAAAACAGATACCTATGACTGTCTGCTAATGTCCAAATGTAAAAACAAGTAAAATATGTAATGCTACACATTACATTGGATGAATATCATTCAGCTAACTTTCTACCTGTGTTTTGCAGTGGAATGCGGTTTGTCACATAAGGGATCACTTCAGATTTTGTTTCTTATTTCTTCCATCCATCACATTCCCATGTGAGATGTTTGCAGGACGTAGCTTCAATCAATCAGATCCCTTCATGTTCCCTACCTAGCCGACGTGTTTGTCTTGGCATTTATCACTGCTCAGTGTTTGAGCTGTCGTTTTAAAAACAAGCTTCTCCCCACATCTGTGGAAGAGCCTTTGAAGACTAATCAGGGATGTGCTAAAACTGTGGGAACCGCATGAATACCAATGAAGGATAAATACACAAATCGGGGAGCTGGAAGTCAGGACCCCGTAACATGTGAAGCAGAGGTTTGCTTCGTTCTCGTGCTCTGTAGCCAAAGCGGCAGTGAGCAGACAAGAACATTTCACACACAGGAGAAGGGAGGCAGGAGGCTTTTCTAGAGCACTTATGTTGGGTTGCAAACAGCCTAAATGGAAGTGAGCCCTAGAGGAAATCCTGGTCTGGAGGTCCGAGCCAAGGATGATGTCATCATTGAGATTGTTCGGAGTCAATTACGCTAAAATTTAAGTTTCGGCGGCACTCTTCAATTACGGGGGATGGCAAGCGGGCGGGCGTGCCCGCGCGGGATTGATTTGCTGTGAGTGGACGCCTTGGCAAAGGCCATTGGAGACATGAAACTCAAGCACAGGGGCTGTTGGCTCTTTCCAGCGGTTTTGTCACAGGGAGTTATTGCTTGTCCAGCTGAAGCCTCTTACCAGGCCATTGTTTTTGTCTGGCTTGTATTCATTATAAGTGCATATCCGACATAAAAGTTTTCATTTCTTCGGTGACTTATTGCCATTATTAGCATGTTCTAAGGAGCGTCTAGCATAATATAACATTGTCTCAGTACAAAGAGGTCTGGTGAAAACCTAGTATATTATTACCATTTTTTGCTTGTGTAGCTGTCCAGAATTTGCATATATATATATATATATATATATATAAAATATCACTATATGTTTTCCAGCAGCTTACGTACCTTTGAACCTGCAAACAGGTCCTAAAAATTCTCATCCTGGACCAGTTCACAGGATCACATTCAAACAGGTGGTAGGAATGTATAATTTTCTTCTTTGGTTAAAATATGCTCCAGTCAGCTATATACTACGTAGTACAGCTATCTCCGTTTAGCGCAGCTGTTATGTTGTTTAACAGTTGTGAAATTTTGTGGTTTACAGTTGTTCAAGAAGATGAAATGAGACAAATTGTGTTTCTTCTCCAACATTACTTAGTTCTAATGTTTTATCCATTAGTGTCTTGCTTTATGAGCGTAGAAATTGCTGGGGAGAAATCTTCTGTATTCTGTTTGCCCTTCTGCTTCTCTTACCTTACGTAGAAATAAATGTTTATCCAGTAGCTCACTCCCCTCTGTGTCTTTAGATTAATCTTTTTCTCTCTCTATTGAGATTTTCTTTTTTTTATTGTGTCATTAATTTTTCCTCCTTCGTAACCATTTAAAACAAATCTGCTTAGCGCCTTTCGTTTTGTTTGTACCTAAACACCACATCCATCACCTTCTCCTCTTAATTTCTATCTTTGTCTCTCTTCTTCTGTGCTTGCCACAGCTTTTCCCCGATCACTTGTCACTGGTCTGTTCCTCGTGGAGGCCAATTACCCACCAATGCTTGTGAGCAGGATGCTGTATGGAACCATAGACTGATCACAATTGCACTCAATTTGGGTGACCCTTGCAACAAACGTTTAGATGGTGTGAATCCCTTCTTAACTGCATGGTGGACATGATCTACCTTTACTTTGTTCTCTGAAATCCACCTGGGCTCTAGTATGAAAAGTCGCACAGAGATTTTGCTTCCGGATCAGGTAGCAGTGAAGTCTTTGTTAGCAGGTTGCTGCAGGGTAGGTTTATGTGAGCTTTCATGTTGTCACCGGCCCCCCCTTCCCGCTGCCTCACATTTTTATGATTTGTCCTCCACAGCTCTTCAATGCGTCTCGCTGACATTCCGGTGACCTCTCCAAGCTTTGCATAATCATGGTCGCCTTAGCGACCCACTTTGAGATGCCATCATTCCCCGGTACATGCTTTCCGAAACTTCCATACATCTGCTGCATTCGATCTCGTTTATCTCTCCTGGCTGTAGTTTCTCTCTTCACACTGGCCTGCCAGTTACCTGTCTCATTTAATAGCCGCCAATGACGGCGCGCTAGTCGGCGAACGTATCGCGCTCAGCGGAGGCTCCAGCTGGCATTTGTGGAGAAGCCGTTTTGTGTATCGATTTGGAGCGTAGCCTTTATGAAGTCTACCAAGAGCTCTTATGGAAACAATTAAAATGATGCAAAAATATAAAACGAAGATCGATGCCAAATGCCAGTCGGCATGAGCAAAGTCTAGCTGTTGAATCAGGCTGCTGAACGACATGCTGATTGTGGAGTATCGTGGAGGGAGGGAGATGGTCTTGTCAAAACCACCCTTCTTAACTTGTAAGGCTCCCATAGGGCATCACATTAATTATTATTACAAATAATGGAACATATTAATAATTTATCAAACCAGGAACACGAGAGTGGGGAAGGGATTACTTCATTCTTGGTGTCTCTTTTTTAGCATCCATTTTTTTGCTGGCTAACAGAATGAGATATTGAGATACTATTTTAATGAGATATTAATTGAAAAATAGGATTTAGAAATGAATAATAACAAATTAATACTTCACCAGTTGCTTCAGTGCATTGTGTCTATAATTTAGTATGTTTCATTCAGTTGATATATTCACCAGGGTGCTGAGTAAGGCCTGTGTGTGGTCCATACCTAGGTACAGTTGTTGTTAGTGTTATTTTTAAGTGGGGAATGAGTCTTTTGCCGATGAACTATGCAAATCTCCATAACACCGCATCGCAGCAGGTGTTCCTTTTTGCACATTGATTGAGAAGTTTCTTTCTGTTTACTCAGAACTGTTTTTTGGTGTCAAAAACAACCGGCGAGTAGTAACTCCTCAGTCATGACGCACAGAGCCATCAGTCGGGGCGTCCCACCGACGCGAGGCACCTCTCTGCAGGCCAGCGTTTGAGAGGGGTGGTGGGCGACGGTGCACCTGCCCCAGGGTAATGCGCTCGCTAGCCCCATCCACAGGGTGTGCCATGGGTCGGCTTCCGCCCCTTTACAGGAGAACGCAGGAGAGAACTGCTGTCTCCCCAGGGCTGAATATCGAGCGGCTTTGAGGCGCGAGAGCCGCTGGTGCCGACAGCTGTCAGTCACCACAGGTTGCCTTTATCCGTCTTTGTGCCCGTGTTGGTATTCAGGGTTTGGGCACACGGTCAGACAGAAATTGTGGGGATGACATGTGACCAGACAGGAAAAAAAGGGCAACTGGTTCTGTCTGCTGTGAAATGGAGACTGACTGGGGAACTGAAACTGGAATCACAGCTGAGCGCATTTTTTTCCCCACTTAGTTTCACTTAACTTGCCTGTCAGTTTGGCCAAAAAAAATCAGGTTCAGGTGATTTAGTATATTTACTGGAGCAGCACTCATAAAAGGTATTATACGGTACTAATTCAGAACAAGAGAGTGGGCTGTTTGTGCTCGCCCAACTCCTTTAACATCTTTCAGTAAAGGATGTTGATTCTCTGGAAGCATAATCGGCGCTTGCCCAATGCCAGTAGCGTAGATGGCATTGTGAAAGTACAAGAACTTTTAAACCTGGTGGAGTCTCTTGATGAAACTTCTTCATCTTATGGCCACGGAGATAAGAGGACCAAGTGGGTGTCCATCTCAAACAGTGACACCGGGACAGAGATCAAAGTCAGCAGCCAGCACCTGGAATTAGTCAAAGTTGAGAAATAGCTGGGGTCAATTGTCAGATGAAGGCTCCGAGCCAGAGATTCTGTCAAAAACCTCACAAACGATAGCGGCGCTGTCAAGACTGAAACCAATTTGAAATGACAAAGAAAAAACATTTCTGTCAGGTCTCTAGTCAGGTTGAAGTGCATCCTGGTCATCTCCATATTTCTATATGTATGCAAAGTCTGGGCACTGACAGGGCCCACAGAATGGGCTCTGAAAATGAGGTGTTTTGGGAGAATGTTCCACATCTCTTACCAAAATCATATTACCAATGAGGAGGTGCACAGAAGAGAGGCCTGTATAAAGAGCACCTGTGAGCCATTAAAAGGCATAAACTAATGTGGCCGCATCTCGCGGTCGTCAGCAGAACCTGCTTGTGGGGGACTGCGAGAAGGGAAAAGAAGCGATCAGGCAGACGCCATAAAAAGTGGGCAAGACTAGATTTCATTTACTGTGGAGGATACAGGCAGGCAGTGCTCACTGGCAAGATCATCAGGGGCGCCCCAGTGACACCGCCAGTTTGTGGAATAAGGATGAACTGACATGGGAACTGTAGGTGCAGGTTAGCCTGATAAGTTCTGCATTTTCACTGTAGGAAAAGATAAACGACTGAGGGCGGATTGGAAAGACCATGTGTAACAAAGTGTTGGGGAATGGAGTATCAGAGCAGGGACTGCAGATGCTGCCAGCCAGCTCTACATGAAGAATTACAAGGAAACACTAGACATGTGAACGCTGTTTTTTTTTCCCATGCATTTATGTTTGTCTACTTGATTTTTCTTTTCTTTTCATTAAGTCTCAGACAGACTGTGTGAAATGTTTGACCCTGAAGTCTGTGGTATTGTGGTTAGTATGTCGTTATTAATGCCTGTATATTTTCAGTAAAAAGCAATGGAGGATTGACTGTCAGTTTCCTGTTAGGCTTATTGTTGGGTGAGCTTGTGTGTGTGTGTGTGTGTGGGCGTGTGTGGGCGTGTGTGTGTGTGGGCATGCCCCTGGTAGTGTGTGTGTGGGGCATTTAGCGCACCAATATATATATACACTAGTAGTTATAAAGTGAAGGAATGCATTCAGTACATGACGTCCCTTGAGAAATCCACTCCATCAACAGCTGCCTTGTCGACTTTCTCCGGCTCTGCCATCAGCGTCTCATTCCGTCTCTCCCGTTTCAGATGAACACGGACATTTGAAAATATACCTGCCCAAGAAGCTGCTGGAATGTCTGCCGAAATGTTCCTCGCTGCCAAAGGAGCGCCACCGGTGGAACACCAATGAGGTAGGAGCCGCTCTTTGGCGCTGCGTGGTCGGGGCCACCAGTGGGCGCTGTCAGCCGAACCGCAAAGGCAGCCCGCCTACATGATGCCTCCTCTAAGTTCAAGAGAAGGTGGTGCCACACGTGAGCCCGGCTCGGCCGACGTGGTTCATCCCCAGTACATATGTCTGTGTCCTCTGCAAGAGTCCTGGGTTTGTTACCTGTTCCCCCACTGTCATGCTCCTAAATCCCAAAGAAAGCCATAGAGACCCAGTACACAGTTAAAACCTCATCTATCCAGATCTATCTATCTGCAGCAGAATGCTGACAAAGAATTCATTACGCGGTGGAAATACCACGATCAAATATCCTTTTCCTTTATTCCCTTAAGGTCGATTTGGGAGATATTTCAGTTTTTGTTTGTTAGTGAGTGCAAGTAATAAATCACTCTGTGGTCCCAGGAGGTGACTGGTTAACCTGCCATTTCATAACTCGGGCCAATGTTCCCTTCAGAAAAAATATACATGTATCGAGGCCACATGGCGGAATTAGGACCTAACCACCAAAGAGGGATTTTGGCCGTTAAATCAAATGGTGCGGCGTTGACTTGCATCTGTGGAAGACTGATCTCTCACCGTGTGTCGGCAAGGTGTAAATGTGGAAATGGGTTTATTGGTGATTTAAGGGTAACTTACCCGTTTATAAAGTCTGCAGTTAGCTGGCGGGCAGCTATTACATCGTATGAGCTGTGTAAATAGCACATTACACCTAAGTATAAGCCAGCGGATTCCAACAGTTCTAGCATCTTGCATAAATATCTTTTTTGTAGCTTTTTTCCCTGCGTGTGTCGTCTTATAGAAGGAAGAAGCTTTATTTCAGCCGTCCTTGACCTGTAGGCCGACTCTTTCGAATGAGTCCATTTCTTTGTTTCATTTCACCCACTTTATCGTTTAATGGAAATGAGACGATGGCCCTTGATCCTCACATTTTATTTGTCATCCACGTTTGGTCTGTTATGCGGTGTAGCACATTCCACGTGGGAGCGGCAAGCGATTGGAACTAAATATTATTTAGCTGCTTAAAGCTGGAGGGATTTTAAATGATTGCTATAGCGAGGTTTCTCCAAGGAAATTCATGAGCCTCTAGAAAAAGGCACTGCATTTTTAATACGAGCGTTCGCAATAAAGCACACACAGTCTCAGCACATTAACTGGCAGGCAACAGTATCATCAGAGGACAGAAAACAAAGTAAGCACCGGTCGTCTTTGTAATTCCGAACTTCTTAACAGCATTCGTTCCTCTTTTAATTAATAACACCCTCCTCTGAAACTTATTAAAGGGGAGGAACTTTAAAGCTGGAGGACTGTCACAAATCCCTTTAAGAGGACCAGGGGGAAATAAAAAATAGTGGGTGCATCCCACATCATAAGTCACTTGTCACACTTGTGTCGGGTACCCCCCGCCGAAACCAAGGAATGACAATTTCAGGAATGTCCCACTTCAAACGTACATCTCCGGTTTGTTGTTGATTCCCCCTCTTTGATCTCGGCGTCTGAAACTGTATATAGTGACCAGCTTACTGTGGAGATATGCTGTATAAGGATTGGAACATTATTACCAAAAATGAGCCTTCAAACAGGGGTTCACCTTGTGAGTTTCTTCCACTTGTTATATAGAAGCTGTTTTTTAAAATAGTTGTTTGATGTATTTTCCTTTTTACTGGAACACTTTAGAACACAGATTTGCGTAGATGGCGGGTCACTTCGGCGGCGGGATTCCGAGCGAAGCAGACATCTTCAGCAGCTAATAAAGGGGCTGTTTAACCACGCGGCACCTTCACTCCCAGATTAACCTTCAAGCAGCAGTTGCCGGGATGCGCGTCCCTGGGGGTGGATGGGGAGCGTGGCCTCGCCCCTGACACTAGGGCCGGTTTCTGTTTGCCACAACACCGCTGTGACTCACAGGCGACAGGTGAGAAGGACAGCAGGCGACTTGCTCTGCTGCTGTGTGCTGGAGCGTTTGAACATTTTAAAATTCCCATCTATTTATTTGCTTTTACTGACTCGAAAATGATAAAGCACATACAATACTATATTTGTGGATCATAGTGTTTTTAGGGTCGACTCGGATCTACAGTGGCTTAAAGTCAGGGGAGATAATGAGGGGATGTGCAGGCAGGAGTATTTTTTTGAAAAATCAAAGATTATACCTCATTTGTTAATTTTGTTTGGAATCTAAATGGTAATTGTCAGATGATTTTCTGCAGCGCAATCAAGTATATGATACCTTTGCAAAATCCCAAGTAGATCTTGGAATTCATACTCGCATGAGATTTAAGCATAACATAAGGATGAAGCCTGCCATCGTGCGTGTGCATAAAGTAGCCTATTTACGCTGATTCGGAAAGTTCCCGATCTCGCATTTTAATAACCACATCAGCGATGGAAACGTGTTTCCGACCAAGCTGTGCCTGATGGCAAAATGAGCGAGGGGTTGCCGGAAGGCCACAGGTTTTCACAAAGGCTATAGAGAGCATGGCTGAGAAGGACTTTTCAGTCGAGTACCTCAACGGCGGACGGTGGCATGGCAGCGGAGTGGCGGTCCCTTCTCACACGGCCGGGATTCTGATACTCCCGAGTCGCTCGAGATGAGCGGCAGAGGGCGAGCACTGCTGATGGCAATCTTTTAATGTGTTCCTTATTCTTCCAATGCCCTTGTGTGCATTCGCAGGCAGAAGTGTGCACGGGAATACATCTCAAGCATTTGCTGGCAAATGACACGGGTCGACGTGGCGAAAATGCACGTGCTGGTGGGGACAGGAGGCGTCGTGACTGTGGCTCAGAGTCGTTCGGCGCATGCAGACCGCTCTGCCGCATGCAGACCGCTCTGCCGCATGCAGACCGTTCCGACGCATGCAGACCGTTCTGACGCATGCAGGCCACGGCGTGCAGATTTTAGGTGATCTAAGGCAGATTGGAATGGAACCGTCGCTTTGAGCTGATCATTTATTTAGTAAACACCACTGGAACTATACAGATTTGAGTTCCCAAATGACAGTGTTAAAAAAGCATTATTAAAAGAGATTTTTCTTTGAATATCTGTTTTAATACATTTACAGCATGGCAACCGTCGTGGCTTCTTTGATTAATTTGAAGTGTTTGGGTGGCTGTGCTCAGCGTTATCTTTGCAGATTAGATGAAAACGAGCAGATATGTGCCAGTCTGTTTCCTCATAGTTGACATAGGTGGCAGACAGGCTTACAGCGCTGCCTTTGCTGTGCGTCCGTGAACGTGAGGTGTGTGCGAGATAAACCATGGCACGGATCCCTTCAGGAGACTGCTGCCCCAGATTCTTCTCAGGTCAAAAGCAGCAGGGTCCATCTCTTCAACGTGCTTTGGCTAAGGTGACCTTTGCAATTTGCTGAGCGTTTACTTTGAGATTTAACTCTTTTTTTTCCTGGAAGCAAACAACACAGGGGTAACTTTAATCTGCTCTGTGACTGGGGGGGGGGGGCGGTGGTGAGTCAAAGCCTCAGAGTTAAAGGTAACAACCTCCAACTATACCCCAACTTCACTGTTTGCCTTTTTTTTCCAGATGGTTCCATATTTGGTTTCTTCATCTACAAGGTCTCCCTCCGACTGTATTTTCATTTCGACACGGAAAAGCAAAAAAGCTGGCAAGGAATAAAACGCAACAAAAAAAATGCAATAAATTTCTGCCTTGACTAGAAAGTGGCGATTAGAGGCTTTCTGGTGTTTTGAAGTGCCCGTTGGGGCTCTGCTGATTGTACTGCTCCTTCCACCTCTGTAGTGTGGGCCAGCCGGCTGGGCATTTGCAGTCTCCTCTGCTCTGCCTGCACACTGCGTGCTCATATCGGGCTCCGCTCCATCTTCCCCACGGCTGCCGGAGCTCACAGCTCCCACTGACGCATTCCTCTCCCGTCATCCACTTCAGAGCCTAATAAGTAATAATTTGTAATTACTTTTCTTTTGCTTCCCTCGAATATATTGAATTCTTGGGATTTGACACCTCCCTTAGAGGAACGACTGTCCCATAATGCCGTGGGGCCAGGCCCTCTGCCGTTTACAGCGTTTTTCTCTGAGATTCGGTCTCAGATTAAAAAGCCGATGGAATCGTTGAAAGAAAGAGCATGGTAATGGTTGTCATTCAATTCCTAATCAATAAGAGCCCATAAGCATGCCATGGCCATATGGCGGCACCTGAGTTAATGTGACGACCTTACCGAGGAGAAGCTATCAGCACACGCTAGGCTCTCCGTGGAAGTGTGCGGCTTCGTTAACCAGGCTGGAAGGAAGCGTGTAGACATGAGCACGCCTTGCTCACAGTTACCTGCCTGTCATTTGCCTCTGCCTTTACGGTGCTCGCCCTGACATCTGACACAGGTCAGGGAGGTCAGAGGTAAGGACAGAGATCTAGCTTCAAGGCTTGGGCACCATTGATGAGAGTATTGACAGTTAGCTGAATGTTAAACACAGGGGACAGATGCCGGCCACCACGGTCATGCACTGGTCATGCGTTGTTGCGGGTTAGTTTGCTGCTCCATCACACGTAGCGGTTCTGAGACGGCCGGGTCGTAGAGTTGCAGCAGGTAATATCCCCCACTGTTTCTGACATTATATTACGAAACCAGTAACTTTGAAATAACTCGTTACTAAAATTTTATTGTCATTTAAAATGCATTTTCTCTCTTCATTGGAAAAAAAAATCACTCTTGTAATGTATTATCTTACTGCCTCAATTTTTTTCTAGCTACCAGCCACCACTGGTTTAGATTCCTTGTAACGTCAAACTTAGTGAAGTGATTCCAAGAAGTAAAACGTGTGGCATATTGATTAACATGTAAGGTAACAGGTAACAGTAGTCATTCTGTGTGTGTGTGTGTGTGTCTGCGTGGTGCCTGCTGTAACAGAATTCTTTCTCTTGTCTCGTTTGTAATTTGCACATCCTGCAGTGCTGTGTGACTGTGTGTTTTGTCCTCTTGTCGGTGTTTGTAATCATCGGGACATGAAAAGCTCTGTGCTGCTTTATCAGAATCCCGCCGTGGCCAACGTGTGATCCTCCTGTAGCTGTGCAGGCCAGCCAGTCTCCATGAGAGTCCCTCGCTGGAGGAGGTCCAGCCCGCATCTCCCATTGAGAATTACGTGGGGGCTTATTGTTTTGCTCCTAACCTTTTGCTTCTTGATGGCGACGTTGCCATCCGTACTGGGCAGCGACGAGCCGCAGCAGCCGTAAAGCACGTCCCGCATATCGCTGCAGCAAGGCTAACACTGCGACAGCTATTATCCTGGGAAAACGCTGCCTGAATATTTACGCAGAGTAAACAAAACAGAGCTTAATGGTGGTGAATGCCACGGTAATCATCAAACGAACTCTTGGGGGACGAGCTTGACTTTCTTTGTTTTTCTGTCTTTTTTATTCTTGTTATATGTCTCCTATGATTATTTGGAGGAGAATTGTATTCTGTGATTTGTAATGTGTACCAAAATTTACCCCCACGATTCTAAGGAGTCTTGAATAAAATAATATGGGAGGGAGGGAGAGAGAGAGAGAAAGATAGAGAGAGAGGGGGGGGGGGGGCTTTTCATAGAAAAACTACCCTGTTGCAATTTTTGGAACCGGTCTTGAAAATCAGAATAGATGTTTTTTTTGTGTGCCAGAGCTGGCACAGTTATTTTTTGAATTTCTGCTGTGTGATGTTCAGGGGATATTTTAGGAGGCTGCATTCTGCAGAAAGCAGTGTCCTTTCGGATTTTTGTTTTATTTATATAACAGCTAAATGTTTGCTGAACTTAAAACAACTCATTGGCTCCACATCAGGTGACTAAAAGAAAGCATTTGAAAATATGAAATTAATTTAACAGCATTAGTTAAGTGATGTCTTTGGAGAGCCAGAGAAGCCATCTGAACTGATAAGTGCCAGCCCAGTTCCTTCATCTCTGTTGACAATACATGGCTGCATGTATCCAGAGTCAAGCTGACAGCCGTCAAAACGTGTAGGTCTTCGGTGTAATTGGGCCCGATCACATGCCAAGGCTTAAACCTTTAATTTCTCCATGCTTACACCTCTCGGTGTGAACAGAAAGTGCGCTCTGCCTGTAATGGCATTCAGGAGAGCACCACACTTAATGGCATCCGAATGTGGACGTTGTCATTGATAAATGTGCTCAGTAAGTGGATGTTTTTATCACTTACTGACAAATCATCGTTCCAAACCGTCCACTTAGGGGTAGGTGCACCCACTGCCTGTGTTATTATGTCCCTGGCTATTCTTTTTTGTTTATATTTTGGCATTTCGGAGCTTGCGTTTTCCAGGAACGCTGTGTTTGTTTATATCATGTAATCAAAGCTACATCATCCCTCGATTCCACACAATTGGACCCTGGTGAGTATGTTCGTTAGTCTGAGAGCTTCAGTTTTTTGATTGTAACTTCTGGCTCTTAGTGCCAACTCCCCCCACCCACTTTACACAAGCCACTAAATCTACACGAGAATTAGCTGAACTGATTGTACCATTCCCAGGATTAACTTTTTTTTTTGTTTTTTTTTAAGTATTAGATTAATGGCGACTAGATCGATTGAATTATTCAAACTAAAGAACCTAGTGTCTCATATTTGACCTTCTTGAAACAAATGTAGTTTTTAAACAGATGTGAAAAGATTTTTATGTTGTCTGTTGTGGAAATACTTTCTGTTTGCAGGTGTTTAAGTTTGGACATTTCACGTTTGAACTTAACTCGGTGTTGGTGAAATGTTGATGTTCATTTGAGCACCTGTCTGAGAAGACCTGAACTTGAGATGAGTTGTTAATTAAGATAGCTCCTTATAAACGGAAAGTGCTTCTTCTGGGCAGTCAGCAAACTCAAAAGGTCATGTTTTTTTTTTTTTTTTTTTAATACCGTCCTTGGGACATGAATCACTGCACCATCCTCACACCAGGCTAATGTCAAAGCCAGATCCCTGCAATCCCCGTCCAAAAAAATCTTAGACTATGAACATTGTTTCCTTCTTACTTATCTTAACGTGGTTATTGGTTTGTGTAAGTGATGGCATCAACTAATAGATTGTATCACAGTTGATTTCTGCACGTTAAAATGTCAGCCAGAAATGTTATTTCAAGCGGAAGTGTGATTATGGTACGTTGGGTTTTAGTAGAAGCTGATTTTATTTATTATTTTTTAGAAATAGTGTCATGTATTTACTTTTTTTTGACCTATTATGCTTAGTTGGCAGACGTTGAAAAAATGCCTCAGAAAGAAATCAATACCCCAAAGAGAAGACAGTCTCTTTGACAAATACCCAAACATGACTTTTAATGCATTTAAAAATTCAGCAGGGAAGGCCCAAATCATCCTATATGTTTTAATTTGGATCCACCTTTCGGAAAGTTAATTCCAGCCGATGAAGAAGAAATCATTTCAAGGCAGCGGATGGCGGCTCACAGTGACACGAGCTGGGACACGCCGGTGTGATGGACAGCGCAGCGCTTCTGTTTTCATAAGCAATTCGTTACATAAATCAGCAGCCAAGAATATATGTTTTGCATAAGCGGGCAGCTGATTAATCTGAAGTGAATGACCTTGATGGATTGTTCGGGGAGTAAAACCTAGTGCACTGTAGAAGGGGGTGAGGGGACTTTTGGTTTGAAATAGACCCAACTTTACATAATGTTTTGAGAACGCTGTGAAGATCTCTTCATATACCTGCTGCCCAGAATGAGCCCGTAGGAGACCAGTGCCTGATGAGGAATTCTCAGTCCTCCTCCCCTGGATATACAGCACCTAGACAACAGCCCGCCCCCCCACCCCCGGCTAAATTCTTATGACAGAAGTGCCTGTTCAAATATGACCTCTGTTGTAGCAGATACAGGTCACCTTACCTCCTATGGGAACTTCTAAATTGAACTCAGTTTGTGTGCCTTCGACTTTATTTCCTACACCTGCCCCCACCCCTCCTTTTTTTCCCTCTGTGTCTTTTTTCCTTTTTTATCCCCTGACACGTTCACTGGAGTGCAAAGTTATTCAGGATGGAGAAATGGATTTCTACCTTTCTGCAGCTGGGTCAGGCTCTCGCGCGAGTACATTGTAATAGACTTTTGGTTTATTTGCTAGATAAGAGGAATGAGGACCTGATTGTGGCTCTTTATGCATATGCATGCCTCGGCAGACGCCCGCGTCTTGCCTCTTTCTCCGCTTCTCAGAAATAATAAAGACGAGGTCGGGCTGGGTGGAGGCTGGGGGGTGGAAGCAGGGTCGGTGGCCACGTCTCCTCAAGACTCCAGGACTAGTGATGGACGTCGGGGCTGCTTAATTATTTAATCGCATCGATTTCTATCGGAGGCTTTGCAGAATATGCCCTGTGCCACTGGACATTCCTGTAAAGTAAGAGAAAAAAAAGAAAAACACTCTAACTGGAGAATTGCTGAAAGAGGCAATTCCCCGTTTCAGTGTTTCCATTCCGCGTTCAGAGACACGGGCTGCTTTGATGAGCGCCGTGATGAGGCAAGGTGATTTCACAGCGTTTTTTTAATGACTCTTGTGAGTTTGGTGTGTTGCCTATTTTCTTAAAATAAAGAAACCCCTCCTTTGTCAGTGTCTCTCATATCATGAGTAGCATTTTTCACTCAGTATCACCCTACCTCCTCTTAATAACGATTATTCTTTTTTAAATTTAATAATAGTAATATAAGTTATCATACTTATCCACTTTTCTTGGCTGGATCCTTTTCCTAGGGCATTTTAAGCTTATTTGTTAGTTGTTCATGTTTCATTTGCGTCCCGTTCCCCGAGCCAGCAGCCTTTTAGGGCAGCAGCCCGTCCACAAGCAGCTTCAGCCTGCTTGCCGGTCGCTTGGCTCAGCCTCACACTGGGAGCAGGGACTTTCCTCGGGCCCCTGAGGAGGAGGGCCCGGCCCCGCAGCGTTTCCTTAAATTGAGCTGCAGATCTTGTCTCCTCAGACTTTAAACGAGGCCCGTTCTCGCGTACTGGACCCGGTGCTCCTTTTATTCCACGTGGACGTCTCCTTAAGTGCGCCAGGGGAGCGGCGTGGTAGAGTAACTTTAAAAGGAACCATGGAATTGAACTTCAAGAGGTGACATGCTGAATGTCACCCTCTCCCTTAAGGTGTACTTCTTGGGGGTCAGCCCCCTACTGGCTGAGAGAGGGAAGTGTATCAGAACTAGCCTACTCTGCAGAGTCGCTGTTTTCCATGGTGGTCTTCTGGGTGTGGATAGAATATTTGGACCAAAGTCCAAAAGGAATAACAATCCATTGAGTCTGGATTCCAGTTGCATCCACTTGGATCCCAGCTTGTGAAATGACTCCCTCTGTGATCGACATCTCTGGGCTCCATAATACAGATGTGTTTGGGCTCTCTCTAATAACACCCTATTTAAGTGACAGCCTTGGAAAACCGGAGTTGAAACCTATAATGATGCATGTTTGTTGTCTGTTACGTACTTCATTCATCCTCACTGTCATGGTGCCTTTGTGCTCATGAAAAAGTCGCCATTGTCTAAGGCCTCAAAGCTCCGATCTGTAAGCTTAACGGGTAGATCTCTCTCTCTCACGCTCTCTCTCTCTCTCTCTTATCTGGGCATCTTCATCACTGCCGGCAGTGATCCTGTCTGTGGTGAGCCCCAGTAGCTGCTTAACGTTTGCAGAGCTGGCCCGAGTTTTACAGGATGAGCAGATTCCCCTGACATGTTTAAGTGCTGGTGCTGGACCGTTATGGCGGGAAGCATGCCCAGCCCGTCAGCTTTCTGAAATCGCAGGGAGACTTTTCCTGTGTAGTAGGATAGCTGTAGAAAAGGCTGAAAGTGTTGAACAGCATTAAAATATGTCCGACTCTTAGATGGGAGCCCTTATTTATATGAGTGATGGGCAGAGACTGTACTTCTCTCCTGATATGTGTGACTTTAAACGGTGCTTCCTGTAATGTGCCTCATTATGGCAAACCTGGCTGTCTCTGTCCTTCCTCCTTGTGCATGTGAATCCTGCAGTCTTGTGCTTAATCCCCGCTCCACCTGGGACACACACGCACACACACACGCACACACACACACACACACACATACGTGTTTTTGCTACCTGGTGGGGACACATGACTGGGTGGCGCCTGGTGGGGACCATGCTTTCTAAAGCAGCTACAGACAAACCAGAAATACAGCCAATCTCCATTCAGCCCTC
>JAAGVU020000103.1:1715815-1742504 GCA_011763525.2 Mormyrus iriodes
CGTGCCGCAAGGTTGGTGTAGAGGGTCCGCTTGACGCCCCCCACCGCATAAAAAAACAGGTACACAGACACACACACACACACACACACACACACACACACACACACACACACATAAATAAAAGGTGAAGGGAACTTAACATTCGGCCTGGCTGACACTGTCAGTGATTTGGCGGGAATGACATTCGTGTTTGTGGACTTACCATGGCAGTATGTCAGTCACTGGCTGAGGTTCTGAAATGCAGATACCCCCCCCCCACCCCCAAAATGAAACGTGAAGCTAAATTGTCAGAAAGCAGGATGTCTGACTTATCGGGATAAACAGGAAGTTAGAGGATGGAGTTGTAATGGGATGTTGTCTTTTCAGGTCTAGCGTCTAGACTCGCCTAATTTCTGTCTTAGGATGGGGTGAGCTCGCCCCCCCACGCCCCACCCCGTTAAAACCTAAAGGTTGCTGTGTCGGCAATGCAGGGCTGGACCTCTCGTTAGATCGCCCTCGTTGAGTCCACCCCGTAAGCCCCCCCCCCCAACCCATCAGCTTGTCCTTTAGGAGGACCATCGGCACTCCATTAAAATTCCGCAGCCCTTCCTTTCTGGTGAATTTATATGTTTGTGGGGTAATTTGCAGCCCCGGTAGCTCGGCCGCCATGCGCCTCTGGACATTTCTCAAAGTCGAGTTTATATAATTAGCAAGCTCTCTGAGCAGCTCGTCAGCTTCCAACAATGCAAAGGTTAGCGCTCCCGCATCTGGGCCCTGGCTTCTGCTGCCTGTGTGGGGACGTTCTCTCGCTCTTGGGTATCGGCAAACCCCGGTGCACCCTTTCAAGGCTTTGTAATGGAAAGAAGAATGATCCAGGACCCAACAGGATAATCATGACCTTCTTTGACCTTGTCTGCCATCGTGGTGGCTACTGTTTCAGGGTTTATGAGCAAGCTAACTGCTGATCCGTAACCGCCAAATGTAGCCTGGATGAGTAACAAGCTCCTTTTTATTTCAGGAATAGAAAAGAATCTGTCCGTGTCTGTTCACAGACGTCTGTTTTTGAGTGTCAAAAGAAACCGTTTGTTTCTGCTCAATTAAAAAGCAGGAAAAAATATGGATGCAGGTTCCCCCCCCATCATATTTTTAATCAAAGTATCAGTGCTGGGACTTACTCAATCTGGAGTAACAGCACTGCTTCAGGCTGGAGATGATACATGGATGAACGCAGGTTTTAATAATTTCCTCTCCTCAGAACGTCATGCATTGAGAGATGAGTCATGCAGGCGGCTCTTTGCTAATCACCTTCGTTTTTGTGTATGAAGGGAATTTGTGTGCATTATACAACACTCTCTGATCTCAGAGCTGGGCTGCCATACAGGAGCATACAGATTCTCGCCTGCTCTTGGCCTTTCAATGATCCTTATGTTGCCATAATTAGATATCGTATGTCTAAGTATATCTCTGTGTGGGTGTGAAGCGGATTTCATCACCTCACATGAAAATTTAGTTTTATGGGCACCTAAAAACACAACAAATGCAGGCTGTAAAAATAAGGGCTGGAATTGTAACAGAACTATCAGAATTTAGGAAGGTGGTTCAACTGATGAATGGGAGGGTGGTGGTTAGCCATTTTTTTTGTTTTCATTAAAGAATTTTCTTGGAAAACCTCGCCTCTCCCCTTTGCTCATCTGTGCTGCCCTGAGAGGTGCCTTCATGTCACATCAGAGGTGTGCTTGTGAGCCAATAATCTGTTCACATGATCGTCAGGAGAAGCAAGCTTCTCACGGACTGCATAAAGACTGTAAATGTAAAATCCTGTGGCATCTCAGTCTCTGGCATATGCTTGGCATTGGGTTGAATTGGGAGGAAACCAGTTACTTTGTGTTCGACATAAATTCCTCTCTGGTCTCCCACTTTCAGTGTTCATGCAAACAGCCCGATTTATGCTCGCAAGTGACATTCTCTCACGGGTGCACAGGTCTATTTGGTCTGTATGTTACTAATGATCTGTAGAGGTGCCATGTGCATTTATGGTTTACACTGAGTCCTCGTGGGAGGGGAGATGGCACTGTATAGCAGGCTTTAAGCAAAGGAAAGCCCTTTATTAAAGAGAAATGTTAAATGAGGTCGAGGTCCCTTTTAAACAAGCAAATAAATAAATATTACTGAAAAGTCCCCAATACAGCAAGGAAACACTAAGACAGCCAGATGGTGAAACTGTACTCTATTACAGACAGGGCACATACTTAGCTCTCAATCCCCTTGTCCTTCGAATCTACCCAGTTGGCTCCATTTGTCTGGACAAGTCCAGTCAGTGTTATCAGGGCCAGCTGGACTTCATTAGCAGAAATGCCTGTTGGCATGAGGTGGATGATCAATCGCCATGGCAACATGACATCACAAACCCCTAGCCCCATGCTCCCCTGAGCCCACAGTATCCGTTGCCGATTTTTGTTGCATAACGTACTTACCATGTTAACACAGTACTTATTGCATTCTCCTGTAGCTGAACAACAATGCACTGGGTATTTATATTCTTAGAACAATTTTTTATTTAATTCTCCAGTAATATAGTGAGATATTCCACCCTTTGACTGCAATTCTATCATATTGCAAATATGATTTACTGCACAGAGAATATTGCTCAAAAATTAATCCATATTTGTTGTGACGGGTCAGACTTTAAGATGAAAACGGTTCCTGATTATGACCTTGTGGGCTGTAATCAGTGGTTTTCAGCATCTCTGATGCATAGCAGATTTCTTTGCTAGACTCATTTTTAAAATCCGTGTGCAGCTCAGACCAGCCCTGCAGTCATTTTTCAATTTGTCTCCTAGGATTTATATACAGTAAATTTGTATTTGTGCCTAAAACCCACTGTGCTCACACCACTGTTTGTTTTTGTTTACTTCTGCACGTGATCGATATGAGTTGGGCACACATCCTGTGAATTCTTGAACCCCCCCCCCCCCCTAATTACAGCTGGCCAGTAACAAACAAAATAGCAAACTTCTTTGCCCGTATGATTTAATTATATTTTAGCTGCCTGTTCTGAATCCCCCTTTGCACAAGCCTGCGGTAATAACCCCTTGAATCAGCACAGAGGCTCCATGTTCCTGGTGTCCGTTAGTCAGCTGTTTTCTGTTGCGCTTCTAGTTTGTTTGTTTGTTTGGAAAATATGTTTACTGTTTAGCTTTTGCATGGAGAAATTTTCCATTTTGTTTGCAGTTTTCTTTTGTTGTATTAAAAAATAAAGTGTGTTTTGATAATGATTAGTACTTATAATTATGATATAATTAATGAAAATAATTTAATAAAATACAATTAAAATTTAAATAGTGATGTAAATTGCAGCCCCCTTAGGTGTTCATTCACATTGCTTTGGTCCAGTGGTTGGTGGGTATACGCAAAGGGGGTGGGACATCATGCAAAACAAGAGTCCAAAAGCTGTGCGAATGCAGGGGTGCTCAATCCCGTAACGATTAAAATAATTATGGAAATGAGCACTCATTTGCATGGGGTGAGGACTTTTCTCCCCTTTCAAGAAGAAAGATTAGGGTGTCCTTGACTGGCCTTCACTGCCTGCTTCACTCGGCAGCACTATGAATGAAGAGGCTATGAAACCAGTTTGGCCATTAATTACTCTTCAGACTGATGGGCCTGCAGTTAAATGTCAGGACGGGGTTAGTCATTTATCTGCATGTGTGTGCCTGTGTCTGTAACGTAAACATTAGTGGTCTAACGAGAGGCCGACAGTCTATAAATTTAGTCGTAACATTTAGTTGTTAACTTTTGAAATGCAATATGAGCATGTGTAATATGCATAAACGTGTATGGACACAATTTATTCACACAAATGAAGTAACTAATTGTAAACGGAGGTAGTCTTTAGTCCACAAGCTGTCCTGAAATGTAACAGCAGGAACGGTCTTTGTGATGGCAGGATGGCGGGTAACACAGAGCTCATGCTAAATTAAGTGGGAATGATGGAATTTGACAAGCTGTCCCCACACAAGGGGGAATCATTTATCCCATAGATATGGGATAAACGTTAGCAAATGTGCCCCCCCCCCCCCCCGCACATTCTGTATGTCGAGTGTCAGTTGGTCACCCTCCGTGATCTCCCGTAATGAATTAGAGGTGTGCTGTGTCAGAATTCCGCACAGCGGCACACGTGATCATGATGCGAGGAATTACCGGTGTTGATTAAGCAAGGTGACGGGACGACAGGTCCAGGGTTCAGCTTAACCCTGAACCACATTTTCTTCATTACCAGCCTGCACTCCTTCCAATGAAGGCGCAAATTGTTTTGATATTCTGATCAAAGCAGTCCAGCTTTCAGCGCCGGAGCAACGCCGAGAATTCTAATGGAGAATTATGTATAAGCGAGAGCGCATGCTAATGCATAATGCATCTGGTGAGGTTTTTTTGTGAAAACCTGCTTCGGTCGCTTTATTTCCTGCACTTATATTCACGTCCAGTGTATTTACTCAGCAGTAAACGTTCTGCTGTGCCGTGTGTACCGCAGGGCCTGACATGAGAGCCGCCATCTTTCGACCTTTTGACCTGCCGCGAGCGTACGTGCACGCTCGTGCGGCGTGGCCGCGCATGGCGGCTGGCTCATGCCCACGTGCTCCTGCTTCTCCATCCCTTTTCCAGCTCCGCAGTCAGTGCCATGGCCAAGCAGCTGATTAGGACATGTTTAAATTTATCGTCATTTATAAATGATTACTGGCGTCCCTTTATATGCAATAATAACACATTGAGAGGGAGACCGGGCCACCGTATGTGACGGCAGGCGTGTGCTATTTCCTGCGTGATTATTGCTTTAGACGGGATTAAGCCTTGATTGGCACTGTGAGAAGCAGCCGTGGGCCGCCCACCCTGGAGGCTGAGCAAGTCCTGCACAGGCAGAAGCCTGCTGAGATGGAGGAACCGCAGAGAGCCTCGCTGTGCCCCCCTCGCTCGACTCTGCGATACAGCCCAGGCTCCCAGATTTGGGCTCAAGGTCATGTGAGTTTACGGGTCATTGAGTCCAGTATTAACAGCAAATTGGTTTGTTATTCGAAAATTTACAGTGAATCACATCTTTAACCCTAGGTGGCATTGTCATGTGTTTGTTGTTGATGCAGAGTGAATTTGGTACATTACTGAATATTTCTTTGTTACCGTTCAAACTCCAGTTCTAATGGCAGCTATTTATATTCCACTGGGGAGTGAAGATCATGTGAAGATTGATGTATTTGAAATGGAACATGATAATCCATTGACGGGGAATGGGAGTAATTACCCTGGTATCTCGAAGCACATTGGGCAACACTGTGCCGCCTCTCATACAGTGAAGCTGCTTTTTCATTGGCTCCCCTGGTGTAATGTTCTCACAGTATAATGATTTGACGTGGCAGCGGAGCTACACTGTTGATTTCTCCCTGCTGGTCATCTCACCACGCTGGTCACTTTGTGACCTTGAGCGAGTGAGCCAGATTGCCGAAAGCGGCTGGCACCTGCCGCCGCGTGTGCTTTTCTGGCGGAGCCGAGACCTTAAGTGGCAACTGGCATGGTGAAACGCGCCACGTCAATTATTACGCTGCGTATTTCTCAGTGCTGGAACGAGCCTCCTGTAATTAACTCTGCCCCTTACCTGGTTTTTGAATGATCCGAAGTGGAACAGTTGAACGAATGCAGCGTACGACGTAACTGTAGCTCAAAACCAATTTATCTTGTCTGGAAACATGCTGTCCGTGTTTGTCCTCTGCTTTAAGGAAGGCTGACTTATACTCTGAAGTTAGAATGGGTTTTTGCATTTTGATTTGTTTCCACATCAGTGGAGAACACAGCTGAAAGGAGAATTTCCAGGGGTCTCCATGTTGGGAAAGCCCTGATACACGCAGTGGATGCGGCTCTCCTGTGATCCTGTGGGTAATTAGTTGTTCGCATTGACTGAGCTGCGCTGCTGCACCCCCTGCAGCTCCTCATTGGGGTATTCATAAATGTGTGTTCATTGTCAGGTAGTGATGCAGAAATTCAGATTAGAGCTTCCCTCAGAAACACCAGGCTCGGAGCCTCTGATCTGGGTCACAGATACCCTCCCTCGGCCCGTTTTCCGCGCCGGCACCCCTGAACTGTTTACTTTGTCATTACCTGAAGAAAAAAAATTAATCTCATACGAGGCATGTCCCTACCATATAAACCGAACCTTGTTATTAATACCCATGGCCTCGTTTCCACGCATGGCACGTCTAACGCAAGTATGCAGAACTTGGCTGGCAATGTGTATGAATTTGCTTTCCTTACATTTATTGCCAAGTTGTTCTGACCAGTATCCCAGTCCTTTTAGTACCCTACAGAATTGGACAGTGAGAACATAACCATTTGGGTGTGAATATTTTCGGCCTCCTATTCCATATGTCCAGTCTGACTGGGTGGTCAGTGACATTATAACATAATATTATCATTTCTGTTATAATGTGGAGTGAAAATGATATATTCCCAACCGCAGATTAATATTGTTTGCTTTGTATGGTCTTTCAAAGCCATAAATTGATGCAATGTCACAACAAAAAATGATTTTGATTGATATCAAAGTAACAGTAATGAAGTATCAGCCCTCACTGCAGCACACTGCGACCAGTCAGGGCGGCAGTGATGTTATTCGGAGTATCAGCGCAGTGACTGAGAAAACAACATAATTAACACCTGTCGTCATGGCACAATGACCCCTATTCATTCTGGATCTACTGTAAAGCATTCTTTCCTTTCTTTTTTAATGAGAGGGATTTTCTTTTTGAATCCTTTATTGGATGAGCAAGAACTAGAAATGAGAGGGATTTCGGAAGCCCACTGCGATTGGACAGCCGGCGTCCCTACCCCTCGTGAGCCGAAGGGCAACGAAACTGAGTCTGGATCAGTGGGCAGTGTGTTAATGTAGGAGAAAATAGGCTGAAAATAAGAGCATGCCTCCTAAATCGTGTTAATATGAATAGTGTAGCAGGCGACAGCTAAGCAGTGGGGGAAAGGCAGAGCTGTTGCCGAGCTGCAGAGCCTAAAGGCAGAGGCCCACACCTAGTTAAAAATTAATCCCCTCAGATAGTGTACAGAGCCCAGGTAGAGTCATAGTGAGAGGGCAGGGATGTGAATATTACTGAGGAGCAGTGCTGGGAAGGGCTTGCTGTTGAAAGGCTTCATCCATGCCGGAAGTCCTGTGTTTTTGTATGTTTAATGTGCTGTATGTGTGAAGGTTATGTTTGTAAGGTTAAGGCCCCAATCCACGTAGCATAGGGCTCAGTGGGCTCGATAATATTAATCTATTTCATTTAAGCTGTGAGTTGAGGTGGGTTTGAAGCTGTGGACAGGGTTTAGTCCTGAGATGAAAGCTTCCAGTTTGGTAATTAAGATGCACGGGAGCCAGGTGCTGGACATGTGCACCCCTGCCAAAGGTTACCACAAAGATGAGGGGAAATTTAATCTTGAAAGAGGTGGGTTTTGAAAGATAAGGGGCTAATCTGTCTTAATCGCCATTTGCTTCAGATTAGAAAATCAATAGCCTTTGATGACAGTGTGATCAGTGTCGCTGGCATCGTAAACGCTCTTCGCATCTGCGCCGTTTTGACTTTTTGTTTTTACTAACCTCTGCTGATTTCTTGACATCTTTCTGTATACGTTAAGTCATCGCCTTTACAAAACAAGTGCTTAGTTACTGCCTGCGTGTGTTTGTCACGGTATTGCTGACGTGACCTTCAAGCTATTAACTGGCGGGATGCTTAAAATCACAGTAACCCAAAGCACATTTTTAGGAATCTGTTTGGGCATTTCTTATATTCGAACAGAATTTGCGCGACTGAGCCGAGATCAGGGACTTGATGTATGTGCTTCCATCTTCTGCCTTTCTCTGCTTTTCATTTATAAACTTGTCAGAAAGAGCTTCCTTCTAATTCTGTGTTTGCACTGAGAAGAATAGAGTTAATTCATCAGACTCTGGTTCTCTGCCACATGACTATTTTCTGGATCCCATGTTGTTTGCATGGTAGTCCTTCGATTAAATGTCATTCACATGTAGTAATCTGCATCCCATCTCTCCCGTGCATCTTATAATATGCGCCCCCCCCCCCCCACCTACGCATGTAATAATGCATGCTATTGTCATCCAGTTTCCATGGGATAAGCCTCCCAGAAAATGCATTCGCACCCGCCATCGACGGCTGCGAGGGGGGGGGTGGCTTCCTGATTAACAGTCCGTTCCACACGGACATGATGAAAATCCATTCGCCTCGCATGTACGCTAATTCTGTTTGAAAACAGTTTGGGAGAGGGATTGTTTTTCATTCTGAGAACACGGTGACACGGCCGGCAGGATCCCGCGGAGCAGCAGCGGGGCGATGGATGGCCGTCCTTGTCTTTGCGAACCGCCGCATATATTTCCTATTGATTGCTGTTTAAACAGAGGCATCACTGCTGCTAATCAGTGTCACAGCATTAAAGACAAGAATCTTTAAATGGAAATGTCAGGATGCGGCTTGGTCTATCTTTAATATCTTAACTGAAGCATGTGTCATTTGGGTCAGATAAAACACAAAGGCCTTTTAACAAGGGAGAGAGAGAAATGAATGTCGTTTCTCCGTTTGCATTCCAGCCCCTCTCCTGTCCTCACACCTCATAGGCCTGTATAGATAAAAAACCGGGCCCGACGTTTTTAGCCTTCGAGCGTGTTTTTGCCAACTCAAATCAGACCCTCTGCACGGCCTTCAGCCCCACTGCCTTGGATGGGGGTTGGGAACCTCCTGTTGACCACATGTGATGTTTTTCAGATAACATCTCACCCCTCTACCTGTGCTCTTCTATACTTATGTCAAGGTACGAGTGTTTTTTACCCCGTTCTGCTCATCAACAGCTCAGAATCGTACATATTTCAGAATCTAGTGATGTCCGGAAAGATCTCTAAACACCAGGAATTCCGTTGACCCACGAATTGATGCATCCAGCTTACCCTCTCACTTGAGCACCCTAGTCCTCAGAAAGGTGAAATTGTTGTTTTTCTAAAACCCATAATAATTCTTTCCTCCCTCTCTCATGCATAAACAAAATATTTTGAGAGCTGTGAAAAATTCCCCAAAATGATAGCCTGCTTCCAGCATCGTTTGGCTTTTCCAAGTGCAATCAATGCTTTCTAATCTAAGCTTTGGAAAAAAAAACAACAATAAATTCTCATCACAACAACTGCATTATTAAAGAGATGTCAGACAGTGACACGAAAGTCGATGTTGCTCTCACTGCCAGACAGTGTGTGCCCTTGATGCGAGCCTGTTGTTTTTCCACAATGTAAAAGTGTGATTTTCAAAGAAATTACCCATAATACCCTGCTAAAGTGCACACTGGAGTCGTTTTGTTTCCAGTTGTTTTAAATGCAGTGGTGGCTTATTTCTGCAGGGAATGGCCCATCTATCAAATACAATGATTTTCCCTCCACATTTTGCCTGTAATGGGCCGGACTCCTGGATTTGTGATTGAACACTGATCTACAGCACACTTTCACTGTGTAAGGCGATTGTTAGTGTTACTCTCTGACCCTAAAAACCATTGCTTGGCTCTTTTTTTAAAAAAAAATAATGTTGCACCTCCTGGAGAGCTAGATTTCTTTTGGCACTCCAGCGATACACATTTAGTTGTTTTTAATTGACTTTAAGTTTTTTTGTAACCCATCTCTTCGACTGGTTATTTTAAGATTCCATGTTATGTAACAACGGGTACTAAACAACGGCCCCTCCTGGGACGTAACCAGCTATGTTCACGTCATGAATCCATGTCTTTTAACCTCAGGGAAACTCTAGAGCAGGGTTCAGATTCACTGCCCTGGAGGTGTGATGAGGTAGCACCACCTGCCTAAGCCACATCTAAAAAGAATGGGGAGCTTTTCTGAGAGGCCATCTCACTTCTGTAACATTGCCTGAAATCTATCACTGTTTGAACATGTGAGAAGATCCAGAATGCTTTGAAAGAGAGTGTAACGAATGAAGGTATTATGGACATTAAGGTCAATCATGAGGTTCCACCAAAGTCATAAGACTGAGATCGGAGGGATAATAAGTCAAGGTGATATTCTTCCATTTCACCACATAATTTCCTTCCGAAAGTCACTTTACTTGACATAACAATCCATTAAAGACACCATTGGAGTTGAATAGGTAGATAATACCTAACATTTGTAAATCTAAGGTAAAATGAGATGAAAAATCGTAATTTATATGCTTCTATCTATAGCACATTGCCAGATATCTGACACCTCTATCTATCGTGTCTTGGGTCAGATAAACTGTAAAATCACCTATAAGAAACACATATTCAGACACCTGTCCGTAAATTATATCCATATTTGCTCTTTATGACGTAAATGGAGACAGGTTAATTGACAGTGAAATCCTTAGCGTGTGCAGCGCAGTGCAGTCCCTCCCAACACGGCCGTGCAACTGGTGGTGTGAATGAAGGCAGAATCTGCTAGGTGGCCCCAACCTGCCAGTGCCCTCCCGCTTCTGCTACGCTCCTCTCGTTGTCCTGACTGATTAGCACGTCTTAGCAGCCGCACAGGCCGCCAAATGCCTCAAGCTGAAGGCTCCTTGCCAGTCGCAGGGCCGGTGCCGCCGGTTGTTATTTGATGTTCTGTGGAGCAGGCGGTATAAATGACAGGGCGCCCGGTGGGATCCCGCTCGGCACCACAAGGCCCTGCGCCATCTGGCCTAAGTGCCGGGTGGCTAATCAAGAGAGGCCCACGAGACTCCGCCCTCCGGCCTATGAGACCCCGCCCTATGGTTCGCGAGACCCCGCCCTCTGGCCCGCGACACAAGTGGGCAGCGGCACCGGGCTGCGCGCACACACTGTGACCTACCCGCTTCCGGTCGATTCCGTGCGGGTGTGCCGGAGAGCCACCTCGCTGCCCTCTTCATAAAGGCGTCTGTTCTCTCTCCCTTCGCGGGACTGTTAATCAGCTACTCGAATCGCTTCTCTTTTTTTGTAACCACCAGATGAATCGCTCTACCGTTCGTGCCTCTTACCGCTTTTTGAACGTCTCCGGCTTCCGTATCACATGATGTCAGCACACACGTCGACGTTTCCTTTCCTCTTTCCGCTTGCTAACTGCCCCAGATGTGGTGAGTGTGGTTGTAAATCCGATGTGTGGCAAACGGGAATGTGTGTCTTCATTTATAAGAGGGAGCTTGGCTGAATTCACCTGAGGACCTGAGTCAGTATGTGTCACTGCACAGCTTCCCAGTCTATGTCCGTATGTTAATGCTAATTAATACCTGCTGCATTTTACTACCTATCACCGTCAAATTAAATCACTGCTGGACTTTTATCATTTTTTTTATATCCCATGAGGAAGTTCTCAATAAACATAAATTGTCTCATTCCTACTTTACTTATTATATAAAATTCCTACGCTGTATAGAGGAGACATAAATTTCCCTGCTCCCAAGTAGGGTATATTTGCAGATTTGACACAAAGCAGTTAAACCAGACAGAATTCTTCAAGGTGAAATTTTAAAAGTCCTGGACGCTTGTGTCAAATTATGCTGTGGTTTACTTTGTCTTAACCAGCAGTGACTCATGGTTTCAGGGGAAACTTATTGTCAGGATTTAAGTCTCGCTGTGGGGCGGCTGCATTCGCACCTCTTAAAATTCTGGTTCTGCCCGAAGTGGCCCTATCCGGCCAGGCTCATGTTCACAGATTTATTTACCTTTCCTACGGCAGTGACTCGCACCGCCGGCAATGTGTCATCTTGCGACATTGGTTTACACTGCTGCTGATTACGTCCACTTATGTGTCTGTCCTTCCCGACACTGAGCCCATACAGCACTGTGTTCTTATTATTGACAGTCTTTTTTTGATAGAGTTCTGTTTAAATGTTCAGTCGTGCTGTACGCTGTATTCCGGATGGCTCTGTGACCTTCTTAAACTTTGGGATCAAGAGCAGAAGAGTAGTGGGCAAAGTGAACAACAACGTGGACCTGGCAGCCTCACATTTTGGGTGTTATTTTTTTTTGTGAGTATGACTCAGTGAAGCAGTATCTCTGTCTCCATCGTGTCGGCGTTCTGCCTGGGATGTACCTGTATCTCAGCAAGGCAAAACCGTTGTAACTTAGTGGATATGCTTTGAGTCAATATTTCAGGCTTCTGCGCCCTGGCCCATTCCAGCCCCGATACAGAACGGGGTCCCAGATGGATTGCTTGGCCCTGCCACGCCGAGCGCTGAGCCCGCAACCCCTAACCCCCAACCTCTGACCTCCGCTCTCCCAGGAGAGGTCGTCAGGTGCCATCGTGCTCACGGATGCAGCCGGCTGTAAAGAGCTGACTTTGCACTCGAGGAGATTAAAGAGAAAATCCAGGCTGTTCCGCTTCACCTCTTTTTCCTTTATTGATTAACACTCGGATACAAAGGTGTTGCAGCAGAATGGCACGGACTGAAAGTACCTCTTAAAGCCTGGTTGTGATATTCAGAGGAGTAAGGCAGTGGGAGGGGGTCCGGTGAGCACCCGCAAAACATACTGCTGACTGACTCGCGCTTCATTTGAAGCTCTCGATGTAAATCCACATCTCTAACACTTAGTGTGAGGCTCAAAACTTATATGGCACTGCTAATAAGCTTAGTGCTGCTAAGGTTGCGTGGTGTCGATGACATCATAATAGTTGTTCATCCGTCTCTTTAGTGGGTGTATTCATCAGGCCTTTTTCTCCACAATATAAAAATACAGCCACGTAGAAATGTCTACTTTCAGGCAGGCCAATTGAGAGTTCTGGCTAGCTCAAATGGGAGATGCTAGCATTAGCATGCCTAGAGGAAAGAGAGGGAAGTCAGCTAAGAAGATAATTAAATGCAAAATTGTGGTGTTGATGAGAGAGAATCTAATCTTAATCTCTATTATTTTCCCCTTTTTTCCCCTAGCCTGTGCCACTCCTAGGAGGTTAGATATAATAGTTATGATGCTTGGATTGCATGATACACAGGGACCAATTATCTTCCGGTCTTGAGCTGTTTATGTAGGAAGCCGTTTCTTGTAGGAATAGTCACAGCACTTTATTCAAATCTCTTCAACCAGTTTGACAGATTCCGTTTCACAGTTTTTTTTTTTTTTCCAGTGAGGCACAGCTTGAACTCTAATTTCTGGGTCTAAGTGAAGATGTTGAAGGTTGAACTGGGAACATGCTCCCTCTCATCCTTGGTCCAGAGCTGCGCACAGCAGAGCCACAATCCGTCGGCAGATGTGAACGAAAGATCACAAGGCTTGACAATAGAAAATCTTAGAAGACTGACAATAAAACCAGGGGTGCAGGGAAAGGTAAGCCTGTCCTAATCAGTGAGCGGCTTACGACTGAGACAAGGCAGTGTAAACAGAATAAGAATGTGCCTGTTCCCATTTAAAACAGGCCCTGGCAGGAAACCAACAATGATAATAATAAAATAGGGAGACGTGCTTGATGAAGAGCTTTCGGGACCAAGCAATTCCCCCTTCTAGGCAATATTAGAAACTATACTCCAGAGTGGAGAACATTCTAGTGCCGGGTAAATTAATGCATGCTGGGTATCTGGGTCCCCAGTGTTCTGAGGCATTAACGAATAAGGCCCCCACCCCCTCTTCACTCCCAAAAATGCTACACGGGGAAAAAAATCTCCATGTCTCCTTGCGTCGATGTGCTTGTGTTCCTCACAGCCTAGTTTACATTGGGGCAAAAAAAAGCGCTAAATTACACAGCGTCCCGAGGACGGCATGTGCCGTACTGACAGAATGATGGCGTATTGATTCTCACTACAATGCTTAAATTGCCTGCCTGCCTCCTTGCCCCAAGCATCATACATGTGACAGCCCCTATATGGAATACCACAACCCCCCCCCCCCCCAATTGCCGTACTGTAGGATAAAATTCCACTCCTCCCCCCCACCTCCTTTGGACACGCTCAGAAACATCTGATCTCTGCTGGGGTAAACAGTCTCCAGCTCAGAGGATCGACTTTGTTTGCACTTTGGTAAGCTGTGAAAAAGGCAGTCCATTCTGGACCAGAAATAACCAGTGATGCTGGTTCTGCATGGGGATAACACGTTTCCAAAACATGTGATGCAGCATTTCTGACGTGTAAGAATGTGCTCTCTGTGTGTGACTCAGCGTAATGCGTGTTTTCCACATATGACTGCAACATGTCTTTTCAGGGGCCATTACACTGCCACACATTTGCATCGGTAATGTTGCAAAAATGGTATATTTTTGATTTATTACTTTTATGGAAGGAGTGATTTTTAAATGACTTGCAAATTAATTGTTAGATTTTGCAGCCTGGATTTCAAATGGAAAACTGCAATTATTGGCCGTAGCCAAAGTACACATTGGCAGACGTAGGATGAGCAGGGCCTTGAATCTAAATATTGCTGTAATGCAGAATATTTCATACTGCAGAATGACACCATGAATAGTTTTGACTTTGCGATCAGCTTTGACACTGCAATTAGTAACTGCTTTCCGATATTAAGTTTTCAAACCAGCCAGCTCATCTAATTCCAGTGAACCCAGTGAGTTTAAGGTTAGTTTAATTCTCCTCTGACAGCTGCAGGATATGTGTGTGTGGATGTGTGTGGGCAGGTGCATGCACGGCAGGTACATTTCCTTTCCAGCTGAATTCAAGAGTACTGTATCAAAACACTGCTTGCATTTATTTGCGTGACCATTACAGAGGTGTTTCTCACACAGCCCTTCTAGCCACATTAGTATTGTAAGAGTGATGCTCTTGTTTATCTCAGTGACCTTTGGAAAATTCCACTAGTGAAGCTCTATTGATGAAACCCTTTCAGCACGTGTGATTTAACAGAGGATACGGTGTTTTGTGTTAATGCGTCATGTGGTCATTGTGTACGACAGGTTGCCACTAGAGCAAACGGTGGCATGGTTGTGTCTCGCTACTTTTTGGTGGATGGCTAAATGATAGCAAAATGCAGGTGAAAACTGCGGGGGCCTATCATTACTCAGGATTAAATGGAAAGAGTCTGGAAAATAAGTCTGTCGGCGATGGGCCCCATAACCTGTGTGGGAAACCACAAACTGTGTCAGCTCTTTTTCATAGGTCTTTTACTTCTGCAGAAAACTGCACTCTTAGAGGTGCATATGGATGAGGATCCTCAGAACTGTATAAATATATATATATGAAAAGTGATTATTAGATATTCCAGAGTCCCTGGGGGATAATACGCTTGTGTTTTCTATGACTCTGGTATGTTACAAAGGAGCATTTTGTCCTGCCCAGTACTGTAGTATAAATCTCCGTCTTTGGCTGAAGCACGGTGTGTCCTTTCAGAAATAATGAAATGATCACTGCTGATGAATAACACTGTCTTATCTGAAGCCAGTGTTTTGAAACGTCTCCCCCATAGAACGCGAAGTGCTTACGTAATCGGGAAAAATTAAGCTTTTAAAATGCCCTCTGAAAGAAGATACGACGGTAACACGCAAAGCCATTATTCTGCTTCACGTCAACGTAGCAGATTTGATTGTGTCTTATGAACAGTCGCGTCTAGGCCTGCATATCTGCGTGAAGCGTAATAGGTCTTTGAAGATTTGCAGGCCTTTGAATGTGGTTCTTTCCATATTGTCATTTGCCACATTCTGTTGTCTGTTATGGAACTGCAGTTCAGTTGTACCTTGACACCTCAAGTCGACGGGGGAAAAAAAACTGAAATTTAAACATTTGAATCTATTGTAGATCTTCTGTTCCAGACCTTTCTCATTACATGAACAGCCTTGCACAGGCTGTTGCTGGCCGTTGCACGTTGATAGGAAAGACAGCCCTGACCATGAGAGCTTTTTTTTTCCCCCTGGCATTTATCAAACTTTCAAATAAATACGTCTTCCAGATCTACTGGAAAACACACAGAGGTGCCCTTATTAAGTTATATGGTGAAATAGAAATTGATTGAACTATAGCAATTACTGCTAAATAGGCCTGGATGTTTTCCTACAAAATCTCTTCACAGATATACACGTGTTTTCTCAAACCTGTGACTTCCCTTTTTTGTGTTGTTTGTTTTGAGGCAAACCATAAATGGTATTGCTGTTTTAGGAGGTGTGTTTTCATTTTTTAATGACCTCCGGCTACTTTTTCTCGGCATTTCTATGGTTACCAAGGAAAAGAGGGGGTAAAAAGCCCAGAAGACTTTGAAGGCTTATCGTGTAACGGTGAGTTGATGTATAGCTTTCAGGGATGTGCAGCTTTCTGGAGGGGCTAGAATGGAAAAGGCCACAGCGGCTGATGCGTTTAGTGGTCCCAGCTTAAATTCGACAGCCTTCCTTCTACCTGTAACGCTTCCTTATGGGGCTTTTCTTGACTACCTTTGAGTCAGTGTGAAGTACCAGCCCTCAGCTGTTATTGCAGTGCATGATACTGGCCTCCTGCGTGAGTCACTGGCTTAAAGATGCAGATCACCCTTTGGTTATTGTCCTTGGAGCCATGGACTATGGAAAACTGAGGCAGCCTCATTTAATTTGAAGATACATTGTTCACCATCAACTTAATTATTTGCATCTTATTATTTTTGCTTGTTTACAAAATTGCTTTTGTTGGCACTAATGCATACGCTTGAACCTTGGAATTATTTGCAGAGATTGTCGCATTTATGCAGTGGGAATATATATGTTTTTTTCTGTTAAGTGCTTTCTATTTGCATAGGAGAACACTTATAGTCAAGATAAGAGACGTTGGTTGTTTTGCTTTGAAGCGCTAAACGATATCATGTCTAGTTAATGGCTAGCTGTCGTTATGTGGGCTCAATACATAAGAGTGTATGCTTAGTCCATCCAAATACTGACCATCACTCTTGTAACTTTGAAATTGGTTCTAAACATACAAATGAGCAACAGCTGGTTCATAGTGTAAATTATGATTTATGTGATCTGCACAACATCAGACGGAAATTCCTTAGATTCTGGACCCTAACTGTCCCGAGTTGTAAATAAATGACTCTTGATTGGCGATGCAGGTGTAGCTCTGTAGAGGGCGCTCTAAGCATCACGTTTTGGCATACCCAGACTCCCTGTATAACTGACATTGTGCACACGAGTAGGTTTGAAGCCTCCTGGAAGTTTGATCTCCTGCTCGGTTTCTAATACCCAGACCTTGACAGGTATTTGTGTATGAATTTTGGAACCCAGTGAGTGTGAAAATACCAGGGAGCACCAGGTCAGTGCCAACCGCTGAGGCCTGATATTGTATGTATTACTCCCCTGTACGCAGCCGCAATAACACAGGGGTCCCCAGAAACTCTGTCTGCTTGCAAGAACTACTTACCTATTTCCAATGATGTGGGGCCTAGGTGGAGGATGACTTTGCTGATTTTGAGTCGCGTAGATCCCGAGCCGGACTGCAGCTCCACGTCCTCCCGAAATCGACGTTGTGTCGGTAGCATTGTCTGCAATCGCACATTCTGTTTTCATTCCCTTCTTGTTTTTTGCCTGCTGGCTATTGTTTATATTATGGTGCAAAGTGAGTAATTCCAGTCGATTAGCATTAGCCTGCCGGAGTGGCAGCTGCAAGACTTTACTAGAGCGAAAAGAGTGTTTAATTTTAACACCTCAGTCATAGGTGTTGAGTTGTAGCTTATCAAACTAACACAATAGATAGTGTCTGGGAAAAAAAAAAAAAAACGTCCAGCCAACAGGTTGAAAAGGGATCATAGTTTCTGTAGTTAGTATCTGTGGCTATTTTTGTCATATGGGAAACAAAACAACAGTTAAAAAAATGCACGGAACTACATCTGTAGTGCAGAACGTGTTGCATGGTGCAGTGTGAAGAGCATTATGGGAGAAAAGAACATGATGTGCTTCATGATAACAACATATTGCAGTGTGCCGTTGGTTACCGTTAAGTGTACTTACCCCACATCCCTGCTTTATTTTTTTCAGAGACAACCATGCAGCTGCCATATTGGTTTTCCTGTTTATGTTGAGCTTGACCTCTGAAACCTGACCTCCTGCATAATATTGGTAACCATTTCATTTTTTTATTTGATTGTATTTTAATTTATTTGTTTTTGTCATTGTTTTTGCTCATTCTGTTTGAAGGCTTCATCTTGTTTATTTGACTGTAATGCTTTGCACAGTTTGCTCCTTATAGCAGGAGACCGATATCGTAGCCTTCAATTGTTTTTGTGTTTTGCTGCATGTTCAGTTTCTCCCATATCGGCCATATCCCTCATGCTTCAGTCCAATAAACTACTTTTGATATTTGTTCTGGATTTATTGCTTTTTCCCCTGGTCCCTTTTCTTTATTCGGTGTTTCCATATAAATGCATTTAATACTGTATTGTTTTTTATTATTACCTTGCATCTTCACCCTCCCACGCTAACGTAAAGGTTTTCTCTCTGCCCTGAAACATCCACATAAACATAATCTCTCTCATTATTGCCTTTTACATTCTGCCAAATGTTTCACTACCTTTTTTTTGCTTTTTTACAATGACATCAACTCTTGAAGGGGTGACCTGAAAAATTACAGTATGTGGAAGAAGTTAGGAGTCCCAAAACTAATGTGATAACACTACAAAGAGCGACTAAAAGCAGGTGTCTAGTTATTAAGCTCCTCCATGAATGCGGATTGTGTTTTAAGGTAAGTGAAGCAGACTGATACACAAAGCACATTTGGGTCTCGTCATCTGAATACCACATTCAGGATATGAAGTATTTTTTTTGTTGCTACAAATGTTAATGATCGGCTTCCATTGCGAGTTTGTATATAAAGGTCAAAATCCAAAGCAGCTCAAGATTGCCTTTACTTTTTATCGATACGGTGACGCCAAAGTGAAGTAAATGTTATCCATAGACTGATGTGCAGCTCCCAGTGAACGCCTCTCCTAAGCTTGTCTTCTAGCCATTATCAGGTCATCGTTATGTTTCGTCAGGGTTAGCATGAGTGTGGATGCATGTCACATTTGAATTAAAGTAAGTGTGTGTGTGTCCACCTGCATAAATGAGATTGAAAGTAGGAGGAAAGTAATATTGAGTTACTTGCTAGGGGTGTCCTTGCAGCTTTAGGCCTACAAATATTCTCTCATATAATCAGTCCTGGGGTGTTTTACATGTTGAAAGATTCTTGAAGGACACTTGGTACCGTGCCACGGTGAGCGTAGAGCCCGGTTTTTGGTCAGGTCAGACACCCTGGGGTCTAGGTGTCCGTGCTGCGGTGTTGAGGGCTGAGTCACAGGCAGGTTAGACGCCAGGACGGGACAGCTGCAGCACAGAGAGTGGTCACAGGCGGAGACGAGCGGCCAGCGCGCTTGTCAGAGAAGAGGGGACATAAGCCCCGGTCTGCCTGGGCTCCTGCATGACTGTGCTGTCTGCACATGCAGCTCGTGCTTCACTCACTGTCTTCCCCTCATAAACGAGAGTGGTCATCCCCGGGACACGGGCTGGTGTGCGTGTGCTGGCCGTGATCCTGCCTCGTACGGCCTGACTGTCTGTCCTAAGCCCCGCCTTGCCCCCATTACACACAGTGGTAGTGACCCAGTCAGACTTGACGTCCGGGGACGGACTCTGCCCGCCGATAGAGGGCCTGTCGGTCACACTGACGTCTTCAGCAGAATCAGAATTGCAAGTGTGATGCTCCTGATGCACTGAGACCCTAAAGCTATCTCCTGGTTAGTGGAAATGCCTGTTCAGCATCACTGAGGGAATGAGATGGTGCCTGTGGTCAGTGGAATAATCAGTGTCGAAAAATGCAGGGATCATTCAGAAGCACCTCTTTAATGATGCAATCTAAAATGTCGGCATGAAAATAAGTCCTCATGCATGCTTTCTGTTGATAATTCTCTCCCACCTGTTTACCTGTAATTCACTAGGATAAGGGTTAGGTAATGCCCAAAACTCTGGTTTGGTAGTCTGGTTGGAGATGTGTAGCAGATATTATCTGGAGGTCTTGAATATAGTTACTTTGATATCCACCAAGTGTGTGGCAGGGGTTTAAGGGATGCAGGCCTGTATGTAAATCCGGCCTAGTCAATGATCCAGCTTCAAGGCTAAAATTAGAGAAAAAGATCTTGGGAAAACGCCCTTGTTTGTTTTAGCATCAGATGTGCTGGTTTGTCACTAACCAGAAATGAAACCTGTTTCCATGTCACAAGTGGAGAAGGTCTGTTGTCTATGAAATATTCATTTTTCTCAAAGACTCCGTCGCATGCGTGATAGGTTTGTTCTTGTGAGATCCGCGAGCAGTCAGGGCTGCTGTAATCTTTCAACATCAAAGATTCTTTTCCTTCCTAGGCTTGTGTAGTCTTTAGAAGTGATGGTCATGTTTAATCATCACCCCATACATGGATAGAGAGGGATCAGGTCGACAGGTTGATCCCACTCATTAAGAATAGACCGTTATTTGGTTGCTGAAATTTCCTCACTTTTCTGTTAGATCTTTGGCTGGAGGGCTTTCTTAAATTTTGAGAGGCTCCCTTAATCAAAACTTGATCCGTAAGACCAGAACCCTTATGATAACCGGTACTGTTGTATATCACTGTTCGATTTCATATCAATCATTTAAAAATACATTGTTTGGCAAGGTACGTTTTCCCTATTAACGCACCCTCAGAAGATTTTTTCTGGCCAAATCGATTCCTGTACAGTGCAGCATTGCATAAGAATTCACCCCCTAGGACATGTTTTAGTGTTATAACCTGGAATTAAAATTAATTTAACTGGGATTTTCCTCATTTGATTTACACAACACACTTAACACTTTGAAGGTGCAAAATATTTCTTGTTATGACTCAAAAGTTAATTAAAGAAAAAGTAGACATTTGTCGGTTGCATAAGTATTAGCCCCCATGAGTCAGTACTTGGTAGAACCACATTTGACTGCAATTACAATCCTAAGTCTTTTGGGGTAAGTAAGTACCAGCTTTGCACATCTGGATCCTGCAATTTTCTCCCCTTTTCCTAAAACTGCTCACGCTCTGCCTGATTGGTTGGGGACCACTGGTAAGCAGCCATTTTCAAGTCTTTCCACAGATTCTCAAATGGATCTGGGTCTGGACTTTGGGTAATTCGTAGACATCCAGACATTTATTTACATTCTTGTATTTAAACCACACTAGTGTTGCTTTGGCTGTATTTAGGGTCATTATCCTGCTGCAAGATCAACCCCAAGTCTCAGGTCTTTTGCAGACTAAATCAGGTTTTCCCTCTAGAACTATCCCCCAATCCCGACCAGATTTCCAGTCCCTGCGGTTGAAAAGCATCCCCACAACAAGCTGCCTCCATCACAGGGTTCTCAGGGTGATGGTCACTGTTGCCTTTCATGTATTGATTTGTACCGAGGCCAAAAAGTTACATTTTGGTCTCAGACCAGAGAGCTTTTCACCACATTTGCCATTTGGTATTTTTAGGTCTTTTTTCCAGTAATGGCGTTCTTCCTGTTACTCTTCCTTAAGGCCCAGTACTGAAAGGTTTCCAGGTTACGGTTGACCCATGGATGGCTTCACCCACCTTGCTCGCTCCTTTGGCGTTACCTTTAGCCACTTGCTTGCCTTTTTGGCCAATCCTCTCCATACCCTGTCACTGCTGGATATCCTTCTTTTACGCATAGTTGCGGTTTCCCCATATCCTTTCCGTTTATTAATAATGGATATTACGTGCTGCAGGGGATGTTCAAAGTTTGGGATATTTAATAACCAAACAGTGATTGGTGCTTCTCGAGGACTTTAGGGGGGCAGGCAAGAATATGTATGCAAGGCACTGTAGCAAGTCACATGACTCTCCCCCAATTAGAGAAAAAAACAGTGTAAGCAAGGGCTGTATATTCCTTGCCTGATGTGCTACACGTTGGTGGTTCCCTTACTTCAGCTAGTCGCACAAAGTGTGCTTTTGTAAATGCTCCATTACCTTAAAAATCCCCAGCACACAATGCCTTTAATAAGTAGAGATAAAGCATTTATGTGAGATTTTTTTTCTTCCTGCATCCCATTTGTTTTCTGCTGTTTGCGGGTTATTGACGTTTTATATACAAAACATTCGCAAGGGTTTCTTTGTGGCGGATTTGATGTGCAAACTGCACAAAAAGCATTATTTTGACCACAGAGAAGATTAAATTAAAACGGCCACCACCGAATCAGTCCAAACTGCTTAAACCAGCTGTATTTTATTTACCACAGAGGTGTAGCTCAAATATAGATCCTTTAATACGTCTACATTACAGGACATCACTTTGCTTTAATGTGCTTCAGAACAGGGCAGCAGGGGATGGACTGGTGCTGCAATGCTGTTTGTCACCATTATCAGTGAAGATTTAAGTCCCCCCATATCAACGATAAATGTAATCAGACCGTTTAGTGGAATCAGGCGAGTGTCTAGTAACCTGGAGACGAAGGAGTCGCAGCCCAGTGATACGCTGATGAGGCTGGCGCCATGAAGCATGGGGGGCAGAGCTGGAGCGGCCTTGCACAACACCACTAGGGGGCGATAAGATGGCGGGCTGCGTATGTTCCACACTTGTGTGGCCTGTGATTAATAACCCACAGCCCGCCTCCGTTCTGTCCCTTGTTTTGAAGCACTTTTTTATTTAAAAGAAGAGGCTCTGCCTATCGCAGGTATGCCTCCCACTTGCTTCTAATCAGCCAACTGTTGTCATGGTGACCTTTCAAGACTGATGGATGGTGTGGCATCTGGGCACAAGGAGGAAGTGGAAGGCAACGCAAGCGAAAGCAGCTTGAGGGTGCTGTAACCCTTGCAGATCTTGCAGTATTTAACCTCCTAATGAACGGGCTGAGGGCTTGTGTAATGTGTCATGTTTTTTGTTCACGTGTGTGAGAACACATTTAATTATATAAATATTTAGGACTGAATCACACACTGTCAGAAGCCCTCAGCATTATTAGTTGTTTTTTTTTCCTGCCAGTATCAGCTTGAAGATGTTTGTGTCATTAGTCTTGCTTTTCTTTGTAAAATGGTACGCAGCTCTCCCGTGGTCCATCGTAAACTGGGTGGCATCTTGGGAGATCACGGCACACGGCCCTCCAGTGTGAAGCCTGCAGTTGCTGGCATGGCCCCCGTCAACATACTGGGGAGGTTCTGTGGGACACCATGGCAGGGGAAAGCTGAAGCCTGGTGCCTTGGGGGTGCTGATCTCAGTTCTCCTTCATGTTCTACCTGCTTCACTGTTGGGGATATTGGACAGCAGATTCGAGGCAGGTGTTGAAGTCTGAGGGAAAGGCTGGGAAGTGGGACTGAATTAAATGTGACACCTGCAGGTGGAATAGAGGTTAAGACTCAAGGCCGTGGGTTGCTGGTTCAAGTCCCTGGAATGGCCCTTATTATAACACCCTTGGTCAAAGTACTGAACAGTTCCAGTAAGATATCCTGCTCTTGAATTAAAATGGTAATACTAACTAAATTTAGCTACATGTAATCTGAAAACTAACAGGGTGTATGAGCGATAGGATTACAGTCATTAGAGTAGGCCGGGCAGCTCAAAGTCTGTCTTCCGTAGAGTAACAAGCAAATGAGTGAAAGTTGTAGAAAACTATTATTGGACAAAAAATGATTTGCATGCATGGAAAGCGTATAAAATGACTACTTCACTTAAGATAATGAAGCACTAAGAAAATACTTATAGTGTGCTTGAGAAAAAAAAACGATTATCATATGCAGTCAACATACATTTTTAATTTAAAAAAAAAAATTGCAGACTAAGCTGGATGTTACAGACTGAAGCTCATTTTTGGTAATGTTACTAATTATTATTGCACGGCTCTAATGCATGATGCAAATTAAAATATTACCATGGCATCGACCCGACAGGACGTTTCGGGACCAGTGGGGGGGAGGATGAGCTGTGACATGCTCAACGGTACATTTCTGCCGGGCTCCAAAAGCTGCGGTATCAATCATGGCCTGTAGCAGAACACCATTTGTGGCCAGAATATAAATGTTCCCAACAGAAGGCCTGTGAATGCATTAAACGTTCAAAGAGCACCAGCAGATCTGAACGTTTTCACCTTCTGACAAACATCCACGGGTGACCTTTGAGAGCTGCACCGGTGAGACATAAACCTGCCCATCTCGGAGCGCCGTGCGCCCCCAAGTAGTCCGGGATTGATATATAGGTCTGCTGGGTCAACCGCACCGTGTCGAAATGCAAATCTAACATTTAAAGTCGAGCGTCTGCGATGGATTCCGGGCTTCGCGGGGATGTGCCTAGATACTGTTAGGCGAGGGCGTAAGAACTTTAAGTTAAATGGGACGGGTCTCGACTTGGCCACGCCTCAGATGCGGCTGGTGCTGGCCTTGCCAGCTCAGGGAATCGCTGTCTCATATTTTATATAATCTCTCACTTAATTTATTTATTTAAATGAGGAAGAGCTGAGAAGAATTCAAATTCGATTCTGTATATTTTTCTTGGAATTTTGTCAAGTAAGATTCAATATTTACTGAGTCCAAGTGGCTGTTACATATCCATATTTCACTATGGTGTAACGGTAGCATTACCGTATGGTTTTCATAATGACCTTGGGCATCCATTTTCGTGTTCTGTGCCCGTCCTCGGGGCCCAATTAAAAGCGAGTAAATAGTGAAATGGACCTAAGCCCAATCACTGGGGCTGACGGCCTCCGTCCGCCTCTTTGTTACCTGGTTTTGGGGGGGCGGGGCCAGTGGGCTGTGCCAGGTGAGCCTGGGAGAGAGAGCGGCCAGCGTAGGTGGGAGCCACTGAGAGACGAGGAGCTGGCCGGCCGCTCCCAGGCACTTAAAGCCGGGTCAATATAAAACCTCATTACCGGAGTGTCATAGAAAATTTGTGCCCTTTCTGCCCCATCTAGCAGCAATTGTGCAGGATAAGCGGTGCGTCCGTTTGGCGTTTTAAGCGTTCCGTTAAAGGCCCTCGGACGGGGTCTCTCAGTATGAGGGTGCCTTGTGCCCCCCCGTGGCCCCAAGTGTGAATGCGAACTGTTCCGGTTCCTGAACAGTAACACTGAACAGAAACCCCATAATGAGCTTTGTTAGCGTGGAACAGGCTTGTTTGTGTTCAGCGCTAATTTAAAGTGGAAGAAACACTCGGTCAGAATGCCAGGATCCTTTTTTTGGTGGAATTTTAATAGATTTGCTCACAATAAGTTATGTAGTGAGGAACATTCCTGCCTCAAAGGTCTCTTTTGTCTAGCGTGCAAAATCAAATGTTATTTAAAAGCACGTCTTTCAACTTGCTTTCAAGTGTGTGCCTCCCCTGCCCGGTTTTCTCCGAGGCCGCCCCCCCCCCCCGCCCCCAGCAAGGTGTGACAGTGACCCCTGCGTTTTATAGCATGACACGGTAATTTCGTGTCTGAGTGGAGAGCTCAAAGGAAAATAATTGAAAAATCCATGAATAGCACCCTGAATGTGAAACGCGGGTCTGTAAGATGGCACAGCAGAAACAATTACCAAACGGACAGGAACAGTAACCGAAAAGAACGGAGTGAAAAAAATCACAGAGAAGCATGTTCTGATAAAAGCCAAACATGCAGAAAGAAAACAAAAAGGTCAATACAAGCCCAGGCTATAATTATGGACTGAGAATTGGCCAACAAACCCGCTAATTAAACCACGGACAAATTTCCTCTCTGTCCCAATGGTTCTGCCCGTGACCAGCATATTAATCTTGGCAGGGTGGGTGCGCTCTCGCCCGCCTCCACGCGTCGCTGTGCTGCTCGGTTGCCGTGCGCTCCGGGGCCCTGCCCTACCGGCCCTCCTGGGGGCTCTTCGTATTTCCGAGGAGCTGCCAGACATTTTTTGGGACAGTCCGAAATGGAAGTGAAAAATGAAACAGGATCGAGGCGAAGGTTGAGCCGCTCCCTGCCAGGGAGTTACGTCAGGCCGCCCCCGAATAATTAGGATGGAACGGCACTTTGGACTCAAGGAAGTCCTCCAAGAGGGCAGAACAGTGCGGTCCGGTGGCCAGACGGGGCCGTGACGCTTCCCCCCAGAGTCTCCGGGCATCATCCTTCCCACAGCAAGAGGGGTCATTCTGATCATCTATTCTGGGATCCAAAGAAACACAAAAGAGTGGAGGGAAACGAGAGTCTGGAAATAAGACAGGACAGTTTAAGTTGAGAAACCTTTTATCTGCTTTAGGTTTAGGGGAGAGGGTTTATTAAGACAGTCCTTTAATCGCAAGGTATATAAGTGTTTCTGTGAGGTTTTAAACTCTTAACTGCATAAATATGTTAAGTTATAACCTGAAAAACGACACCAATCTACTAAAGGATCCTCAGCAAAGCCCGAAAGCGGGAGCCGGTACCTGCCCTCCTGTATAAATATGAACCCGTCAAGCATTAGGGAAGTGAAAAGCAATGTGAGACGCGCCCTGTATTCCTAGCTGGTCCATCTTCCACTGCTCCTGTTCCAGTTTGGCAGGCAGGCATTGGCTAAAGGAAAAGTGGTTTACAGGTGCCAGAGAGATCACTGACAAACTGTGCATGACCCCTGGCCGTCGGATGATGAATAGGTGAAGAGGCAGCCCCCCCCCCCCCCCACAGCTTCCTCTTGCCCTGTCCGCCACATGCAGAGCCAGAGAGGTCCAACCGGAATGCTCCATTGATCCCCCAGCTGACACACACCGTTCCACCTGCTTGTACATGTAGTCCTAGCCCCTTATGTGTGTGTGTGTGTGTGTGTGTGTGTGTATATATATATATATATATATATATATATATATATATATATATATAT
>JAAGVU020000103.1:1742604-1752683 GCA_011763525.2 Mormyrus iriodes
TGTGTGTGTGTGTGTGTGTGTGTGTGTGTGTGTATATATATATATATATATATATATATATATATATATATATATATGTATGCATATACCTTCACCTGCCTGCATATAGCTCCCTAACGAAAGCTTAAAATGATCAGCTCTTGAAATTGTCTTGACATATAAAGAAGGCATCTCAAAATAGTTTGGGTTAAAGCAGCACAGCAGATAAGGAATATGAAAGCAATATGAAGTGTGTATATATATATATATATATATATACACATACACACACACACACACCATATATAAATGGCTTCCAGGGTCAGTGCTGCATGCATGGTTGTGTTTAAAGATATATACAGACCCTGGAGAGAGCAGAGGAGCTGCAGATGTGCGCTCTGAGCACAGCTCAAGGATAGCGCCGTAGCCACGAGCGGCGCCGCTGCCCCTACAGGCCATTCGTTAACTTCAAGAAAGCTGTCGAATTTTCTGTATGGTGCCAGAGACCCCGCGGACCCTGAATATGGTCGGAAGAAGGCAGGGAAAATCAGGAAGCCTCTCGAGGGGAGGGGGGAGATGGGACTGAACTCCGGAGCAAATTATCACACTCTGTAGTCCAAAAAAAGGGAAAAAAAAACGAGGGGGCCTCGTTTGGCGGCTGATAGCAGCCGTTGTGAGCACAGCCATACGGTAAGCCTAACACTCCACTCTCCCCTCTGATTACATTAGTGGCTGCTGGGACCAGGGCTCCTGCCATAATTGGATTCTTGTAAGTGGGATGGAGAAGCTAAACAACCAGATTGCTGTTTGTTTATACCGCCTTTTCATACGTTGGTGACGTGCCCCGACTCCTCAAGCGGACGGAGACCTGCTTTTTCCCGCTTACTGGGCCTAATTGGTTATTTATTCCCAGCATATGCCCCAGTTGTGGCTCCATCCAGGATTAACTTGGCTTTAATTAGAGCTACTGCGTTGTGATAGACTCCGGCTAGCGAGAGGCCTGCTAGGGGGACGGGCGGCGGGAGACGCAGGCCCCTTGACACCAGGGCAGTATATACGAAAAACGCATGCCTTTGCTGGGAGCGGATTTGCATTTAAATGGATAACCAATTGGCTAAGAGAGCTCGCAATGTGATGTCACCAAGGCTTCACCTTACGGTTCCTGGGCCGACTCCTACCCCAAGCCCCTCGCACAAAGGTATTACAGCCTGGTCCCCTCCCGGGACTTGAATTTGCCAGGCTTTGGGCTACAGGTGCGTGTGCTTAAGTGCTGCTTTACCTGGTGGCTGTCAAAATAAATAAATAACGTGCAGGCAGATGAATGAGCCTGTGTGCCGGCCGCAGCGGCCTTGTCAGGGCCACGGTGCAGAGGGGAATTGTGCAGGGGGCAGAGAATGAGCTGAGAGCCAGCGATACTCTCAGGAATAAGTAGACAGGAAAAACACCGTATAGGCAGTGTTAACGAAGTAAACCGTTTACTGTCACAGGAGATGGCCACAAACAGCTCCCACTGGGTATTTTTGTGGAAAATTTATATTGTACTTTGACCTAAATATGATATTTATTTTAATTTTCCCATTGGCGCTATGGTATTTCCTCCCTGAATTTCCATGATTAAGCTTTTTCTGAAAGAGCATTGTGTGTCATCGCTTTGCAACACATTAATGAAGAAAAAGCAACTCCAGAATGGGAGCAAATTCAGACGGGTGTGGAAAACAAAACGAGCAACACCAAAATATGCAGCTGACCATTACCCTGGCTGCATGTCCCTACAGAAGCTACCATGTTTGGGGATCTTTTGTGTGGTTACGTGTGTGTGCGCCACGCAGTTTCCCACAGACGAACCTCATTTTCTGTGTCAGTCGGATAGAAAGAAGAGAAAATAGAGCAATTTTATTTTGGCCTCCAATGGGGCCCAGAAGGGAAGCTGTCGTTTCACTTAAGGTCATGCCGAAAAACAGGGATTCTGGCTGCTTTCGAGCTTTCAGGACCCAGCATTTGATTAAGAGCCCCCCCCCCCCTCCATATTTGGTGCGTTCCTTGTCAACCTCGACGGGGTCAAACGTAGCCGTCACTGTTGTCTCCTCGGGGTCCGGCAAGCTTGACATTGTGATATTGACTGTCAGACCGGTTGGGTCAGTGTCAGTTGTTTGATAATAATTGATGTTGTAGCGGGGGGCTGTTTTCCCCCCTTCAGCATGCTGCCGAACAAGCCCGGTGGCGGCACATGTACGCGCGTGACTCGGCCTGTCGGGAGCCCTCACACGGGGTGAGCACACAGCCTCACCGCTGTGCTGGAGGGGCAGGCGAGGCAGTATCTCCGCGCTCCAACCATCAGACATGGTGCCTAACACCTGCTGAGGTGTCTGTGAGCATCTCACTCAGCGCCGTTCAGACCAGGAGAATCCCTGCTAAATGGAACGCTAATTGAATAGGGTGTTGACAAGGTGTTTTTCAGCCTTTGGTAAGGGATCACTGCTCTACATTTGCTGGGCGTCACTCATCTGCTGGGGTAAGCATAAGCTTCTTTAGCTTTCCAAGGCTCCAAATATTCTTCTTCTTCTTTTCCTCATCCTCCTCCTCCTCCTTCTTCTCCTCCTCCTTCTTCTTTTTCTTTTCCTCCCTGTTCTGCTTCTCCTCCTCCTCCTCCTCCTCCTTATTCTCCTCATCTTCCTCCTCCTCCTTTTTCTCCTCCTCTTCCTGCTCCTTCTTCCACTTCTCCTCCTCTTTCTTTTTCTCCTCCTCCACCCCCTTCTCTTTCTTCTTCTTCTTGATATTATTATTATTATAATACCTCCCACTTACACTATAGTACCCTTTGAATGGTTCCAAGCCATGTCAGTGGTGAGAACTTGTAACCAGGGGTCGATGTGGAACCCCAGAAATCTTAGCAGATCCTGGCTCCTGGAGATGGCTGGTCTGGCCGGCATCCCTGTCTCCCGTCGGAAACCGAGCTCAGCTGAATCCGTGGATCTCTCAGGCTGCATTCCCATTCCCTGTCCTCCCAGTGTTCAGCGGATTCAGTGTGGCGCCAGTGGTTTTGACTTTCACCCCCGCGTTCTCGCTCACCACATCCTGGGCAGTCTCACCACTCAGGTTAAACATTTAGTACGTGGCATAAATTCCCCTTTGATTTTTAAAATATATTTATTCATTCATTCATTCATTCATTTATTTATTTATACCCATTGCTGTTTTATTTTGTTTTTATCTATCGCGTACTGGACAGCATCCTGCCCCCCCCCACCCCCGTCTTTTTGCTGGAGTGGTGCTCGGGCAGCAGAGGGAATGAGATGGCCTCCCTCTCGCAGAAAGTCATTAACCCTGCCGGTGGCCCCGTCTCTGGCCCAGCGAAATTCCCCTGTCACGCTCATCGCCAGGCCTGCAGTTTTATTGCCCTCATCTCTGTGTCAGCCCTGATGTATTCCTCGGGGAGCGGAGATCCGCCTCCTCGTCACGGCCCCTGTGATACACACCAGACCTTACGGGAATGGCACCGCCACCCACTCCCCACTTATCTTACATTCGTTTATACATGCATATAGATCTGCGTGTGTGTGTGTGTGTGTGTGTGTATATGTGTGTGTATATGTATATGCCTGTAACAGAAATCTATTAGAAATCTGGGCTATGAAGGAATCTATAAAACTGATGTCATGGTCCACTTAGACAAAAGTGTAATGAGGTAAAAATCTAGTGTTTTAATAATTTCATGGCCAAACAACTTGACGAGCCGAAGGAGTTCTTGGCAGCCTGAGGGACTTTTCAGCACTGTTATGTTATGAGGGTTTGTTTTGAAGCAGAATCTTGCCCTGGGGTTGCCCCGGAGAGCCACTAGCGCATGGAGGCACGCCAAACTAAATGGCTGTGCTAAAACCCAGCAAGGCTCGCCTGCACACGGCTATGAAGGCTTCGCATGTCCTTTTCTAGGCAACGAAGCTGAAGGAAAAAAAAAACTTCATCCATAAATTGTTAATGGGGGTCTGAGCAGGATAGAGAATAAAGTTTATACAGCCGAACCCTTCCCATAGCAAGCCCCACTCTTCCCACTCCTGAAGCCCCGCATCATTCTAGCATTCTCGCTAACACCAAACGATGCTAATTACAGTCATGCTGACAGCTCCTTTCATGCTACGCTCCCTTTCCTTACAGTACGGAGGACGGTTTGTTTAAAAATGAAGGAGAAACGAAAAACGGAATTGAACAATCCAACTGCCATAAACATCAGAAGAGCCAGTGCCCCCAGCCACAAGCGGTTTATCTGTAATTGCATTGCTGTTAAGCTGGATCATGTGACCGGGGCGGGGGAATCTGCCCTAGTGACGGAACTTCAAAGGCTCCCCCGCCTGCCACCCCTGCCACTGGCCCCCGATTCCCATTAGCCAATTGAGGGCCCACTAAGGAGGCAAGGTCAGCCCTCATTACCGGTACCCCCATGTGCTCCAGTGTCCCCTCAAACTGCCCTTGTGATAGGGGTCTGCCTCGGCCGCCTGGGCGCGATGCTGAGATGAGAGCTTTTCCCCTTCATTAAATGAAGTGTAGATAAAGTGAATATATTCATGTCCGTAACGCGAGAAACCACGCCGCAGCCGTTGCAGCAGAATTCCTGATGGTTTTGGAATGAGCTTAATGCATCAGTAGGCTGTTTGAAACACTTCACTGGTGTTACCCAACCGAAATGCATGCATCGTTATGCTTAATTTAAGCTGTTGGCCTGGTGTGCCCTCTCCTGCAGCCATGTGCTTGTAGGGGGATGGTGGGTGGGTCTAGGAGGCCAGTAAACAGAGTGTTTTCTGCCTGCCCGCACCCAGGCTACAAACATGCCACAGAATGCTGTGCTCTCGGGCACACAACCTCATTTTTCAGGGGAATTTAAACAATTTTGTTTTTGAGACACAAGTGAATTGCACAGAATCAGCCACTGGACTCCGGGAACCAGAGAAAATGAAGGGTGTGCGTACAATGCTATAATACAATGAGCTGTTTTAAGTGTGATTGCAGGTGCTGCTTATGGGGGGGCAGTGAAGTGAAAGGCATGGTGTGACTTTAGGACCCCCAGTCTACTAGGAAGTGCTTGACAAAGTATCCATTGAAAGACATCAACGGCGACACTCACATGTAGCATAATCAGCCCTCAGAGCAAACACCCCTGTCACCTGTAGTGCTGAGATCCCTCTGAGCGAACATCTCAGTACCTCTTATAAATCTGGCCTCGCTTTGCTGGGAACCGCTCGTACTGGTGAGTCATAATCGAGAAGCTAGTTTCAGAAGACCCACACAGCCATGCTGGGCATCGCTTCATTATCCTGAACAGTAAGTGCTGTTCAGTTACACGCTTTCATCATTACGGTGTGAAGAATTAAAACAACGACAATGGTACGGAAAAGCGGCCGATACATTTAAGCAGCTTTGCAGCACGTGGGACTGCTACAATGTCTGATGTCTTTTTAACGTTCCTCTAGGGCTTCGTAGCTCTACATCTGAAGGTTAGAAATGCTTTAATACATTTATTTACGTCGTGAGGATGGCCGTTGCCTCTTTGTGACAGCTTAGTTAAATTTTTTGTAGCTGTTATCTAGTTTTCTTCGTTGAGGCATAAATAAGAACTTGAGCAAATTCAATTACGAGAGTCTTCAGAGGCCCTCAGCCCTGGGAGCTCTGTTCCCACCCTCGCTCTGCCAGCGCCTGAGGATTGTCCCCTCTTTCCTGCCCAGGCCTGCCTTCTGCTGTGATTCCGGAAGGTGAACTCAAACTTTTAGCTTTGCTTTATCTGTGTGAGACTCTTGCCTTTGCATTTTGTCTATATATGTCTTTTTATGTATTCGAATACAGGGACGTGCTCTGGAACACCAGGGGAAATCAAGAAAGTTTATCCTTGACACTTTTGCTGAAAAATATGGTTGCATGTCTCTCAACGCCCCCTTATACATCCCTGTCTTGAACCTCTGCTCGCCCTTCAGGTGTCGATAGATCTGATAGCTACGTGCTCCTATTGTTCCCATCAAAGGACGCCAAGCCGGGGGAAGCAGCGCCAATTAACGCTCCGTCAAGCAACGCTAAAGTTGCCGTGTCACTCCCCCCTCAGTACCATGCGCATTGCAATTCTTGTGACTCCCCCCCCGCCCCCGAGTCCATGTCTCAGCGAGGCTTCTCTCCTAGTGTATCCTTTCTGATGAAGCCAGCCTGGCCGGGTCCCTTTCCGCAAGGTGACAGGTAACTAGTACGGAAGCCCCGCATTAGCAGGACCGGCAGACTTCAGCTTGTTAGCAAGGTGCACGATGACAATTCAGGGGAGGAGCGCGGTGACACTCCTGAGCCAGGAGCTCCATGACTAATGGTATATTGTAGTGCGGTATATAGCGATGAAGTACACCATTTCCCCTCCAGTAATTTGGGACAGTCATTTCCCCCAGCAGTGATATTGCTGAGGAATCACTGGACTAATTCATCAACCCCTACCTTTCCCCAATTTTGAGACTCACAAAAAAAGTTCTAATTGTCTCTAATTGTTGACCTAGATATATGCATTTAAAAATATGTTAAGGGCGTTTTATTCTCCATCTGCCTTGCGGAGGGTTTACGGTATGCATGCAGCAAACCTCAAATTGGATGAACCGGGGGCAACAGCGATGACAGCCTAAATGGGATTCGGCTATGAATGAACGGCTACTTAAACTCACGCCTTTGAAGAGAGAGGCAGCCCCTCGCGAGCGCTGATGTAACAAGCTGCTGCTCTCTGTTCTTGTTCTGTAGGATCAAAAAAAAAAACTCAGATCAGTATACCACCATACTTTGTTATGTCTGTTGAAGTGTTTTCCCTGGCATGCCCAATATTTATGTCCCTCCTAAAACAGCTTGATGGAAGCAGAGCTTGAAGTTTGTCAATGCCGCTGTTTTCTAACCAGCATCAATATGGATGACTCCAGCTTGCTACACTCAGGGCAGCAAGGAGGCGTGAAACAGGCAGCAGGCCATGCGCTTTTCTTAATTTTTGTTTATTATGTATTTATGCTGCAAGCCCCGTGATTTACTCTGATCAAATGCAGCTGCTTCGGTCTGGATCAGTGAGTAACTCTGGCACAGAAGTGCTTGTCCCTCTCTCCCTCCCTCTCTCTCCATCTCAGATGTGTCCTTATCCTCCTTCTATCTGCTTCTTGCCATCGCTCAGTCAGTCTCTCCTCCCCTGCAGTTTCTCCTGGCTTTTTTGCTTTTCCTTTTTCACCCTGTCTCTCCCCCCCCCCTTTTTCTGCCACCCTCTGTATTTACCTTCTCTTTCACTCTTTTCCTGCTTCACTTTCTCGTGTCCTTTTCTGTCCCTTCGTTTTTTCTTTCATCCCTCCATTTCTCCTTGACTTTTCCTCAGTCTGTCTCCCGACGATCTGCTTCTTCCCGTAGTTTTTTTTTTTTTTCCTTTTTAATTCCACAGATAAAATGGGCAGATTTCAAGGTGAGCTTTCATTATGCCGAGCGGGCTGGCGATCTCTGACGCCCCCCGCCCCCGCCTTTCTGTGGGCGCGCCAGCTCAGCGCTGGGAATACAGTTGGGGTCGACCCTTCTTCAGCACTGCCTCATTCCCGCTTCATCCCGACAGGATCCCTCACAATTACACCTACAGCGGTCCTCTCTAAATTTCAAGGGCACCTGGTCTCCACATAGCTATTTATTTACTTATTGTGATTGCTAAGCTGACATTTTTTTTTTAATCGAGAATGACTCATAATTATACAGCACAGCCACTTTTGCAGTTGGATACTTTAGTGGGCAAATTTAGGTCAGGTGTCTGGCTCAGGGATAACGCAGCAGAGGACTTCCTGTGCCTCTGTGGATGGCCCTGAGGACACTGATACTCTATAGGCCTTGTGCTGAGGCTCAGGTGAATGGAATCTCCACACAGGAAGTGCCATGGCCAAGTCTCTCGCACTTCCAGCTTCAAGGCTCAGGGCCAGCTTCCCTGCAGCTACAATATCAATTGATTCCGCCCAGCAGCATATCAGATTAAAAGAATGCACTCCTCTGGAATTCTCGGTTTCAGTCCCCAATGGCTCCGTGCTTCCCTGCCACTGCACTCACTGCTGTGCTCCTGTTTGTAAGCGAGGCACAAACAGTGGCAGGCACATGTGATACAGATGTCCCAGTCAGGGGCGGCCAATGGCAGCGCCGGGAAGGGCCTTCCTTGGAGATTGTCGGTGATTAATCTGTCGACTGTAAATGGCCCGTGATCGACACCAGGAAACAAGTCAGAAATGTATAGTTGAGTAGAAGCTCTGCGTGCAGGTCCTTCTCTGTGGGTAGAGAATGAGCCTGGGAGTCTAAATCGAGAACTCCTCCTGAAGTAAAGAGACTCCTCATTGTAGGTAAAAAAAAAAAAAAACTCTTCAGGTGATATGAAGAGCCACGTCAAGAGGTACAAAGAGCCACCTCTGCAAGTTGAGAGACTCCATTTTAGCTAGGAGCTCCTCGTGAAGCAGAGTCTCCTGTAGGTAGAAACCTATCTGATGGTTGAAGCTCCGCAGTGCTGTGGAAAACACAACTCTGTTTGTTAAGCTGTGCTTTTCCTTGACCTTAATCAAAGGCAGGAAAAAAGTAGATAAATTTCAGTCAAGGGGATAAGAGTGGGCTTATACTAAACCAAGAACAAGTCTGGATTTAACTTGTGTTGGGAAAAAGGTATTTTTTTTTTTAACATTTAACTGTAAACAATCATATAAGATCAGATTCGCAGAAGGTTCCTGTGGTCCATATTTAATTCTAAATTTTCATTCGTTAAAATATCATACCTTGTATTCTTTTATTTAGCAGAAAAAATAAAGTCAAAAGGCACTGAGCATAATGAAATAAGCACTAAACTAGATCAAGTTATCCATCCATCCATCCATCCTTCAGTTGCTGATTCTGGTCAGGCCGGCAGGGAGAATGAAGTTATTAAGTTATATAATTTATTCACTTAATGGGTACTTTAAAAGGAACTTAATTACTTCACAATTTAACCTATTTATAAAGCGAAAACTGATGCAGGATTTTGCTCAGTAGTTTAATACTGGAGTTTCTTTTGCTGTGTGGGAGTTAGCTAAGCTCACCTGGTCATAAATGTGGGTCCTTCGCTACTGCGCCATCTGCTGTCCCAAGGGCAAGTTGGTCTCCTGGGCTCATCTGCACTTCAAACGGCAGTCCTGCGTTGTGCGTGTAGATTTATGCATTCCTTTATCAAAGCAGAGGCACTGTTAAGTAGATAATGAGTACAAACTGCCCCTCAGGGGCAATTATTCCTCCTGTAGCCTCAATCTGAGTCAGGGTCACTGTACTCCATCTCAGTTGCCCCTCTAAACTTAAACTACAGCATCAAACCTCTTCCTGTTGTCTTCTTTTGAGTCTACCTCTTCTTATTCTTAGAGAACATACTTTTTCCTATTTTCGTACTTTAAAAAAGCCCCTAACCACCCCCCCTCCTGTTCAAGCAGCAATCTGGTTTTTGCTGAAGCAGCAAGGCGACTCAGACGAGCTTGCGGGGGTATCTTTGTAACAGGTGAAAAGAGACCCCCCTTATCTTTCGCCATCGTCGCAGCGCGGGTCAGAGACAAGCTAATGCTACGATCCTTGCATGTGGTGCACAAAAAGAGCCGCAAGTATCATTCGGCACCCCGCCATCGCTCCACCGCCCCCTTAAGCGGCGTGGCGTGCTGAACGTGATAGAAGATCTCATGTGTATCAGCCGTACCCCTAGGGCTTTCCAAAAGGCAAATTAACAGTAAGGTGCAAATGATTACCTGCTAAGCTCCATTCACCTCTGAGACACACATACAGACACACACTCACGTCCATTCATTTCTAAGGCAACAACCTTAATCCCAGCAACCTTAACCCTTACCTAGCCCTAACCTTAATCATAAGTAACTGAACTACATACATCATTTTTGGCACTTTTAGTTTTTTGATTGCAGTCACAGATTTTTATTAAATTGAGTTTCCCCGAAAAGCTTTTTTTTTCCGAAAAAAAATTTTCTAACACATTCTGGGGATATTTTGACCCCACAATGTAATATGAACATTCGCATCCCAGGAGCCCCTGCCCCCCCCAGAGCAACCCCTCCGCCACCCATACA
>JAAGVU020000103.1:1757366-1787670 GCA_011763525.2 Mormyrus iriodes
AGGTGTGTGGGGTTCAGGCGGGTTCTCTTCCTTTTCCGTCCCCCCCTTCTACCTTAAAATTTTTTTTTTTTTTTTTTTTTTTTTTTTTTTTTTTTTTTTTTTTTTTTTTTTTTTTTTTTTTTTACCTGTTACAAGTACCGTACGCTTCCCTTAGGTCAAAGCAATCGAAGACTCCCCAGTCACAAAGGAGAAAATAACTTCTGCTCACCAGAGCAATCAATAGAAAGGAAGTTAAATAGAAAACCAGCCAAACAAACAAGCGAACAGATTCTACAGATAAAATTTTACGTACGCGGGAAACTGTGGATGAAAAGCATGTAAACGAGCACGAGCCAGCCATCAAGACGTGGAAACTGTGGAACTTTCATCTTATTCTTTGTGAAGTACAGTATGTGGGGTGTGACTGAACCAAAAACTGGTAATATTTTGAGAAAACAGGTTGAGGCCTTGATCTTGTAGCGGTATGGTGTCTAACACTCCCTGCTTTTGAGGGGCTGACATCAAAGAAGCACATTTAGATGAAGGCAGGGCAGTTAAAGAGTCTGTGCTGCTTGGAAGCTGCACAGCCACCTTCATAGAACTTCAGAAAACAGTTCCCTATTTTCAGGCACTGCTCTGCTTCATCCTTCCTTGAAGATGCCCGAATCCTCAGCATTATCCACTTCTTTGCTTCTGGATAGTCGATATTCTAGTTGGGGCGCTTCTGCAAACGTGCTGGAGATTAAAACCGCGCATTAAGGCAGGCCAGCGAGACAGGCCACAGCCACAGTTTTGACTAAAAATAAGACCTGCACTCGCGGTGATTATCTGTGACGTTGCAGGATGTTGTGGAAGGCTGTAGGCATGAGGATCGAGGGTCAGGTGACCCCATAAATGATCGGTGTCGTGGATATCCCAGTTCTGAACCCTACCGAGGAGACCGTGGAACCAGTGGAGCTCGGACCCAACTTAACGTAGGACAGATGGGCTATTTGCATAAACACGTGATCAGCACTAGCTGGTACACAGTAATTGCTTGCTGTAATGAATCCAGGCAGTCTTATTGCATATGACACATACTTACTCTGAAAATCTACAGTGAGCGTCCTCGCTTTTGTTATTCCTTCTCATAATCACCTGTCCTATGTGAGTTTCTGCTCCGTGGAGAATGCAGGACATTTAAATGTTGCGGGTGCTTGTTTTTTCAAGGGAGAGGAAATGCCCCTGGTTGCCATGGTGAGATGACTGTGCTCTTGAGTAGGGGCACAATGGGAGAAAAGGGGCTTATTAAGATCCTTTCTGACTCTTCTAGAAACGTCTGCATGCTCTAATGTTTCAGTATTTATTAAAGCTTGGCTGCAGAACAAAGGAGGCAGGGTGAAACAAGGGCTTGACATGTATGACTGAAATGATAACTGTGGTTCTGTTGGGGCCATCTCTCCCATCATCAGAGAGATGCAGCCCCACCATTCGTCTCGAAATCCGAACAAAGCAAGCTGCCTGAGGAATCATGACGCGTAACACTTAGCTCTCGTGCCCAATGAGCAGACCGCTTCAGAAACTTCAGAAAGCATGTTTGTCATTGTGTGTGTGTGTGAGAATATGTCTTCACAATGATAGCAAGACCTGAAAATACTTTAGATGGACATCCCTGTGAAATAGCTGGCTTTATTTGATAACAAGTGTCTTTATTTGATATAAATTTTTCCTTTATTTTAAATCGGTTTTTGACAGCAAGATAGCAACGCAAATATTTGCGTGGCGCGTGTGAAAGAGGTTTTCGTTGGTGTCCCGGTCGGTGAGTAAGCGTGTTGCGCTAGGGGTAGGACACGCACCGTAGCTTAGCACGAGGGTGAGAAGCTCTCTGTCGCATCTGATGCATTCGGGTGGTTGCGGCGCCTTCGGGTCCCGCGGGGGAGGTGAGGCGAGCGTGAGGGACAGGGGGAGCGCGTTGGAGCTGTTTCTCATGTCAGAGCAGCAGTACAGAAGACAATCCTACGGGATATTCTGCTGCTAGCCTCTGATTACAGGCCTGCACACTGTGTGAGTTTCCGTCTGTGTTTGCACTGCACACATTTTGCTGTATTGGTTATGTACTGCAGTGACACTATGGATGAGTACATCGGCTAAGTGGACAGTGTAGGTGAGTGTGTATTCTGTGTGTGTGTGTGGTTAGTATCCTGCCTGGGGTGGGGTCACTGTGGGAGCAGGTGCACCGACATCGACCTCATTGTTTCCAGCCAAGTCAAACCTTCCGCCCACCCCACACCCCCCAAGGTGGTCATCCCAGCAGGTGACAGCAAAGAGCCCCAGAGGTGAGTCTCCTGGGAATCCCACTCGCAACTGACCCATCCCACGGGATGAGCTGCATTATGCAGCCGGTTGTGTGAGCGGTGCATCAGATGCACATGCTGCAGGCCATGCGAGTGGGCTCCCGTCCCCTTAGAGAGCAGGACACGCTGTGCATCGCTTTCCTTAGAGAGCGAGGATTTTTCACCGCAGGGCGCAGGCGTACACGTGCATGCGATGGGAAGCCAGACGAGCAGGCACACTGGAAATTGAAGACTGTCCCAGGATGCTTTGTGTTTGCAGGCGAGGGGGTGGGGGGGGAGAATAAAACGGAACTGATGGAAAAGCAGATAATAGGTTTGCAGTTGCTTCACGGCTCAGTGTGTGTCCGCACGGGGCAATTTCCAAAAGCGCGCGACGCCTGACAGGCCTGTGACAGCCTCGCACCCTGTATCGCTTTTTCATTTTAATGCGCGCACAATCCTCTGTGCGTTTAACACTTTGTCAGCTGTATTTTGTCATTAATGCGACAATATTTATTTCTTAAAAAAAAAAAAACACAATAGCTTAACAGGTACGACTCGTGCCCAGAACGTTAGCAAATTAACACAGCCAAGCACACTATGTCGTCATCGCCCTGTGTACTCTTAAATATATATTTAAAATAATGAACGTGTTGCAGAGACGGTGCAGAAGTCGGGAGGATGTGACGCATGCACTAATGCGATGGGAGAGCTGCTCCTGACACTGGCTTTCATCTCCCGCTCTCTCTGCACTCCTTCCAGCACCTCTCCGTCCCTCCTCCTCCCTGTCATTCCTCTCCCTCCTCCACCTCACCCCCCTCCCGACAGTGACCTTGAAGACTTACCTTAGCTGTATGTTCAGAGGCAGAATTGGGCACTTTGTCAAGCTCCCTTCCCTGTTCCTGCCTTATACAGGGATCACTCTGCCACCCGAGGCACCTACGCAGCTCTCGGCTTGTAAAACAAACGACGGGTACCGGCCACAGCGCGCCCGAGATAAAAGCATGTTTAAAGGACACAGTTTCCAAACAGCTTCGTTTCATTACATCCATCAGTGATTGAGGATAATCCACCTTTAATGCGAAATTGTGATCAGGGGCCTAGATTTCTTCATATCATCCTAGATGAAAGAACAGAGAACAAGCTGTCAGACGCAGTACCCGGTCTTAATGTTTCCCCCCAGTCGTGACATATCCCGCCATCACTTTCTGACAATTTGTTTTAAGTTGCCAACTGAATTTGATTGACACTTGGAAATGAAAGCTTTGGTATTGTTAACGCCGGTGTCAAACTGACCCTGGGCTGGGTAATGATTTTGAAGGTGGGCAGATCCCACACTAGTCACTGGCCATTGGATCACCATCAGATCACCACCAGTTCATAATCCGACCTGAGAAACTGACGTTTGGTTTTTGTCGTGCCCGACGGACTAAAGTTGTCAAAACCTTGTCAAAACATCAGATACTCATGTTTGAAAGTAGTTGCATAATTTAGATTTTGATCTAAGTTATATAACTGTTTGATTTTCTAATGAAGGGCTATTGTAACTTAGGGCTAAAAAAGCAGGCGATGCAATTATGAATACTGTGTGATTAGTGGGATGTCACCTTTAAATGACCTTCAGACTGTAGTGCTGGATATTGCATGAACTGCCATTTTAAAAAAGGTGGAAGGTAATTTGTGACTTCTAGACATGTCCTTTGCAAACTATGTTTCTCTAGAACAAGTCTTAATTCGACACAAATTATGTATTTCAAGAATTTCAGAAGCATTTTTTTGTATCCTGACTCCCACAAGATGGCTGCACACATCAACAGACACTGTGGATGGATGGCATCCTTCTACTTCCTCCCAATGTAAACCCATCCCAATGTAGGAGAAAGGCTGAAAGATGACTTATCAGACCGCAATACAGTTTTTCATTGCTCTGGGGTCTAAGGTTTGTGGTCCTTCCACCAGGTTATCCAGAACTGTGGAGCTCACCACACAGTTTCTGCTGAAATTGCTTCACAGACGTGCCAATTCAGTCCTGTGGTCATTTTGAGGGTGTACTTCTTTGAAGCTTACTAACTATCCTGTTAAGTCTGTTCATCTTTCCTTTTTGGTGAGCTTAGACTTGCAGCCACTGTTCCATGAGTCGTTATGATTTCTGACACATTAAATAAATTTGCAGCTTTGCCACCAACGCCCCTACAATCCTTGGCCTCTTTGGAACTCTGTTCATTGCTTAATGTTGCTTTGAAAAGTCACATATCAAAGTGCTGATTGTCATGCCCATTTTATGGCTGACGTCTTTGTAGCTGCGTTTGTAGTTGTGATTTAGTTAGTTCAAAGTTAAAGTCCCATTTGGCATTTCCATTTTTGTCTCCCCCTTTGTATGTAATGGAAGAGTATGTAGTATATTTAACGTACTTAATCATACGCAAGCACTGTTCACTACTGTGGGAAGCCTATAAAGTGAAATGCACAGAATCGTCCCTGAGCCCACGTCTGCTCATGACAACACGGAATTATAAGCAAAGAAAGTTATATGGAACCCAGGCTGTGTAATCAACTGCACGACGTAAAATTATCTTCTGAAAAAGGATCTCCGAATTATGTTATGTGAAATGAATGCATCAACAGAGAGAAATTAGTCATTCGCCAGCATTCGGAAGATTAATATTGATTAGATGAGTCTTTTAAATAAGCAATTACTGTTAAATCTGGGTGTGAAGGAGAGGCGCCAGAGGATTCCACTGAGATATACTGCTTTTGTATTTATGATTATTATCCTTAGCAACTTTGTAGGGTCCCTAGTAAAAGGGCCTTTTTTTTCTGCTTGTTTTACAAGGCTAACGACCTTAGCATTGTCACATGTTAAGGAGAGAATCGGTCATGTCTTGCGGCCACATTGGAGGACAGACCCACAGTCCTTTGGGGATGAACCTTCAGTGTGGTGGAATAGGTTACCTGGCTACACAGAGCTCAGAGGTGGAAAGTTCAGGTCCAGAAAGTAAAAATCCAGGCCAAGATTTTGTTTCAACCGACCAGTTGAGTACTCTGTGACTGTGACGCTTTATGCTCAGTCGGTTGGTTGAAACAAAATCTTGGTCTGGATTTTTACTTTCTGGTCCTCTGACGGAGCTCATAAATAGCACTCCTCCTTGCCTCACCGTGATAGGTGTGTGGGGTGGGCTCCCACATCACCTGCGCCTGCCTCTCCTGCTTGAGGCCGCAATGGCAGAGAGCGGGGCCCGAGTCACTCGTGTGCCCCCAGAAGCAGCTCACCTCTTGCATATGCTAATGAACCGTGTAAAACCAAGATGAAGGTAATGCGATGAAATGGAGCCCTGGGCCATGGCGGGTTTGTGTTTCATCACACACTGAGGCCACTAATTAGGAAGGACTGTCCTGCAAATAATTATTTAGTGCCGTTGATCTCTGTTTGTCTCAATTTTATTATTTATATACATATATATGTGGATATATATATGGGTCAATATATATATTTTTTGTAGTTTATTTTTTAGCCAAGTCAGAAGTGCATGATGCCTGGGGGTGGGGGTGTTTTTATTATCTGTCATTGCTTAATGTCCTTAAAACATGCAAAAGCAGAAAGAAGAATCACTGAAGGACTCGGCGGTTCGTACAAAGAGCACGCAAATAGAAGAACTTCTATCCATGGTTTTGATCGGGAAAGCATTTTTTAAAAATGCATTTTGGTTCACCTTTTCATAAATGTGTCCTTTTGAAGATCAAATGCAGATCAACCCACCGAGAGAGCAAACCAACCTTCGCGTCTCACGTCACACTTACAGTGTGCCGCCACCGGGTGGCGCTTTATTCAGCGTGAACTGCAGTCGGGGCGTCTGCTTTAATCATTTTATATTTGACAGTGGAAGGCTTCAAGACTATGGGATCAGAATCATTATGTATCCAGAGCAGTTATTATGAGGGCCTCTGAACGAGTGGAAGGAGACTCTCCGAGGCGAGTTCTTATCTTGTCATATTCTAATTCATTATCCAACTGCGCACTCGAAATCGATCCTCTGCGTTGTTGTTCGCCCCGCGCTCTGAAGCAAAGGGGATTTCTAAAAGGTAGCTTTAATTTCATTCAGACAGTAAGGAATTATGTTTAACTGACCTCCAGTTAAAATGTAACGTCTACATCTAATTAGGATAATGGGAGATGCAAGCAGGAAGAGAATGTAATTTAACGAAGGCAGTCAGATCTCACACCCCGGCTCTAATGCAGCGGATCGCGTCTGGCCGCCGCCACGCGGCGCATCTGCAGGGCCGGCTGCATACTGTGGCGACCCCGGCGCTCAAGGTCAGGGGAAGGAAAGGCGGATGTTTTTGCAACCGCCCTCGCACACGACAGGCGACGGGTAAGGCGAGCAGCTGTGCGGCGCGTGGCTAAGCCAATTATGCTACAATTAGCATCTGCTATTTTTAAGCCCACCCCCCCCCCCGACAGAAGAGCCGTCTTCACATCGGCCTTTCTCTCTGTCGGGCGAATGTGCGCCGTGCACAGCTTACGTGTGACTCATCCTCCTTCCCCAGCGAGGCAGAGGAGAAATTTTGTGGACCGGAGCGGTTGCAGCGAGGATGGTCACGTGACCGGCCTTTTACACCCGCATGCAGGTTTATGGGCTTGAGCTCCATGCGAATGTGGTCTTTGCAATATATATAAAGCGCTTGTCTGGGAGCTGGGGTGGAATACCAATGGTGGGGTACCACGTGGCCCTGGCTGAGCTCAGCGCGCTTGGCTCCTTGTAGCATTGGCAGGCATTTTAGCAGAACATCGGGAGCGAACTGCTGGAGAGGGGAAAACAGCCCCGGACTGCAGCAGCTGCCTCCATCTGGCTGCTGGAGGTGAGGTGGAATCAAAAGTGTCTGCCTCTCTCTTTCCCTGTCTCTCTCTCTCTCTCTGTCTCTCTGTCTCTCCCTCCCTCCCTCTCTCTCCTGCCTAGGGGTTGAACATGGGCTAAGACCCTGAAACACTATGAAATTTAACATTTGTTCTGTTATCACCTGGCGACCCACCTGTGTCACCGAGCTGCTGGGGCAGGACGCTAGCCTGGCCTGTGTGTCTGCACTGGCGTGTCTGCTCTTTGCAGCACAGGCCGTTTTTTTCCAAGACACTCGGCTCGAGTCTGTCGCGGGTGAATGACAGGCCGTGAGAGCACAGAAGGTCGTTTTCACATCGAGGGATCTGGTGGTCTAGGAGTGGAGAGGGATATACATCCTGGAAAAGACCGTAAGAATGGAGACACTGATATGTTTCCCAGAACGAGCTTTGCTGGATAGAGTCACTGATACTGATTCCATTGTTTTCCTCATACTGTGAAGATCAAATGAGACTGCAGTGAGGGAATCTGTTGGACATTGGAGGGGGTGGAGTCAAAGGTAGAAGGCAATCTAGCCCAGTCTGCCTCTGCCGCCAGGCCAGGGTGAGGGCAGTGATAGCCTGCTGAGTCAAATTCCTGCAGAAATAAGGTGCAGATCCACGGGCTGCCTTACCTAGCACAGAGGTCCCCCAGCCCTCCCCAGATGTGCAGCTCTGGGCCCCCCCTGAACACCCCACACCCTTGAACCTTTCAGTACAGGTGCCGATTCTATGGGTTTCAGTCTTTTCCTGTTAGATCCCCATCCCTAACTGTGGGATCCTTGTCGACGGCCTCCAATAAACAGGATCATTCTGTGTACACTTCCCCGGTACCACGGCACGGAGGGGCCCTGCCCTGGCCTGGGCATCACTGCGAGGTTCCAGGAAATTTCTGATTCAAGTTTATTTGTACAGGGAGACTAAGTATACAAAAGCACTTTTTCACCAATACTCCAGGGCTTTAACTAGAGTCTTTTTTTTCTCTCCTTCCTTTTCAATGAATGAGCAATTAGAGGCTATATCAATTAGCGTGTGTTGTTTCAGTCCCTAGCCTCATTCTAAACAGATTGTTTTGTTAGCATTCCGTGCTACGTGATTTATTTTTTCTGGTGTTTGCGGAGAGTCAGCTAATGGTTTAATTTGTAACGATGCAATCTTACAATTATAAAAGTTGGAGGCCTGGTTCTGGGGCGGCATGTCTGCTGTGATAAGAGTGTGAAAGTAAAACCCTGTTCCTGATCATGAGTGCCTGTTCGCTGGAAAGTAATCTTCGCTTCTTTTTATTGGGCAAATGGCGCCAGATGGGAAATTGTCAGTGGGGAGGTTGTTCTGATACGGGACTCTGTTCCCCGGCGGGGTGCAGGCTCACACGGTCAACGTTTGCCATCAGGGTGATATTTCAACCTGAGTCTCATTCCTCTGACCCAGGGTCAGTGTGATGGTGCTGTAGAGAGGAGAAGCTGGCGGGGGGGGCATGCACGGCACTTGTTTGGGCTGTCTGCACCGGCGCTGTCCACCAAAATAGCTGGCTCAAAGGGAGACGTGGGGGAAGGGGCATAAACTGTACTCTGGCTGGCTGTGGTGTAAGGCACAGGAAGTCACATGATGTCCAGCAAAAGTGCCACTATGACACATGTGCAGTGCGAGAATCTCACTACTCATGGAGGTGATCTCAAATTAGCAAGGCCAAAATGACGAGACTGGTGGCAAAGAGCAGTGTGCCACTTCTACCATTTGATGATTTTAATGGTAAGACTTGGCCTACTGCAGTGCTGGATAGTCCAGGTCCAGAAAGTACAAATCCAGACTAAGATTTTGTTTCAACCAGCCAACTGAGTATAAAGCGTCACAGTCACAGAGTACTCAACTGGTTGGTTGAAAGAAAATCTTGGTCTGGATTTTTACCTTCTGGACCAGAGCTATCTACCGCTGGTCTACTGGCTCCATTAACCGAGGGTAGCTAACAACACAGCTAATTAACACAGCTGGATCATTGCTACCATGCAGGCCTTTATTTGTCCCTAGTGAACATATCGGCTAAATGTCCAATTCTTAGAAGTGGTGTTACTTTGTTTTCATATTGAATTACAAACAAATGGACCTCAAGGTCAATTTTAAGTTCACTGTTTCGGTCTGTGTGAATTTTGCAACAAAAATCATTCAATTTATTGTTTATTTATTATTAAAAAATCCAAATGTTTCCATTCTCTGATTGTTGAAATGTTATATAATTGCAGTGTTTTAAGTGTAACAATTGTGGTTATAGTAGGTATTGGATTTGTAGGTTCTTGCTGTATCCTCGATATCACTTTCCATCATATTAATCTGCTATAATGTCCCTTTTAAATAACAATAGCCAGTCTCTTTATGACAGTTTCCTCTGGGAACTGACATGATTTATGGTGTAAAAACAACAGCACAAAGACCAGTAAGCATTACCAATGAGTTTCAATGAGTTCTGTGATGTTTTGCAGTTTTAGTTGGTCTTACTCTATCGCCATCCACCTTGTTAGGTAAAATTATAGAAATTAATAATGCAGTGTCAAAATTTAAAAAATTTCAGGATTAGGTTGAAGGTTTCAACGTTAGATGAGCACACTGTCGTAACTTCACTAAGCACTGGTTAACTTAAGCTCTCTGTTTCCTCGGAGTGAATCTTCCTCCAACTTTGACCCAGAAGTCCACACATTTATGATTTTGTGACAAAAGAAAGCTAATATAATATTTTAAGAATTTTACAATTTAACATTTCATTAATATATTAAAACACATTTAATCGGAACAAGAAAAGACACTGTATTAGGAACAACTCAGCTAGCTAATCAACATATCTAACTGGGTTGCAACTGGTGCATCGATCCTGTTGCATCATCTGAAATATTGTTACACTTAATTTTTAAATGTAAAAACATTAGGTAACGCTTTACATTAACTGCACCTTCATAATGCCTTTATAATGCATTCATAGAAGATTCATAAGCAGCATGTAAGTATACCTTAACATCCTAACATACCTTAACAGCTATAATATACTTTAATAACAAACATTATATGATTATACAATTATAATGTTTGTTATTGTATAATTAAATTTTTTTATTTTTGCTTATTATTAATGTATATTAAAGCTGTTATGGCATGTTAGGATGTTAAGGTGTTCTTACTTGCTGCTTCTGAATGTTTTTTGCAGTTAATCGATAAATGATGACATGTGAAACACCCAGACACATGCATACTGTGTTCTATGTTTTCTACCAAGGCCGTGGTGCATATAATCCATGTTTTATTAAAAGCAGCTTCAGTGAACAGCCTTGGATTCCTATAGCTTACTATAGAGAGATTTGCAGCAAGACAGTGTCTCACGTTTACGCAGATGCTGGCCGGTATGTTTACGAACTGCAAACTGCTGAAAGTGACCTCCACGATAAAGTGGCAGAAGGGGACTGGTGTCGACGTTTCGCCAACGCTATAACCCCCTTTTACTTTGGTTCCCCCTCTCCCATTTAAGTAACTTTTACTCTGCTTCTGACTAACTCATCATGCTCCAACTTAATAATAAAGTTTGTCACATTGTAAATTTTACAGCCTGCTGTTCGTGTCCCACGTGAGAGCGGTTATTGGATTTGGGGGTGCTATGCTGGGCCGTGAGGTCCCAGGTAACAGTTTAATGCTCCCGACAGGCTCTGGGACTTCAGCGATCAATTCGGCGAAACGCTCCGTTTGCGAAGTTTCACTCGGGTCTCCAGAACAATAAGCCCGGATATTAAAATAAGCTCTCTGAGCGTCGCCCAACAACACAATTAAAATGGTAGAAATGGTCAAACATAGTGGTAAGCAACATATACAGGTAAGCGTGGGGGTGGGGGGCACCCGGGAGGCTGGTCAGGGGACCTCGTAGGTTCCTGCTCCTGGTTTCCATGGTTATATATGTCAGCAAAGGGGCCATAGCACCCCCTGTCTCGCTTGACCAGTACAGTTTGTCTGTCTCTTTTTGGTTACGGTTCATAACTGTTTTGTTTTCCTCATTTAATTGTGCAGTCCACCCCCTCACCCACAACCAGAACAGAGAAGGCTTTATGATAAAACTGTGTGTCTTTGTCCAAAATCCCCACCTCACATGGTCCTGTCTGCCAGCCAAGCCAACTCTCTGACAGCAGCCAATACAGCCGATGTTGAATCAGCGCACTGCATTTACGAAACAAATACAAATAAAAACGTTAGCCAAATGTCGCTCGGGGAACATCATTAAAAAACTCTAACGACAACTCGGTGGGAAAGGTTACGCAATGGTTCACGGTTATCTGGGGTGATGAGTCTAAAGACTGTGACAGCTCCATGGGGTTCCGCATACGCCGTGACTTAGCGTTCTCAAGCAACGAAAAACGGATATCTCCAATCACTTGTTAAGGCTACCTCATGAGTGAAAGGCCCAGAGATTCTGTCTGGCTCATGTGACGGCGTGAGATCGAGGCTCAAACACGTGAGCGCAAGCAGCCAAATCCTGTCAGCAGGGAACTCTGGGATATGTGAACACGTGGCCTGTCAAAATCCAAACATTAGGATTCAAGTGCGACGTGCCTTTCAGGGCTGCAGCTTTGCATTTCACGATTTTCTGTGGAGCACGAGGATTCAGGAGCATTTTTAAACAGAATTTTAATTCATTCATTTATTCATGGGTTTCAGTGGGTGCACTCTCTTCTAACAAGGGCTGGCAAACAAAATATTCATGCTTGTTTCATTATGGCTGTTTTCTCCCCTCAGTGTGGTGTTAGTAAAGATGCTATAATTTGGTCATGTCCCATCTGTCAGGGGTGGCATCTGAACAAAAGGTTCTAATACTTAAAATGAACTTTTTTTTTTGCATAATGAAAGGGGACAGATTTTTGTTCCCCTTGTGTGTCCTGCTGTACTTTTCTGACATTTTGGGGACTATAAGCTCCGTGTCTGGTACGTGACGTCCTCTGTGTCCGGGCTGTGGGACACCAGGCACACCCCCCCTCTTGTATAAATGGATGAACCCCAAAAACCCACAAGTCATAAATCATGGGACTGGGAGACACGTGTGCCCTGGTTTGCATTGCTGGGGTTCCTGAATTTACAATACTCAAGGTGCAGGGTAGTAATGACTGCTGGGACCCAATGGGGTGGGATGGGACGCCCCTGCTGAGGAACTTATGGAAATTGCCATGGACTGATATTGAGTGACAGGTGACCCTAAGGCAGACAGGGAGTTTATTATACAGGATTCTATCCACCAATAATGTCCCCAGGCCTCTCTCCGTAGGGACCAAACAAAGTGATAGCAGAGGTCATTTCAAGGTCAAACTCATTAATGGTTGTGTACCTGACAGTGTATGCACCATGATGCCAGGGCAACTGAATATTTGGGCTCCACTGGGTGGGGACAGATTGTCAAGGCCTGTCAGCACCAAAGCCGGTGACTGTGTGGCGATGGGACGGAGATAGACATTGTAGAGATGAGAATCTGTGTTAGAAACCTGCAAAAAGAGTATCGCTGTTCGGGAAAACCACATCAAAGGAGAACGTCTGGAACTGGAAGGTCATTTCAAGGTCATTTAATGACCAGTCTGTCAAAGTAAAGTTTGACAGAGAAGAGTTTGCATTGCTATTGTACAAGCTGCAAGTCACGTTTTTATTTTGTATTCCTGCAGACAAAACCATAAGACAAAACCTTTTTGCATGGGGACATAGAAAGAGTGTGGCATTTGTATTTAATAGCCGTGCTGTCTTTTGATTAAGCCAATGCATGGCTCGCATTTTAATGAATGTTTGAGCGAAGCAGGCATAGCGTTTCACTGTAGTTGATGTATATCTATATGGGTGTGTTTTAGTTACTTTCCTGTCATTTTGCTCTCTGCACCTTCAGAGGAGGGGGTCAGGGAACTGCTTTCGAATTCTCCCACATTGGTCATGGCGTCTTCTCTCTGTTTGATTCCCTGCAGGCGAATCCTTCTAATGGCTCAGCAAAGGCCTTGTTTTGAAGGATACCCTGCATCAGTTGCAACTTATAGATTTGTCTGATTAATGCGTGTGAAACGGGGGTGTGTGTGTGTGTGTGCGCACGGCAGAGAACACACCTGCTTGTGCTGAATTTGAGCCTTCATCTGCCTCACAGTGGTCCCCCGTCGTCCTTGGGAAGACCCAGCCAAGGTCAGTGGACCGGCAGCCAAATGGTGCAGATGACAGTGTGTGTAATTAGGTAACAGGACTGGGTGACCCAGCTCTTCCTCACTGCCACCCTGGTGCATCCAGAGATGCCTCCCAGCCCCCTCTCTCCTGCCTCAGGGCAAAAAGCCCCTCTGTCAAGACCTCTTCCTGCTGTCCACTGCATTGTGCTAATCCAGAGAGAGTATTCCCTTGCCTCCTTCATGGTCGCTGGTGAAATAAAGGTGTTGTTGGCTGTTACAGCTTCTGAGCCTCATGTGCTTGGAGGGAAAACTGCAATCAGATGGCCTTTACATTCTGGGATCTCTTTCCAGGGGAAGCACTTAACTTATCCTTTGTTTCTCCTCTTTTTCCCATGTCTTTCTTGGATCGCAATGATTCGGCTCCAGGTAAGAAATAAAGTTTCATTCTGGCACGTACTAAAGTGCGTTCAAGAAGTGCTCTCCCTCCGACTGACTCAAATGACTTTTTGTCTCTGAGAATTTTCTATTATGAATCATAATCTGTGAAGTCTTCCATCCTTTCTTTACGGGAGCTCAAAAGCTTTTGGGGGGGGGGGGCGGGGGGTCTCCCGCCGCCAACAACCGTAAGGCCCGTCGTCAGACTTGTAAGGCATGTGGATGAAACAATGGCTGCTGTCTGGAAACGTCGTGAGCGTGGCACTCTGAGGTGCATGATGGGAGCCCATTTTCATGTGGGGTGTTTTATTTTTTGCGCAACTAAGCAGTAACGCCTGTACTGTGCAGATCGGTGCCGACTTGGCAGAGGGGCCCGTGTGCGGCCTGCTGTGACACCCACCGCCTGTCCTCCAGGTGGGGCAATAGTCCGCCAGGCCCTGCAGCTGAGCTTTGACCCGCGGGCAGGGCTGGCAGTGGGGGGCGTGGCAGGGTCTGCCTCCAGCTTGTACGCGCCAGGTGCTCATGGTACCAGGACGACCGTATGTCCTCTGATTGGCCGGCGGGGTGCCCTCGTCTGCCTGGAGTTGGACGGTGCGCTCTGTGCTGTTTCTTAGGGCTTAGTAACCTTCCTGACTTCAGAGCAGATTCCTGGAAAAAGAAAATCGTTTTGTCCTTGTCCTCTGTGTTTCTGTATGACCTTACTTACAGCGTATGAACGGTAAGTTGTATTGATAGTAGGGGAGAATGGGGACAATTGTTGTTGTTGAATCGAATCTGGTATCCATTTACTCATTAGTCTGTGTACTTTTAGCATGACATGTTTCATAAGTAACAGAGTTGTTGCTGGGAGTTCTAAGCTAGCAGAAGTGGAGGGGCATATCGCCGGGGTTAGTTGTTGAAGTGGATTAAAAATCCCCGTTCAGCAGCTGTCCCCAATCTCTCCATTCGGATGCAGGGTTGGTGGCTTTGTCAGTGCCTGGTCAGCTGCTTCAGGTTTGGTTTAGAGACAAATGCAGGTAACACAGAGCTTTGCTGCTTCTTACGACAGCCTGGATGGATTACACTGTACCTGCTTGCTGGTTATTAATGTGGCACAACCCTCACCCAGCTATAATCGATATCGGTGATCGATAGGAGTTCTTATAAAAGCCAACGCTCAGAGGTTCTTAAAAAACCCCCCGTGATGTTATTGGCCCGTGGCCAGTCTGGGGCTGGAAAATGGCAGAAGCGTTTCGCCGTTATGGAACCAAAGAATGCAACGTCATCCTCGTCCAGTGGCATTAATCCAAGCAGGGTCTCTCTAAGGAATGGCGTTTCCAGGGCGCCGGCACCTCCTGCTGATGTGGGAGGCTCGCGGGGGCCAACCCCAGGAGGCGAAGGGGCCGCATACACTTATTTCAGTGTGCAGGGCGAGATCGATACTGGTGAGACATCCCGGAGGACGGACAGGATGGTGTGCAACCCCGGGTCATGCCGTGATGGATTATTCTGTGTGCGGCTGGAAGAGATGCAGGCCCATGTTTCTGCAGCGCTGCTCCGGTTCTGTGTCTTGATATCCCTCCCTCTTGTCCTGCTGCACGGGCACCAGTCTCCACGGCTACCGCTAAAGCTGCTCCGGACTCAATCTTAATTATAGACAGCTGCATGTCGCTCGATTAGATTAGACGGAGCGCTGACGGGCAGGCGAATCTCACGGCGTAGGAGAATCCAGCGGGTAGAGGGTGTCGCTTTGCGACGATGCGCCGCTGGTTTGCTGCTTGCACGGCTCCTCCTCGCTCCCTCCCCCCACGCCCTGCAATGACGGGCTTCACGGAGGAGCGAGGCCCTGCTGTCACCTCAGGGAGCGTCAGGGCCGTGAGCGTGGAGGAGGCTCGCTTGCTTCGGTACACGGTGCACTTACTCCTCTGTGGTCGATATGCATGAAGCAGGTAGCCAATGCTCTCAGCTGTGCCTTCGCTGCGCGGACAGCCTTGTCTCCCGCTGAACATTAGAAGGGAAAACTAGGCATTACAGCGAGGCTGGCGACCCTGTCTGGGCACGTCTATATTTCTGTGACGTCCAGAGGTGATAATGGGGCCCCTCTAAGGACCAGCAGGGCCTGAGCGGTAAGCGATAACCTCCGGCAGCCATGTCACTCTCGCCGAGACTCAGGATCGATCTAGATTTAAGATAAATCTTGAGGAAGACCTACAGATATTAAAGTGCCATAGATTTATTAGCCGGACGGAGCGTTTGCATCACCCCGCGCCCCCGCTAAAAATCTGTCAGCACCCCGGGGGACACACGACCCAAACAGCTGCTCTATATTCCAGGAGAGGGCGTCAGAAAAGCGGCCTAACAACATTAAGGCTCCGTGGGGGCCCCAGCCCATAATGAGCACCGGTACCAGCGTGCCTGGCGACTGAGAGGTGGGCCTGCCTCATTTGCAGTTTATCTCTTCTGTTTTTGAAGCGGGGGATGCGTCATTTGATGAAGCTGGCTGGGGGGGGGAAAAGGGGTGCTGGAGATGGGGGTTCGGCGTGCAGAGAGGCGTTTCCTCCATTACCAGAATGAAGAAGACAGATGGAGAGCGCCAGCCAGTTATTTGTGGATCTGTACAGATTTATGGGATGTAAGGCGAGAGATGAGCAGAGTGGAAAAGAAGCTGAAGGAGGCGTGGAACAAGCTACAGGAAGGGGGGCAGGGGGGGTCGCCCGTGCGGGGGCTTCCGTGGCAAATCCTCGATGGCTGCGAGCATCTTGATGGGATCTCTCCACAGCGCAGCGCCACGTGCGATGCGGCGGAAGAGCGTGGCGTCCTTGCCTTCACATTGAACTCGGCTTCATCCCCCCGAGGACCCCGTGGCTGTCTCTCACATCGCCTGATTGGCATGTTCACAGGCTCCCTGCAAATCCTCTCTCCATCCTCTTCACGTCTTTCCATTTTTTTTTTTTTCCCATAGCCTCCCTTTTTCTTGTCTCGTCTTCCATGAGAGAAGAACAGGGAGATAAACAGCAGTGGGGTTTGATGTAGATGGGGAGGGGGGAAGAAAAAAAAAACCTCTTTACAAAAGAAGATTGTTCTAGATTCAAAGAGATTGCAGGGTTTGAATTTCTCAGCTGATTATACAGTTTAATATTAGACTGAGTTTCTGTCAGGGAATCACAGTCTGGGGAAGCCATCACACACCTAAAAAGATTCAAGGCGGTTTAAACCATTTTCGAAAACATCAGGAGACCTCATAGGGGCCTCAAAACAGTTGAAAGAAATTAAATAAAGGGATATACTGAAACACGGTATGCAATATGGAAAGGTGTCAAAAAAGTCAACCAGAAACGGCTTCACTCAGCCAGACATGATATTTGGGTATCGGATATCAGACCCACATCACTGTCTGAAACCTGCGCAGGATGCATCAGAATCAATGCCTGTTTGTGGTCGCAAGAGCTCAGATGAATGTGGAATTTATTTCAGGCTCTGTGAGAAAAGGATGAGAGCTCTTCCTTCGCATCACCATCCCGTCTCTTTGGGTCCGGCTCAGTGTTTTGGCCGTTCTCAAGGTGAAGGCGAGAGGTGGGTGGGGGTGCCACAGGGACAGGAGGCTAGGCCGTCGCGCTACAGACATCCCGATTTTGCTGAGTTCCATGTGTTCCTGGGTCAACAAGGGAGGAGCTTGTGTTTCACTTCGTTAACCAATCACAGTCTTCATTGCGTGACATCACCGCATTATTAATTATTAAAACCAGTGCTTTCTGTTAAGCGGCAAGGTGCACAAATTTCTAAACTGTTTATGGTGTATCCTTTTTGTTAAGGGACATGTCATTGATAGGAAACATAGTAACATGCTTACCCGCATACGCTGTACAGAGTAATGTAAGGCAAAGAAGTTTGGCCACATACAGCCCCCAGTTCATTGGCTGAAAGCCTTGAGTTTGAAAATGAGAAAAGACCAGACCAATGTGATGATGTCATACAATGAAGTATTGGTTAAACACAAGGCCCCTCCCTTGTTGACCCAGGTACACGTCAAACTTGGCAAAATCAGTACGTGTGTCTCGTTACAGGCAGTTAAAAGCGGAAATATTGTGGCCGTGAACGGCATGATGGATCAGGAGCAGGCAGGGAAACCGGGGGAACACAGGAGGAATATGCATGCGTCACAGGGATGCACCAGAGCAGCACCGGGCCCACTTTATCTCCGTACCGTCTGGAAAAAATAACACGCGGGCCCTAGAATAGGAATCGCAGAAATGATTCATAACAGGGTCGCGCCGTGCTTAGCAGAGGGGGAGCCCCTGCTTCACTCCAGTCTCTTTCATTTCTCCCTGTTTCTTTTACCTGTTGTTGATGGTATAATCTGCCCCCCCCACCCCCAGGGTCGCTTGGCTCAGCTTTTCACTTGCTTGACGTCAGAGTTTGCAGGCGGTGGTGATTTAGCGGGGGCAGAGTGCTCTGGGGGCCCGGGCTGCACAATGGACACACCACAGTGCTGACGCTGTCCCGAGGGCCATGGAGGGGGGGGGGCACATTATAGATACAATAAAAGGCAAGGGAAAAGGTGAAGGTGAGGCTTTTCTTTGTGTTGTGAGAAGGCGAGGGATGTGGCAGTATGTGTGTGTGTGGGGGGGTGGGGGCGGGTTGGGATATCACAGGAGGGAACTGAGAAGGGAGACACGGGGGGGGGGGGCAGATACAGGGGTGGAGGCAAATGAGCCTCGAAAGGTTCGAGAAGAGAGGAGATGGGGTGGCCAGTCCTGGTGAGGTGGGTCGATAAACTGTGCCTTTTATCACCTATGAGGAGCTTGTGAATAGATGGGGGGAGGGGCTTCGGGGTTCACCAGAGAGAGCAGTCCTCCCCCCCCCCAGGTCTCTGCACAGGAGGCGGCCTTGGAGAGCGACTAGGAGCTAAAAACAAGCCTGCATCACGCCATATTTTTCAAAATAGTAACTCCAGCCGGACCGCCTGTTTCTCACCCGCCCGGGGAGTCTGGCACGGCGTGGGCAGTGCTGGGGGGGTCCGAATGAAGCCCACCAAAGCGTGCCCTGGGTGTGGTGGCTACCCGCCCCCTCTCCAAGCTTGACAGTGTTCGCATGCTTTTCCAGCCTTAGTAACGGCGTCCTGCGTGCTTTCGTGGGCACGCACGTGTGCGTAATTACAAATCAATTAATGTTTAGCCGGCCGCGCTCCTGTGAGGACTGACACGAGCCGGAATGAAAGGGAGCCGCCGAAACAGGAAGTTTATTGTTGCATGAGCACCCCCAGAGATTGCAAACTAAATTAACCAGCAAACAAATAAATAACATATTAGTCAGAAAAGCAGGGAGGAATGGGGGTGGGCAGGGTGACGATAATTGCATTTATTTTTCAGAGTTATTTTCTAGTCTGTGGGGGGGGGCAGTCAAAACAGCCCCCCTCTCCCCTGCTCACTGACTCGATCCTGTCTTTTGATTCTCTCCTGGCTAGCTAATTATGACAATCACAGGAGAGATGGCAAACAGAGCCATAAACACGTTTGGAGGAGACAGAACAAAGCGCGGGTGGATAAAAGAGAGGAAGGAAGTCGTAATTACCGAGTCCGCAGATACCGCGGCGGATTAACCGCCACCAGCCGCCCTGCTCGCCGCCGACCGGCCAAGGCACGCCATAACGCGGCCGGGGGCCGGCAGTCGCGCGGATCGCTGCCACCCGGTCGCTGTTGCTGTGATGGCGTCTGCTAACGACCTTCCTCGTGCCTGATCAGTCTATGTGTGTTTCTGATCGGGAGTTTCCCATCTTGGTCTATGGAGGGACACAAAATGGCACAGCATAAACACTCCTCTCTCTCTCCCTCCCTTTTTCAGGGACTATTTTAATCAGTGTTTTTTGTCCCCTTTTGGTTATGACTGTTAAGGTTGCAGGAGTTTATGGTGCCGGGCTCAAAAGCAGGGAGCAGATGGAGTACTGATACCAGCTGCTGCCATCATGGACCATGCTCAGAGGTGTCACAAATCATTTAGCTGCCCCCCCATCCCATTCACCCTCTCATTTGCCATTTCGTTACCCCCCCCCCGCCCAAGAATAGCTTTTTTCATCTTCCCTCCCTCACATTCCTACACTGTCCCACACCACCCCTCCTCAAAGACTCCCATCCTGCCTCTCTGTGGGGGTGGCAAACTGGGGGAGGAGCCTTAAAAGGCTGAGATGGAAGAAGAAATAGCAAAGTTTGTCCTGTCTATCGTTTAATGAGGACGTGTGGACAACGCTGCTCCTTCAGCGGCCAGCAGTGTAGTCTGCATGGTACGTTGACCTGGTTACTGGTTACTAGTTCACCTCCCTGTCGCCTGTGCACGGTCAGGCACCAGTATCTCCCCGGGTGAGTAAATGGACACTGTGTCAGAAGTGACAGTAAAGCTTCATAAGTGATAAAAATTTCAAAAACGTTAAGCTTCTGAATGTTAAGCACTGAAAATACTGGCATATACATTAGTTGTTTGTCTCTTTTGGAATATGAATAAAAATGAGAAGGGGCATTTCATTCTAACGTTCTGACGTTACAGAGGAGTAACAGAGATAAGGGATACATGAGTATTAGCCTCCACAATGCCCCCCTACAGACAGGATAAATGATTGCAAACAATGAGCAGGCAACAACATCCAGGCGAACATTAACATTAACATGATTCAGTGTAAAGAGCGACAGCTGCCCTCAGAAACTACAAGATATTAGGAGGCAGCAGAACAGCCCAGCGATTACTACGAACAGGACATGAAAGACCACAGCCAGGCAAACGTAGACTCTCCCACTTTTTCAAATGTCAGTCTCACCCATGCAGACATCAAACCCTCAGGTTGGAGTTACTTGGAAATACCACAGCTGGTAAAGCCCACGTCTGATTCTCTATTCATTCCTGGTGGGTCCCGCAAAGAACACAGAGCAGGAAATCTCTGGGATTTGATAGCCTTTGTGCAGCTGTAGTTTTAATGGATGCTGACAGGGAAAGCTGGATTTTTTTTTGGGGGGGGGGCGTGATGTGTAATGATTCCCCGTTCAAATCCTGGCAGAGCCCATGGCCTCCCATCCTTGGCTCCGGGTATCCTGGATGCCTCAGACAGAGAGGAGGCTGTTCTCCATGGCCTGGGCTGTCATGTGACATTCAAACTGGGGTCACATTCAGGATCTCTGCTCGACTTTAGCCTCCTGGAGGGAGTGTGGTTTGCACACAGCGGTATTATTGCATTACACTAGTCTCCCGTAGACACAAGGATACAGACAGGGTTTAAATTAGCATACTGTACTCCGGGCCAGTGTCAGTAACTGGCCCCTCCCAGTTTGGGGCTGTCTTGCAGAGTAACACTTCTGTGAGTGTCAGGCAGCCCAAATACTGGGGACAGGTGTGCTGAAGTACCTCAGTGGAAAGAGTGCGCAGCTGTATTTTGGAAAAGGGCGGCAGTGGAAATTCCAGGCCCAGAAAGTAAAAATCCAGACCGTGATTTTGTTTCAACCAACCAGTTGAGCATAAAGAGTACTCAGCTGATTGATTGAAACAAAATCACGGTCTGGATTTTTACTTTCTGGACCTGAAATTTCCACCTCTGAAACATGGTTTCCAGTATATTCCAGAGTAGAGTAACAGAGAAGAATTTCAAGTAAACAATCTGTCTGCTGGCTCCCACAGTAAGGATCTGGGTTTGATCCCCTCCACGCCCCGACCGCGCTGGGCCTTTCGCCCTCTCTGGGTTTATCTCCTCTTGTTCATCTCCCCGTGAGACTTTCCTCCTGTTTTTCTAGCCGTTGATGGCAGAGGCTCAGTGTGTAGCACTGTGACCTCACACCTCCAGGAAGTGTGTTTCATTCCCACTCCCAGCTGTGCGTGTGGAGTTTGTGTCCTCCCTGCACTGCCACCCCCTCACCCCCTCACCCCCACCCCATAGTTACGTGGATTTCTGTCACTAAATTAGCTTTACCATGTGCACTGTGATGGACTGGCATCCCATCCAGGGCACTTCCTACCACATGCCCCAGTGGTTCCTGGGATAGGCTCCTGGCTGACCGCGACACTTTGCTGGAAAAGCTGTTAGAATTGGATGGATGGCGCTCTGTGATTTTATTCTCGTTACCTTACCGTTCTTTAACACGTGTCACCGTGACGCCTGCTGTCAGCCGCAGGCTAATCGCTGGAACGGGCCGCACTCCACTCTCCTCCAGGCACGTCATGTCACTCGCTGAGGCCTCTGGCGAGAGGAGGCGGTTAGCTAGCGGTGTGTACGTCGGAGGAAAGAGAGCAGAAGGCTCCTCTTCGTCCTTCCCCGGGTGGTCGTGGGTCAAGGGGGGAGTGGATGCAAGCAATGGGTAATCAACGATTCAAAATTAAGAGGAAAAGCTGAACGAACACGGAGCTAAGACCCTGTAATGCATTTAGCTTCGTACCTGATGCTTATCCAAAGTAGCTTCCAGTTTTATAGCAGCATATTTACTGGGGAAACCGAAGGGTACAGCAGTGGGTTCCCCCATCAGGATGTGCCTAAATCAATCTGACATCAATCCGTAGACACAGACGTCAGCTGCATGTTGCCATGACCTGTTTTTTTTTTTATTTTCCGTGGAAGCAAGCGGTTCAATCAAAGTCGGCTGTTTGCAGACGCTGTGCCGTGCCGAGATCCTGCGGCTCTTCCAGCGTCGCGCGCAAAGCCAGTTGGAGACATGATGATTGAAAGAGTTGTGCTGAAGGTCACGATGAAGGTCTTCAGAGACAGAGGGGTGGGGAGAACGAACTGGATATGTGACGACGATCCTCTCTCATTACCTTTTTTGTATTTTTTCACTCTATATCTGCAGCCTCAAAACACGTAGACTGAATGGTGGGGGACAGAATAGCCCATAGCAGGCAGCCACTGAGGCCCCACCCACTCAAACAGTCACATGATGGGCTGGAGGTCAGCCTGACCTTCAACAGTTGTGGTCAAACTTAAGTTTTTACAGATGCAAGAGGCCTAAGGTTTTATTATTTTGGGAGTGTTTTCTTAGGAGATAAAATTCATTTTTAATTATATTTTGTAGCTGCAGAGCTTGAATTTGTTGCCTTTAATCCCGTTATACAGGTGGATATTTTTACTGAAACAATTTACCTGGCATATAATAGCGGTCTCCCCCCAGGACACGAAGCAGCAGTCTGTCGGGGCTTGTGTCCAGCTACGCCACCTGCCGCCCCACCACAGAACAGTATTTCCCCCCGAACTGTAGCACAGGCGAGCGATCTGAACAGGTGTGTAATGAGACAGCTCCTTCAGGCTCTCCATCAGATCCGAATATGACTTCGCCCCCATCTCGCCATGCGAGGGAAATTACAGATTTGAAGTGACGGCCGCGATGGATTCGTCCTGATGATTTGCGGTTTCCGATGGGACTCTGTCGTCCTTTACGGTGCCGTTGGGGATATAATTCATACGCTTCCGTCCTTAAAGGGACACATGGGCGGACAGACTGTAGGACCGCGATCGGCCACATAAATGACGGGGAGCCAGTGAAAGGAATGTCATGCAAGCTGCTTGCAGCTCCATTAATAATAAATTACGATTGTATGACACAGCTAGGAGATCAGAGGGTAAGAAAAGAAGCCGGAGGCAGAGATTCCGCCATTTACCGTCTGTCATGGCGGATGCTTCTCCTTTAATTGCTGAGAGCTATAATTTGGAAGGAAACAACTTTTTGTGAGTGACGTTCTCTTGACGATCCCCGTGCAAAAACGAGTCCCCAGTCGCTGGTTAGTTATTATTAATGTTTTGTTTTCATTTTTTTGTATTTATAACTTGCCTGTTTTTTTGCTTTAAAGTTTGATAACGATTGAAAGACAGCCAGGGAGCCCCCGGTGGGATTTCCAGCGTGCTTTTTTTTGCCAGGCAGTGTGACGGGAATGGAGCGCAGCGCCGACATGCTCAGAAGAAAACACCATGATGCAACCATGAGCGACGATACGATAAAAAAAAAAAATCACACGGCATATTTAAAAAATAAAATAAAAAAAAGAAATGGCACACAGACACGGCATGTGTTTTACGGCGGAGCGTGACGGGGGGGGGGGATTCAAAACGCCACAGTTCCGGCGAGAAGGCCAGGACACTGAGGACGCGCCTTTGAGAGGGTGGCAGGCCGCCCCCTCCGCACGCACTTCCCCCAGGGCTCAAGGTACACAGCAGACGGGACGGGCAATACGCGTCACTCCCCATTCCGGAACACACAGCTAAAAATGGAACAGAGCGGGGGACACGTGTACATCAGAACGCGGCGAACGGCTCTTAATGCAGAGGGAGTGTGGGGATTTGGAATGAGCTTTCGAGTGCTGCAGTGGGGGCACAATCTTCAAAGTGCACGCAAGATACGATTCCGCTAACACTCAGGTACTGAAGGCGCTCTCGTCTGTAGTGTTGCCAGCGTCCTTCAGGATAACGCTGCGTGGTGATTCGGCTCGTCGGGGTTGCGCGCATGGAAGCTCCTCCTGACCCTGTCTTCCTCTCTGACGTGGTCCTCCATCTCTGTCTGCCATCACGTCAGGTCTGCATGCCGGAGACGGGACCAGAGAAGCCTTCAAAACAAAGAGAGCCAGGCTGTTAGCTGGTCGTCCAAAATACCCCCCTCAACCCCGCTTTGCCTCAGAAATTCCGAGACCCCGCAGTTTTCAGCCGACCTGCACTTGAACTGACTTCTGTTTGTGACGGAGGGCCGAAGGACTTCCTGCGCAGCGTTCCAGGCCTTAGCGCGCTCTGCCCGCTGCACGGCCCGCTCTCTGCGGCCTCATTAAGTCGCCTCCATTGCTCGCCAGCCACGGCATGCCGGTGTGCGTGCGTGAACTAGCGTGTTACTGGGCCAGTACTTGCACGTTTCCCTAAGGTGTCATTAAAGGCAGCATGATCCTGTGATGAGCTTTTTGGCGAATCTTGGCAAGTTCGCACGGTGCTTTCTGACGCCCGCCCCTTTTCCGAGGGGTCTGTTGGATCTCTTACGCCTCCTCTGTCCCTCCTTAGCTTTGCTGTGATCCAGCTCCTGGCTCCTGTCTCAGTCATGAAAACAGGCAGGATCTTCGCCACCACGGAGAGAACACGTAAACCGCCCTTGGCGTTTGGATGGCAGTTAGCATGCAGATGCAGCGATGTATCCGGCACGCCGCACCCCGGGATAGACCACGCACCCCTCACTCTGAACAGGCCTGGCCGCTGGCCGCTAGCTTCCCGCTACCCCGCTCTGTACGGCCGGTGTGAAGGAATGCGTGCACCGCTATCTGTGTCTTAATTGGACGGGGGCCGGAGCCTGGGGTTAGAGCACCTGCTCCTCTTTCAGGAGCTGCTCTGTCCAAAATAAAAGCTGAATTTGGTGGTGGTGGGGTGGGGGGCTCCTGCATGATCAGGCAGCGCCCCCTACGGTCAGATTTAGTTAAAGGAGAAAAAGAAGATCTACTGTAGGCCAATCTCAGTTCTGTGTGTGTGTGTGTGTGCGTGCGCGCGCTACATGCTAGCTTGCACACTTCCTGCACTGTGTGAACACTCTCACATTCCCAGCCTGATCCCATGGCTGCCAGAGGTTAAAGATGGTCTATGTTCCCTCTCTGTCTCACTTTACAGCAATTATGCAGCATAACTTAAAACCAGTTGGCACTTCGATCCTGTTTATTGGGGTATAAATTAAGCGAGGAACCCAAAAAAGGCTGCGAAATCTCTCTATCTGTCAGAGAAATCATTAATAAAATAACAGCATATTTGCAAAGCGGCGTTTTTGTTTTGCCTCTGCCACGACTTTAAAGGCGCTGTGCTCTTCTAAGGAAAGACAATAAGCACAAATAAAGCCCTGGGTCACAGAGGGTTGTTGGGTAGATAACGCACGCATGTATTTTTATTGTCCTCAGGTATAAAGAATGCATGTGGGGGTGTCCCAAGGGATCAGGGTACTGTGCTGGTAAATTCTTTGGTGTATGCCTAGTTAATATTTCATGGAGGGGGAGGGTGGGCTGCCGATGGATACCAGGCTGCTGGATGTCCACCATCTCCGCTGGCCTGCTATTTATTAGTGAACCTGTTTATTCGCCAGCGAGGGGGGCATGGGGGGGGGCAGCCCCTTTTTAAGATGCACGGGGGAAGAAGGGGCCGACTGACTCGAGCACTTAGATCTATTATTAGTACGACAGAGGAAGGATTGATGCGCACAATAGTCAGTGTGTAAGCAGAACGCTTTGTACGCCAACAGAATTTTAATGGTGTGACTCTCCTAGATTATGGAGGCCTTCATTAACATTTACACACATCGCTGCCTAACAAATGAGAAAAGAGCCGTACAGTACCAGCAGATTTATCACAGTGCCTCACACTGCCTCCTCGCTCCCACCAGCCCCAGCGTGGGCCTGCTGAGCAGGGCGGCGGCGGTTATTAAAGAGTACTGCCCCACCGGGCCGCCACCCTGCGTCAGGCTCCTCCCCCAGCCCAGTCCGCAGACCACACCCCAGCTGCCGTTGCTGACACAAACTAGCATCAAAATACCCGCTCCTTCGAAACCCGGGGCCTCGAACCCGTGTTCTGCAAACAGGCCGCGAGATTATTTCAGTGCACAATTTATCCCCGTTCTATTAAAGGCAACGGCATTAAACACCGGGAGCCGGAGCGGGGAAGGCTTTGCATCCCAGGAGGAAAGTCGAAAGAAAGTATATTCAGATACCTCACAAGGTCACTTGTTTTTTTTTTCTTCATTGCCACATGTACTTACTGCAGCCGCCCCCATGCATTTTCCATAAGAAGCGAGACTGCATCGGATTCACGGCGGGGTGTGATCCGGCCGCCTTGCAGCGCCGGGTTCCCCACGGATCCCCCCCCGCCCATCCCCATCGCTAATGCACGCTATAAAAAGGAGGTTTAGGCGTGTAGTTCACCTGGCTAATGTCCTCAAGACAAATGGAGATATTGCGGGGGGAGGGGGGGGGGGTTGCACCAGAAATCAATTTCCCATTTGCTGCTTTAATTTCGGAAAGATGGGCGCCGAGATTACGGTTGAAGGCAGCCAAAAGCCGCCGAACCGATGGGCTTTACCTGACGGGTGCAGCTGCCCCCTTTCTTGGCCCCCCCGCCCTAATTAAGGCTCAGGATTGATCTGCGTGGCAGTAACCTGATAATGGTCATCTAGAGCGACAGATAATTCCGTGTCCTGGGCCCTTGGTGTGTGGCCCCCATGCCCACCTTGTTGGCGAAGCCATCACTTACCACCCAATGCTGTTGCAGTCGCTGGCCGCCAATTACTCCGCGGTTGCTCCCCCATGCCGCCCCGCCGCACGCCTTCCTCGCGGTGGTGGCGGTCAGAGCAAGCACTGCTCTAAATGACTGGGCTGCCAGCTTCACGTGGCTAAGCCAGGGCCCTCCACAGTGTTCCCACGGCGTGGTATTTAACTGCCCTTCAGTACAGACGCCCCGGAGTGCATGCGTGACGGCCGCGTGCCGTTTCTTCTCCTGCCCCCGGCTTCCCCAAGCCACTCGTACCACGGACAGCGCTCCTGTAATTCGCTCATTAAATTTTGCTTAGCTGACACTTTCAACCCAAACGCCGCATAGTTTTGCCCACTCGCGCGCGGTGGGGGGGGCTGTTCTCTAATAATTCAGGTTAAGTATCCCCTTCACGGGCAGCGAAGACACGTCCTTGGGCTGTACACACACACACACACACGCACACACACACACAGACAAATGTTTGTATTCATATCTTTATGGGGACTGTCCATTCATTTCTATGGAAAAAACCCTAATCCCAGCAATGACACCCTTAACCCCACCCAGCCCTCACCTTAACCATACATAACATAAGTAACCAAACAAAATACAAGACTTTTGACATGTTTTCATTTTTTGATTACAGTCACAGATTTTTATAAAACTGAGTTTCCCCTTGTGGGGACTGAAAATTGGTCCCCACAACTACAAAATAACGGGTTTTTATCACATTGTGGGGACATTTAGTTCCCAGAATGTAATTTATACATAACCTATACACATCCACACACACACTGCATCAACTAAACCAAGTTAATGTCATTAATGGCTCAAACTGACTGCTGACTAGCAAGCAGTGAACACGCCAGCCTCCTGCCAGCAGGGGGCACTCCTCAGCCAAAGGCCCTGCCTTGGAATGTAGGGTATACGTCTATGGCCCAGCAAAGCTGCAGCCCACCCCATGTAGGGTGCTGGGAAGTGTAATTAAAATAAAGGAGTTTCCTAGAACGGTTATCACGCAGCTACACCGTACTGCGGCAGTGATGCCAGCAGAAACGTTAAGCTGGATGCCATTGCGATGTGTATTAATGATCACTCTGTGAAGGCTGCTCATTTGAATATTGCAGGTCTGAGGGTTTGGGAAGTCTGTCCTGCTTGGTGTGTGTGTGTGTGTGTGTGTGTGTGTCAGATTGAGGTGTGATACAAAAAGGGAGAACGGGGCGAATAATCAAAAAGGAGACTTTGCATTATGTGACCCCCCCCCCTCCGGCCACACAGTGCAAGCTGTTTAGTAGAGCTGTCTCTTTCAAGAAGTCACCAAGACTCGGAAAAAAATGGGAGGTGGGGGGGGGGGGCGCTATAGAAAAAAATGTTGTGCGAGAATTGAATGTCACACTAGATAAGCATCACAAACTGCTCCATATTTATTATGTGCAACAATTTGACTAACAGAGAATTTAGATTAATAACATTCAGCCGTGGGAAGTAATTTCCTTTTGAGAAAAAGTGATTTACATTCAGCATCGCCGGGAGAGAACCCTTAGCTGCTCCTTTGTGGGCGTCAGCTAAAAATAATGACATTTAAAACAATGACCAAGGTTAATAGGTTTCCCTCTTCATTCTTAACTGTGCACCCCCTCCAATTCCAAACACACACACACACAGACACTCTGTAGTCACACTGGATGTGTCACCACTCTCTGTAGTGACTGAGTGACGCCTCGCTTTCCCACGCCCCCCCAAAGCTGTGGAGGGGAGTCCCTTTCATTTACGTGAATCTGCATAGGAGCTGCAGTGGTGGAGCACCTGAGCAATCAGCGGGCTCACCCCTAGGGGGCGCCCTGCACTCGGACCCCAAGCTTCAATCTCACCTGTATTTGTGAGTAGTACATCTCAAAGGTGAGCATGCTGAGATATGTTAGAAGAAGCATTCCTGTGCAGGCCCGTGGGAGGGCTCTCTTGGTAGATTTTGACAGCCGGACACAGAAGCAAATTTTGAGGTGGGGAGTGTTCAAAATCATAATTTTATTTACTATATGGTTGTTCCTGTACGTGTACTTAGTTTTCCACAAATGGCAAATAAAGTGTCATTCCATTCCAGTTAATACTGAGTGGTGTGCCTCCGGTGAGTGTTGGGGGAGGGGGGAAGGTGTCAGCAGCACTATGCATGTGGACAGAGCCAGTTCGGGAAGCACAGAAACCACGATGTATCCCATCTCCCGCACTCTGAAATTACAAGTCTCTAGTTTGCATCAGGAATACGCCACTGAGGTGAAACAGGTCTGGTTCTGCAGAAACGGCATGTGTGTTAGAGTCCCTGCTTCCGTGATGATGCGTTAAAACTTAGCCTACGTTTATACATCATCTTCTGCATCAAAACTTGTGACCCCGGGCTAACCCTGGCTTGCAGGTCCCATGGAAAAAAACGGCCCTGACACTAATGTGGTCTCTTTAAATATGGGCCATGGAGCTGCGATTGTGGGGGGGTGGGGTGCTTAAATATATATCTTTTTCACGATTGGCTCCTGCGCGTGTTGGCAGACCTGCGGGAGGGTTATTGATGAATGATTAACAGCACAGAAGCCGCTATTGCCCAGCCCACCCCAGGCCCGCAGCTCGCTACTTAATATTTCATCTGCTCACAGAGGTGTTACTGTCTATATCAGTGCTCAGGCTTTCTCAGCCTGCCCCTGGTTATTACTTGACAACAGCCCACCACCCCTCCGCCAAACATGCCAGCCCGGTGCATCACGACCTCCACTATACACAGAGCCCGCTGCAGAAGCAGCAGCGAGGGGGGGAGGCCGTTTGGGGCTCTTGCTGTTGTTTATTGATCTCTGTGCCAGCACGTCCCCCCCCCCTTCCTGCACGGCCCTATCTGAAGCCGAGGTTCAGCAGTTGGTCCCCTGTGAGGTATCCACAGACTACAAGGACCCGTCCCTCCTCCGGGGGGAATCTGCCCGCCCCTCTTCCTGACCGGCCTCACCACTGAGCCATAGGCAACCCCAGCTTCAGTTTTAGAGCTGCCAGAGCCCTGGACTGCTGGTGTGCAGGGCTGGCACGGGAGGACCCAGCGCCGCTGGAAGAGCCCCTCGCCTAATCCCTGTCACGCGCAGCGCGGCTCCCTGGCAACGTCGCAGAAGCTATAAAAGCACCTTCCGCCGCTTAAGTTCCCGTCAGTACCGTTGGTTTTACTCTCGGCAACTTACCGTGGGGAACCAAGAAACTGAGGTGGCAAAGGGGGGATTCCTCCAGAAAAATTCGTTACTCTCTGTGGCATGTGGATTTTATCCGGTTTTTCATGAAGATGCAGAGTACCCTAGGTCGCGTCCTTGGACAGGACACTGCAAAGGGTGGGGGGTGG
>JAAGVU020000103.1:1787770-1818618 GCA_011763525.2 Mormyrus iriodes
AAAGGGTGGGGGGTGGGGGCGGGGGGCTGGGGCAACAGGGAGCTGGTATCTTTATTTTTGTGATGGAGGCGCCCACGCAACTGTGAGTCAGAACCGCGTTAGTGCTGGGTCTTACCAGGTGCTACAACGCACACCCGCCCTCTTTGAAATCTGCCGTTTTATTGCTAATCTCTGTCAACAGCTGAGATGCCCCTCTGCATTATTAACTGATTAGCTATTATTCATTCTAACTTTCTCGGGTGGCATGCCGTCTCAGTGGGTCTCTGCTGCCTGACAGGGTTGAAGGTTCAGATCCCACTTGCTGCTCTGTTTATAACATTTGCTTCTTCTGCACTTGCTGCGTGGGTTTCTTCCCACAGAAGTCGTACATTTTGGACACCGTGTGTCTTCATTGCCCACTGTGTGTGTAGCCTAACACGGGTTCAAGGTAAACCCCCGCCTGCCACAGGCTCCAGGCCCTGACCGGAACCACTTGGAAGACTGCTGGGTTTTAAGCACATTTTGTCATTTTGCTATTTGAATAAGCATACGGTATGTTAACCAGAACTACAGCTATACAGATGCTCGCCTGGAATCACCATGACAGTACAGCAGTTAATAAAAACCAGGCATTATTAAGCATTTAGCTCCATTTGTTTTTCTGTAGAAGCCCCTTCCCCTCCCTTCTTTACCACAGGCTATGCGCTATAGATACGTTTCGGGAAGTCAGGCATATTTTGTTCAGTTATTTAAAAGAGAAACCAGATCTAGTGAAGCGAGAAAGGGCGTAAATGATCCGCTCTGCTATCAGCTAAGCGAGGTGTGAAGCCGGTGCAGCAGAGCAGCAGCCAGGCTCCCCCGACACCGCGCGGAACTCACGCGTAGCTTCCAGCTACTTTAGCTTAGCGCTAAAAAAAAAAGAAAAAGAAAAGAAAAGGAAAAGCCTTTAACTTGCTACACAGCTTTTCGGTTTAAGGAATTTGAAGCGGCATAGCCCAGAAATTGTGATTAATTAGGATATAAAATGGGGAGGATGGAAGGTACTGGAGAATTAACAAGACCACCTGTGCTGCACCGTTCCGGCACAGATGCATGGGCAGTCGGCTGCAGGCCATAACTGACTGCAGTAATGGCAGCAGCCTTTATTGCCGTGGAAATCGGAGATGTGCTATGCCTGCAAGTGCGACGCTCTCTCGACAATATTTAGGGATGCCTCGCCCGTAGGCCCTTCTCTGGCCGCGTCTGACACGTTTACCTTTTTGGCGGAAAGGTCAGTTATCGTTACACGGCTGGACAATAGTTATCCACCCCCATTCTCAAATACTACGACGAGAAAGAAAAAATAAATCAATGGCGGCGGGTAAGATACGCGAGTGGCTCGATAAGAAAAGCCATAGGCGCGTGACGGCGGCCGGTTTCCCGCCTCGGCGTGTTCGCGTGCTCACACATAAAGACGAAGAAGGCGGAAGCCCCGAGCTGCTGTCCGACACGGCGGCGTCCGCGGGGAGAGTCTGCGCCGCCTGCCGAGGTGCGGTCGCCTTCCGACGAGGAGCCATGTTAAAGGGGCAGTTCTCCTCGAAACTGAAAAAGGAGAATGTTTTAGAGGCGCTTTAGTTCTATTTATCCACCTAGGTTCTTCTGCTGGGAGATGCCTAGATTTGGAGATACAGGCCGTAGAAATGTCGGGCTTCTCTCAAAGATAATGAGAATGAATGGTATCCTTTCTGCGGTGATTAAAGCGCTAGAAAAATTAAACAGCAACTTCTCTTGCCAGAAATCATGACCCGGTAACTGAAGATCATCTACAGACTTTGTAGTGAGCAATTTAATTCAGGAACTATTTTCTTCTACCGAACTCCACGCACCAGCCATATCACTGCGCAGAAGATAACGCCGGGGCGCTCGTGCTCGTATCTTCTGTGCAGTGGTAGGGGAAAATAGTTCCTGCATTACACTGCTCACTACAAAGTCTGTGGATTACCTTCAATAATCGGGTCATGATTTCTGGTAAGAGACGTTGCTGTTTAATTTTTCGAATGTATTTTTTTGGCCCTTTAATCACCACAGAAAGAATACCATTCACTCCCATTATATGCGAGAGACTTCCGACATTTCTACGGCCGGCATCTCCCAGCAGAATGAGCTAGACCAGGGACGGCCAATGCCATCCACAGAAGGCCGGTGTGTATGCAGGTTTTTGGGGTAACCTTTAGGTCGGCTGTTCAAACCCAGGTGTGAGGACTCTTCAGCCAATCAGTCCTCTAATTAGTAATCCAGTTAGGGAGTTGCAGCGAAAACCCGCACACACGGCGGCCCTTTCTGGGTAAGATTGGTCACCCCTGACCTAGACGGATAGATAGCACTAAGCCCTCTAAAACGTATCTTTTTTTAGTTTTGGAGTGAACTACCCCTTAGCACTCGGTCGTCATCTCCGTCTGTCGCTACTTCTTTTGATACTGTTCAGAGGCTCCGGTTGCACTGTAATTTAATCACTGTAGGAAACTGTATTTTTCTGAGAGGTTTTGGGCTTGTTGTACCAAATAATTATGCTCTTATTGTCATTTAGATTAGATATCAGATATTCCTCCTTAGTAACTGTAACTTGGATTGGATTTTGGTCTTAATGTCTTAATTTTGTTTAGGGTTTTGTACGTCCTCTTGGGTTTAAATCAGGCATGCATAACAAAAGACTCATAACGGCAACATCCCAACGTTAAAGTGCCGGATTAGGATTTCCATGACACCTGGTGATAAACATATATATGCATATATTTGAAAGTGTATTAAAGTGAGCTCACAGGAGCGAGGTGCTTCACGGGCGAGCGGGAAGCCGGGCATCGGCAGCACGCCGCCGTGCGTAAAACAGACGGACGCGGTGTACTTTGGCGGGCTCCATTGATCATCCTCTGAAATTTTTATTTAAATGTCTCTTCGACTTTGTACAGAATTGATTTATTTCCTTTTGTACGAAAAGGCAGAGAATTTACAGCAGAAACGATATCGGGCATATTTTCACGCTGCATGTGGCGAAAGGGCGCCATCGGTAATGTCTCTGAATACTGACGTTAGTCTTTCTATAATTATACATCTGGGCTCCTTCTGGTTCTGCAGTGTTAGTTATATTTTGGACTTGATCTTGCTGTGATTTAAGCATTGGAGTGATTTGCTTGACTGCTTCATTTATTAAGCTGCAAAGTATGTTTTTAAACGGTATTGTAATTATGCCCCAGCCTTAGGTTGGTTCCTGATCAATTTTATTATAAATAGTTCCTGTGGCGAGCTTTACTGCCAGATGTTATTATTATTAGTGAGCAAGTTAGCTCGCGATTCACTTTTTGGAATAACCGACTTTCTAAAAATAACATCAAGTGTCTATTTAACGTAATAAAGAAGTACTTCCTCCTGCAGATTGAAAAAAAATGTTGGGGGTGTTTGATTAATTAGTTTGGGAGAGGCAGGCTGTCACAGTAACCTTTCCTGGCACCCTCTGTGTCACTTGTCTGGCTGTTCACTTTGTCACATAATCCACATATTGTGAGAATTGGTTAAAAGGAACAAAAGAGTGTCCTGGCCGAGCCGCTTTTACTGGCAACCCAGAAGGTGATATTAGACAGATTTTATTGTTACATTAAAATGTTTTTATGGGTCTTTTTTTTTTTTCCTTCTTCTTCCTGAAGCCTCACAATAACAGCATTCGGTTTGCGGCGGAGGTCCTGGCGTGGGAGCGGTGGCGTCAGTTTAGTGGGAAGTTAGAACCTAATAACGTTGTGCTCGACCTTTCAGCCACCTTGGCACCCCCGGTGGCCGGCCGGGGGCCTGAAATAGAAGCCTGTTTGTTGCCAAGGTTACAGCATTGACAAAATGACAAGATCATTCATTCTCAATACTGTATCTTCCCGGCCTTCTGAGCAGAGAGTGGCCGCTAATCTCTGCCCTGAATCTGCCTGTCTGTCAGTGGGGAGGGGGCCTCTCTCCTGCGGCCGACCGCGTTCCGGCCCATTCCCAGCTTTCTGGGGCACCCGCTCTCTGCCACTGGCTGTCTTGGGCTCCTCTAGCCCACGGCTGCGGTGGTGATTGAAATTCAAGCCCCAGCCACATGGGTCTCACCTGTCGGTTGCTATACCCCGCCGGCGCGTCTTTTTGCCTCCACGAGGCTTTGCCCAAAAGCCACAGACAGCCTCAGCATAACTGTAATGGATAGATAATTTATCATGGCTGGCAACTTGAAGGCACTCTGACTTTGGGTGTCGTACCAAAACACATTCCCTGTTTAAAAGAGTGAAAGAAGCTGGTTTAAATGTTAAAAGCGTGGCTCCTACAGGTGACTGTAAATTGAAATCTGAGGTATATTTGTCAGGAATAAATAGCTCTTTTTTATGTCTTTCTTTTTGAAAGAAACTGTTAGACAGTCAAAATCATTAATGGGAGCAATAACTACGGTGGCCCACGAAGGTCAGTCTGCACTTGTAGTTCTTATTCCGTGAGGGAAGCCCGCCTTTCCAGGCCTGACATTCCGCTACACTTGCTAGCCGAAACAGGCGCGGACACAAAATTTTGCCAGCTTTCCCGTTAATCCGTAAGCCCTTGTTCAGCAGTTGCACGTGTCCCTGCGCTCCCTGGTGGGAAGGCTCCCGGTGTGAGCCGCTCTCTCGTCGGCAGGCCGTGCGGCCGCTCAGCGGACTCCTTCGCCGTGTGTTTTTATGACAGCTGCAGATTGCGAGGTGCTCGCAGGTCTATTTCCACTCAATTGCTTACGGGCGCCGGTCCTAAATAGATTTAGCAGTGATGCTGCGTGAGGTTGAGCCTTGGAGAAGGGGGAGAATTGCTGTCACAGAGACAGTTGCCGAGTCAGTTTATTAGCAAAACCTGAAATGCATCGAATCTCCAGCTCTGGATCAGTGTGTGGAGTGTTTCATTTTTTTTTTTGCTTGTTTTTTTTAACACACAGCTGAAAAAAAATGCCATTTGCTGCCAGCGAGACCGGTAGCAACTGGCGAATTTCCCCAAACTTATGTCACACCTGATGTTTCCTTTCTTTACAAGAGCACTGAGAAAATTCAGAAATGATTAGAATTCATTTATTTGCGGGTGAAGCCAGCATGACAGAATATTAGGCGTAATAAGGAGACTCACTATTCTGTTTTTATACACACACACGCCATTGGACGGGTAGTGTTACATTTGCGTGGTCCTGATTGCATTTTCTGTTCCAGCCAGCAGTGAAGGAGCACCCCAAGTTCCCCGAGTCATACATGGCACAGTAAACAGCAGGCTGGTTTAATCCTGAGGCCTGTTTTACTACCTCACACCAGTGCTCTGGTGATCTCAGTTCCGTGTCCGGCTTTTTACGGGATCCTCTGTCACACTATTGTCCATCATCCACGCAAAACAAATGTCTGGAAATCTCCATCCGACGAGCTTGGGGGAGAAGCCCAAAAGAGAGTCGGCAAAAAAACGACGAAGCGTGTCACGCAGCGATGTGATCGGATAACGGCCCTCGTGTAGCTGTCGTGGGCACGAAGGACACGTTGTGCGGATTTGTCACGGGTAAGCGGGGGGCTTGGCAAGCTGCTCCTGAGAATGATCCACATTATAGGGGGACACCCTGCCCGTGACTGCACCTCCTGGATTAGAGCGCGAGGGGTGGCAGGTGTGTTTGGGGCCAGTGCTGCACTGGAGCTGTTGACTCAGACAGGAGCTTGTTGACTGTTTCATTACCCACTGACTTGGGTGCTGCTGAATTGCTCAGCCAATAGATTTATTCTGGTAACCATTCCAGACTTCATTGGATTCACCGCCCGGAGAATCAATAATAATAATCGATAATAAGTTTTTTCGGCTTTGCTGAGCCCCGGTCATTCCCTCTTATGCCCCAGCTTGTGGAGCTCTGCTTTGAATCAGTCTACAAAGCTCTCTCAGAGCACCTTTTTAAAATGGGGGGGGGGTGAAATAAAGGCTGAGGGTGGCTCACCACGGGACGTGACAAAAGAATGATAAATCCCAGGTTATGGGGGCGGGGCCACAGGGCAGTGCCGCCATACGCGGATGTGGACTTGAACACACCGGAAATCAGGAGGTGCGTCTCAGTGAAATGAGGGCGTGATCAAGTGAATTTCAGCAGCGGGGGGGGGGTGGAGGTGCAAGCGTCATTAAGCCGTGATAAACGGGTACTGTGGCATCACCACCGCTCCCCGTGTGTATTTATAAAACCTTGGGGCCACGCCCCCAGCGACAGCGTGATGAACGAGCTGCGCGGCGCCCCCTGACAGAGACGGATGTGATGGGCTACGTCTTGCTGGCCAGGGGGCAGGAGGGTGCCTGTGTGCGTGTGTACCCCGGGGGGGTATAGATCCTAGCGGCCGGTTGTGCTGTACTGGCCCACCCTCTGGCAGCAGCACCTGGATGAGCATGTGGAGCCAGCGGGAGGGGGGTGGGAAGCTGGGGGAAACCCCCTGGGAGGACAGGGACCCCCTCCCCCCTGTCCATCTTCCTCCAACAGAGACCACAGGAGTTTCTTTCTCGAGGTATGACAGCGTATTTGTGGGAAACCATGCAGCATCAAGGCCTTTTTTGGGTCAGAACTCAAACCCACATGAACAACAACTCATTTAATGTATATATGCACCATTTCTGATGCATGAAATAAGACAGTCGACACAAGAAGTTAATAAACACTGTGTATTGTCATGCATTGTGACTGCAGATGCTCTGTAGCCTGGGTGTAATGCCATCTCCTAGTGCTGTGACTTGGGTCTTAACATCGTTTTAATTTGCTCCCTGTTTTTAATGTCTCTGAACAGGGTATCAGTGGTGACAGCCATTACTCTCCTTTTATGTGTGTTTCCAGATGGGTAGTGGGTAGCTCTGCCTCTGCTGTAGCCTTCCCTCACCTGGAGGTTTGCTTAAACGCAAAGGCCAGGCCTCCAGTAGAGCTTAAACTTTTTTGTGTTTGTTTGAAAGATGTGCAGACTGGGGACATATCAGGGAACATCCTGTCGTTGACTAGTCAGTAAAACACTAATGACCCATTCTGAGTGGCTGTGCCAAGCCCCTGACACTCCTTGGTTTACCCTTTGGCAAAATGTTTTATTGGGTAAGGTAGCTTGGCAGTGGCACTGATCATACCTGATATCCTTCTTTTAGTTACTGAGAGTTAAAGAAAAACACATGAACTCAAATGCAGACACAATGTCATGTTAAAATAAACATGGGGGTTTCCAAACTGTACTTCAATGCTACATTGATATCTGCCATATCATTTTAAATTCTAGTGCCTGTAGAGTCTACAAAAATTTTGTGAGACATTTGTAGGCCATAAAATGTCTTAAAGTTTGACTAAGTTTGCTTTGGAGTTCAGACAGTTATGATTGCTGGGTTAGTGAGCACTGCAGTAGACTGTGGGCACCATGTTGGCTCTGTTACGATGATTCAGAAGATACTGCAAGCAGTGGACTCTGGACATCATATTGGCTCTCTTACAATAACTCTAAAGCAGTTGGAAGCCTTAAACTATGGGTACTACGGGTGGTTCTCTTACTATGGGGGGCAGTTTTCCACCGCACCAGGAACCATGTTTGGTACTGTACTTTTAGTACTTTTCCACTGACTTCTGGTTCAGTACCAGTATCAAAAGTTCCAGTACCCAAAGTAAAAACCAGCTGGGGTACTTTTTTGGTACTTGGATACTTTGGGATGGGATTTCACACATTTTCTTTGTTGATTGGTTATGCAAATAGCCCGCCCCTGAAACCCAATACAACCGGTGTCTTGAAAAAAGTTACAGTAAGTAAGTACAGTAACTTAGAAAACAATGATGAACTAGATAAAAAAATAATAAAAAGTAATAACAATGGATGCGTGGACAAATGAAGAGACTCAAGGTTTGATTGCGATCTGACCAGAAGAGCAAGAAGATGATCAGGGTGGCATGGCAAAATTTTTTAAAAAGTACCAAGAGCCAGTTTCGGTAGCTGATGATCGGTCCATCGAGGACCCTGCCTTCGACTGCCACCCAATCTACATTATACCCGACTACCCACAGCTCCCCCTGCCGGTGGTGGGCCCACAGGAGGGCGGACCCATGTTATTTTTTGGGTGGAGGCCCAACCACCAGCCGCTCGCCCCAGAGCTCCTGTTCCAGGGCAAGGCCCCAGTCTCCCTAATCCAGGCGGGCTAACAAGATCCTTTTATCTTAACACTCATGGAGGTCTACTTGAACCGCACTTAGTCTGGCTGCTCACCTAGGACCAGTATGCCTTGGGAGTCTCTACTCAGGGCAATGGCCTCAGACAACATAGCTCCTAGGGTCATGGAGGCACAGATACCCCTACATCATGATAGGTGGGGAAATTTGCCAGTTGCTACCGGTCTCGCTGCCAGCAAATGGCATTTTTTTTCAGCTGTCTGTTAAAAAAAACAAGCAAAAAAAAAAGGAAACACTCCAAACACTGATCCAGAGCTGGAGATTCGATGCATTTCAGGTTTTGCTAATAAACTGACTCGGCATCTGTCTCTGTGACAGCAAGGAGGGGAATTTTAAAAAGTGTTTTATATAATATACTAGGGCAGCATGGTGCTGGAAAATTTTCAAATATCGTGATGTGATTTTTTTTGTAAATAAATATTGTGATATTTATAAAGCAAAAACGGGGTTCAAAAATTTCTCACAAACCAGTCAAGGGGAGATTTAAACGGCAAGGATGAGAATGATTGATTGTCTCGGAGAAAGTATGTAGTGATTACGCAAAAGCGGTAGAGGTAAACTTTAAAGTGATTTTTTAAACATATACTAGATAATCATGAAAAGGAATAATCATTAAAATTGCAAAGCCTGCTAAATTTTTTATCGTATGACGGAGTAAAAACATAGTGAAACTTAAACTCCCTGTGCTATAATGTCCATACAGTATGAAGGTTAAAAAAACGCCTGATCTCAGTGTAAGATTTGCATGGGCGTAACATACAATGTTGGTATTAATATCTCACACAGCCTAGCCCTATAATATCATATTTCAAATTCAGTATGAAATACCCCGCCTCGCATTGCGATGTCACTCAGCACAAGTTTCAGCACCTTGGAGTTACCACAAGGACTGTACCTGGAGCAGAGGAAAACGGCCAAGACTTAGAAGGTATAGGAAGCAATAGACTCTGGACATCACTCTGACTCTGTAACCATGACTCTAAAGCTACTGGAACTCTGGGCTGCGTGATTTCATATGCAGCATAAGTGAGAAACTACTGGAAGGAGTAAACTTTGGAAGCCGTCTTGGCACCTGTAATATGATTGAGAAGGTGCCAGAAGTAATAGACTTTGGAAACCCAGCCTTGGCTCTGCAGACGTGCCTGAGAAGCTACCATGACGGTGGAGCAGCTTATGTGCAAAACATTTTTTTTTTATCTACTTAGCCAATACTCCACCTAGTGGAGTCAGCTTGTCCCTGGAAGCCAAGGTGAAAAGATGAGATAAGAATCTGCTCTTTTTATTTAAAAGAACTTAGTCAATGGGAAATTGGGGTGATTGAGAGACTTTCAGATTTCACAGAGGAAAGTATTGGTCTCTATCGAGCGCTCTCCTATTCATCGCAGTGCCCCTGGACTGTCCTGTTTTCACGATTCTCCAGAACCGTGTCTCGGTTATTAATAGACTATTGATCGTTGACTCGCATGACACACATGACAATGAAAAATAGATCCTTGTTTGAAGCAATATCTCCCTTTTGACTTTGGCACCGTTGCATATCATTATGTCCACAGAGATAGTGGCATCCCCCCTAATGGTCTCCTTTATCGTTTTATAAAAAATATAAAAACTTTGAGTCACGATGGTCCTGATAAACTAGGCCAATGACAACAGACAGTAGTACGGGAAATATATTTTTTTAAATGGGCAATATTTTAAAATTCCCAGAAAGGAAAACAGCGATTGACATTGGAACAGACCAGCGAGGGTTTTATATAACTATCAGCTAGTAGCAGTTCTGTGTTATAGGATATAAAAGTAAAAGGTGAAGGCTGCACACTTCAGAACATGACTGAGCCTCAGTCGTCATTGTTTGAATGGATATAAATACTCCTAGTTGATGAGAATAAATCCATCTGCTAAATGTGAACTATGATCAATAGTAATTGTGTTGTGGACTTGGCATGTTCCCCCTGTGTTGTGTGCTTATGGGAATTATGTGGTAATCTAAATGACCCATCGGGTATTACTGTGTATGTGAATGTGTGCATCCATGTGCCCTGTGACGGACTGATGGTCAGGGTATACTCCAGCTCTGGGGCAGGCTCCAGCACCCCCTAGGACCCTGTAGTGGATGAGCAGTTACAGAAGAAGGATGGATACTAATTATTATTACTATAAATGAATGCTGCTTGATTTATCCAAATTAAGCTCATCCACCATGCCTTCGTTCATGTTCCTGAATGGATATATTTGGATTAGCATCTGTTACAAACGTTCTTTTTTGTTTTTTCTTAGCTTTCTGCATGCTTGCCTTCAGAAAAACATCTGTACCGATGCCAGGGCTGTGTGTGTTTCAGGGCTGGCATATGGGTTTGGGCAGTGGCACACATGCAGAAGGTAAGAGTCAAAAAGAAAACAGGAGGATGATAGGATGCTCTTCTGGTCATGTGGAAGTCTCTCAGTGAGGCCAAAGCTCTATACTTGGAGCACATTTGAGGGGGGGCAGAGGAAGCCTCTGTTGCTCGTTCCTGAGGGCTCTCAAGCTGTTGATGATTGTCGAGGGTGGTGGGGGGGGTGGCGTGCCCATTGCTGTCTGGTTGTAACCAGACTCGCTCAGCCAGGAAATGCCGGCACCAGGCTGTCATTAAGGGCATGCTTAGCAAGGCAACCTCAGGCGTCTGCCTTAGCGCTAAGTGGCGCTAAGTGAAGCCACGTGTCCCCAAACTCCGCCTGAACCCTGGCTGCTCTTTGCTAATGCAGCCGCACATTGTGGGAGGTGTGCTATTCATAACAGTAACAGCTCACTTAATTACATACCGCCACCCAAACAAAATCCATTATTAACATGCGTTATTGTATATGCACAGGAGGCCACTGATCCCGTGATTATAATTCGGCGTTGCGTCCGTTTGCTTGGCGCTGACCAGATGCTTTCAATGAGAGAGCAATGTCAGGCAATACAGGGTTGTTATAGAAAAATCTCTGCATTTTGCAGTACTTCCCTTTTGTTCCTCTGTGTGATGTATCATAGACATACAGGCACTCTGCTACTCACTGTTATGTTCATGGCACTTTCAGGTTGAGTAACTGTTAGTATGAAGTTTCCAGGTTGCATTATAAGAGGCTTGGAGAGACCTGCTGTGCAACTTGGCTAATTTTCTGGGTAGGCCAAAGACAGAAACGGGCTCCGTTGTTCTGGGCCTTAAGTGGACCCTTTAGGGATTCTGTAAACCCATGCGCTTGCCTCTGCCTGGCCAATGGCAAAGCCGATCACGGTCTGCCGACTCGTCACTTTATTATATTCACAAATCGCCGTGTCTGAAGCGTTAATGAAATGGAAAGTTCATTTTAATTAAAAAAAAACAAAAAGGCACGTCTGTCGTGATCTCCAGGCGTGGCGGTGATTCAGGAGGCCTTCTTGCGGCGACGGCTAATGACGCGGAGGACTTGCACATGAGGGCACCAAACGCCACTCTGAAATGTGTCAGTCAGGCACTGAAGGATATGCTGGCATCTGAAGAATGCCCGGGAAAAGTGTTCAGTTACCGTGGGTCAGGCACCTTACTGTTCGTCTGACACCCCGATGGTTGATGCTGGGAATATCAGTAAAAGGACGAGATGTGTTAGACGGATTTACCGCGACGGGGGGACATCAGGCAGGCAAGGGGGTTTTTATAAGACAAGACAATGGACACGGAAGACCTATTTATACACCGAAAGCACATGTACTACTGCTGAATTAATTTATACCCTAAAAATGTTAAATGTCCTTTTAAATAAGAGGCTACACTCCAATCCCAGAGGAAGGATTGTGAGAACACTGAGTGCAGTTAGCCTGTTCAGGTCAAACGGCAGTGGGATCCTGTGTGTGTGTGTGTGTGTGTGTGTCCTGCTACCAGACCGGATCATTGGCCCACTAACTGTCACATCTTTCTGCTTACGAGGTCCGTGGGAGGCAGTTGTCTGCCGACCCATGTCTGTCTGCGTGTGCGCGAGTGTCCAGCCGTGTGCCCAGAGCTCCAGAGGGAGGCGCTCTTCCCCAGCATAAATCCAGCCGTCAGCTGCGCTGGTCCCACTGTGCCATTATCGCATTATGCATGCGGCCCCGGTTACAAGTGAGTCATACAGATAAGGTTAAAAATAAACATATGAGGGGCTGGAGCATGACCGAGTCATTATGGCGCAGGGAGACACCCTGGAACAGCATGTCTCTTCAACCCCTGGATTCACTCATCACGCTGACAGCCCCGCCCTTATTTAGAGGACCAGCACAGCCCAGAGGCTCAGCTCAGCGTACGACATGCATAAGCCTGGCTGAGGCCAGTGACATTCGGGAGATGCGCAGCTACAGTCCATCTATCTCTCCGTTTTATAAACACTTATCCAGCACAGGCTCACGTGGAGCCAGGAGCCAATCGCAGAGAAGCACAGGTCACATGGAGCCGGGAGCCAATCACAGGAAGCATAGGTCACATGGCGCTGGGGGCCAATCCCAGAATGCCCAGATCTCATGGAGCCTGGAACCAATCCCAGGAAGCACAGGTCACATGGCAGGGAGTATCCTGCACAGCATGACTGTCCATCACAGCGCGATCAGATACAATCATGGCCCTTAAACACGCCCTTTACGTCTGAGTGAGTATTTTTAAACTACTAACTGAAATATCACTGGCAATCTACTTTATGGTGTATATATTTCTAACTGAGAAGGACTGGAGACAATATACTCTGTACATTAAGCAGCTTAGCCAACGTTTTCATCCATAGCAACATACAATTCAGGAAATTTGTTTCACTTGACATTTCACTGGAGCAATTCAGGCTACTTCTTTTTACTTTAAGGGTCCAACTGCAGACCCTCTCCTGAGGCTTGAAGCAGGATTCTCTGACCTCGTTCTGCCCTCTGCCATTTGGAAATAGCCTCCGTAGGCTGTAACCCAGCACTGAGAGACAGAAGGGTTGTTTATGTAGAACATCGTGGTGTTCGTGCCTTAAACTGCCAAACCCTCCACCACTGCACCCCCAGAATGACGCATTAAACAGGAATAGGCTGTATCTTAGTGTGTGTAGTGCAGACCTATATCACACCCCAGTGCGCTGTTGCTGACTTACTGGGGTGGGGGCACTGTTGCATTTTGGGGGCTTTGTGTGGCTGTATCATGCCATGAGGCAGCGTGACAGACAGGCCAATTGAAGGTACAGTCAGGGCTGAAAGTCATGGTTTCTGCCAGGGGCGGGACCTTTACTGAGCTTGAGGTACCCCAACATGCCACTGGGGGACGCTGTGCTGCAGTCCCTCCGGAGCCCGTTCTGGCCCAACTGCACCACATGTGCCTTAATTAATTGATTAACTGGATGATATTTTTGCACATCTCAATTCTTTCTACGCCAATCTCGGTTTTTCTCCGTGTTTTCTGTATGCGTGGCACCTCGTTCCCCTTGGAGCTCATTTGCATAAGACCTTGGGAACGAACATGTTTAATTAGATGAGCAGCATCAAGACGGAGGAGAGCTGCCGGCTTTCCTGGCTTTCTAGTGCTGCTTGGGGTTGGGTCTGCATTAGGGCTGGGGCTCACACCGACCTTCTGCAGGTCTCCCACCCCGTCTGTAGCGTGCCGGCGCCTGGTATGGATGACTGCCTGTCTTTGACCCCCCCGGATCGTCCTGCGAACCTGCCCCTGCCTCAAATAAAAACTGAACCCCCCCAAAGATGTATGTTTTATGCTTTCGATTTAATTTTGCACACCGCGAGGAAGCCGCAGGTCCAGACGTTTCCCTCTGTGCTACGTGTGATGAATTAGCAAAACACCCGCCATTAAACTGTAATATTTCCAGGGTGGCAGACTCGCTTACGATGAGTTTTAAATGCGGTGAATCCGGGGCTGGTGTAGCCCGTGGGGTCAAACGAGTCGGCTCGATTCCCACAGGTTCCGCTCACGTCACATCCGCTAACATGCTAGCTATTGGACTCCCTGACATCGCTGCTCTTTTGGCGGTATGGCGACCGCTCAGAGCCACACATAATGACAGGGTGACGCCCCCAGCCGCGTATGCTGGCCTGACTTTCCGCAGATTGACGCAGACACGGAGCAGAGGGCTTCTGTTTCTATCCCCGCGGTTTAAGCTTATCTGCCGGTCAGAGGCAGAAAGTGACACCTTCAAATACCCCAGATTAACACAGTGCCGGGGGTTACACGCTTAATATAAAACGCAGAGCAGACATGCCGCAGCATCAAAGAGGAATCAGACAGGCAGATTAAGATCAATGACTTTTATAAGCCTTCATAAAACAGTAAATCATTTTTCCCCCTTGCAAGTGCTTATATACCCAGGCTTTGATGGGGGTGGGGTGGGGAGGGGAGGGTGTTTATTCTCTCTGTAGTTTTCAGAAAACAAATGGCATTATTCTCTTTGTGCGGGGAAACACAGTGCTGGATTTTTTTGGCCCTAATTAATTTGCGGAGTGCGGGGGGATTTTTTTGAAAATCTTTCAACTCCTGCGCTGGAGTTATTGTTTATTTGTCTGTGGCTGACCCGTGATTTCACGCTATGCTGCTTTTATGCTGTTATAAACAGGGCTGCACTTTTTTTCCCTCTTTTTGCTGACATAAGATCGAGCTTTATCTGTTAAATTAGTAATCCCCCGCCACTCCGGCCGAAAGCAGGCGCGCCATAAGTGACCGTGTGCTCATCTGCTGGCCTCCCGGATGTGTAAAGTCATCATTCAGTAGCTGTATATCCTCACCCTCATCGCCCCCTGGGGGACTGATCACTTTTTTGTTGTTTTGTTTGGGGATTAGTCGTACCCCGGGTGGAAAAGCTGATCTCGAGGCAGGTGGTGGCTCAGGGCCCGGCAGGCAAGCTGTCTGACTTGGGGACACTGCGGAGCTCCTGCCTTTGGAATGATCGGGGGCTCCTGGGCCAGCTGGTGTGCTGGGCCAGCCTGCTTAGGGCCCCACGCCACGCCCTCACATCGGGGGTCACTGGTGGCACACTGGCAGACACCTATACATCAGGTAAAGAACGGAAAGGTTTGCGCCAAAGGTCACCAAAAAACTGTACAAACCCCACCGTCAGAGAGGTTGCAGGTAGCACAGTGGTAAAGAAAATGGCCATAATCTGATACTAGAAGGTTTGAGTCCCTGGACCATTTGTACCCGTGAATGAAAACAGTATGATTTGAGCACAGAAGCAAACACTTGTAAGACAGTTTATATAATGACACTCAATTCTTGTGTGACTAGTAATGGGCAGTATTTACCGTGTTCTGTCATTCGTTTTAGTGGTTTAACTGTTTGGGAGCCCATAAAGTAACAGGTGTAAAGTGGCAAAAACCAATCGTTTATCGTCGACTCACGATAGCCCCTCCCATCCTCATTCCTCTCATCGTTGCTGCGAACTGCACCGCCTGGCAGCATATGGACCCATGTGAGCTGGGTGGGGGCCTTCCTTGACTGAATTCGGGGGGGGTTTGCTCTGGCACCCCGTGTTTCTCGCTATGTTGATGCATGGCCGTGAATTCTATTACGGCATGGCAGCTGCTCGCGCCTACCTCCCCCCCCATTCGTCTCTGCGCCCAATGATTTTTTTTTATGGCATTTGTCAGAACGCTTTCAACAGGCGGAATAAAAACCTAACTTTTCAAAACATATTTGGGAAAATATTGCGAGAGCGATTCTGAAAACATTCCATCGTGAATTTCTTTGTATTATTATTATTATTATTATTATTAGTAATAAAAACTGAATCAAACAGTGACCCTTTCTGTTGCACGCATGCATTGGGGGGGGGGGTTCGAAAGCAGAATGCTCTTTGTGAGAGGTCATGTGACAGGCAACTCATTCACTTAACCTGTCACATGATGCCGCTCATATGCAACTGATCTCTGGCCTCTCTTGGGTCCACTGTAGCCCTTTTCCCAAAACCCTCTGCAGTTGTTCTTCTGCTGTCTTTTGCTTTCCGTCTCGCTCCTCATCTCATTTGCCTCATCATGGCTCTTGGCCCCGAACAAAGTCCCCTATTCCTTTCTGCCATCCCCATGTTACACTTTTCAATGCACCATCCCGCTTGCTTGACCACTTTGCATGGGCAAAGTCACATGGAGGTCATCGCGTCCAAGGTCGTCCGACTCGAAGGCCGTCCGACTCGAAGGGCATCCTCTGAGGTCGCCAGGCCCGCTACTTATCACAAAGTCATGCCTCACATTTAGCGGGACGCTTTGATCTACTTGCTCTTGCCTTTCAAACAGATGCCTCAGGCCTGGGGTGGGGGGTAGAGCATAAAACAATAGACGAAGACATGCAGGGCTTGTGCCAACGGCTTTGTTTAAAGCTGACACCGTGCTGGTATTAACACCTGAATCCAACTCCTTTGTTCTGAGTGGCAGCCTCATCTAAAGGCCCATTCAGGCCGTGGCAGGGGAACACGCCAAACCGGGTCACAATTAATAGCCTTCCACGCGTTTAATTAAGTGTGCGGCGGAGGCCCGATAAACAAACGTGCTCGCGATTCAATGAGACCAGTCCCCGCGCAACAAAGGGGGCGACGGCTGGCCCATCTGGCTGATTGATCCGGCGCTGGCTGGAGGATCAGGTCCTGCTCACGGCATGTGGTCCATTCTGCGGTATTCGGGGGAGGAGGGGGCGACGACGAGCCGGAAAGCGGGGGATGGTGGATTTTTATGGCTCTGGAGCCGCCCTGGGGCTCGGATCGAGCCATCAGGCGCGGGTAATATGACAGCAGTTTAACCACGGTACTCAGACAGAGAAGATCATATCCACGGTGCAGGTGGGGGGGGCACAGAATGGCATAAGTAAAACGAGCCTGGCCGTCCATGAGCATTTTCCACACATTTCTCTTTCTATATGTATTTTTCTCCTCTCCGTCTTAATATGACCTTCACAGCCACATGTCCGTCTCAGTGTGATGCCGACACAAAGGGCCCAGTGGTCCAGGGGACGCCAGGCAGCATGGGGAGGGTAAGCTGCGGGGAGCACAAAGCAGGCTGGGCAGCGGACTGATGCCACGGGCGATACCGCATGCACATGCAACGCCGATCACTCAATGGGGTGTCAGCACTGACAGGGAAGGGGGGAGGGGCTCCGTGGGGGACATGATGGGGGGGTGAGAAATTACGGGTGGGGGGAGAGGTGAACCCACTTCAGAAACCAGGAGGCTCTGTTTGGTTTCTTTATAGATCAGTTTTGGCATGTCGATTCTGACAGGTGCGTCTGGGATGGCTGTCCCGAACTGTCATCTTTAGGGATTGCTAGTCCTCATTTTGCTAACTCCCAGAAGGCATCCTGCTGTTTTTCAAGCATGTTTTCCCACATTGTTTGTGCTTCCTGCCTCTGTGTCTCGGACTTGCATTGGTACTGGTTGCAGGCAGGATTGCGCATGGGAATAGTCTCAGGACACAGCTTTGCATCTCTACTGGCTCATTGGCACACTTTTGATCCCAGCGCGTTCCACATGCGCGGATAGGTGTATCATTCCCCTCGCCTATCGATTCCAACCACCCAGATCTGAGATGTAGAAAATTAATTCGCTAGATTAAAAATCCCTCATTGTCTCCAGTCAAGGTCTCTTGTTTATTTTCTCCTCATTCATTTGCTTTTTCCAAGTGTGACCTGCGGGGGTGATGCTTGCACACTCGCCAGTGATGGGGCAGCATGGTTGGCTGACCGTCGGCCCCAGCCACCGGTCGGGGAGAAACACAATCTTGTGGAGGGCCTGGTAGGTGGGCCCGGGCACGTCGGGGATTGAAAGTCCGAAATTGGTTTCACGCAAGGGCGCTCCGGCTGTTTGGGCGTCTGAATAGTAGAATTCACTGGATAATTCCAGCATTAATTGATTCTCAAGGCTGGAATAAGCAGGCTGGGAGGTCCCGTGGAGGAGCCAATCACACCAAGGCCCTTACCAGGAAGGCGTGGCAGAGCCCCATAGTGACTGAGGCCCCCACGGCGACCAAAACAGAACGTGTCATAGGGAGACAGGAAGGGTAATTACAAGGATGGGGTCACATTCGGAGGTGCTGATGAACATGGTGTCTATCCCATGGTCTCAAGGGCAGATCCTCCAGTGATGGTGATGGCAGTGACACGTTGAGCTTCCCAGAATCCACGGTCTTTGAGGCTGTCAGGGTTTTACTCCCAGGATCTCAGGGGCAAAAGATGAAGCCTCAGTTCCCTGCTCTGCATTTGACCTCTCCCATGATGAAGTGCCTGCTGATTGAAATGATGGCAGATAAAACTGGCTTAGCGTGACAATTCCGACAAGCTGTGATAGATGTAAGCACGGTAGTGAACTGAGCTCCGACACGTTCTCCGAAATCCATCTCCTCCTCTACGAATATTAATCATAACAAATTGATCACACTTGGTGGTACTGATTGATGCATGCGTTTCTTTGCAGTTTGAGAAAACAGGAAGAACAATCCATCCTAGTCAAGGTAGCCTTAATGACCTTACATCTTCTTGTATCTTCTTGTAGACCCATGTCACATGACTCCTTTCCTCTCCATGTCTCTATTGCTATCGATCAGCTCGCCTGGCGGAGTCCACATGACTTCACTACAATGATGACATCACCCCTCTGGGTCAAGGCAACAGTTTCCGTATTTTTTCTTTTTTTTCTCGTGGCAGGGGACTCGGCAATCTAATTAAAGCTTGGCAAGCTATTCCGAATCTCCTGCCATGATGTTGGGCGGTTTGTGGTTGTTGATGGGGGGTTAGGGGGCTCCCTTCCAGCAGAGGCTGTTACATTTTAACACTCAATGAGCACACGAAGGAGAGTTGTGCCAAAACGGTGAGTGTGTGTTTTTTCAGGGGAGAACCCTTAAAAGTTTTTGAAGTCCTCCGCCCCTTATTCCCAGCCTCCTGTCCGCAAAAAAAGAGAAGTCAACGACTCACGGTTGCCAGGGAGCCTTCAGTTCATTTGCAGTCTCTGAAGAGTGATTGGGCTCTGTAACTGCCTGCAAAAATCCCAACAGTATACTTGTTTTCTCCTGGAAGGCAAGATAAATGCCCAAGAATTTTCTTTTTAAATTTATTGGACATGGGGGATGATGTTATTATGTTATTCATTTCGGAGATTAATAAAAAGGACAAATATGTTCGTCTTGAACATTATTCCACATTCGCACAAGTCTTCAAAGCATCCGCACGGCAAAGCAGACAAAGTTAAACCGTTTTCGCCATCTGATGATACATATTGAGATTTGTTGAATTAGACGTTTATCGTCACCTAGAGTGGTCCTTCCCGAAAGTGGCATCGGCAGAATAATTTGTTCTCCTTGGATGTAAACAGACGGTGGCTTGAAGAACAGCTTGTAAACCCAATAAAGGCAGAGCCCACAGGTTGTCTTTCAGCTGAGATCGGGAAAGAGGTGTTGTTTTTGTCTCCTGCGCACCGTGGAGGGAGCTGCCCGTGAGCGCCATCAGGAGGGCAAGTGGGATCGAGAGAGTGGACACAAGATGGAGGGTCAGGGGAGAGGACGGACCTGGCTGCCGGCTGCGGATTTGCAGGGATTCGGAATTACCCACCTGTTCCTCTGCATGGGGGATTCGGGTGTACCGCTGTGTCAGACCGCAAAGTTTTAATGGAATCATGAAAGCCGGAGCGTAACTCTGGGACACTGCGGTGACCAATAACAGGGGACATCCCTTCTCAGCCGTGCCAGCTCAACCGTCCTGGACGAGTTACTGCATTGTGGGGAATGAGACCCACCATCTCTGCAGCGCCCCAATTCCCATGCCTTTCCCATTTCGACTGAGAGAGCCGGTATTCATCATGGCAGGCCTTCCTACAGGTGTGCCTACTCACCTCTGTCCCGGCCCTTTTCAAACTGACCCATCTGCATCCCATTCTGCATCCCATCCCGCTCTCCTACTTCAGTCCAGTTTGAGCGGCATTGCTACGCTCGGTCTGTATGGCGCTCCAGTTTCGCCTTATTATCCGTCTTCCTCCTCTCAGCTCCCGTGGTTCCGTGCTGTTTATTTTTCTTTCGATGTAAATTTGGAGGCTGTTATTAATGCACTGGTGCAAATCAGCTGCTTCTGGCCTTCCCGAATCACAGTAGCTTTTTTGTTTTTTTTGCTGCGTGATTGTACACACGGGGGGGTGGGGGGTAGCTGGAAACCGAAGCGGTGAAGTGGCATTTCTGCAGATGTCGGCTGGAGGAAGTTCTGGTGTCCAGTTAACCGCAGTCACTGGGTAACAGTAGCAGGGTTGAATTTTAAAGCATGCCAAGTTCACCAAAGCCCTAGGATTCTGTTGTTTCCCTTGAGTATTTAGAGGGGACACTGGGATGCGGCTGTTTTTTGTAGCATGGATCACGGTACAGGCCTTCTTCCATCAGCCCCAGGCCTTCTGAGCAATGAGAAAGCAGACAGGCCTCCCTCCCAGCCCCTCCACAGCCACGTACTCGCTTGCTTACACACACACGCAGACACACATATCCACCCACTTGAATGGATGGCAGGTCTGGGGTCCAGGCAGCGGCTGGCCGGTCAGCTCTCAGGGCTTAACAATCGGTTCCCCTCAATGAGCGGTTTCGTTTCCATCAGAGATGGCGGCCCTGACTCCCAGACGAGCATGAAAACAATCTCACTAAGTGCCAGCTTCCTTGCTACACGCTCATCATGGCTGCCCAGATCGGGAACGCCAAGGTGACAGATTTGGGAGTCCTGCCTCTGATCTCCGGGCTTCTCTGCTTATGAGTTTCTCTTTGAGCTTTTTTGACTCTCAGTGAGAACGATGCCCAGGAGAGGAGCTGTACCTTTCTGACTCCCATTTGATCAGGGGCCATAATTTATACAGAGGGGCCAACCTTTTTAGCCTATGATATGTTTCGAATCAGTAAGTGACAAGAACGGGGATTTTCTCAGGGCGAATCATGTTTCACTTGGGGCTAGTGGTCCCGCCCCTGTCTATACCCACATCTGATCATACAATGCATGACATCCGAGGTGGTGAAATGGATCAGAATCTGAACTTTGGACCAGAACTGGCAGCCAGTTCCATCCTGAGCAGAGACGGTGTGCCCTTGAGCGCAACATTTGTTTTTTTTTTTTGTTTTTTTTTTTACTTTCAGAATCGCTTCAGTAAATATTCAGAAAGTGTCCCTTTCTCCTGGCAGAGGCAGACACAGTAGGGTGAGCGTGCTGACGCGGGGGCCCTGCGATTAGGGCGCACCTCTTGCCGGACGCAGAGCACCGCACACTTTCTGTCAAGTCGGCAGCTCGGTGCCCCGGAATGCTGAGATTTGGGGGGGGGTAGGTGTTGGCTGGAGCTTTCGGCAACGAGGAGTCTGGTGTGGCTTAATAAAGCGTCCGGAATCAGTAGGCTCCCCCTCAGTGCCCCGAGAAAGCCCCATGCCGTGTATAATGATGTTTTTTAACCCCGCCTGGGGGCTCGTGTGGGGTCGCCGTCCGGCTCGGGCAGATGTCATGCACAGCTGCCACGAGGAGGCCAGTGTTGTCGCATTTCCGGGCCCCTCCCCCCCCCACTGCCTGTGTACCTCCTAACCTGCCACCGAAGGCCGGTTCCAGCAGCTAGGCCTCCACACACACAGGTCCACTAAGCCCTGCTCCATCCGGTGCCTTATTTATACTTGTGCTTATACTTCAGAAGGATGGATGGTTGTGGTCCACTTACCGAGCAGGGGAGACGCGCCGAGAGCCGGCATGCTGTTCTTAGAGCGCGCAGACAATGGTAAATAACATTTAAAGGGATTATTTGTCTTAGCGTAACAACACGCCGAAATGCAAGGCTGCTTCGGCTGGAGGGAGGAATACGCAGGTATGATGAATACTCCTTGTTTTTCTCCCAGGAGTGTTGCTAATTAGCTAAAGCTGCGAATGTTTCTTCTTCGCTGTAACCTTGATCTGAGCCGATCCATTTATACTGGGTGTTAGATTCCTAAAGCTTTATTTTTGGGGGTGTTCTTAAATATTTGCTCTTTTTTTGAGAGTTTATATTTTCCTGTAGCCCTTATTTTGGGAGGCACTGTGGAAAGATGCGTGTGTGTTTGCTAGCGTGTGTGTGTTTCAGAGGAGAGCATAAAGGGACGTGAGAAAATGGAAGGATTCCTGTATTTGTAATTGTGAAAAGTTTCATTTTAATTTGATACCGTGTCTGTTGGTCAGACTCAGGAGCTTCAGTGAGCGTCGTCCTTAACTTGGCCTTTATTCAGAGAGTAACTCGACACCGTCTGTACCAGCGAATCTTTCGTTGTCCAAGCCGCCGCCTAATGTCTGCATATTACCTGAAACCTGAGTGATTTCACGGCTGCAGACAGGACCGACCTGCATGACGCGGCGTCTCCCGCCCTGAGCGGCGTCGGCCCGGAGCTCCCCGCTCCCCTGGGACGCCTCGCGGCTGCTGGATTCCTGCCTGCGCCCCGCCAGCCGTGCACACGCTCACCACACCGTCTCCCCTGTGCACATTTCCAAGCTTTTTCAAAAATGGCTACGATTTTAAATGCGCTGTAATGTAATAAACCGCTTAGCTCTCACCTTTCAGCCCCGAATATTTCAATTTTCTAAAAAGTACGTTGCATAAATATCGAAGTAGCACAAAAGAGCGTCAAAATGAGAAATCCCGGTTTGGGAGGTTTAACGTTCCCGGGTCTCCATCGCTCTGAGAACGAGGGCAGGAACGACAGCGGGAAAAAAAAACAAATGTCAAGGAGACTGAGATTGTAAATCTCACTTTTCTGAGGTGTCTATTTTTTCACACCCTTTTTTGTACCTGATTGCGTGTACCGATTAATCCCCCCCCCAGTCTTTGACAGCTTCTCTTTCATCTCCTGCCATTGTGCCTGTCGTATCTCCTTCCCTGCTCCCCTCGCTCGCTCGCTCCCTCCCTCCCTCTCCCTCGCACCTCGTTCTCTGTTGCGTCTGACAGTGCTATGACTCAGGCGTCCCCCCGGCAGAGCCCTCCTTCTCCTGCCGCGGCCTGCGTTCACACCTCCACATCCAGGTGTATTTGATGGGCGGCTGTGGAGGAGGCTTGGCCGAGTGTGGTGTTTCGGCTTAGGGTGGGGGGGGGGGGCACTGTCACAGCCCGCTCTGCCTCCTTCAGGTTTGTGTTTGCCTTTGGATGTTTTCTCCGTATCGGTCGAAGGCTTCTCCACTCGTTCCCATAGGCCAAGCGTATGGGGGCTTCTTTTTAAAAAAAACACATGCGAGAACAGAAGGAATCCTGAGGATGAAGTGAGGCTCTCCCTTCCTCACTCGCCTGTATATTTAATCTATGAGAGATGGCAAATTGGCATTCCTTACTGCTCTGCTGGATCTAAGGTCGGTGCTTCCCCTGCCCTGCTAGGAGGTTTGTTCCAAACTCTCTGTACCCTTTGTGCAAAGAAACCTTTTCTTTTTTCTGATCTAAACTGGTTCTCTGCAATGAACTGGCATCCCATCCGGGATGTTCCTCTGTCTTGTGCCCTACACTGCCTTGGATATGCTCAGGCGATGGAGGCCCAGTAGGTTAGGATGCTGGACCTGTGATTCAAAGGTCCCAAGTTCAAATCCTGGAGTCAATAGAGTGATTTCACTGTTGGATTGTTGAGCAAGACCCTTAACCCTAATCGCTCCAGGTACCGGCTGACCCTGCTTTCTCAATTGTACATCACTTTGGATAAAGGTGTGTGTGTGTGTGTGTGTGCTCCAGGCCCCCTAATTACCCTGAAACTGGATGGGTGGTGTCGACTTGTCCCTAACTAGTTTCCATTCATGGTTTTCAGTATGTGGAAATGGTGAAGTAGTCCTCCTAGACAGGAACGCCACTAGAGATTTTGGGCCCCTTGAAAGCATATCATACTGGTCCCCCAACCCAGATTAATCCAATTATGCTGTCAGTCAGGGGCCCTCGGAATCGTTCAAACTCCCCCCCCGCCATAGCGCCCCTGCTCGTAGATGATTTTGCTCTTAATGTCCTCCTCTTTTCTTCTCAGGCTTTTTGAGATTGGGCTATGTCTCCTGTCCAAGTCTGGATAGCAAAGTCCTCATTTAGATAAAAATTAGTTACAAAGGGTACTTTACAACAGGGTGTACGTTTATAAACATAAAAGGACTGTTTCTCACAAATGCAGAGCGGTCGCAGTTTTATTCCTCGCATTTGGAGCAAAACTATTATCCGCTCTCTAAATTTTAATTGATTACTTGATGAGAGCTGGCAGGAAAGCTGACATACGCTTTGGCCAGCGCAGTGAGCACAGGGGCTGGTGTCACCGCATTAGTTGGGGGGGGGCATCCCGCAATCCTGCAATCCCAGAGTCACCCGAGTCCATCACTGTGGCTGCAGAGTGGCTTGGTGAGCGCAGACACAAGTTCCCGAATATAAAACTGATGCCCATAACACTGCCCATTGTGAATAATGGCTCCATTTTATCTTTTCGTCTCCCCCCCCCCCACACACACACAAACCCTTTTCCCTCTCTGAATCTGTCACACTCATTTGAGTGTGAAAAACTTTGAGACCTTAAAGTCCAGTCCTGGAAAGGTGCCGTAGCCAGAGCTTAAGCGAAATGTGCCTTCGACCTGCAGGCCCTCGCTCTTTGCTGCGCTTTTCATGGTCGCCCTTTGTTCTTGCAGTACCAGCACTCCTGTGGCATTTTAGGTTGAGGCCCCGAGGTCTCGGTCGATATATAAAGAACCTGTATCTGCCACATCCCTGCTGAGATCCGTTGTTGTGGTGACCTTCTCCATCAAAATGATGACTTATTAATATAGGTGGTGCCAATCTTCATTTTGTATCTTTGCTGCGATTTTGCTGGGCAGAGCAGGATGCTAATCTCAACAGTCATTTCAGTACACAGGATGAGCATTTGAGCAAATTCCAGTTGGTCAGTATCACTCATATCCATCATTCCTGTGGCTGTTGATAGCCGAGCAATGCGGCATCCTCTGTGGGCACAGAGGTCACGGGGCACCAGGGAAATGGGGCGACTCGAGAGGTGGGGCTTGTAGTTTGGCGGTAAAGCAGACGCTCCGCAGCGGCAGGAGGGTGATGCAAAGATGGCGAGAGGGGATGGCAGTGCAGCCGCCAAATCATTAACACCGGTTAAACTGAAACTAGACACAGTTTGGAGGATGTGCCAGGAGGCTGGGGTGCATGCTGGGAGATGCCTGAAGGACATTTCTTTCCCAGGTCACTGGTAGCCCACTGTAGTGCACAGTAGGGCGGATGTTGACCGAATTGCAGATTCATGCAGCGGGTGATGTGTGCGAAAGCTGGCGTGTGGCAGTGGCTCCCACCTCCTCGTCAGGTCCACCTTCCTTCAGAAATAACCAGCCCACCTTCAAATGCGATATGCCTCACTGTATTATTATAGTCGGATTTAGGTTTAAGGTATACTTGAGATGTACTATATCTCATGGAAAGTCTCCTGAAACAGAGTCATTCCTTGGATAAACTGTTAATTAAAGGCTGTCGGCTTCTTAAAATTATGAAGGGATCCTGCATTTTGTTTGACTGGTTCTTTAGTGCAGGATCCATATGACTGTAGATTCAAGAATTAAGAGATCTTTGTCAACTCCTCATTATATGCATCCAGGGTGAAATATACTTTCCGCAGCCCCATGGTGGGACTTTCACACATGTGCTAAACATTATACTGTGACATACTAACATGTAAACATTGACTAGACATTATTCTTCACATACTACATTTGCACATACTGAACATCATAAAATGCAAAATAAAAAACATGACAGCGCAAGGACTTGGTGTAAAGTCAATAAAAAAAGTACAGACTGTGCAGTGCAAGTATTATTTTGATGGAAAACAGTTTTGCAGCAACCTAGTCACCTTGATTCTGGACCTGCTTCTGCCTGACTTAATCACAGTCATGCTTTGGAGACACAGATCCACAATAGACCTGGACGACCCAGGAGAACTTTATTCTAGACATCACTGTGGTTCCTCAGACAACTGCCTAGGTGTCTTGACCCCCACCCCACCCCTGAATCACTGAGGATTAGTGTTTGCTGTGTTCATCTCGACACCAGGGTCATTTCTACAGGTCAGCTGTGAGTTGGTTGGAGATTAGATGAGGGACCCACCCTACGAGCTGGGAGATTGAGGGATAAGGTGCGTCGCTATGCTCGCGGCCTTTGCCATCACAAGTCAGCGTCTCCGTGGCAACGTCGTGCCCACGAGTCATGTGGCTGCTCTCAGGGGCAACTGCTGACCCATGGAACAGGACAGTGGCGTGAGCGTCATTCTGTTCAGTTTGACCAGTTATTTTGACTGTCTTCAAGCAATGCCCCTTTTTGGGGCCATAACAAAGCAGGATGGTGCCCCATATCAGCTTGTCAGATTTTCCTTTTTACTTGAGTTCTGGTTTTTCTACACCTGCAATTTTTTGCCCATAAGGTTGCTGTGTGCTTATGGCTGATTGGGGGATTGGGACGGGTCTCGGCAGCTGTTTGGACAGGAAGGAGACACAATCTCTACACCTGTTTTATGAGTTTGAGCCCTGGTCTGCTTCATCTCATACCGCTGAGATCTGCAGGCTGACTCAGTCCTGTTTGAACAGAAGTCTCTTTTCGATATGCTATGAATAAGTCCACGTCGTTTTGTAGTCTTGTTTGCCTCGTTTAATCCGCCCTCCCTCAAATCTCTGTCATTATTGCCCTCAAGACTGATGTTTATTTAAGAGTTTTCCATCCTGCATTTTAAGCTGCGGATCTTTGTGCAAAATTTTGGCTAAATTACTGCCTTTCATTATAGTTCCAGTGTTTCCATAGTGAAATTGGTGTCTTGGGATCTAGCTTTGAAAACTAGGAATATTTATTTAGAGAGTATTTAATGTTAAAACAGAGATTTGCCTTAATTTATTCTGTTCATATCTTGCTCCTCATGTTTACTGAGGTGGTGCCCCGCAAGTACGCGTAGCTGGCTCTTTTTTGTAATGTTGACACGGAGATGAACATATTTTTATATTAATACACAGAACCGGAAACTGTATTTCATAAATCCTAAGATAAATGTACACTCTTCCTATACATCTGAAAACAAAGGAACCCCTACCAGTGTACCCATCCTCAGACAGCATCAGCGTTGCCCGCTATGCCTTGCTGGCTGCACTTCCCCTTTAACACGAAGCGCTGCCTAATGCAGAGCCAGTTGCACAGACGCCCGGTTGGAGCCTCATCCTCCCTGCGACTGCCCATTTGCTCGGTCATGCCCACCCCCGGTCGTCATGGCGTTGAGTCAGTCAGCCATTCGTTATCTTACAGTTGCCACCTGGAAACGTGAAAAGCAGCTGTGTGGTGCTATTGCCTCTAGGGGGCGTGCTAGAGCCAGCGGTGGTGGCTGGGGGGGTAGACAGAGGGTGCCTGGGTGAACCATCGACGTGCAGGGGTTGCATGCTGGAGCCCCCCCCCCCCCCCACCATTAACTGTGTTCTTGGGGTCTGGTGATTCACCAAACTGCCCGCCGTGCCATCTCTCTGTCTCATGGGACGGTCAGGATGTTCCTCTCTGCTGGCACCACTGAGCCTTGGGGGTCCCCTAGTGACTGAGCACACCCCCCCCCGACACACAGACACACACAAGGCTTTCATATCACCTAAAGGCAGCTCATTTTGGTGGCACTCAAGGTCATACCAAGGTCATTGGCTCACTGGATAATGTTATAGGGCTGCTTGGCTCTGGCAGAGAGGACCCCTGCCACCCCCCCCCCACATATTTACATATTCACTGCATCTGCTTCGGATGTCAAGCAGCGCAGTTTAAGGGAAATAAATGAGTGTTCCATGCTGTATCGTTTTCTACCAATTTGTATATTAGTGAACTATGCTCTTTTTGATGTGGATTTCACTAATTACAAGTACAAGGAAAAGGTGGTGGTTTAAAGGGGGGAGTGGGGTGACCCCCCCAGTCCTGTCACCAGCACCACGTTCTTGTGTGCCCTATGATGGACGTGGAATCGCTCAGGCCAATGGGAGCTGTCTGTGTGGCACTGAGAAGCGTGTGTCAGCAAGAAAGACTCATCTCGTGTCCTTGGGAATCCATCTTGATTCCTGGTTTTCCGTTTCTCTGGGCCGACGTGCTTTGTTGCTGCCTGCCTTGAGAGAGAAATGATTCATTTCACAGATTCCATTATCTTACCAAATAACCACAAACGTTCGAATATCTTTTTTTATCGTCAGGATCTGAAAGTAAATAAATGTGGATGTTGTATGACAGATTTTTATTCATTTTGAATGAGTTGTTAAGTAACCGTTTACTTAGAAAGGATAAATTCCAAGAGATCCTCCTGCATAAAAGCCCTGTAATATCCATCACGCTGTTCTCAGGACTGCTGAGGCACTTCTACGCACAAAAATATTGTGGAAAAATGTTCCCCCTATTCCAGCTCTAGCGCTGGTTTCTTCATTATAAATCCTCCACTGAAGGATTTGTGTTTGTGCTGTTCGACTTGTCTTCTCTAAAACGATGTCTCTTCATTTCTTCCTTTACAGGAAATCGCAGCTTACTTAATAACATTCGAAAAGCATGAGGAGTGGTTAACAACTTCCCCTAAAACAAGGTGAGAGCTCGGCCGTGAACTAAGCCAAACCCATTTTAAAAAGACAATGGTGCAACAGATCCCCTTGGCAGGCCTGATTTTTCATTTTGCCATTATTATTGTCCTGCATGTCTTTGCTCCTGACATGTGGAAAAGCACCAGTGAAAGTAACCTTCACATTTAAGACTTGGGTGTAAATATTATATTGATGCATGATCTTCCTTGTCTGTAACTACATGTTTACTGTCGCTATAACAGAATTATGGGTGCCAGGCTTTGACGAGATCAGTGATTATTATATGACATAAATTGAAGGGATAATGTTGTATAAAAAAGATTTTACAGTGCTTGTTGAATGAAAAAAGGCATATTTGGTGCAAATAGCACTGACCTTGTGTGTGTGTTACCAGCATCCATCTAAGATGTGCTGTAGATTCCACTGTGAACAGCTGTGTTCAGATTCAGCTGTGCAGGGATATGTTCTGGCCTTCTACATGTTTTAATATGACACACTTAGTGTTCAGATTAACATTCAGCTCTCTGACTCATATTTAGCACTGACTCATATTCATTGCAAAGACTCATATTCATCTCTCTGATTCACATGCAGCTCTTTGACTCACAGTCAGCTCTCGGACTCACATTCTGCACATAATCATTAATTGCTCAGACTTACATTCATTTCTCAGACTCACATTTGGCACACAGACTCACATTCAGCACACAGACTCTCACTGAGCGCACACACATAAACACACACAGCACTCACATTTATTTATAATCAGTGCCTACACTCGCTCTCAGACTCAGGGATCCTGGACTGATAGCTGATTGGACACAAGGGTGCTTGGTACCGCCCAGGGCCACTGACGTAAGTGGCTTTCCGTCGGACAGATGGAAACGCTGGTCCATGCAGGATGTTGTGCTCACCAAACCGTCACGTCCTGTCCTGGTTGGCAGCTCTCCGGCATCCGCCCAGGGCTCAGATCTCAGGGCCAACTTATATAATTGAACTAATTGCAAAGTATGATTTTCCTTGGATGTTTCATTCAGCAAGGCGTCCTTCATCTTATAAAAGCCAAGCACAGGCCGCCTATAGGAGGTCACAGTAAGTGCAGGTCTTGCCTGAGCCGGGGGGGTGGGGTGGGGGCGGGTGTCCCCCCCCCCCTTAAATTCCCACGCTCTCTTCCAGGTTGTGACATAACATTACAGGCTGTGCATGTCTCAGAATGAATGGTCTCTGTTTTAAGCTGGTTTTAGGTTAAGACTGCACTTAGGAGATCAGTGTCAGACTGCTAACTCGCTACAGGTACCAGTGACACACAGTTAACTTCTTTGTTCTCAGGTATCAGTGTAAACTGTTTAGAACCCTCTACTAGGGTATGTACATCCTATCCAGTCTAGCTCCCTATACTCAGGTATCAGTGGTGTACTGTTGAGAACCCTGTACACAGGTATTAATGTCCTACTGTGTAGTTCCTTGTACTCAGGTATCAGTGGTATTCAGTTTGGTTCCCTGTACTTAGTTATTGGTGGTTTACTGTTTAGTTCCCTATACTCAGATATCAGTAGCATACTGTTTAGTGCTCTGTACTTGGGTATAAATGGTATTCATTTTATTTCCTACACTCAGGTATCAGTGGCATACTGTTTAGTACCCTGTACTCGGGTATTAGTGGAATACTGCTTAGTATTCTGTACTCAGGTATCAGTGGTATTCATTTTAGTTCTCTATACTCAGATATTAGTGGCATACTGCTTAGTTCCCTATACTCAGTTATCAGTAGCATACTGTTTAGTACCTTATACTCAGGTATTAGTGGCATACTGTTCAGTACTCTGTACTCAGGTATCAGTGGTATCCTGTTTAGTACCCCATACTCAGGTATCAGTGGTATACTGTTTAGTACCCTATACTCAGATATCAGTGGTATACTGTTTAGTTCCCTATACTCAGGTATCAGTGGTATTCGGCTTAGTTCCCTATATTCACTTATCAGTGGCATACTGATTAGTACCCTATACTCAGGTATCAGTGGTATTCGGTTTAGTTCCCTATATTCACTTATCAGTGGTATACTGTTTAGTGCCCTATACTCAGGTATCAGTGGTATACTGTTTAGTACCCTATACCCAGGTATCAGTGGTATACTGTTTAGTGCCCTA
>JAAGVU020000103.1:1818718-1831279 GCA_011763525.2 Mormyrus iriodes
TATACTCAGGTATCAGTGGTATACTGTTTAGTGCCCTATACTTAGGTATCAGTGGTATACTGTTTAGTACCCTATACCCAGGTATCAGTGGTATACTGTTTAGCACCCTATACTCAGGTATCAGTGGTATACTGTTTAGTACCCTATACCCAGGTATCAGTGGTATTCGGTTTAGTTCCCTATACTCAGGTATCAGTGGTATTCAGTTTAGTTCCCTATATTCACATATCAGTGGTATACTGTTTAGTACCCTATACTCAGGTATCAGTGGTATTCGGTTTAGTACCCTATACTCAGGTATCAGTGGTATTCGGTTTAGTTCCCTGTATTCACTTATCAGTGGTATACTGTTTAGTGCCCTATACTCAGGTATCAGTGGTATACTGTTTAGTACCCTATACTCAGGTATTAGTGGTATTCAGTTTAGTACCCTAAACTCAGGTATCAGAGGTATTCAGTTTCGTTCCCTATATTCACATATCAGTGGTATATTGTTTAGTACCCTATACTCAGGTATCAGTGGTATTCGGTTTAGTACCCTATACTCAGGTATCAGTGGTATTCGGTTTAGTTCCCTGTATTCACTTATCAGTGGTATACTGTTTAGTACCGTATACTCAGGTATCAGTGGTATACTGTTTAGTACCCTATACTCAGGTATTAGTGCTATTCAGTTTAGTACCCTATACTCAGGTATCAGTGGTATTCAGTTTCGTTCCCTATATTCACATATCAGTGGTATACTGTTTAGTACCCTATACTCAGGTATCAGTGGTATACTGTTTAGTACCCTATACTCAGGTATTAGTGGTATTCAGTTTAGTACCCTATACTCAGGTATCAGTGGTATACTGTTTAGTACCCTATACTCAGGGATCAGTGGTATACTGTTTAGTACCCTATACTCTGGTATCAGTGGTATTCAGTTTAGTTCCCTATATTCACTTATCAGTGGTATACTGTTTAGTACCCTATACTCAGGTATCAGTGGTATAATGTTTAGCGCCCTGTACCCGGGTGTTAGTAGCATACAGTTACCTTGTTCCCTAGAGCAGGGGTGGCCAATCTTATCCGCAAAGGGCCGGTGTGTATGCAGGTTTTCGCTGCAACTCCTTAATTAGATTACTAATTAGAGGACTGATTGGCTGAAGAGTCCTCAAACCTGAGTTTGAACAGCTGACCTAAAGGTTATCCCAAAAACCTGCATACACACCAGATCTGTTCTTTCTGCTGTTCTGAGAGCAAATTATGCTTGTTGAACTACCCAGACTGCTCCACTGCTGTGAATCCATCATATTAGATGTGTGTTTTTGTATAGCATGCTAATGCTGATCAGTTCGGACCTGTATCTTCCTTCCCGCTGGAATCATGGAATTCCTCATTCTCCCAGGCACTGCCACCTCACTTGGGAATGACCTCCTGGCACCCTGCTAATTCTGGCCTGCAGGAACTGTCCAGAATCCAGAGATGGTCCCAGTTCCACATAGAAATATCACAAACAACACAGGAGAGCCCAGCGATCGGGGGGTCTCTGTTTCTCCTCCCAATCCTCCATAATTAAAGGTCCTTCATTGTCATCTCACCATAGAAGGATACATGAACCCCAGTATTCATGCAGCATGCCCCCCCCCCCCCGGGTTACCAAGAGATGTCGTTTCACCAAACCACCATGCAATTTGTGAGGAGGTGAAGACGAATAAAGACACATAAGACTAACAAAAGCTGCCGCTCATCATTCACACCTCTGACAATCTGTCATTCATGCACATATTCATGCATACATTTGTCCATTCATTACTAACATATTCTCATAAATTTAGCATTTTTCTTGCTGCCTGTTCCAGCCCATTTAAAGCAGCCATTCAGCATTAACTGGTGGGCCGCTGTGCTCCTCCTGGTGCATCGCCGGACAGCATTTTCCTGGCCCATCGGGAGGCCGGAACGGCCCAAGCGAGTGGCGGACGCCTAACGTATTCAGCCACTAAGCGACAGGGAGAGTCTCCACCCCCCTCATTATAGCCCCAAGGTGAAATGTACAAAACAAAGCCCCCCCCCCCCCCCCCCCCGAAGCCGCAGGTAAAATCTGAGAGCGTTTAATGAAAGTGGGATGATGATAATCTCTCAGCTCATCACAGCCTGAGAGAATTGTCTTTGCATCTTGCAGCCCGTTGCCTGGTTGATGGCGTTCTCTCTTCCCACGGTGCGACGGCCTGCTGGGTAATACTGTTAGGAGCAATACCTGCTTGTCATTGGAAATGGCAGGGATGTGCGGTCTTTGTTTCATTAGTGATTCATTTTATAGCGTTTAATTACTTAGCATATGCCCTACCTAACAAATTGCTGTTCTTGACTTTTTACCAAGGTAAATTAGGTTAAGTACTTTGCTCACGGGTAAGGAAGGTCCACCCTGGCACGTAAGTCTGCCACAAGCAGGTTATAAACTGGTCCATAATTTCCAGCAGGCAAACTCTTCTAAGAATGAGCAATACGGCAGCAGTACCAAGGTGACCGCCAAGGTCATGTGCCCGATGCCAAGGTCATGTGCCCGATGCCATGGTCATGTGCTGGCAGAGTCCACGTGCCTTCTCTGCATCTGCTCTCAGGTCACCCCCTGTATGCAGTTAAAAGTTAAAAGTTCACAGATTTAGGTGGCGGTGTTATTGCATAATTGAGAAGGCTTGTCTTGGAGGGGACTGGGGGCAGATGGCAGTGAGTGCAGGGTCTTGGGAAGGTAGCATCTGGGTCTCGGATGCTTGGCTAGCTGCTTTGAAGTTTCCATCAGTAGCCTGTGAGGACCAAAGAAGATCAGCCTCCACACTTGACTCCACACCCCCCTCCCCCTCCCCCCTCAACGGGGAGAGCTTGGTCAGACTGAAAGGCACATGCAGGCTGCACTAGCAGGATGACTGAGACACCTGTCCTGGCTGTGCAGTCAGGCACGCTCATGCAATCACACGCGCGATCACACATGCACGCAGGTGTACCGTGACGGGCTAAGCTTGAAATGTTTGTTTTTCCCTTCAGACGGGGAGCACAGCCATCGTGCAGATCGATACGCCCGCACACTCGCCTCAGACCGCTCAACCACTCCAGCTCGTCCCTCCTCCATCATTTCCATGTATCCATGCTCTTTTTTTTGTTTGCATTTTAATAATACCCAAACAGCCCTGCCTTCTCTGTATTTACTTATTTCCCACACCTGGAATACAGTGATATTTCTTCCATATCTTCTCTCGATTTCCCTTACTTTGCACCAAATGTTTTTTTAATAATTCACAAGTTACTGCTTACCGCCAGAAACGGCCTCAATCGGCCCAGAGCTCCTCAGCCTTTGTCTTACACATTAGCTGCTGCTTTCTCCTCATGAATAATTAAGACATGGAACAGAACCTTGTGTCAACACTGCAGAGGCGAGTGGCTGAGCAGCCTGGTCGGCACAGGTCCGGAGCGCTGGAGAGGGCATCCGTCCTTGTCCGTCCCTGGGACCCCCCACCGTTCCCAGCCGCAGAGAGAGAGAGCGTAAGCTGTGGCCCTGTTAAGGGCGTCGAGTGTGGCGTACCTCCGGCAAACGGCGCAGCGCTGCGGGGCGGCACTTGTGTCTCCGGCTGATCTCGCCGAGCTCCCTGTGGTACAGCTGGTACGCAGCCCAGGGTGCCACAATATTGGAGCCATCAAACAACGGAAGCTGAAGCTGTTGGGGTTGCTAGGATGCCACACCCGCTGAGCATGCACGCGTGCACGCAGGCACACGCAAAATCATACACGCACGCATGCACAGCACCATGTGTATCTGAGAGCACACTGGGAGTGAGCATCTGAAGCTGTCTAGTATCTGTACCGAACACCACAGGCTGTGCAGAGCCTCAGAGAAGCAGCGGGCCCCCTTTTATGCCAAACATAATGGGATGGGCAGAGTCTCAGAGATGCAGCAGGCCCCCTTCTATACCAATCATCATGAGCTGGGTCTCAGAGATATGACCAGCCCCCTTCTATACCAAACATCATGGGTTGGTCAGAGTCTCAGTGAGGCACCAGGCTGCCTTCTATACCAAACATCATGGGTTGGGCAGAGTGAGGCACCAGGCCACCTTCTATACCAAACATCATGGGTTGGGCAGAGTCTCAGAGAGGCACCAGGCCCCCTTCTATACCAAACATTGTGGGCTGGGCAGAGTCTCAGAGATGCGGCAGGCCTCCTTCTGTACCAATCATCAGATGCTGAGCAGAGTCTCAGAGATATCACCGGCCCCCTTCTATACCAAACATCATGAGCTGGGCGGGGTCTCAGCGAGGCACCAGGCCCCCTTCTATACCAAACATCACACGCTGAGCAGAGTCTCAGAGATGCAACCAGCCCCCTTCTATAACGAACACAGGGCTACACTCTTTAGCCACTGACACCTTCACTATTTATTTACTAATTCATTAATTGCCTTAATTGTCTTCTGCATGGTTAGATCTGTCACCTGTTTTCAGCAATTGGTGACGTCTTAATCACTTAAATGAATATAATTAAGATGTGTTGTCATTTCCTTTGATAGAACTCATTTGCTCTTTAAAGTCAGTTGCACTAAGCCATCCTAGGTATTTTTCCCCACATTGGACTGCAGAGAATTATGCGTGTCAGTGGCTCCCCATTAGAGGTAACCTTCTGAGAGCCAGCTGTAGTCATGCTAATGGTACCACATGTCTTCTGCAGGTGTTAGTTATACCTCTGTGTTTTCCTGAGACGTGTGGCAGTGTTAAATCTCCCAGCAAATTCTCCCCTACTTAAGTGTGCATTGGGAATCTCTTCGCTGACACAAGCCAATGTACTCTGCACTATGGACAGGCATCGATAAGGGGCTGTTAGCCTGGTGCATAAGAGGTCGCCATGGTTGTGCACACTCAGTACAATCCACAGCGAGAAACAGCCCCCCCCACCACACACGCACACTATGCCTCCTTCATCTTAGCTAACATGCTGCACTGCTGGCTCAAAGGCCCACCCCAGGTCAGCGGTATTGGTACCCTTTCACCCTGCTCATGGCAATAAGAACAATGAGCGATGGAGGAAACCATTTGGAGATCTTGGGGGGGGGGGGGGGGGTTCGGTGGGGAAGGCTTTTGAGAGCGTATGGGGGTGATGAGAAAAACTGCACACGCGCGCACACACACACACACACACAAACGCACACATAAAAATAAGGGGAGGAGCGCACTTGAAACAGCGATTTTGAAATGGGGGAAGATGGATGCAGAGAAATAACGAGGGATGCCACAAGACAAAGGGTGGATGGGGGGGTGGGGGGAGTGGGAAAAATGAAGAATGTAGCAAAGCGCAGGGACACTGAGCGCGGCCCATGTGGAGAGAGGCAGCGACGCAGCTGACAGCTACGGAACGGCCGGAGGCCTGGAGGAGGGGAGACGGGCTCATTAATAAATGACTCTCCCCTGAGCACCTTTATTGTCCCCACACGTCACCTTGTCCCCTGAACAATATGCATCTGCATTTTTTTGTCAACACCGTAGTTTGGGCTCGGCGGTGGAATATGTCAGGCCAGCGTTGATGTATACACTCCCCAATCTGTGCCGCAGATAATGCAGTGGAGGAAGATAACACGCAACCGCCACCTCGCAAATGAGAGCCGGCGAAAAGGTTAATGCGACGGGGAAGCAGCAGGTAATGACAACAGATAGTGGCCATCGCAGCAAAGTTAAAGAGATCCCGGTTCGTGAGAGGGGCGAGGCATTAGGCAGCGGGGGATGGGGGTACAGGTCAAAGGGTCTGTATCGTGCGGTAACTGAAGGAGAAAGTTTCAGGCAGATGGGTGGACAAAGGGTACGGACTCAACCAGTGTAGCACCAGTGTAGTAACTCAATTATGGTCTCCACTAACAGAGCTGAGCATGGGACAAGGTTCCCTTCAGCGCTGAGCACTGTGCCCCCTATTCCTGTGTTTCCTGTGTTGGTGGACGCCGTCACTCGGAGGGCCATCTTGGCTATTAGTGCAGATGGCACCTTTTCCTTTGCGGTCCTGTGTGTTATACTTACTTGTCATCATGTGGGCGTTGGGTATTCAGCGGGAAGCATGTTCATTCCGTGGGCCCAGCATGAGGAGTCTCTAATGCAGTGTTCCCTGATCCGGTCCTCGGGGACCCTCAGGCAGTCCATGTTATTGCTCCCTCCAAGTTCACAGTAAGGAGCTGGAAGGAAGCAAAAATATGGACTGTTTGGCAGTGTGCTGGGCAGGAGCAAAAATGTGGATCGTCTGTGAGTCCCCGGGGAAACGGTTGGAAAACACTTCTTTAATGACTTGCGCACAAGGAGTTTCAATGAACTGTTCAATGAGCTCGATGTGAGATGTCTACTTATCGAATGATTTGAGGGCTCTACTCATTCATGAAGATTGATATGAGGCTTCTGTTCATCCAGTGAGTTTGGAATGATTGGCCTGCCAGTTTAATGGGGTTGTATGGAAAGCGTTCCTTCTTAATGAGTCCGAATGCCCCTATGGTTGGTGCGCAATGCTGCGGTCATAAGTCTGGGTATGCTGGTTGCTCTTGACCTTTCCCTGCTGAGGCTAACTGGGCGTTTTCCCTGTGGAATGGGCTCTAGTTTGAACAGTTTGTTGCTCTGCACTGGGAGAGCTCTGGTAGAAACGTTATGTCTGCTCCTGTGGGGACACGCAGGCAGCGATCCCATTCACGAATCGTCCTGCCCCGGTTGGCGTGGTCCTTATTTGGGCATGCGGATCTTGCTGCCCCCACCCCAACCACTCTGTCATCCCCAGCACAGCACCAGTCCTCCCAGAGAGCAGCCTCGGGCTTCTGTGAGCAGAATGCATTTGGCCTGTGCTTCCCCTAACTGGAGGGAACATGCCGGAATCACAGAGTGGCTCTCGCTATGCAGGGAGGAGGTGTGGGGAACAGGCTGTGGATGGGATCCAGGCACCACTCCGCTCTTCTGCCTTCTGTGGGGTTCCAGCTGAGCCGTTCCAGGCAGGAAGCTGCTGCCCTTTGTCGCCTCCCAGCCAAAGGAAGCCCGACCTGAATTTTCTCTTGGCCCCCAAAAAACGTTCCAACACTGATGCCTCATCGTGAGGCTTCTCAGTCATCGTCCAAACCAAGGGTCACTCACAGCACAGTGACCAATAGGCAGATGAATTAATAAAATAAAATATTCATCGTCTGCTTGCTGATGGTGCCACACGGAAATGTCTCGTCTTTGTTGTTCGAGGCTGCGCAGGTGCCATTCCTCGCGTTTAATTAGCACTGGCGACGACTGTAGGGGTGATGCTACTCGTGTCACCCTGTTGCCCTTTGTGTCTCACTCAGCCCACGTGAGGCGCCCCACTAAGGCGGGCCCGTCTCTGAGGGCGGCCCGCTCTGCGTGAGCCCGCCCACCTTCTGAATTAACGGCAGATTATAAAACAAGTTAAAGGCATCTGGAAAGTCATCCTCGAGTGAACCCACACTGGAGAGGCGCTACGAACGATTCTGACAGACAACCATGTGCAAATTAAAAAAATATATAAATAAAATTAAATCAGAGTGTATATGTGCCATGAGGAATGTTTTTAAAGATCTGCTACACTCGTACTGCTGTAAAGGCACTGACGCTGTCCTGGCGTAATGGAGTGGCAGATGAAAAAGAAATTACCTCTCAACGCTCCGACAATCTTCGCAATCAATGCCGGTTGGGAGAGGAGCTTCATCACAGGCTCCTTGAGATATATCTTCATACACTACGCATATCTCCTCTTGAAGACTTCAACTCTGGGCAAGAAGGCTTCCTTAAATGCTTCATTACAAAGGGCCGACTGGCCTGTTATTAATTTTGCATCACTGAATTAATTTAAATATAAAAAATTAATAGATAAATTATTCAGGCCCTTTTGGAGTGTGTGTTAGAGACGAGGACGGGAGAATAGCAGCTAGAGTCATTTCAAATTGGAAAATTAATATTCATAACTTTTTTTTAAGCCGGGCTAAAAATGGCTATCAATTCAAGGTTTAACAAAGGTTTAATTAACACTAGGAGAAGCAGACAGCTCTCATACCACAGAGAGGTCAAAGAAAATCCCAGGCAATGAGACTCCTCACAGCCTTATTTATTCATTTTGCTATGCTTATATATTTATGTTTTTATATAAATCATTTAAAATACAAAGAATCAGAATGTGAGGAGGCATCAAGAGGCATAATTATATGGAATTAAGGAGCTGGTGTTGGCACAATATTAGGTTTTACAAATTATGTCCTTCTCATAATTCATTATCTTATTATATTTGTTTTGGCTCTTAGATTATTCTTTCCCTGTCTGTCAAATGTTTTGACCTCTTTATTTGTTTTGTTAAGCGTTCCCCTGCTCCACACCAGTCCACCTGCCAAGCACGTGGGTGATTAAAAAATAAAACATGGCAGCACCAGGCTGGCACATCCGATCTCAAACGCATCATTCACAGGGGCTCCGGTGAGGTGTACTGGAGGCATTAATGTGACTGTGATATACTATAATGATGTTGTCTCGGACATGAAGAGGTTCAATTATTTATAGGTGATGGGCTCTGCGCATCCGCGATGAGGACAGCTGTAAATTAATCTTCCTGTAATCAACCCTTCAAGGAAATAATTGGACAAGTCCAGCCAACCTGGGACTCGAATTTCTCGGACTTGACGGTTTTATTGCGTTCTTTTTTTTTCTCGTTTGGGGAGAGAGCTGGTCAGAAATGGCACTGGTGAACTAGCAAGAGGTTGTAGCTACATGCATATGTAATTAACTAACAGTCGTTTATCCATTAGCTACCGATTTATGCTGATATCCTTTGAAGAAGTGGAGAAGGGTGTTACTAAGCCACACCCATAACCACAGCACCACCTGGTGTCCAAAGACAGGAGCACTCGATCGCTACATGTCTTCTGCTGGCTGCGGAACTGAGTGTGTGCGTGTGTAAGGCCACTATGCTGAAAAATACATTCGCTCCTGAAACAGGTCCACACTGAGAAAATCGACAAAGTGCTCAAGAAACGGATGCAGATGAAGTTGCAGGCACGGCGACGCAGGGTCGTGCCCGGAAGCTTCCGGCTTCCCCCTGCACATATGGCTTTTGCGCCTTTGCAGACGGCCGTGGCATTTGGACGACACATTTATAGCGCTCGTGTTTAATGTTCATCTGTTCCCCTGCGAAGGCAGCGGCAGTCTTGCTGGTGCTCATAGTGCTTCCGGGGGCTATGCTAAGCTCTTCTGCTGCGTACCCAGCACCCCTCCGTGGCAGTCAGCCAAGCATGGAGCGGGCTGTTCCGCTGACTACCAGGCCTCCCCTCGTTGCCTCGCACAGCGCCGCAAGGTGGACTGATAGAGCTGTAGCCAGGCTCCGGGGCTGTCACACTGTGATGATTGATGGTTTTTTTAATTAAAAGAAATTAATTCCTGACCCATTTAATACCCAATTTAAAGTGTCTCCAGCGACGGCCGCGTGTCAGCGCGACAACGAGCCCTGCATCCCGCCGACGCGAGGGCTTCCCGGTGGTGATGCCACGAAACTCTCCCGGGTTTCCTGGGGGATGTTTTCCGGACCTCTCCATGGCACCCTGCATCGCGGCGGGCGTCCGACGAGCCAGATTCTTCCTCAACACCCCGGACAACATGCCTCTTCCGTCACGGGTGGAAAATTCCACTCTGGCTGGCTCGCATCACGCTCGTCGCCACATCGGGCGCGCGTAGACGTAGCCGGCCTCATTTAATTTGGGAAAATCATGGATTTCCGCCCCCTGTCTGTTTTTTAATTTATTTTTTTTGCCTGTCACTATTTAGACCTCCTTATAGGAGAGGACGAAGAAAAATAAGAAAAAAGGCTGCCCACCAACTCGGCGTCTCCTAACAAAGGCGAATCACGCTTACGTAAGCGTTGTGATAAGTTGGCAAAGCCCAGCAGCGCCTGCGCCGGGGAGGAAGTTAACGTGAGCCGACGGGGGGGGGGGGGCCTCTGCAAATAGGCCGCGGAAGGCTTAACGCGGGCGGCTGGGGGCTGTTTTTGTTTGCGTCGGGAGAGCGTGCTGGCCCCCCCACACTGGCGCTCCAATCGTTTAGGCCTCCCTCTGAAGGGGGAGCAGCAGAAATAGAATGGAAAACTGATTAGGTGTGAACTGGGAGGGGGGAGCAGCATTTCTGGGGGAAGCAGGAAAAAGAGAGCAAAACAATTCATTTGGATTGCAGCTGACGCACCCGTGGTCTCAGGAATCTTATAATAGCGCCACTCCCTTGTTAGCCACGAGGCTTTGTTTTTGGAAGTTAATTGGAGAGGTGTTTACCAGAGAAGAGCGCACAAAAAAAGTTTAAAGTGTTTTTGCTCAAACCTGAGAAGTCCTCCTTTTTCTATTAACTTCTCACGGAAAAATCTGCTGCTGGGAGAGGGGGCCATGGCGCAGGATCAGCAGGTATCCGGGGTGGCTGATCGACCCTGATCGGATAAATTGCCTTTTTTGGAATAAATGGGGTCAGCGTGGCATATCTGGGTTTGAAGTATGCTCCCCCTATGGTTACTTATTATTATTTTTTTTGTTTTACATTTTTAGTTTAGCACCTTTTGCTTTTGTGAAATCGGTGTAGCGTCTTTCTCGCTCATCAGGGATCAATGCCGGTTTCCTATCAGAGTGGTTAATTACGGTTAGTGTGTTATGACTGGGACCTGTGAGTTGCTGCTAACGCTGCGTGTCCCGAAACGTCCCTCGGGGCGGCACTAGCAGTGTCTGATAAGTGTCGGCCTGAGCGAGTCTCCCACTCACGCCTTCTATCGTTCTCCCACAGGGCAGAGTCCTGGAAAGAAACAATATTGGGTGGAGGCGTCGGCTCCGCGAATCGAGTGTCAGGACCTGCCTATTACAGTGGTCCACCAGAGCAGCGACATTACCGCTCATCTCTGGCTCACGTCCGCTTTATCCGCGGTAATTTCTGGGATATCGAGCTGCCTCACCTGGTGCACTACGTGCGAACCGGGCATTAAAAATAAATAAAAAATTAAGAGCACCACTGTGGGGGCTACTCTGGGATTTCCCCACTCATTAACATGCTTTCTGATTTTTGGAGCCGGAGAGGGGCAGCAAATGCGAGGGATGCATTTAATAAATGCCGGGATTGGTCTAGGAGCCGCAAAGTCATCGGCGGGGTGTATTCTTGGCCGGGGATTTCCATAGCTGCACACTGGAGTCACTTTTTCGGCAAGATATTGGCGTGAGTGTGTGTTTTTATGTATTTATTGTTTTTATGCTCCTATCCGGGCCAGTAGGCCAGCTTAATGGAGCTTGAAAGGAATGGCAGGCAGGCGGCCATGCTCACACGCGCTCGATGCCCCTCCCATGAGCGCCTACCTTTTTGGCCCGTCCTCACGCCCATTTGACGTCTGAGGGCTTAGCGATGAGTAGCGACCCGCCCTGGTGAGAAATCAGCCCCTTTTTGACACGTCCACTCCCCCCCTGGTTGTGATCCGCCCTCCCCCTTCTTTTAGGCCTAGCCGGGCTTAATTACGGGCCTTTGATTCGATATGCACCATTTAATGGAGAGCGGTGTGGGGCGGCACCGGGCCGCCCCCGCGCTGGCTGTTCTCTGCCGGGCCGTGAGGCATGGAGGAGCTGCCTTTGAAGGGAGCCGGGAGCTTCAGGGTCTGGCCCCACTCACTCTGCTGCCAGATGAAAGGCGACTGTAGCGGTGGGGTGGGGGCGGTGGACTCGGAGTTCGAGGATGTTCCGAGAGTGGGGTGCAGAACAGACTGGCACGCTCGCCGGAGGCTCCTCATTCCTCTCCACTTCATCTCCGCCCCCCCTGCTCTGGCACAGGGCCATGGCCACCATAGTCTCACTAAACAAACAAACAAATCATGCCCAATAGCAAGGATAAGGTGGCATCCCCAGCCATTCAGCCAACAGGAACAGCAGGAAGGTAGCCGGCCCCACCTCCGAGGCATTGCAAATTAGATGGGGAAGTAACAGGTGACCCCTGACCTCCTGTGTGTCGTGTGACATGCCCTGTCTATACCTAAAACTCTCTAATAGAGAATGCGGTCCTGTACTCTACAGGCCCTGTATGACAGACCCCGTAGCATTACAGACATTATCCTACAGATGCTATTATATACTGTACAGGATAACCAGATATTATAGATATTATAGACAGGATAACCAGTATCGGTAATGGTTAAGGATATGGATGTCTACTGGTTCCCAAAGGGCTTGACTTTTGTACCTTAGAGCAAAATGCATATTCTGCATTGTTCCAGTAATTTCCAGTTGTATAATTGGATTTGAGAATACAATTCACTTAACAGCTGATAGCAAGAACTCCGGCACACGCTACGTGGCATGCCCCGATGGCATGCGCTGTCTGGCAGTTGCACTGATCGTAACACCATCTCAGATCCTTGTCTATCGCGCCATGCCACTTCCCAGAATCCTCTCCTCCTGACACCATCTCCTTCCCTGCCCAGCCGCCCCTTCCAACTCAGACTGCACGGCACAGCACCACGCGGCGACTCAGGTGACATCAGATAAATCACGGCCACCCTTCATTCCCCCACCCCCAGCCCGT
>JAAGVU020000103.1:1837024-1865676 GCA_011763525.2 Mormyrus iriodes
GGAGCGAAGAGAGAGGGGCGAGAGGGGGGGGAGGGGAGGGGGGGGGGGGGGGGGGGGGGGGGGGGGGGAGAGAGAGAGGGAGAGAGAGAGAGAGAGAGAGAATGAAAGAGGGCAAGGAAGATAAGTGTAAAAGGGGGAGGAGGAAGGGAAAAACAAGGAGAAGTGATGACGAAGGTTAAGGAAGGAGAGAAATATATACGGGGGGGTGGGAACAATGAGCCGGCCGTCTCTGCAGTCGGAATAAAATTAAGTTGGCAGTGGCAAAGGTCAGGAACTTTGGACAAGGAAGCGGCGAGGCTAGGTGGAGACGGAAGCAGTAGGTTGCAGGCAGAACATCCTGGTGATTAAACCTTAATGATCCGCCTCCCCCCATACAAAGCCAAGCAGCTGGGTCGTGCCACCTGCCTGGAGGGAAGTGGGTACCTCTAACAAAAACAAGTTAATGAGACCTGCCCCTCCCTTCTTCCACTCGGCCCATCTGAGCGCTGCGGGAGCGTTCTTTGCAATATGACATCCTCCTTAGGTCCTCTGTCCTCTTCAACAGCGCCCTCTCTTAGCCCCAGTGGGCAGTGCACCCGCTAGCCTGCTGGTTTGGGATGTAGGTTTGCCGGTTCAGATCCCGGGGGGGCCCTCTGTGGCCCCCTCAAGTGAGTTAGTTAACTTGGATTATCACATGTAATATTGATCTGTATAAATGAATCAGATTTGCATCTGGCTTTGAAGAAACGTGCCGGTTTTGCATCGGGATCAGTGGACGTGGCATGGCTGTGTGATTGTCCTGTTTCAGTGCTCGCATTCCATCACCTTCCCTTTCCTCCCCAGTCCTGCCCCCTCCCAACAAACCTGCTCTATATTCCTAACACCTGTACCCTTATGGGATATGTTTTTTGGTATATTTTATTACCCTCACCTGTACAATATGCCATTACTTTTATCCATCAGTCTTCTAAACACTTGTCATGGTAGGGGCCACCTCAGGGCAGGGTGGGGGCACCCTGGATGGGGTGCCAGTCCATTGCAGGATATTCCATACTTTTATTTATTTTGGAGGGAGTGGGTGGCAGGTCATTGACCCCAGTTTACAGACCAGTGCAGGCATGACCTGCGTATTTCATGAAACCTATTACATTACTCTAAAGCAGTGCCTTCGTTTATAGAAACGGAAAGCTCACAGTGCAGATGTAAAGGGCTCACTCTCCCCTCTACAGCTCTTGGGTGCTGCCCTCCGTCAATATGGTTTGTTAGCCCCCCCGCCCCATTCTAGAGGTTTCCTATAGGCCAGAGGACTGAATGTGATGGCGTTGAGAAGATACCAGCAAGGTCTTGTGTTGTTGCGAGGATGTGCCAGTCCCCATACTGCTGTGAGTAGGGGAGAGTCATCTATCCCGGGCAACGTGGAAAGCATGCATTTCTGTGAGGGAAGGGCCCTTAATGACTCTGAAGAAGCACCCTCACCCAGATGCGAAGTGCTCCTCTATACAGTCTTACCTCACTCATTAAGCTTGTTTTAGCTGCTCAGCTGACACATCCCGACAAAATAACACATTACGCCTTACCATTCATTCAGTTAAACAGCTGGACAATTCCCAATTGATCAAGTGATCTGTGTTAAATCTGTGACTCAGAGTTACAGTAATCCAGCAGCCCCTCCTGTGTGCTTCACCAGTAATGTTTTCACCTCTCGACTCGCCTCGCCCGGCTAGGTCTGCATCAAGTTAATGTAGGCAGAATTCCTGAGATGTTTCTTCAGTTCTTTCTTATTCAGCGAGGGAGGGCATTATATTAATATTTCAAAAATAATTAATAATAAATAAATAAGTCTTGATGGGGTGTGTTTCCAAGAAAGGCTACAACTGCCACCACCCCACTGTTGTTTGCAGTACAACATGGATCCTGCTTGTTAAGCTCTACATGGTCTCCTCACCTGGGCATGACTGTGGTTCCTGGTTCCTTACAGGCCTTTAAAGACATTTTTATTCAGGTTCTAAGCACGAGCCATCAAATGGCTACCTTTGGTTGGTCATGAAATCACGATTGGAAGTTCGCAGGTTGATGTCCACACTGGAGCACTTGGGCTGCTTTGGCTGTCTGTCCATCCATGCATCATTCATAAGCACTTATCCAGTTCAAGGCCATGGGGAGACTGACGTTAAATCTGGGTAAGTCTATGGGAAATACAAAGATGCTGATTCACCTAACTGGAGTACCCAGAGGAACCCACACACCATGGGGAGAATATGAAGACTCCATGCACAGAGTGCTGGGGGCAGGATTCAAGCTCCCCAATACTAGCCACTGAGTGACCATAAGGCCTTACTCTATATACCAAGTTGTTTAAGTTCTGTAAAATTTGAGATGGAAAGCCATGCTAAATTGCGCTAGTCTTGCTGTGGAAACCAATAACGAAACGTAATCACTACATGCAAAAAGATCCCATGGAAGTATCTAATAGGTTTAGAGAGCAACACAGCCCATGCATTTTTTTTTTTGGACTGGACCCTTCTAATCAAAACTAAATTCCCCCTTTGCTGTTAGAGCCAGGGATGTTTCTCCAGAGGGAAGCTGCATTCACAGGGTGAATCACTGGACCAGTTAATCAGTTTCCCCCCAGCAACAGAGTGCCATGCATGGGGAGCGATATCCTTGTACACTTTCGAAGGAGACGGCGAGGATAACAATGATACATGTGGAATCAACAGGCCGTCAGGTGGAACGTACAGGGAGGGCGGATGGCATCCCGGGACGGGACAGGGGAAACGGGGGCCTGCCTAGGCTGCCTCATTACACATTTCGCAGGCCTTCTAATGTAATGCTCACCTTGGGCCAATACCTGACGCAGCTGCCATGGCTAGAGCCTGGATCAATGGCATCCCCCCGGGACATCAGACGCTGTGAATCTTATACAAATACTGAGGAGCATGAGAGTTAAACCAGCCTGTAGCCAATTCTACACACAAAGGCCAGGTCAGGGCTGGGAGCAGAAGTGGATGAAGGAGTGTAATAGGGTTTGGGGGGTAGGGGGAAAGAGATGTTAGCAGCTCCAGAGGCTGGAGCATCACAAGAAGAATATATCTCAGGTGAAGGCCTGTAAAATCGTCAATAGGGCCAGCTTGGGAGGCCTAGTGACAGTGTTACTGGTGCACATTACTGGTGCACTACTAGCACATTAAGATAGGAACCGCAGTGTCTGTTTGGAACAGTACATTGGGACAGGAACCACAATGCCTGTATGGAACGGCACATTTGGAGATGAACCTCAATACCAGTATCGAAAAGCACATTACAACAGGAACCGCAATGTCTGTATGGAACAGCACATTAGGACAAGAACCACAATACCTGAAATGAATAACATATTAGGAGTGGAACCATAATACCGGTATGGAACAGGAAGGACAGGAACCACAACGCCTCTATGGATCGGTGCATTAGGTGAGCAACCACAGTACCCTGAATGGAAAAACATACCAGGAGAGGAACCACAATGCCTTTATGGAACAGCACATTAGGAAATGAACTGCAAAACCTGTATGAATTGGCATTTGATGAACCACTGTATCCATGTGGAACAGCACATTAAGAGAGGAACCACATTGTTTGTTTGGAACAGTACACTAGGATGGGAATCAAAATGCCTGTATGGAAAAGCACGTTAGGACAAGAACCACAATAGCTGAAATGAATGACATATTAGGAGAGGAACCACAATGCCAGTATGGAACGGCACATTGGGAAAGGAACCGCAATTCCATGTATGCAAAAGCACATTAGGATAAGAACCGCGATACCTGTAAGGAACAGAACATTAAAACAGCAACCCCAATATCTGTATGGAGCAGCACCTCATGGCAAGAACCACAATACTTGTATGGAACAGTACGTTAAGACCGGAACCACAATAGCTGAAATGAATAACATATTAGGAGAGGAACCACAATACCTGCCTGGGAGAGCACTTTATGAGAGAAACCAAAATCTCTTTATGGAATAGAACATTAGGACATGAGACACAATAATTATACAGAGCAGCACATTAGGACAGGAACCACAATACCTGTAAGGAACCAAGGATAGCTGAGGACACTGACAGAGGCAGTCACTGAGCCCAGAGAGAGTGAGCATGGGGGTGTTGGGTGCTTGGGGGGTACAGATGGGTCGCTGTGTAAGAGTGCGTGCTAGGACAGGTGGGCAGCTGTCATACCGTCCCGGCAGCCAGCAGGTGGCCTCTCAGCTCTGCACCCCTCCCACCCCCTGTAGGTCACCTTGCGCTACCTACTCCGCCGAGACGTTGGCAGCACGCTCCGCCGATTCTCCCGCCGTTCTGCCACCTCCCCACACGTTCTGCGGGCCGCTGATGCGCTGGGACTGCGGCTTACCCTCAACCTCATTTCATTCATCTACTCACCGTTCCTGGTGGTGGACTCCATCTGAAGTCCTCTCCACTTTATTTGTCCGTTTTAATGGCTCTTTTAATGGGGGGGAGGGGGGATGTCACCATCCAGCCGACAATGGCAAATTTGAGTCCTTTGGGATTCCAGACCGGAGAGCGTCGCCTTGCAGAGAGGCTTCTGAGGGCCGAAAAAGCGTTTAAAAACAGCCCGTTGAGATAACAGATGAATAGAAGGAGACGTGTCCTCCGCCCTCTAACGATCTGTGTGCCACCTCGAAAGGTGTTAGAAACAAAAAAAAAGAAAACAAAAAAGCCAGTCAGGAGCTGGAGACTGATTTGTGAAGAGAAACACATCGTGGTCCAAAGGAAGCTTAACGGTATAGGTAAAAACGTCCCATTGATCTTCTGGGCCCTCGCTTCCTACCGCCTTAAAACCAGAAAAATGCACAATTAATAGAACAAAGCTGTATCAGCAAAGAGGACAAGCTGCCATATTTACAGTTTGTGGAGACCGTCGCATGTGGGCTCCATCGGCAGCCCCGCCGAAGACAATAAATCGATTTCAGCGAGACAAAGAGGTGCTTTACAGCCACGTTATCATCTGTCGTGCGAAGGTGGCCATAAAACGGAAGAGAGCGGAAACTTAAATGACAGTCTTAAAGTGTCTGGGATTTCAGCTTTAGTGCGTCTCTCCCCAGGACAGCGGTAGCCTTGTCCGCTTTCACACGTTTTTATAATCTCCTCTTTTTCTGTGCCCGTTTGGACGCTGTGTTGCCCTGTGCCCTCTGCAGAGTCGGGTGTGTTCTGTCTGCTCGTGCCCTACAGTGATTACTCCACTCTTCCTTGCCATCTTTACTGGCATCTTTGCTCTGTCCTGAGGGCACACGGACCATGTGAAATCCCTGATCGTTCCCATCATTTCCCTTGAAAAAGAAGGAGGGGCAACAGGCTTGTTGTATTTGGGCATGCAGAAGCAAGCTGTTGAGCTGCGATATGGACGCACTGTGCCTCCAGGCAGATGAGCATGTTAATCATATGCAGCTGCCCAGCTGTTGGATCCCTTCCGGGAGGGCAGGCTGCTGAGTGCCCCCCCATTCCCACATCCACGCTAGCAGTAATCTCCAACTCTGTCTTCTCCAAAAAGGCTGCAGGCCTCTTGTATACTTCACGGTTACCTTATCATGGAACAATTTGAGATGGAAAAAAAATTAGAACATACAATTTGAGGGGGAAAAAAAACAATTGCCCTCGTGCTTATTTCTTGACACACGGTCAGTCCCTCTTCAAACAGAATAAAATAATAAGTAGAAAGAGCGTCGGCTGGCAGAGGTGGGTTGTCCAGGTCCAGAGAGTACAAATCCAGGCCAAGATTTTGTTTCAACCAACCAGTTGAGTGCTCTGTGACTCTTTATATTCAACTGCTTGGTTGAAACAAAATCTTGGCCTGGATTTGTACTTTCTGAACCTGAACTACCCAGCGTGTCATGGCGATTTGTTACTGGATCCCATGATGTCACCAAGGCGTGCAACGTGGGCCGAGCGGCGTGTGACCTCTGAGCCATGTAATCTGCCAACACTTTCCCATTTTCTTTGTGGAGGACAAAAAATTAAATGAATAAATAATAATAATAGTAGTAGTAATAATAATAATAATAATAATAATGAGAAGACATAGAAGAAGAAAGGTGTTGTCTCTGTAGTCCCTGTACAAAATTAATGTTTATAACTGGCACAGCGATTTATGTTTTCAGCCGAGATATTTCGGGCACCATGCTGGCACCGGAACTGACAGTTGGAAATAGATGCCTGATTTCATGCTCTTTCACAAAACGGGGACAATAAGTGCTTCACTATCATTACCTTACGTTTAAATTAGAAGCTATTAGCCACACGGGGCGACCGTCGTCACTGCACTGTCCCGCCCGAACACTGCGTCCCCCAGTCTGGAGACAGGCGTTCTCCTTTTGCGTTTTGTCTGATAACATCAGAGCTTTAATTAAAAGCGACGCCTCGAATTGGACATTACTGCTTCATTAGAGGCTTTTGATGCATGACTCAATAAAATGACGATAACATCCAGAATTAGCAAAAACGAACCCTTCTATTTAAATTATTGCATCCTTAATTTATATTTAAAAAAACAGTGAGTGATCTGCAGTCTAACAGGCTCTGATATGTGGCCAGTAAACAGATGACTGCAGTCTTTTTACAGATGTGGAGAGTGTTTGTTAGGGGCTGATGGGTAACTGCAGGGCGTGACTGCAATTGACACAGGAGCGCCAGGGACTGCACGTCTGTGTGGGACCTACAACAGAAGGTCACGTGGGCTGGGTTGGGAGCTGCGAAGTGCAGGCTGAAGGTTAGAAGTTTGAGAGGAAAATCTCTTCCTCTTCAGCCCATCTCTTGAAAAGTAAAGCCCCAAAAGGGTTTTTGGTTTCCTTATTTAGAAGGAGCTATTCTTTGTATTTAAAAAAAAAAAAAAAAAAATGACCCTCCATGAGTGGGTCTTGAGTCACATGGAGTGATTTGTCAAATTGTGGCACATATCACTTACACTTTGCAATATCAGCTCCTCAAACTGCCCAGTTATAGTCAGTGAGGTAACTCAGTCTGAATGGCAGCTGATTTGGGAACGGCGTAACTCTTTATCGAGTGTGGACTTGAAGGACTCATAGCCTCTTCAAGGTCCACCACTCTTCCCGTTTTCATCCTTATATAAATGGGTCTTCAACTAGTTTGTAGTCAGTCATGGAACTGGGCATAAACATAAACATCAGGGTTGACCTTGTTCACTCCCCTAAATATTTCGTAGGCTTGGATCACATAGCCTGTCAGGTGCCTTTACTGGAGACCAAAGTGTGATTCTACCCTGTCCTTGCATGGCAGCCCTGTAAGACCAGTACTCATTCTGGCTGCTGAAAGGTGGCCTCCAAATGAAGGGATAAGAGCTTCTTCCTGAAGGTCCATCAAGCCAGGTCTGGTAAGAATGACTCTTCTGGCCTTCCCCCTGGGAAGAGAACCAGATTCTGGCCAAATTGTGGCCTCAGTAGGATAATGTAAAAGTGCATTGGTGATCCATCATGGATATGTAATCAAATATGGTAATGAAAGAGTTGCTGGTCTCAACCACAGGAAGAGTCCTCAAGCAGGGATGGAACTATTTTTGCTACTAGCTAAGTGGGCATGTTTTTTTTTACTAGTTAGCAAGCTAGTGTTCAGTATTTTGTACTGAATTTCATCTAAATTTCCAGCCTGTCCTCAAGCCCTGTAGATTCTCCACCTTAGTAGTCTTAGTAAGAATACTGAGCTGTATAAGTCTATCAGGCATAAATCTGTAAACTCTGTAAATCGCTTTGGATAACAGAGCATCTAAGACAGCTGGCAGCACAGTAGGTGTTATCTCCCCCATAAAGCCTTGCTTTACGTTTCATATTGATATAATTATTTGTATAATGTTATTTGTATCCCAGTGAACCCTGCATTGGACAGGCGGATATGGATGATGGATGGATGGATGGATATTTATATTTCATATTTTTTCAAATGTATTTCTGTTTGCAACCCACAATCCTTAAAATGTATTTTATGTATTTTCTACAAGTATGTTTATTTTTTTAAATCGCTAAGCTTAAAAAAGCAATTGTACAAAATGGCCTTTATTAAAAACTAATTTGCAAGAGCAGTCCGAAGATAAACCAAGGAAGGGAAATCGAGGGCAGTAAACATACTCCAAGGCAGACTGCGACTCTGTCACAGCTGGCTGCAAAGCTTTTATGCTAAATGCTGGTAAATGTCAGCATATTGCCACGAATCATCTTTTACACGTTGTTGTGTCACTCTTCAGTTATTAACCTGAAGCGTGCAGGCAGTGAGCACATCTCAAGGTTAATAAGCATCCTCTCTGTCACTCTCTCTCCCACCATCATGTTTCCAACTTTGAGCATAGGGTCCTGACACTATCTTGGATGCAAAAATGTTCTACCCTGTGTATTTTTAAAGTCAATCCTCAGTACAAAATTGTTTGTCAGATTCATAATTGTTAAATTATTATCTAGTCAGAATGCTGAATTAATTAATTTTATTTTTCTTGTAGTTCTATGGAAATAATAAGTCGACAGAGTAATGAGATCTTCTGTCTATTTCAGTGGCACTTCAAAAAAAAATGCAATATGTGATTTTCTTACGCCCTTGTACAAATTTGTATACAAAGTGTTCTTGTTCCAGTATGTTGTACTTAGTAATTGTTGTAGAACTATTGGCAAAAACTGAATTGCAGATGGCCAGAATATCCATGTTAAGAGAGATGACTTTGTCCTTATGTAACACAATCTGCAACCTTCCAGCATAGTCAATCGTAACACCTTTTTGTGATGCAAATATATATTTTGCACAAACTGCTATAGTAAATCAATAGTTACGAAATATAAGCAGATTGAACAGACCACTTGACTGAGGAAATTGACATAAAGATGTATATACATGCTACAGTGGCACGCACACACACACACACACACACACACACACACACACACACACACACACTTCTCTCCATTTAAAATAACTTGTCCTTTGAGGTAGGCTTTCTAAAGAACTTTGGAGAAATTAGTTTATCTCATGCTGGGATCGAGTGACTACCGAGTAGGAGATGAAAATGAACAATGAAAAATAAAAAAGAGTAAGATCTGACAAGGCATACGGAAACACCAGGAGATGACAGTATTCTACTCTGGTAAATATTCTTACATTGCTGTTAATCCTCTATGGGTTTTATCTGTATTCATCCTCTGAAAGGTTGTGGACATAAGGAGGAGTAAATTGATATGTGAATTAAGTAGGCTTTTGAAATTTGAAAGTTACTGATGCCATAAAAATTTCCTTATATAAAACATGACTTCTAAAAGACTCGTACAAATCATGAAAGGCAGGAAATTTTGTATCATTATACCTACCATGTGATTTTTTTTCCCCTAAATAAGAATGAGGTTAGAGAATACCGGTCATCGCTGTAGTATCAAAGAGATACTAGTCGCCATCAGACCTCCCACATCCCCCACCCCCTGTATCCATGGTGACCGAGCAAGAGCTGGGTTACGGATACCATCACTGAAATTATAAAGTATTATTGAAAGCCTCCCAAGGTTATCAGAAATCAGATGAGTGAGGTGTAGAGTGAGAAGAGTGAACGAGAGTGAAGGTGGAGTGTAGATTCTGGGAAGGTAGGATCTCCATCCTTATGAGGTACAGCTCAGTGTGGCCCAAAACAACAATGATGCCTCCAAATATTTCACTGTTTATCATACTTGCTGAAGTTCACACTTCACTAAGTTATACATTTATACAGTTGGAAACTCATTTTATGGCAGAAACAGTTTAGGTTAAATATCTTCCTCACCAGTGTGACAGCAGGGCCCCTCATTGGGATATGAGTCCTTGTCATTACTACCCAGAATGCTTTTCTTTGGATGGCTTCCTCAGAAAGACCTGAGGATGCCAGCTGGATCAGGATCCATCCCCGGGGTTCCTCATATGGGTAAATGTGACACCGGCTCCTGTGCCATCACCACTGGACCGCCCCGCATCCAGTTGTGGGCTCGGTCTGCCGCCCGTCCTCCGAGGTGTACCAGCTTGGATGCCTCACGCCATGCAGCGGGAATGCTATCGGGTCCAAGTGTGCCCGCCATGAATTTCAATCCCCGAGACGCGGCATTTGCATTTAAAGTAGGCACGCGCATGCGAGTGCCGCATGCCGAGGAGTGGCCCTCCTGTCAGCCGTCAGCTGCCTGCTCGCAAGGTGTCACTCCGGTGCGAGATACGGTATGATAGGGTTCATCGCAATTGCCGGCTCTTCTCTCCACCTAATGAGACAAGTGAGATATAAGGTGAAGGAGGATCGCCTTGTTTGCAGGGCACATGTCACCTGGCGACGTGTACCCATCCTGCTCGCCAGCCCGCAGCGGCATGGACGTGCTCTGCCCAGTGACGGATGCGATGACAGGTTGTTGGAGGGATGCAGGGGTGGGAAAATTGTTGTTTTATGGGGCGCCACTGACCCGTGTGATTATTACCATGTGAAATTAGAGAGGGCATGCTCACGCCTGCATGCATGTGCGTGTATGGTTTTCAGATGGTGCAGCTCAGCTGTGTGTATCCATACCAACACGCTGCCAGTTTAAGTCAATACCCAATCTCCATCTGTACCCTGGGAGCCCATGCTAAACTGAACACCAAACACCTCCTTCCTCGTACCTGCTCGTGACTGCACTGCTGCATTTCACTTGTATAGCCCTCCCTTAACAAAAAGCTCTAGCATCCCTGCGACATTATTTTTAATAGGTCATTTTCCGAAGACGTATAATTCATTCTCTACTCAGGCTCTTTTTTTTCCTAAAGAAATCATCAAGCTCCTGTTAATCTCTGTGCTCCCCCCGGGAGTTTGGATAACTTGCAGAAAACTTCCCTCCCGTCTCCTTTATCGAAGATAGAGGGTCTCTCTTGCCATAATAAATTCCAAATGTGGCCGATCTTTCAAAGCTCATTTCTTGAGGGTCCCCATTACTTTTGGCCCCGGCCGATCCCCAGTTTTACATCACTTCATTGCTGAAATTTTGATTTATCGGGTGGCGTGCCTTCTCGTGTTGGCTCTGGTCCTGGGAACCATTCCTGATGCCTCCGAGTGACTGGGAGATGAAAACGTTAAATTATGAATGAATCTCTTTCCCAGTAGACGGAAATCCTGAGCAGGGGCATTTAACATGTGCATGTTTTGCTTTGGGTTCATTTTCAATTATATGTGCCTCAGAGTCATACGTACGTACGGCTGATATATCCCCAGCAAGCTGGCAGAAAGAGTAGTGGGAGTGTGCGGGAAGAGGAAAACATGCTTCCTAGAAGACTTGGGTTTGCGCAATCGCTGATTATCCAAATCAAAACTTAATTATGATTTAAGCACGAAAAAAGCAAACAAACAAACACACACAAACAATCAGGGAAGTTCAAAAGTGCAGCATCCCCGTTTCGGTTTTGCTCGTTCGGTTGCCGGGTGGCTCACTATCATGCAGCCTCGATAAGAGTGTAGTTGGAATTTTCCCTTCATGTTTAAATATGTATAATTCTGATAAGATTAATGGGACTGACTAAGTAAACAGACCCAGGAGATACGCTGAGAACAACCTTTCTGTGTGTCTGACACATAGACCCACCTGAAAAAATTGTTTTAATATAAATATTATTAACCTTTAGCAGAAAAGCTTCACCCGACTCAGATGCTCATTGAGATGATGAGATGGCCTGGTTCTACGTTGTTTTTCCTTGCCGTACTTTCTGGTATATCCATGCATGTATGTGCTTGTGATTTGTTTCATATTCTTGCCATTTGGCCTCCTGCTTTGGCCGTAAGTGTATGTAAAGCCAAATTTAATGAGTGTGTGTGAGAGTTTTCTAATAACCAGTTTCATTTAATAGCTAAAAAGACCATGGAATAACAATTCATTAATCTTTAATAGCAGTGGAGCCATAGTCAATGAAATACATCTGTAATGCTGTGTTGACAAACTGCACTCATATGTATGAGCAACATGGACTGGTGTAGGTGGCTCAGTGGGTCGTACTGTCACCTCACGCCTCTAGCGCTGGGGACTGGAATCCTGCCCCCGCTCTCTGAGTGGAGATCGCATGTTCTCGCCATGTTGTGTGGGTTTCCTACAGGTGCTGTTGTTCCTTCCCACAAATTGGCGTCTCTAAATAGCCCCGTGTGTGTATGTGGGTGATGCCCTGCAAATGGAATGGCATTCCGTGCCGGGAAGGTGGACAGGTGGGTGCACCTTTGTGATCGCGCTACCTGGCCAAAAATGATCACGCTTTGGACATATACACTTGGTGCAGAAGTGCTCAGACCGCTCGGGGGGTACTTCATTTTATTAAAGGCCACACCACAGGAAACTGCTAGCTGTTGTAATTTAAGAGGTGAAAAAAAAACCTCGAAAAATGTTGATTGCATAAGTATTCAGATGTCTGAACTCAGTATTTTAGTGGAAGCACTTTTGGCAGCAATTAAAGCCTAAGTCTTTCTGGGAAAGTCTACTAACTTTCCAGGCCGGCTCGCGCTCTGTGCTAACTTTGGACGCATGATCTGCTAAAGCTCTCTGCAGTTGCTTGGGGAATGCTTATTGACAGCTGTTTTTAAGTCTTCCTACAGAGTCTCAGTAGTATTCGAGACAGGACTTTCCCTGGGCCACTTGAGTACGTACAGTATCTCATTCCAAAACCAATCCAGTGTTGACTTATACTTTGGATCGTTGTCCTGAAAGGTGTATTTTCACCTTGGATTTCGGAAGACTGAAAGAGTTTCTCTCTCTTGTGTTCCCCTGCACTCTTCTTTATACACTCCTCCTATCCCCAGCTCCCTCAGGGGATAGACAAAACACAGTGCCTCTACTGCCGCCCTGTGACCTTCCAGAGGGTGTCTACGGGTCAGGTGCCGTGCTGGTCCCCAGTCAAACCTGACCTGCATCGTTTGGACTGAAAGGTGCAGCTGATGTCATATGACGAGGGCCACTTCTGCCCCCACCTTTGGCTCCACTCGGGAGTTCTGTTCCAAACTCCGCGCGGGCTTTGAGATGGATTATTTTTAGCTGTCATTCCCTGCTGCCTGTCCTGCCAAACGGGCTGGTTTTGTGTATTCTAGAAGGTGTTGACTGGTGTGCACATTCCGTCTCATCTCTGCCGCTGAACTTCCACAGCTCTTCTGGTCTCGCAGTGTCATCCCTCAGCAGTTTCATCCGTGGTGGCCTGATCTTAGCTGGCATCCGGGTGGTAACGGTGCACATTCCATTTCTTCCTGATGTGTCTGTAGCCATCTCCATGTCTCTGCTTTTTCTTCAGTGAATTTTCCCCTGAGTGTTGTGGAACCTACTTGCTTTTTGACGATTGACCCCTGGGCCAGACTGAGACGGCCGTTTACCTTCTCTGCTCACAGACGAAGGTCACTCTACTTTTCGTGTCCGTTAAAGCAATTTTGGGCATGCAAATTAATTTTGCTCCAGCACCATAAGTGGTTTGCAATCATTAAATATCCATTTTTCTTTCATATACAGAATCCTCTAGTCCGTCTTTTCCCGTTTGATCGTCCAGACCGACATGTGTTTCTACTTGTTAATAGCTACTTAATGTCTTAATAATTAATTGGTTATAAATATGCCCCCCTCTCCCCATGAATCCACATGGCTGCAACAAAATTTTCAAAAAATCACAAGGGTGTGGATTCTTTTTGCAAGCGACTTTATAAGCCAAACGGACTCAAGCAGTGCCTGCATCAGCTGCATCAAGATGCGTTGAATAACATGCCGGAGTGTACAACCCCCAGACTGTATCTGAGGGTCATGTTGTGTCTGAGATAATATTAATAAACAGAAGGGGAAATGCCTGGGGCAGCTCTGCTCCTATTAAGATAACACATATCACAGAAATCGCAGGAAGTTGAGTCGCTCCACTGTGAACCTGACTTCCGTCCCATTGTACAATGGGTAGGTCAAGGACTTCTATTGCAGGGAGAGAGAGAGAAGCAGAGGCTGGCCATAAAAAGGGTTGACGAAGGGGAGTAATGGAAAAAAAACGTGGGAGAGGGATGATGACAGAGTGAAAGAGGGAGCTGCAGAGAAATGTAGTTTAGACGGAGGGGGCAGCGTGGAAGGCCTGAGGAGGGAGGAGATGTGGCTGCAGAGCTAGCGTGAAGCATCTAATTAAAAGGCCCTGTCATGGGGTGGTGGTGGTGGGGGGGGGGCTCCACAGGGAGCTGCCTGTGACTCCGCCCCCACCTGTCAGGCCCCCGACACCGGTCCCGGGGAGTGAGTGATGAGAGACAGAGAGATAAACAGGAGTCGGGCCCCACGGGCCGGGACGTAGACGGTTGCGTGTGGCATTTACGAAAAATGGCGCCAAGGCCTGGATATGAGAGATGGCCGCGGCCAGGTGCCACGGGGGGCGGGGTTGGCGTTGCTGCCTCTCTGTCCAAAAGGGTTGCTGGTTTTACTGCCAGAGGGGCAGAGGATTCCAGCTGAGTCACTCCAGCGAGATACGCGGTGGCGTTAAGCTGGCAAAATGCGATGGGTGCCACCTATACAAGCAGTGACAGCTTGAAGGTCTGGAACGAACAGATGCCCCGGGCAGGTGTGTGCCGCCTTTTGCATGGCATTGTGGGTAAGGGGGAGGAGAACCGTGCCTCGGGCTGTGCCCCTCAGACACGCAGCCACTAATGAGGTCCATCCACGGCCCGTCCTCCTGGCGGCAGAGGGGCTGAGAGCTGCGAGAGTGCACATGCAGCTAGGGGAGGCCCAGGGCCAGACCGGGGGTGCGGCCCGCACAGGTGGGGGGGCATGGGTGCCCGATACCTTCTCTGTTACAAGCCGGACTGCAAAAAATCTGTCTCCCAGAGCAACTCTATTTACCACTGAGCCACTCATGAATGTAGAATAATGAAACAGTGTTTATCAAAAGGCAAGACGCGGCAGAATGGGAGCAGGTATAAATAAAATGACGGACAGAATGCTACGGAGCAGCGTTTTTCTCCTTGGGATTTATTTAACCACCTTTATCCAGTAGCACGCAAGAAATTAAAGCCCCTTTGTTTTACTTCATATCCACAGCCCACATAGTAAGAGAAGAAACTCAACACTTGGGGGGTTTGGGGTCAGCTGATGTCTGCGCAGGTCGGGAGTTCTGCGATGCATCTCGCCGTCTGTCGGCCCTGACTGACATCCTTCCTGCCTCCCCCCGTCCCCTTTCCCCCCTTTTCAGGCCACAGAATGGGTCGATGATATTGTACAACAGAAAGAAGGTGAAGTATAGGAAGGATGGCTACTGCTGGAAGAAGAGGAAGGATGGGAAGACCACGCGGGAGGATCACATGAAGCTGAAAGTGCAGGGGGTGGAGGTAAGCGGCACAGATGCGCGCGTCTGCCTCCCCCTCGCCGTGTTCTCCGTTTGCGGCCACGCGCAGATACGCACACGTACACGCACGTGCGAGGAAATAACATAAACAGCACATCAACAGTTTTTCCTGACAAGGCAGTGTAGCGGGAACAATTTATTTGTACCTTATTAAGCACCTAAAGGTACCTTTGCTCCAAGGAGCTCGCATTAATCTTTCCCCACGACAAGCATCCGTGCTGCAGCAGGTACTTTGCGAGGACCCGGAGCCCTCGGCCGCTTCAGGCTTGGGGTGGATGTGCCGCTGTTGTGCCATCCCTAGTTTATGCCTAAAGAGGTGGAGCTTTGCTCCTTAGTTTTGACTGGTACTCGTTTGGCATAGTGGCGATTGGTGGCTGGGGGGGGAGAGGGGAAATGTTGCTGTTGTGACAGTGCAGGACCCCACAGGCCCATGTGACCTTGTTCCTCCACTCTCTTTCAGCCTCTATATATCAATCCCTCTGGGTCAACACCCCCTAATGGGAGGAATGGGAACTACATCTATACGATAGTGTGATGCACAGATACAGCTGTATGAGTCTCCTGAATTTCAGTATCAAATAAGTGCATTCATATGTTCATGGATTGTTTCCTCTAGCAATATTTTCTGTCTCTTCTCTGTTTCACTTGCTATATATGTGACAAATCAACAGCATATTTTCACTACATGGGACATGTGCGCGTCTACAGCTCGCTCAGTGTGTTCTCGGAGCCGTGCACATTACTGTCATGGCCGAACGGACCTAGTCTCACTCTGCAGCCTTGCCATTACAGTCCAGTGGTCCAAAGGTATGATATCAGGTACAGGATGTTTTTTCCGGAATTACATCAATACAACCCATGTAGCGGAAGCAGAGATATTCACGGTCGTTGGAGTTTGGGTTACACCAAGGGGGGGGGCCCCCGCCCCCTCACGGCAAGCCCTCCTCCTGGCTCCGGTTCAGCAGCCTCCTCCCCCCCCCGATCTGCGTCTGGCAGGCTGATGTTTTGACGGTGTTGAGGTTTGTTTAGACCATGCAAATTGCTTCAATTTACACAGCGCTAATTGCCGCAGGGTGGCGAGGCAGCTGCTGCAGGGGGGTGTAACGGCGAGGCTGGTGAGCGAATCAGCACCGTGCTGCCGACAGATACTGCGTGACTGGGGGGTGGGTGCTCTCGTACGCCCCTGCTCCCGGAGCCCCAATCTGGGTTTGGCCACCGCTGACCCTCTGAATTCCTGTCTCACCCCCCCGCCAACTGTCATGTATGCGTCGGAATCCTGCTGTGGCAAACTGTGCCCCCATTTTTTTCCCCCCCGATTTGTGGGGTGGGCAATCAATCATGGGGCGACAATGAGGCGTAATAACCTTCCCCTATCGCACTATGTCAGCCTTGTTTACATAAAACACAAATAAATGACTTGACATTTGCCTCTGTCGGTCCTGGAGGGGGATGATTTTAATGAGTACACTAGGGATTTTACAGGAACAGAGCCACCCCATGTACTCTAAAACGGGCTGCAAAAGCCGGTGCGCTGTCAGAACCTATTAGTCACCCAATGATGGTTACTTGGACCGGGTTTGTTGAGCAGAGAGGCCTCCTGAGTGGCCGAGGACCTGGGACGGCACAGATGGAAACGCTGCGGCCGGGCAGGAGGCACACGGGAGTTTTTTAAGAAGTGGCGCAGCACGGGGAAAGGTTTGGAGAGGCCAGCGTCCGGCCCGCGTCTGGTGCCCTGGCTCACCCATCCGTGTAAACGCCGCCCCCCCTCCCGTTATCTCACTGTAGCTGCGTTAGCTGTTAGCAGATGCCGGGTTCTCCTTATCCATTCCCCCACCAGGGGCCAGTATGTGTCGTGTTATTAGCAGTTAGCCAATGCCGGGGCCCCTTGTGGGGCTGCCCATAGGGCGCCATGGGTCTCAGTCCACCAGGAAGCGGAGGGAGGGTGCATGGCTGGTGCTGCGGAGTTAGGGGTTAGCAGACGCTACGGCTCATTGTCCACTAAGAACAGGAGCGCATTCCAGCACTACCAGCTAGCAGGCCGTGAAACAGCAAGCTGCCTCTGGGACAGACGTTCTTCCCCTTGTAGATGGGCGGTAGACAGGAGAGGAGAGCTGACCGGACAGCGTTTCCCCAGCAAAGTCATGGCAGGGGGTCACATCAGACATTCTGGTCAACCATCCACATTCCCGTAACGATTAATATTTGATGTTTTCCATTTTGAAAGAACAGATGGATCGCATTTTATTTTCCACTTAGTCACATGTTCGGAGCTCTTAGTTATGGCCTCAGTATTGAAACCATAACTAATGCTGTTTGTCTGGTTGAAGATCCCTCACTTGTTAGGCTCTGTGTGACTCTAAGAGACGCTTCACCCCATAACTCTACGAAACTACGTCCTGTAAACCTTTCTCCTGTCAGCAGCATGAATAATTTTTACATGCCACCTTTGATCAGTCGGATACTTAAATAAGTGCCTAAATAGAAGTGCGGAATAACTTCTTTACGACGGCCTATTAAAGATTCCCCTTGGAATGTGCCGTGTAGTTAACTTTACAATTAAACTGAAAAAGTGCCATTAAACAAATGCACAAACAAAGGGAAGGCGGCCGCTCATTGTGCGGTTTTGTGAAAGCGCTGTGTGTCTCAGCACAGAACCGGCCGACATCCTGATCAACTTGTAGGTGCTTTTTGGAAAACCCGGAGCCAGCGTGAAGACGGGGCGTGACCTCACAGGTGACCGGGGATGTAGTCGTTCGCCCACTGGCATGTCTTGGCCACCTGGGGAGCGAATGGGAAGGAAGCCTCACGCTGAGGCGTGGAGCAGAGGTCGCCTGATTCTGTGGCGGCCCCGCGGGATGCCGTCCTGGAAGTTCTGCGGGGCTGGAGGAGACCGGCACAAGCCTTCAGGAGTCCAGCCTCACTTTCGTTATTTTCCTTAATTAGCTCTTAATAAGGGCCCCTCTTTTTGACGAGCCCCTCTGCCTTATCGGATGTGCGGCTCGGCACCCCGCCGATCTTTAATAATCCACCTAAACACACACAGAGCTTCCTTTAAGCAGAGGTGGCAGAAGGCGCTTGTTTCATTACTACAGATAAACGGCAGAACGAATCTGACAGGCGGGTCCAAGATTTTCACCGGGAGGGGGGGCACCAATGGCGACACCAGGATGCCAGAGCGGGGTGGCATAGCGAGACAGCAAAAGTTGTTGTCAACTAGGGGGTGTTACTGGGGCCCCCACTTGTCTGAATGAGGGGATCTTGCCCCCCCCACTCTCTCGTGGCTCTGACCCTCCCAGTGTCACTATGTATGTCCCCCCACCCCCTCTTCAATAATTAGACAGATTTCTGCAATCTTCCCATGTTCTTTGTGGCAAATCCATCAAGTGCGTCATTTCAGCCATGTGAACGCGCAATGAAGGAGGGTAATGGAGCATGCGCAGGCCGCAATCATTTCTGCTCGCTGGTAATAATGAAGACAAATGTCAAAATGCCTGCAGCACATGCACCACGGTGCGGGGGCCGGCACCGAGGATGCGTGGCCAGCGAACGACGTGCAGGGTGACCTCTGCGAGCGTCCCTCCCCCCTGCCCCCCACCCCGTCGACGAGGAATCGCCCCTAAATCCCAGACTTGTGTTTCAGATTCTTATTTTCCTCCTAACGGAGTTTAATATTAGGACGATGCAGTGTTATTTTAAACACGGACGTACCGTTCCGCTGTGGATTTGTGCATGCGCAGCTGAAACAGACGCAGGAAGGCATTTGCCAGTAGCATCAACGATAAAAAAAAAAGAATAATAAAACAAAAAACAAAAACGCGTCATCTCTGGCCAGCCACCTGCTGATACGTGGGCTGATGAAGAAAGAGGGATGTTCTGAATTGTCGGATGCAACAGATATCAACAGATTGTGGAGCCAGGTGTAAAGAAGGACAGTGCTTGCTGTCGCTGGGAGCTTCCACCCGCCCCCCCCAATCGTGTGAAACCATAGTAGAATTATGGAAAATTTTTATAAACCTATATAAGCTTTTTCGGTTGTCCCAATTTTAGCGACTCGCTGAACCTGCAGCTCCTCCGCGATCGCCAGGTTCGTAATAACCACAAACCGGTTCATTCGTTTCCTCTCCTTGGGTCTCGGGATCTTTTAGGTCCCTGTCACTTGGTTTTATTTCCACCTCTTTTGGTTCCCATTCAAGGAGAAGGCAGGAGAGGTGAGATTTTGTTTGGCTAATATTCTCTTAGGTGCCATCATGGTGAGTCACAGCCCTGGCTTTCCAGTCATCATCACCAATCGTATTCCTTTCATCAACAGGGGAAACTAGTAGTGTCACATTCGATGTTTTACACTGGTATTTGTTTTACTTTTTATTTGTCATGGTAATCAAGGCTTAAATGCTTATCCATCCATCCATCCATTTTCTAAACACTCATTCAGTGCAGGGTCGCATCACACCTTTACATCCTCAAAAAGTACAACTGTTAACTACATAACCTTAATAATAAATTTCGTTGCAAGAACAAAGAGCAATAAATATGACAAGCTGGTTGTTGATAAAGCTCCGTTGCCATTTCTTTCTTACTATTTAGATGAAAGCCTTGTTCCCTCACTACACGCTAATATAAAATACTCTCTTCTATTTATACATCTTACAGCTAATTATGAGCAAGTGTATGACAAGGTTGTGGTGAAATATACATATGGATAGATATTTTCATTTAAGTCCATATAAACCTAGGTGCTTCACAGAATCTATGGTTATTTCCAAATCAATTCAAATGCCCCTTTTTACAGCAGGAAACTGAAAATTATTTTTGTTCGCATTACATTTTTCCCATGTTTATGGTTAGAAGGCCAAGTTTAAGGAAATAGCATTATTTCATCAAGACAATTATATAATGAGTAAGTAGGGTCTTATTTTCTGTGTTATTAGAAAGTTTTTTTTTTGTTTAAATCCTTTAGGTTCATCTGATCTGGGTCAGCAAATCATCTGTCCTCTGAGGGCCACTTCGTACTTATTCTGCAAGTAGACTGTGTATCACTATATCCTGGCACCACTGTGGAGCACTAATACATCTCTAAAGAAGATATATTTCCACAGAAATTCAGCGGTTTAACGGGCCATTCGCATGGAGCAACAACGACGAAAACTCGCACAGTGATTAAATACCTATGGTAATGTCATATTCCCCAGGGCTCTCCTGAGCCTGTAAACTGATCTAATCATATTCCAAGAGATTATTTGCGCATAGCCGTCGTAGGAAGTGGTATGTTGATACAATAAAATGTCCACTATTTATACAGACTGATGATTCCCATTTACGACCATCCGGCCACCTCCACTATTCGGCAAATCATGCAAATACTGCAAATCAATAAAACTTTACATATTACAGAAAAGGGGGCAGGTTATCGCCCGGCTTGCTTAGAAACGCCTCGTTTGCCTTCGTAAGCCGTGTCCTTCCTAAACGCGATCGCATGTGACCGCGAAGAAGCGGCAACATGACTTAGTTTACCTGAACTTTTACTGACACCTGCTGGCTGCTGTTGAACGTATACAAAATAATAAAAAGCTAAATAAAAACCTTTTGTATGCAAATAAGCCACAGGTTGTGGGACGGAGGGAGGTAATAACTGCGGATTTGTGCTTTTTGGCAGGCACCTCCCAGCCGCGATCTCCTGTCTATCTTCTCCTTTCTTCTGCCCCTTTCGTCCTGTTCGGCATCAGAGATCAGCCGTTAACATGGAAACACTAGCGAGCCCAGTACGTGTTCAGCTTACAGTCCTTGTGGTTTTCCTACAGGTTTTTTCAGAAGTGTTTTTTTTTTTTAATTTAAAAGTGTTATGGTGTAAATATTGTCCAGCAACCGTATTACAGCCTCTGTATTTTTCATTATACGGTTATCAATAATTCAGCCCAGCGACCTCAGCGAGAATTGGGGCTAATTTTGACCCTGGCGCCAGACACAAATTATGCATTATCTGCACCTTTTTTCCCTAAAATATCATTTGTCACTTGTTGATTACCGCCCTGCACGGATCTTTTTCGGTCGTGCTGGACGGCCCTCAAACAGACTGTGGGATGTTTGTTTTGCGGCTTAACATGACAGCTGTAGCTGGCTTATGCACGTTACTTACGAGATGAATGCAGAGCTGAAGGACGCGATCAGACTTCCTTCCTTATCCCCTCCGATCGATCTTTTATCCGTTAGACCACTTGAGCAAAACATGGGCGATTCCCGATCAAGTGATTTAATACACCCGTCCCTCCCATCGAGAGAGAAAGAGAGAGAGAGAGAGAGAGACCCAGCAACACCGGGTGTGTTAAAAGGCGGGCGAGATGCTAAAAGGAGAAGCCCGGGGAAAGCTTTCCGTGACACGCTGCCCACGCAGCGTGCGATCGCCCCCGCGGCCTCTCCGCTGAACCGAGGGGCCGTAACTCAAAGGGCACCGCTCTTAATGAGCGCCTTCTGCTTTAACCTCTCCCGCACTCTCTCCCGAAAGGTTATTGACGGGGCCTTATACTAATAATTACGATTAATATCAACTTCTCTTATTATTGGGTGACGCCGTGCAGGGGTAATAAAGTCCATCGGGGGAACACTTCACTAGAGACGTGGGCTACATTGTATCTAAATAATTCACAGTGCCACATACAGTGCTACTTTCCTAAGAACCTGAACAGCGCTCGTTACATAACAGGCAGTGTTGCCTGTCATCTGTGAGGAAACTTACCACGGAGATTAACATAAAACATGTGTAAATTGTTGCTTTTCCTTTATAGGTCTGCCCTAGCGCTAACGTTTTCCTACGACGGCGTGACGTCATTCTATGATCAGAGGCGTAGGGACAGGAAGGGCCAGGCAGGCAATTGCCTGGGGCCCCCGGGCTGGGCCCATTCCATAGTACATTGCAATGACAAATCTGCTTTATTTGTGTATTCTATTTTTCACAGTAAAGTGAAAATAAAAGAATTGTGTTTATTAAATTCTCTTTGTTGATATTATGAATTTAGACTTAGATTGAAATAATGGTCATAAATTTTTACCATGCGGAATGGGGTGCGGTAGAGGGCTCCATGGAGTTTTTTTGTCTAGGGCCTCCAGACTACCCAGAATCCCCTCTGACTAGGATATATATACATGCACTATAATATATAACCTATATGGCTTGGAAGGCAATATATATGAAGACTACATAATATGTAGCGAATCGATTCAGAGAACTGTCAGTTATTATTTAATTAACTAATGATTTTCATAGTCATATCACTGGTAACTTCGGTTTCAGTTAAACTGCATTTTCAGCGATGGCAACAATGGAATTATTTCGCTCATAAACAGTGGAGCTTCTCCATATTGGATCAGCCTGGGTGGACTGGAACTTAAGGAGAATTGTATGGATCATGATTAGATTTTCCTGTGAAGTCTCAGGTTCGGCCAGCGCAACGACACCAAGGGAAAGTCCCATCAGCTGTGACAGCTGCCAGCTCTTGTTTGTCACAGGTTTATTTACTTACTTCCTCGCTCTCTCTCCACAGACCTCTTTAAGGACATAAACCCAATAAAGACATTTGTCAGTCTTCCCCTTGACTGCTCGATTGCTGCCCCTCCCCCTCGGCCCCCTGTCCTCCCGTCTCGGGATGAAATAAACACCGTTCCTGCGAAATCCCATTATACTTTGCCGGCCTGGTGTATTTCTGCCGACCCCTCTATTCACGTCTCCCGAGTCGGGTCCTTTTCAAGTGGATCGCGGGCACAGCACAACTTTTGTGATCTCATTTCAAGAGCTGGGAAAGGAGGGGGGTGTGGGGGCAGGAGGCAGGATGGCGTTCATGAAACTATCCGGTTTTGATATAATCCCACACTCCGATCTCACGATCGCTACGAACTTTGAGCTTGATAGACGAACTTCGCTCAGTAACTGACCCCTAATTTTGGCAGGAATTTTTTGCATACGTGTATGACCTTTCATTTGTACGTATGTATGAAACATTTATAAGCCTAGATTTTAGCTATACTGCGGTTGAAATCTGGGATATATGCATTATTAAAACTCAGTATGCGGAAATGTAACTGGACGCCGAATTATGTTTATTAACCGTAAAATCAAACTAAAAATGATCAGAAACATGCAGCCTTCAAAAGGGTTTATAATGAGAAAGACGAAGGGGGTTCAAAGAGACTGCAGCAATGTTAATATCTACTTATGCAGTGTACAGGCTGTGCAGCTACTTATTTTGCAGACAATTTGGAGAGGCTGCTGGGCGGAATCGAAATTTAACATGAACGGACTGCTTAAGAGAAGTTTAAGAGAGAAAACAGGCTAAACCTTTTCGCTGGGGGCACGACCGGTTAAAAAGCGAGCACGCGCACCCCGGGTGGCATCGTCTGACGGATGCTTCTCCCTCTCTTCCTCTTCCGTCTCTTCCTTTTCTCCCTCTCACTATTGTGATATCCCCCTTTTAATGCCCCCCCCCCCCTTTTTATCGCGCTTGTGTTTAAGTTGCATGCTCCAGTGATTTATTCCTTTTCCCACTTCTCTGTTTCCTTTCATTTTCCACCCCATTTCCCTCTGACTTTCCTTTAGTTTTTGGTTTGGGGGGTTATTCCGAAATGAAAGAATGCCACATGACAGAGGATAGATTTAAAAGCACATAAAAAAACCTATAAAGAATTAGTCATTGTTTTATCCCCCCTAGGGATTGGGGGGGCTTTGTGCTCAGGAACAACTGGCAAAATCCTGCCATGTGAATATTTTCTTTGGTCCTTTGGCGCACCCACACGCGCACCTACAAAACATACATATGTCTGCACGCATACACAGCACACACACAAACGCTGGCCCTTGGGGTGTAATCAATAGCCTAGCTTTTGTCACTAAGCACTTATTGGACCCCAGGATCCACTGAGATGTCAGGCCTGTATCCCACCTCACTCTGGTATCTATCCATGTGCCTGTTCATGTCCTTGTGTGTGTGTGTTTTTTTTTATATATATATGTAGGTGTTTAACTGTATATGTAACTCCCAGAAATATAATGACTGGCTTTATATTCCGGAGGTAACCCTCTGAACACATTCAGTGGCGTTCTTTGTGATAAAATCTATGATCGGCAAACGTATGCATGATACATAAAATAACTGCTTACCTAACATATATAGAGATCATGTGATTATATATAGAGATCATGTGATTATGCGTTGTTTACAATACAGCAACAAGGAAAAAGAGTGATGGCTGAATGTGAAGACATCTGAAAGCAGTAAGGAAGAGGCAGTAGAAAGGAAAGAGTAGAAATACTAAGAGAACGCGAGAGGCAGAGAGAGAGAAGGCAGGAATGAACGATACACAGCCCCGGGCAGACAGAAAACAATTGTTACACTGTTTCCCTTAACCCACTTCAACCTCAAACAGCCGATTTTTTCACTCAATTAATTTCTGCACATTGGAGCCGGGGCTCTTTGTGGAAGGGCTTATATGTCTCCGTATACAGTGATAGGGATATCTCGGACACGCAGGGAACTCACTGGGTTTATTCACCAGCAAACATGTGCTCAATATGTTCGTCTGTTTTGATTGATTTGCTTGATGGATTTTTAAATAGCTTTTCCTTCAGAAGGCATCGGCGTCCAATGGCTGGTGTGTGGGAAGAAATATTGGCCGGTCTATACAATGAATGCCCTTAATTAAATCTAAATTACCTTTGATTCAATTAGGATGCATTTATAGTTTATTAAGTGCAAATATACTATTTTGCATTTAAGTGGCTGTTTAATTGGTCTTCATTAATCATTAGGTAATTATTATTTGTTGCGTGTTTATCAGGCACAATGTATGACTTTCAAAATACTTTTTTTTTTTCCATGTAGAACTTTGTTCTTAGGAGCCACACAGGAGTAGACAGGGGTGTGGTTTCAGGCATCTAAGAGTCACTCATAGGTTCCTCTGTCTAATGGCCTTTTATTTTAAGTGCTAAAATGCAGATGAGTGACACACTCAACCTGATTATTTCCAGTACAAATAAGCAGCTGTGAAAATTACTGGGTTTGTAAGTTGTGCTGGAGAAAGGAAAGCAAATGGGCTCCAAGCAAGACGAAAATTCTGAAAATTGCTTCAATAAAGCATTAATGACCTAAGGAGAGGAAAAACTGTAAGCACCCTGTGGCTCCTGGCTGGATGTTTCTCATGAGGACAACAGCAGCTAGCAAGCCAAGAGCCGTTCAGTTATATTCCCGCGCACCTGGGTAATGTCTGAATGCAGAAGGAACTGTTTCCCTGCACTAATGTGGCTCTCTGTTGCCCACTTCATTCCATTAATCCCACCTCATCTTTAGGCCATGGGTTCAACGAAGCAAACACTGGAACAGATGCTTAATGTGTTTCTGGTGTGTTGGCCTAAGTGATGCAGGCTGCTGTCCGTGGTTCTGGTCTTGCTCCCAGCCGTGATGGTGCTGACCAGACAGCTGTCCATATCACCATAATCTGCTTGTGTGCATGCCAGCGGCCCTCACGGTACCCCAATGAACCTTTATCCGTGCTCTGATTTTTAATGAATGTTCCCTGAAGGGCCCTGAGAGACAATGAGGTTGCCACTTTGCTGTTGATTGACTGACACCTGTGTACTCTAGAGCAGTGTTTCCCAGTCTGGTCCTCGGGGACCCACAGTTGGTCCATGTTTTTGCTCCCCCCTGGCTCCTGGTCTGGCAGGGAGCTTGGAGGGAGCAAAAACATGGACCGACTGTGGGTCCCCAAGGACTGGATATGGAAGAATTGCTCTAGACTTAACCGTTTTCTTTAGCATTCCAAATGCACCAAGCTGCATGCATCTACTGCGGGCAACCTGGTTGTCGCGCATTGGGGATCGTAGTGAAAAGGTTGCAGGTTCGAGTCGTCATTGCAATATGTGAGGACATGAGGGAATTGGAGGGGAGATCATTACTGTGCAAAATTTAAAACCAGGGGACCTTTTATAGAGTGGAAACCTTTTAAAAGGTCAGGTTATATAGCTAAAATAATCCAAACAGACTTTATTTATAAAGCACAGATAAAATAAGACACACTGATTTTATTTATAAAGCACAGATAAAATAAGACACACTGATTTTATTTTCAGTAGTTTTTTTGCTTTCAGATATGTAGTAATCTTTCGTCTGCTTTTTTTGTGCACTATTCTACGTTTTAAGTCTGCTTCTGCCCAGACTGCTCTGGCACGCTTCCTAAGCTTACCATAACCAGCACAGCATCAGTCAGGCTGGGAATGTAAGCACAAGGGGAAACATTTGCCAAGAAATGGGCTTGTTGTGGCGATGCTGAAATCTGCCCGTGCGATGGTAGACCGTAAATCTCTGCAGGAAATTACAATTACAAAAACGGATTCACCATTTCCTGGCACGTCACCCGTGAAGATTTACAGTGGTCCTGTTCCGAAGAGCCATGGAACCACACCTCAGCTCGGACGCAACCGGACGATCAAACAAACAGAGACGAATTCCAAATCACCAAAGGAAATCATTATTTGCAAAGCATTTTATTGCCGTGCTTATAACACTGGGAAGTCTCTTGGTTTCCCAGACCATAAAACTGTTAGACAACATTCAGTGCTGGCTGACATCAAGAAGAGAAATATCAGGATTTCCCCCCACTTGAGCCTCAGGGGGTGATGCAAATAGCAGGCTGGGAAATAAAGAAAGCGAGGAGGCACTGGGACGTGAGCAGCAGACAGCCATCGAGGTATCGATAAGAAGCAGCACTCCATGGTGGCGGGCATGGCGGCATGTGACTGACGCGCACCGCCGCAGGCCACGAGAGACCGTCCTGAACACGCGTGTGAATTACAGGCCCATAGGCAAATGACTCAGAAATAATACATCTCAAGTTGTTAGCCCAGCAAAAAAAACGTGTGACAATATTCCTGCTTCCTTGGCAGTCCTTTGCATACTGACATTTGCAAGTCCCAAATTCATTAATCTTCAGCGGGCACAATCCAGCGCAATCATTTATCCATTAATTTAAAGAGAAGAGGTGACGTCTCACTAGTTTGTCCTCCACCCTGCCCCCCAAGCCCAGCTCCGCTACGCAAGCAGCCTCAGCCTGGCATTTCGGCTGACGCCATCCAACAACTGGGGCGGAAGTCCGGCTCTGAGACGCAAGCTCATGGGGCGGCTGGGATGGGGGGGGGGGGTGGCAGTCAGGCTTGGTGTGCAGGGAAGGTTTATTGGGCGAGTAAAAGGACAGGCCTTCATAACCATCAGTGTAAACAGAACATTGCAGCTACAGGCGACAATCAGATGCACACAACTACAATATGATCAGAACCAGAGGCAATTACAGAATTTTTTTTTAAAGTTGCACGCATAAGAGGGACCATGATTTATACAGGGAGGCCACTCTTATCATTAGCTAATGATATGTTTTGAATCAGTGAACGACAGGAGCAGGGTACTCTTGAGGCCAATCAGCTTTCAGCTGAGGGGCAACACCCCTGTGGCCCCACCCCTGTATGCACCCCTGACCAGAGTGTTTCTGTTACAGCAGCTAATATCGAAGAAGCTGTAGGTCTTTAAAAGCACATGGGACATTTTAAGAGAGCTATCTCCTGGCCATACCCGGGACATACTCTTTTCTTTCATTTTCCATTAATCTGCCACAGCTTCGACCCTCTTCCCTCTCCTCTCCACTTAAGAGTGACTTTCTGAGGAGGTGCTTGCTGTTTAATTATGCTTGCTCCGTCCATCCTGGGTATGGACCACTGGCACCTTTCAGGCCGGCGCTCCTCTCCCGTGACTAACTCCTCTTGCACACTTTGGCCTCCTTCCACCGTCACCCTCCGGAAAATGGCAGGCTTTTCTGGGGGGCTGCCCTAGGCTCTCATGAGACTCTCGGCAAATTGGAGGGAACGTCCACATCCGTATAACTCCTCATGAAGGGCAGGGACCCTCTCTGCGAGGTGGCGCTACAGCTTTTTAAAACTTTTGTCTTTCCTCCTTGGTCTAATATAAATGAGAGCGAGTGTCTAGCAGTGACTGTGGTGTACCGAAGGTGACGGTTAAATAAACAAAGTTCCCCAATTAATTGGATTTGTTGCACGGCGCATGATAAATTATTTGGCTGTAAGACTGAAATAACAGCAAAAAATGTTTAATTTATAACTAACCAAATTGGTTAGAAGTGTGGAAGGGCCTGTAGACCTGAACATCATGTTTGAGATGCTACAGTAACAACCTTGGGGGTCGGGGGGGGGGGGGGGTGGTCTCCCGCACTTCCTGACACATATCTGGGGGGCTGAGCTGGGGATGGTGTGGTGGATTCGGGGGGGCGGGGC
>JAAGVU020000103.1:1865776-1888726 GCA_011763525.2 Mormyrus iriodes
ACACACACACACACACACACACACACACACACACACACACACACACACACACACACACACCTTCAAGTACTCCGACAGATCCACCCAGGGAACACACTGATAGTGTGTCAATGTATTTAGTTCCATCTGACTGATCTGCAGAGACTTCAGAACATTCTTTAATAAATTTATAAGCTGGGGCACAGAAAAAACCAGACTGTGAACCATGCTGGGACTGACAACAGGATCTTACCTGTTTTGAAGTTAACTTAATCAGAGAACCTTCATAACCCTGTAAGAGAGAGAAATTCGCATCTTGGGGATGAAGTTTTATCCAGAAAAATCTCAATGGCAAAAGGTCTGCAAATTGTTTTATTAACAGGGGTATTTAAAATTTCACTAGAAGATGCGAATACATTTGGGCCAATCCTTAGATGGTGCTCAGTCATGCATGTTTGCGGAAACTCCTGTCTCATGGCAGAAACCCCAGGGGAGGCAGCTGGTCCAGACTGAGGTCTGCCATTTCATGACGACACAGTTTCCCCAAGACAAGCAGGTGCGGCCATTGTAACTGAGCCTGACCATTTCTGCAGCAGAAGGTCCAGCCATTAAAGGGATTAACTTCAGAAAAAAGCATTGACTAACTGACATTAGCTTGACTTGTACAATAAAAAATACCATTCCAGTCAGTGGAGCACTGTTACAGCCACGAGTACAAAGGAGAGTCAGCGTTACCTTAAAGGGCCTGAATAACAGGTAAAGCTCTCGTGGCTTGATGTCGACAGGGAGGCCACTGACAAACAGCGTTCGCACCTCAGGGGGAAAACAGAAGGCACTTTAGGGGAGAGAGAGAGAAAAGAAAAAGACAGCACACCGTCTGCAAGCTGCTGACTGCTTCCAACTTCGGCTTGCCACACATCCATGGGGGGGGGGGGGGGGGGGGGGGGGTGGTATCTCGCACTTCCTGACACATATCTGAGTGGCTGAGCTGGGGATGGTGTGGTGGATTCGGGGGGGCAGGGCCGCCTCTGCTTTGAGGTAGGACAGCTAGTGGAAGAGAGCTTCAGGTGGTGCTGTGCGCTTACTTGAGTGACATCAGAGCGGGAGGTTGCTGTAGACACACAGCGCTGCTTGTCAAGCAGCGGATCAACCTAATGATAATGAAGGAGTGGGCACCTGCCACCCATTTCTGTCTAGGCAACCCCCCCCAATATATTTCCTCTTCCGCTTTGCTTCTCTGCCCCCGTCTTTCCCCAGGGCCTACTAATGACGTCTCTCATCCCTGGTTTATTTTAGCTAGTTGGTAAGCATTTTTTTTAACAACTCCAAAGCTCGCCTCAACATGGTTTTCGAAGCATCGATTTACTCAGCAGGGAAGTTCTGCTGGTATTTCCAATGAAGTTCCTCTCTCAGAGGTACAACGTCTGATGTCCTGATGACACCATTTGGTCACGGGTTCAGCTCTTGATTCTTCTTGATCCAGACCACCTGTTTTCCTTCTAGGTGGATTTCAGTGGAGGATATTCCCTGTAGATGGATCCTAATTTATACTATTATGGGCACTGATTGGAGTTCCTAATGCAACATGTTCCAACGACCAAGCGCAACACTCTTAATATGATAAAGAGTAACAGAAGACAGACAGTGCAATTACAGGCAGCCGAGGAGAGGATGCTGGGAAAGTGACCGGCACTAAAATCCTTCTGTTGGCCCTCGTCTCACTTCCCTGAGGTGAGAAATCTAATTGTGCAGAAAGTGGAGACGGATACTGCTTGAGAAAGAAAAAAAAAACACAAAAAAATCAGTGTATACTTATCAAAACAGAGAAACTCGATCTGGCTGTGGGGCTGTGTTTGTTTTTAGGCTGGGGCTGTCCTGCAGGGTGGGGGGGAGTGGGTTGCAGGGCTGTTCGGCCTGTTGTGCAGGCATATTATCCCCCATGCGTGGGTGGCGGGCGGGGCAATATATCCCCCTCAGCATCCCTGTGAGTGGAGCAGCTTGGGAGAAGGTTACGCACATGTGTTAGGAAATGCATCTGTCGCCGGAAGGTTGTTGTTATGCGTCAAGTAGGGCAGGGGTTCCCAGTGTAGGGGAGATACCATGGGGGGTCACAAGATGATTTCCAGAAAATGTTTATAATATAATATTTTTAAAAGGTGAGAAACATTCCTTGTTAAACATAACTGCAATTGGTCAATTACAATTAAACCACCAAGGGGACCCCCCCCCTTCAGGAAAATGGGGGTTGCGAGTCTATGGCACTGTTATTTTGGGGGTCAAGGCTGAAAGGTTTGGGCACTTATGAAATGCAGTGTTTCCCAACCTGGTCCTTGGGGACCCGCGGCCGGTTCACGTTTTTGCTCCCTCCCAGCTCCCTGCCTGACAGTCCACATTTTTGCGTTCTGGGAGAGTGCGAAAACATGGACTGTGTGGGAGTCTCCAAGGACCGGGTTGGGAAACACTAAAGTAGGGCACGGAGCCCATATTACTCTGATAGAATCTCTAACCATATAAAAGTAGGGAATCTCAGTGTGATTCAGATAAATGTTCCAGAGCTGAAATACCAAGAACAGCGACGAGCGGTCTGGACAGGCTGCCTTTGTTTGGCATGCAAATGAGCCTGGGGTCATGTGAACGCTTGCCGGAAAGAGTCTCACAGAGACCTACCGTGGGGGTGGGGTTGGTGGTGGTGAGGAATCGAGATGGAAGATTGCCAAAAGGGCGGGGGGGTTACCTATGTCACCTGAGCTGGCACCGCCGAGCACATCTCTGCAGGTCTCTGGGCCACAGCTCCACTTCCCAATTAAGAAAAATAATTGCATTTTCTGTGCTGCAACCTTTGGAGGGGGGCGAGGGGAAGCTTCGGCCGCATGATGGATGCAGCGCCGGCATTTCGGGCCCTCGCTCTCTCCCACCCTCCTCCGCGCTCCTTATTGAAGCTGTCTGTCATATCTGTTTATCGCGTGGCCGTTCATCCCCAGCTGACTGAGATAAAGCTGAGGTCACCATCGCATCTGACTGTAATTACGGGCCCAGTGCGTCTTTTTCGCTGGGCAGTCTCCATTTCCTCGTCTCGCCCCCTACGGTGGCCCATGAACCTGCTCCACTCACATTAAAGGGCCTTTAATCATTCTTAAAGGAGCGCTTCAAATATAATCTCCTTGGAGGCTGGTATGGGGGGGGGGTATTAATTTAGGAAATAGGTACCTTAAATGTGAATTAAGTCTCAGTCCGTTGTCATAATGACAGTCGGAGATATATGTAAATTACTGATGCTATTACTGTATATGAGAATAATGTATATTACTCCCCTAAAATGGCAGGATGATTCACAGCAAAATAATTCTGTTTCTCCCCTCTGCATGGCACGAGTCCTTTACCGGTATCTGGCACCCCCTGGCCCTTTGTGGGCATTTGGGTCTTCCAAGACGTCCCAGTACAGGAAGGCGACGGTTTGGTGGCATCTCCCAGCGACGCCCCCCCCCCCAGCATTTCTGTGCTGTGTAATTTCCCGCCTTCGCGCCAGGGCCATTACCGCCGCCAGATTACCGCGTCCAATGAACCCAAAGATTAAAATGCAATTTGCGGGGCCCTTCCAGGAATAGGAATCATGTCACATAAACAAGTTAATCTGAGGCGCGAGGCTGCACTGATGATGCTGGGAAAAGCAGCCTTATTAAAGGGTCTCCCCTCTGGCTCCCTCTCTCTTGAAAATCACACAGGTTTCCATAGGAACAGTACATGCTGTTTTCTGCTCTCAGCACTCTAATAAATCAGCAAAGAACGTCTCCCTGTTTTTGTTTTGTCTGTTTTTCTTTTTTCTTTCACCCATTCCACTTTTTGTGCGAAATGCATGCGTTTCCCCGCAAATGGTGCCTAATGTTTTTTTTTTTTTTTTAAATCAATCTATTTTTGGAATCGTCTAATAGGCCCCATTGACGCGTTTTAACTCAACAGAAAGGTGTGAGAGCCAGCTTGTCTGAGGAGGGTGTTCTTCATCAAGAGGTCAGCTTTGCATTGAATATTCATCCTGCGGGCTCCGATGGGTGGCTTGTTTGCAAGTTCAATTAGCCTGGCGGCGCCACCCTTTAGCGACGAGCTGAGGGGATGCTGGGACGTGAGAGTCTTCCGGAATCATAATAAATGAAGCGGGGGGAACAGCTGCTGAACGTGGTGGGACGGCCTCCTTGTCTACGGCCTCCCCGCGGCCCCGGGGAACCGGATTCAGGTTCCGTGCAGAGGCTGCTGGCTAGTGATGATTCAGCTTCCCATCCTCCCCCGGAAAACATGGACTCTCGCTACCAAAAACGCGCTCTTCTGAAGTTTGATGGGAAACAATCATTCACAGTTATTGGGCTGCCAGAGTTTAAAGTCCCCTGCTGAGGGGGAGTTTTATGATAACCTTTTTTTACGGTCACCCTTGCAGTTAGCCTGCAGGCAGGCTAATTGAGAGATTACATTAGGCGTTTCTAGTTAATGGGAGGAGCTCAGAAAGAGCGACTAACCTTGCAGTGGCTAAAGGGAAATAAGTCACACCTTGTTTGGCTTATCTTCTCACCAGTGTGTTTCATGCAGAAATGTATTTTTGACAATGTAATAATCTTGGCCAATCCAGGTTTCTGCCCTTCACCGTTATCTTCACGATACAATACTTTTTCCTTCTCTGAAGTTTGTGCCTGTACGTGACCTGTCTCTCTCTGTCTGCCTGTCTTTTTCTCTCTCTGTTTCTCACGCTCTCTGTCTGTCCCTATCTTTCTTTTTCTCTCTCCTTCCATCTCTCTGTCTTCCCCTGCGTACATTCGGTCAGGCCGCACAGGCTTTGGGTACCGATTCGAAAAGCCTGATGTACGCGCGCGCACAGACACAAAATTAATCACGCCTACCTAACAACACGTGCTGTCATGGGCGACAGGGAGCAATAGGAAAATGTCAGCCTGCTCGCCTCGATGCCTTCACCCGCCGGAACGCGCCAAGCGTCTGCAGGGGAGACGATGCGTTGCCGGTGACCTGTCATCTGGGCCTCTGGCTGGCAGGTCCCCCTTTGTGATGACATCTTATTCCTCCGTTCTCCTGTGGAACATCCTTCATCCCCTGAGTCAGTGCCAGAGAGGCCTGCACGGGGTTAACTCTGGCCCATATTGACAATCGTTAACCCCGGCCGGCATTTGAGGGATTTTGGGAGATTCTTCAGATGCAGGGAGTGTAATTACAGAAAAGCACCCTTCTGAAATTGATTTTAAGCTAAACAAATCTCTTCAGAAAAGCCTTCAGTTATCCGTTCAAGCTAACCATGAGAGGACCTGGACAGATGGGGCCAGTGAGAGACCAGTATAGTACACAGGAGGACCGGAGAGTTAAATCCTGTGTGGGCTTTAGGGACGCTCCGGGTCTCCATTCGGCACAGATCCGCGGCTACAGGCCCCCTGTTTGGCCCAGCTGAGCGCGTACCTGCAGTCATGGCGTCGGGGGAGTGAGTGGCACGAAAAAACCCACAGCGAAGTGAAACAGCGAGAAGAGAGGCAGATCCACGGACGCAACAATGTGCAGAGGCCTGAAAGAGCGGACGAAATGACCCAAACTAAACTAAAACAAACGCAAACAGAACTAACAACAACAAAAACAACTGTTCCCAACAAAAAAGTGCGAATTCAAAAGAAATGGAGCTCCTGCCGTCCGGTGTACCTCAACTGCTGCATGGCTCTGCCTTTGAAGGCACATACCACACCCCCTCTCCCACCCCCATCGAAACTTTCTCTGCTTCTGCCTGCTGTGAACAAGTGAAAACAGAAAGCATTTGTCTCCCCCGCACCGGCTTACGCTTCGCCCCCTCTATTTCCCCTCCCGGAAACGGCTCAAACAAGACGGACACATCCTGCCTGGACGGCTCCCACTTTCCAAAGGAAGAATGCTCCTGATCCCCATCGTCCCATCCCAACATTACCCTCGGTGGCCCCCTCCCCCTGAGGGGATCCATGAGTCCTGCTGGATAACCTTTAGTGGCAGGAGGGCGCAGGGGGACTCGGTGAGGGGGGAGACGCCGATGTCTCTGTTGAGGATGTCGTTATCGGCAAAAGGCAGGAAGGCTGGTGTCAGCGGAAAGCGCGCGACACTAATCACGCCATCGACACTGCGATGCGTGCCGGCCCTCCACTCTGACTGCCCGGCCGCTATCGAGCGTTTCGGCCTTAAATCGACGCCAGGGTGTAATTATTGCACAGCATCTCTGAAGTCGGTGCCATTGGTGGCGATTATGATATTTCTGCTGGTGTCGGCTTGTTACAAGGACGCGATTGAGGGAGCGGTCGTCCGGGAAACCATATCTGCAGCTAAACATCTCTGTTTATGACAAACGGGAAAATCGCAAAAAAAATCCGTACCCCATTATTCTCATCCACTGAATGTATCTGACGTTCACTAAGTAACAGCTTTCATCAGCCTGCTGACTGCGGTTGTGCTCGCAGGCGTCCCTCCGTCTGACACTGCTCTCCTTACTGCTTCTTGTGCTGCTGTATGTACCCGCATAGGTTTGCAGATCCTTCTGCATTAAGAACCTGGAACTGTCACCAAAGTGCGTGTCGGTCCCAAGAGTGACACTGCGGTTCTGCGCCCGATTGGGTGCGCCGAGTATACTCCCCCAAGCAAGACCCGAATGTGTACGACGGTAGGCTGTGCGAAAAATGAATATAACCCTCCTCGTATATGGGAACCTGCTAATCAAGTTAATGATAGTGATTAACATATGTTAAAGAAAGTGCCTGGAATAAGGCAGACGCACAGCGCCGGCTTGGACATTTATATATAATGTATGTACAATATTTTCCAGGCCATATTTGGTCACCTTCTGTACCAGGGGTCAGGGAATAATTTCTCGGCTTTTCACATAATGGAAACAGCCACTAATGAGATGCAGATGAGGAGACTGCATAATTCTGGCGTATTATGGCGGCCCTGGCCCTGCTAGTGGGGGGCCAGAGCCTCCATCTCAACCGCCCCTGCAGTCAAGCCCCTGTCTCGTCCCGGCTGGACTGTCATGCGCTGACCCCAGGTCAGTCAAGTGCTCAACGCAGATAGGGGTTTGTGTAGGGGATGTATCTGCTTACTTGGCTGCATCGCTCCAGTAGCTCCTGCTCCCAGCCGCTCCGGCACCAGGCTGCGCAGTCCCTGGGTGTCCTGCGTCCTCTCCGTCACACTGGCGCCCCCAGTGGGGGGGTGGGGCACTGCAGCGCACAGAAAGCTGCTTCTGATCGTCCCGGTGACCTCGTCCCCCGCATCCCCTGCAGCTACTTTTCCCACAATGCCCTGCCGTGCCCCTGCAGGGGGGCGGGGGGGGGAGGGGGGTGAGCTCCATGTTTACTGTGTCCAGCTTTATGGGCCTCATAAACACTCCTCTGATGAAAGAATTTCGGAGGCTTATTAAAATATTTTTTGCCAGGTGCCTAATAAAGGTTTAGAGGATCTGTCATCATTGTGAGTTTCTCCTGGAGTCGCCCCTTCTTCGAATTTCCGTTTTCGACGTCCCAAAGGTGGCAGGTTACGGGAAGTCACTGCATCCCTCTAAGCCGGCAGTGTGTGATGTCGCTGGGTCGTGTCAGAATAGGGTTTGTGTGCATTAGCTTGAGTGCCACGGCTCCTTGGAAGTGTTGCACGAATCAGTGGTGGAAGAGAGCATGAGGGATCCTGGGAATTTTTCTACAGTGAGCCAGCCAATAGGATGCCATGCGGAGCGAGAATGATCCAATTCATCCTCACACATTAACCCTTTGTAGCTGTTTTCTGTTACTGGTTTATCTGAAAATCTGCTGCAGGGTTCAACACCATGGCGATTTCTGGCCAACATTTTGATTTATTACAGTGGACATGATGCTTAGTAACGTAGTCTACGTATTTTATTTTTCCTCAGTCAAAATATTTTGTCACGGACATAGACCGGTCTTGCCATGCATATGTTTCTCGGTGTATGGACAGGTTGACAATCCCTGATTGCACAGATTTACAAATTTTTATGTGCTTACACGTTTCGATATTTTTACTGGCCACCTTTTATGGCTTGTCCGGTGGCGGGAGAGCCGACAGCCTTGTTTTTCTGCGGTCTTGGTCCCTGACCGCGACACTGCTGGGTTCCTGGTTCCGGTGCAGGTGTCTGATCTCTATGTAGGGCTAGATGAAGTGAAGGGCTTTTCAAAATGGGTCAGGGTACCAGGGCTCCTTCTTCCTGGTCTTGCATGGGAGCAGATGGGGAGGTTCTAGGCAGGCATGGAAGCCCAGGAGGGCCTGTGTGAGGAGCAGCTGAATCAGCACGTCCTTCAGCTAAAGAGTCCTCGAGGACGGTCGTCCTGGGCCTGTGGGATCCGGGGGCCACCCTAGGGGGCCGCCCTGAGACTGGCAGGCCGCGTTTTGGCATGAGGGCCCCACAGGCCTCGGCATATGACACGTGGCAGGGGCGTGTTTAACCAGGGCCTCCACTGGCAGCGACAGTAGCGGCCCGGTTCGCGTGAAAGGCCGCGCTGTGACAGGACACAGCGCTGACATTTCACAAGCATCACATAGGTCCAGAAAACCTCACTGGTGTCATTATCCAGAGCTGCTGGGAGGTGTTTGGACTGATATGAAGGCCTGCTCAGAAAGTGGTGTACTCCGGCCCGGGCTGGAGGGGGGCCAGCGACGGCTCACGCCCGTCACTCTGTCGCTCTCCGCTACCCGCTCTTTCTTCCCAGCAGCTCGGGCCTGTCGGGGGAGTGAGCCGCCGACCTCTTTTTTGCCTCGTTCCGCTACAGCGTGGCTGTCCCATTGGGGGGGCGGGTGAGAACGGCCTGTCCTCATCCACACCCGTGGCTTTTTTTGGCCTGACTGGCAAGCATGCACACATCAGAGGGAACATAGCGGGTTTTGTTTTCTAATATTGTTGTCTCTCCACATCCTGCGGGCAACGCTTGTGAGACCTCCACATATACCTTCTCCAACACATTGACTGTTGAATTGTGGGAAGGTGGGGGGCATGAAGCCAGGCTCTCCAGATGCCGGTTAAATGAGCGGCCCAGGGGCAATTGGGAGGGGTGTGGGGTGGGGGGGGTCTTTCCCTCCAACCTCACCCATTATTCCAGTGAACGTCCACCTTAGACTTTATTTGCACAATCCGGTGCCCCTGGGGCTGTTTTTGAGAGGAGGCCGGGATGGAGAGATACTTGAGGCTCCATGTGATCGCGATTTCCAGCAACCCTGAGAGGAGCAGAGTGGGCGGGAGCAGCCAGCTTCGCACGCTGGGTCCGGAAGCTTCCGCTTGCGTGCACGGGCTCCATAAAACCGAGTTTCCTGCCGACACGGGACACCTGTGGGAATCCATTCCTCCGTCTGTCACGCGGGGCCTTTTATTTCTCACTGCTCTTTCTCTGTCGTTTCCCGGTTGTTATACCTGCTTGTCCTGTTGCTAAGAAATGAATGTACTGTAAAAAAAAGAGAAAAGAGGGTACTTACTGCTAAAAAAAACAGCAAATGCTTCGATAAATAAAGCCATATGCTCAGATATCAGGTTTATTAGCGGAATGACAGTACCCACCTTACTTCGCTAATGGGAATTAAAAGCAACACTGTTTATTTGCGCTGTTTATTATATTATATAATATTAGCTAAACGGTTTTTAACACAAAATATGCTAGCCACACCAACACAAGGTCTGGTATTAAATTCCTAAGTAGTAGTCCAGGATTAGGAATAATGTTCTGGAAGCAGTGATTTTCTGCAGATGAGGTCTTCGTGTTGTGCCCTTACCCCCCCGTGCCAGTCTCCTGTTGCCGGGCACCTTAGCAGAGCTGTGTTTGGGACAAGCATGGCCCGGGAGCAACATTAGGGGGCCTGTGCAAGAGCAGGGGGGCCTCTGTCCTGGCCTCTAGACTGCCCCTTCATCTTTAAAATAAATGACAGCTGCAGGGAAAAGCAGAACTAGCTGACATTTAGCTTAAATGGGAGGCAAAGTGGACCGGGGGGAGGCTCTAACGAGGCTGAAGAGACCTGGACTCTCGACCCCCCCCCCCACAATAGAAGATTTATGGGGTTCTGAGCCCCTTCATATTTTCGCCCCTGACGTCCGCCCTGGGTGGCTTCTGTGGGGTCGCTCAGTCCTTAGAGTGCTGTGGCTGGTCTCATCATGTCCAAGCTTTTTCTGATCACCTACCATATGACATACGGGCAGGGGAGACGGCGAAGGGAGACGGCCAGGCTGGATGGGGAAGTCTCTGCATGACTTAAAAAAATGAAACATGCCAATTTTTGGAAGGGCCAATTACAAGCCCTGCCCCCCGGCATCCTCCGCACCTTCTCAGCCTCCCGTTTTATCTGTAGCTCTCCCTTCACCACGTTCCCTTGTTCTGCTTTTCTTTCACCCCTATCCTTTTTGCCTCGACCGGACTCTGATCATTACCACTCGTGACTATAATTGACAAGCTCAGGCACAAAGCGTCCACTCACAGCTGCCTCTTAATTTGCAAGCCTCTTTGTCAGTTTTAATCATCCCTTTAATTGGCTGCCTGGAAGTGAATGGGGTGGCTGGGGGGTGGGGTAGGGGAGGGGTGAGGAATGTCACTTTATTCTTGAGTCTGGGGACCAAGTTTTTCATATGAGGAGTAGAGTTGGAGGGAATTCTTTGATAATCTTCCGCTATCCAGCCAATAAATTACTGGGTTCATTTGCAGCCTGTTGGATCGGCTGTTCGGGAATGGCTCGGGGCAGCCTTGAGGTCGAGGGCCTAATCGGACAGAGACTGACAGGCATCTCTTTTGACAAGCAGTCAGTCAGGACCCAATGGGGCTCTCTTTGGGAGTGCCTGCTGGTTGTTTTTTTTTCACTTTACAGCACTCTGTGGAGCTGCAGCTCATCTCGGTGTTAGTAATCTTTCACTTCTGTCTTTCCTCAGTTCTCATTTCTCTCACACAAACAAAACACACACTCACACACACACACACACACACACACACACAAAACGGGGACATCAAAGGAATGAAACTGCTGGCTAAAAAAAAGAAAACAGATTAATTTGTGGCAAACCCAATCTGCAGCAATGTTTAGAGTGCTACCCTTGGCAAATGAAAATTCTCAGACATCAAATACATCCAGCTGAATTTGTGTATTTGTATATTATGATTGGTTTACACGAAATAGATCTAGAAGTCTCATGTCTCTAATTTGCACTATTTGTAGGAAAACAGTAAAGAAACACGTTTTTTGTTCCCTGGAGAGTTCTGGCGGGTGCTTTAAATAGGACGTGAGCCTATTGAGTCTCTTCTGTGTGTTGGGAGTTAAGAATACCTGTCCCAAATTTATGTCCTATTTGGAGTGTTACTTTCGTCGAAATTGTGTTTTAAAAGTGAGTGCAGACTTGTAGACATGCTGCTGTTCGACTCACCGAAACGTGCGAATAAGTCTGAGTTACTGTGGACACAGTCGTAAAGCTCCTGCTCGCGGCATGTAAACAATCAGTCTTGTGTTATAAGCGATATTGCTGTTAGATTACACACCCACCGACCTCACCTGTCTGTCAGCGATCCAATCATCCCACCTGCCAGTATTTGTGCTCATCGCGATGCCCTTGCCTTTGACTTTCATCGATTTTTAATTTTTAATTCCACATTACGACAGCTTGTTGTACAAAAACACAAGACTTCGCATTAAATTGAGGGTGTGACCAAAACGTTACCCATTTGGACTCCTGTGTCTGCCAGGCGACCTTGCCAGACAATGCAATATCGTGTGCTAACATGCTAACTCTTGTGCTAACATGCTAACTCTTGTGCTAACATGCTAACTCACTAACACACTAAGGCTTACTAACGAATGTCCTTCATGGCAGATCCAGCGAGGCAGGAAGGGCACCTCCTGTCTTCCTCTTGCCTTCCTGTCGCGCCCTGCTGCAGACTGCATCTTACGCACAGACATGTTACTGTGGCCCTGCCCCCATCCCCCAATCACTGTAGAGAAGCTTGGCAGAGTGCTGATGAGCTAACACACGCATGTCTGCATCTACATGCGTGTGAGCCTTTGTGCCCATGTCAGGAAAAAGCCAGCTTAAATCAAGAAACGCCCTGTGTATACACCAGGCCATTTAAGAGTCATTCATTCACTAACGAATGTCCTGCAGAGGTCTAAACAGCTCCTGGGGGCTTCTGTATATGCAGCGAGCGTGCATCTGGGCAGTCCTGCGCAGCTCTGTGCAGCCCTGCGCAGCTGTGAGTGGCTCTATGGTCGGCCCTTACAAGCTGTTGCCCCTGCACTCATCCCCGTCCCTCACCTGCTCTCCTCTGACCTAGAAAATCATAATTTAATAAATTATTTCTCACGTTACGGCATGTTTCTCGCGAGCGGCCCGCTCTTCTTGGAGTCTTTCTCTAGCTTCCCCCATCTCCCTCTCTCCCCCTCCTGTCCGCTCTCCTTGTAATGTAGGAGCTGTGTGTTATCTGATTACCTCCCCAAGGTGACCTTAGGCTGCAATGAAAAATCCACAAGTTTAGGATGTGAGGAATTTAGCCGCAGGCTCTATCGCTGGCCGCTCCTCTTCCTGGACCGGAATGGCGAAGTACTGTGGACCGGGCAAGAGAGGACCGGCTGGACCAGACCTGCTTCACAGAGTGTCCATGTCCCGTGTCACACCCTCTGCCCGGCTTAATGCTGCTCTTGCGTTTCCTCCGCTTTGGCCCCCACGTAATACCCAGAAGCCCCGAGGAATGTGCTCGCTTTTTATGTTGCTGCGCTCTGCTTCAGAGCCCCGTGTCTCCAGATGCAGCCCAGGGCGTACTCCTCTCGGGGCCACGCTGTGGCTTTCTTACGCTCCGGCTCTCCCGGCTCGCATTTTTCCACAACGGCGAGCCAGCCGTAGCCGCTAATTGCGTCTGCAGTCTAGACATTCCGGTGTCTTCCGACGCCTCGTCGCCATCTCCCTGCGTATCATTGGTCTTTGGGGGGCGTTAGAATGCCTTTTGAGCACCAGCCCGCATTTTTCTGACTCAGATACTGACTGTGGGATTGTATCCTGCACCAGTATTGCAGGTTTAATCTATAGTCAGGAAACAATGTGTAGTTTTCATATACATTTTTTTCGCCAAATTTGCAGTTGTGGGATCCTGGCATTAATTGTGCCATGTCAAATCAAAGTCAAAGTACCTTCACCGTCACCTCTGCGGAACAATCCATGGGTCACAGGTTGAGATGAAATTACAATCTCGTTGGTCATAGTGTGAGAAAAATCGCGACGGATAGAATTTAAATATGACATTTAAACGGTAACAAATCTGACACATTTCACACGACACAGTGACACTTGGACGCAATCAAATGTGCAGTTTAAAAATATTTTTAATACATGCTTCGGTTTTGGGTGTATATACTGCAGAATTCCCTGGGTTTCACTGTCTGAAAAGGGAAACACAGGGGTTGGGCCTTTAAAGGGAGTAAATTTTCAGTGTGTTTGGTGGCATGCTGTTTGCATGGTGTAATTGATGCAATAAGAAGCTGTCAAATTAGACATAAATGGTCCAAATCAGCAGTCATCTGGCAATGCAGGAATTATGTGTCTGTTTAGGATGCAAGGGGTTATAATGGGTAACGCTATAACCTCAAATATCTGGGGTTGTGGCTTAAATCCTGGTCTCTGGCTCTCTGTGTGGAGTTTGCATCTCCTCCCTGTATCTGTGAGGGCTTCCTGCAGGTACTTCAGGTTCCTCTTGCTCTCCAAATTGTCTGTAGCTTGTCAGCACGTTGGCCTGCAACGAACTTGCATCCCATTCCGCATGCCCTGCGTTTCCTGGAATAGGCTGCAGGCTCCCTGTGAATAGGTATAGGTAGTTATACAAGATGCATGGAAATAGACGGCTTTGAAATGGCCTTTCCTGCTGCAGTTTTTAAAGTGCAGCCGGTTCTGCAGCAGTGGATGACAGACCTAGTCTAAAGTTAGTCTGGTCCTAGCAGGGCACGGCTCTTTAGAGCGGTTCTTAACCTGAGATGATCCAGTATGAAATCCTGCAGCATCAAAGAGTCTAGCGCCTAAGCTGCTGGACAGAAACGTTCAATAAGCAACTGAATGTAAATTTCCGTCTCCTGTAGTCGCGGCTTTTGTAGTAATTTTGCGCGCTGTTGCTGACAGCATCCAGCCCGATGGTGGGAAGGGCCAGCTAAACAAATCGCACCCTCTGTTATTTCAGGATCTGAGCGGTGCGAGGAAGAGCCAGTAGGAGGAGGAGAGCCGAGTGGCACCGGCTAGAGTGCAAATCTTCCAGGGCGGGCAGCCGTGTCTGTTACTACCGTCAGGGGGAGTCTGTGCGTTCAGGGACTTATCGATATAACGCGTGCATGGCGAGAGTCTTGTTGTTGTCATTCGTTATCAGTGTGTGAAGAGAGCGTGAAATAATAACAGCATGAAAATACAGCGTGGCTCAGCGGCACAGAAGGAGATGGAGAAGGAGGCAGGCAGCCGACAGCATCATGCACAGCACGTACCTCCTGGCCGGGGGGGGGGATAAACCAAAGGTGAGACAAACTTTTCAATCACCCTAGACCCCCGTCTCCCGACGCCCATGGAGGAATTCCAAATGTCATTCCGCTTCAGTGTTTATCCGGGTCCGGCGCCGCCCTTGCCCCCGGATCTCTTGCGGATGACCGGTGCAGTGAGAGGAAAGGTCCCGGCGGACAGGGAGGTGGGCCATAAACTCATGCAGGGCCGACCTGCTCTGCTTCAGGCTACACGGAGCCATGAGCTGTGCCGAGGGAGGGGTTCGCCTCACCGAGAGCCGCACCGAATGTCAGCCGGCGAGCGGGAAGCGCCAGTGATGGACGGCGCAGTATAAATAGACGTGCTGGTGGCAGGATAATGCATGGAGGCGCTCCCGCGCAGCGGCGCCGGACCAGCAGCGCGACGGGCGAAAGCGGGACGCCTGTCTTTTTCTTTTTTTTTTTTTTTTTCAGGTCACTCGCCAATCCTATAGGTGCAGGAACGGCCCGTGATTAATTATCGTCATTATCGCCACAGTCCGTGGCGGAGGCATAAATCACGGCTGCATGGGCTGGTGGGGCTACCGGCTGCATTCGCGTCCCCATCAGGTGGAGCTCTTCCGGGTTGCGCATCACCGGGTCACCCGAGGAACCCAATGGGGCCTCAGTAGAGGACACGGAGCCACTTGGCCCAGGACACTCACAAACAGCTGCGCCAAAGCATTATTGTGAAACCCCCCCATACGCATTACAGAGCATGCTGGAAATTCAATGCAAATGTATGCAGCAAAATCTGCAATAAACTGGATAACTGCTCATGGGCTGAGGACGCTAAGCTGTGCATTTTTGTGGCGTGTCCATGAGTGTTTGTGTGTGTGTGGCCGCTTGCATGCATGCATACATGTGCATGCATGTGTGTGTGTGTGTGTGTGTGTGTGTGTGTGTGTGCATGCATGCGTGTGCAGTATTCCCCCTCATGCCCCACGCTACACACTCCCCTTTTATCTCCTGCATGTCCGCTAATGACATGCATTCCCATTAAATCTCACTATGCCGGCTCACATTTCTATGAATTACTTAACGCTGGAGGTGTCTCCAAGGAGGAAGCATGGTGCAGACTTCCCTCCATTCTTCTACATTCTGCATATCTCTTTCTCTCTCTCTCTCTCTCTCCTTCTTTCTGTCATTCCTCTCTCTCTCCGCTCCAGAATGACATTTCCGTTAACAAGGGACTTCTATAGGCCACTCTGACAGTGTGCAGCGCATCCCGACTCCCGCCAGGACGGGCTGCTCTCCTGCCCCCCCCCACCCCCGCCCCCGCTAAAGGCCCCAGTGTGTTCCATGCTTATGAACACCCCCGACGCCAGTGGGTTGTCTGTCCCTCTTTTGTGGATTTAGGTTGACATGAAAGCGAGGTCGTCCTCCTCTCGATAGTGCCACTGCCACCTGTCACCGAGCTTTTCCCGTTCTGAGGCAAACATGCGAGATCCCGAAAGAAGGAATGTCCCAAAGCAATGGGACCCCGAGATTCTGCGAGTTTGCGTGTGAATCCACTGCACTTCATCTGAGCTGCTCATACCTCCCCGGATCATGCCCAGGTCCGCCTCGGGGGCGTTTTCCCTAATTACTCTGCTTGCCGGCCCCTCACATCCCTCATGGGGGCGCTCCGTTGTCTGAGACGCCCATCTGTCTGTTCTCACCCTGGCTTCGCCTCCTGAGCTAATTTGTCATTAACAGGCTGTCTGCTAGACGGCCTAATCTGCAAGGACCCCTGTTAATCACGGGGGAGATGGGGGGGTTCACCTCGTTTCTCAGGCCAGTCCAGCCTCAGACGGGCCTGCACTTCGACCAGACGCTTAACGAGCCGAGCTGTCGGGCCCTGTTAACGAGGGGCCAGGGGCTCTTCGCCAGGACAAGGCTAGCATGTGTGGCGGTGAGGTGGCCAGCGATCCGGCATGCCCCCTGCCCCCCACCCCCATCCTCAGCGCTCTTATTAGCAGGGGAATTTTCCTGCGCGCCGTTCTGATCCTCCCAATCCGCAGATGATCCTTTCACTTCCTGCTCCTGCATTATTTATGTCTGCCTGCTCGCCTCATCTCGCTTTCTGCTTTCGGGATCCATTGGGCTCGTTGAAAAAAAGGGTAAGAGAACACCTCTTAAACAAATAACACTTAAGAGCTGGAAATCGATACCTGCCGACTTCCTCCACGCAACGTCGGGCCCTGGAGGAGTCCGCCGTCTGTGCGTGTGTTTGCATGCGCACGCGTGTGTATGGGGGGGCAAATGCATGTTTTTAGGAGTTTGGGCTGCGCCTTTATTCACAAGCGGTCGTCTGCAGATTTATCGCCTGTGACTGCGCAGTCGTAACTCATAAACGGACCCGGTCTCACTCTCCTGGCTAAACCCCATAATCTCACAACCCCATTAGATCGCTGCCCTCGCTCAGTTAACATTCACCAGTGATGCTCCTTGTCAGATAAGGCGCTGTCAAGGAAATTAGGCCCCGTTCGGAGGGGTGCTTGAGAGGAGGGAGGGGAGGAGGGTGGGATACCGGCCGGGGAGGAAAACAATTAACAAACTCAGTGTGGCATGGGTGCCGTAAAGGAGGGAAAGTTGGGACTATTCCATGGATCCATGAGTGACAGGGCCCATCAAAAATTTGGAACAGTTGGAATGATTTGGATTGGGGGCCCAATATGATATGCTCATTATTCATGGGGTCCAAAATCTCTATGGTATGGACATCCAGCCATCTTGCCAGCTAGTGACGTCTGACTGGCTGAGGTGTGCAGGGGACTCTGGCTTCACACGCTGGCAACCTGGTGCGTTTCTGCATGGGATTCTGCTTCCAAACGGCTCTATCTTTCTTTATGTATCAGTCTAAGTGCCACAGCGATGCCAGTGTGACAGGAGGTGGTGCCACTGGCATTGCACCAAGGGGATGCCAACCTCTCTGCCACTGAAGTCCCCCCCCTCCACCCCCCCGGATCTCTCGCGTGGTGCGAGACGCCGTTGCTGTTTGTGACAAACGGTTTGGTCATAAAACGGGAGGAATGTTGAGTCAGCTCCATAGGTGTCCTCTGCACCTTCCCTTCTGTTGCAGCCCCCTCCAAAGACACACACGCATGCCCCCCTGGCCATAACCGCTCCCCACCAGATGCTCCTCCCTTGCAACTTGATGTCAGGCAGCATAGCTATTGATGCCAGCCTATTTATGTTACCTTTGCTGACATTTTATCCAGAGCGACCTCATTTCTTACGCTTTCATGCTACTGCATGTTTTAGTCCAGTACTTCAAGGTCAAGTGTCTAATTCAGCAGTTCAGCCGAATTCTTAACTGCTGCGCCACCTACTGCCATTATATGGAATGTACCCTGGTCCTTGTGCCTGTGCTGTGCAGAGAGCGCTTTGGATGCTTTCGTCACTCCTGAGCTCTGAATCCTGCTGCTGTCGGCCATTTCTTTTGCTGTTTTTCTTTCTTTTAAAGAATAATCTAATCCGTTCTTTGTTGACCTTAGAGGGAAAAGACTGTAAAACGGTCCAATAAACCAAGTAATTGGTTTAATTAACTAAGGTTAACGGAGAGGTCACTGTGAATTTTTCCTTTGCTATTCATTTTTTTCATCATCTTAATTAATTTTCTTGGACTGAATCGGGCAGGATGACTTCCATGTGAATCCAGGATGGGCGCAGTTCTAGTAGAGGCGAGACCTGCATTTGGGGGATTGTCAAAAAAATGTTTAATTCCCTGGGATTCAGAGAGGGGGCGAAGCTGGGATCTTACTTGGGATCTCGAGGAATACCCTGTGTAAACTTTTATATGTCTGGTCGCCACTTTTGGAGTGTCAAAGTTTGTGTCTGGTCTGGTGTTTTCGTGGCAATCCCCTTCAGCCCCCTAACGACGCCCCCTGCTACCACACTCCGAATTATGCCCTGGCCTCGTTCCTGCCTCATATCTTCATTCCCGGCTCCCAACTTCATCCCCGCTCTGTCCAGATGGCGAATTTCACAACCCGTTAGGCATGATCAATCAAGGTCCGATGCAGAAGCGCCGGCGCTAAGGTCAGCGATGATGGGCTTGTGAGCGTTACTAGCCCAGCCCAGGGATGCGAGCCAATGCATCAGCGTTCTGCTCGGGTGCCGGACACGCCTGCCCTTAACAAGGCCGCTTAAAATATCGGCCGGGGGATACAAAATGAAAAGGGTACAACCTTATCTCTCAGAAGACAGGCCGATGTAGCCCCAAGGTGTAATAAAACTACAGGACTCGGCCGCCGCCAGGACTCATCGCTTTTATAAGCAATATGTTTGAGGAGTTCGCTAAGCGGAGGGCGTGGACCAGCAGACTGCACCGCCATGCATCACGCTCCCGTCGTGCCGGGCCACTGGCCTGTCCTCACAGCCCCGTTTCAGCTTCATTCACCTGCAGACAAGGAAATCATTCTTATTAAACCGGTGGTGTGGGGGACCCAGGACCCAACCAGCAGTTCCTCCTCTTGCCACTAGGGGTGCCATCTGGCCTCTGCATAGCAGCTGCACAACGGGGTAGCGTGCTGTGTAATGAGCTTCTCAAATAGTCGTGCTCCCGCTAGCGCCAGTTTTCTCAAAGATGCCTTTACCAGGTCCGCAAACTCCACGGAGGAAAACGAGGAAAATCGTCTGCCGTTATTTTGATTTTATAGAGGAACTCTGTAGCGAAAGCGTCAGGTATCAAGTAGCAAATAAAAGCCTTAACAGAAACTGGCTTTTCAGTGAGGGGAATTCTGGGTTGAAAATCCACGTTCACTCTGGGTTTCTGGGGGAATTTTATCTTCCATCCATCCATCCATCCATCCATCCATTCATCAATCCATCCATTCATTATCCAACTGCATATACTAGTCTGGGTTGTGGGGGTCCTGGAGTCTATCCCAAGCAACACTGGGCCGTAAAATCATCATCATCATCACCACAATTATTATTCTCAATAATATTCTTACTATTCTTTTTCTTCCCTATAATGAAGTGGGCACCCTAAACCATAAGATCCAGACCTACCAAATTTGGTGGGAAGGTGTTGATTCCTACCCACTCCAATCCAACCCAACCCAGACAGTCAAATGGGGGGGGGGGGGGCGCTACAGCGCAGCATTTTATATTCTGGCCTGTATCTCTTGACCTGTTAGACCTAGACTCGAAATTCTTTTTCCCCCCAAAATACAGTGAGCAATGCACTACCAACTTGCCAATCACACTATTACCTCCCTTTGCACTAGGCCTTAGTTTTTCAACCAGTCCAGACAAATGTGGTATCAGACCAATCAGGCCCATGAGCTGATTAGTAATGAGTAAAGTATCTGCCACACAGCCGCTGGCCACGCCCAAACTGTACCTTAATTATGCCAGTTTTAATCAGACAGCTATAACTCATATCTTAGCTTGTCTTCACCTAATTTAAAATCCTACTTCCCAGGGCCATATTCATGACTGGCCACATTCTGTCAATAGGGGGCGCTACAACTAAAACTGCCTATATCTCTTGTCCTCCATGCCTAATGCAAGTGAAATTCAGCACATATGTTCCATGAGCAGGCCTGAAGTCAGCTGTATACCAGTGTAGTCATGTCATAAAACCCTGGCCACCATCAGCCAATGAACATCAAGCAGCCTTTTCACAGGCTTAACAATCACCAATATGAACCAAAACTGGACAATCCATTTCTCTACAGACCCTCAATCCACCATGGCAAGGGCACCCCTGTCCACCAGATGGGGGCGCTGCACTGACACCGTTTGCATTTCTGCCTATTTCTCCTGATCTGTCAGGCCTACAGTTGAGATGTCTTTCCCTGAGACTTTATTATGCAAAATCAAACTGCCTACATAGCTTTGTGCTACCTCTTTGCATTTTGCATTTTCATATGAGTCTGAAAACTGTTTTTTTGAACTGGTCCTATGATTTTCACCCAGCCCACAAACATCTGGTATTAATCAGATCAGCAGACTGTCACTGTAAATAATTAAATTTTAAAAATTCCACACTTCTTGTACAGTACGGCCACCAGGCACGCCCAAACTATACCTGTGCCCCACCCATTTCTATCAGACAGCTATATCTCATACATGCTTCAGCCAATCCTCACCAAACATGACAACATACTGTACGAGGGCACTGTGGACTGACCCTCCAAATTTGGTGGTAAACAGTCAATAGGGGTGCAACGGCAACTGAACACGTGTGTCTTAACCTGCAAAACTAGTACAACTGACATTTTGTCTTTGACTATTATTTGATTCTTTTTTTTTTCCTTTTTCCTTTGAGATCTCTGATTTATTCCAAATCAAAATGCATTTACTGTTAGCGACGTCCATTTGCATTTCCTAGTCATTTCCATAAATTAAAAAAAGACGTATTTCTACTAGTCCTACAGTCTCCATCCAACCTAGACAAATCTAATATAATTTGAATCAGCGCACTGATCCCGTAATTAATTATTAGAAAAATGTTAACCTTCCTGTATATAATGGCCACCAGCCAGACCCAAGTATGGTACTGACCATGCCCATTTCTATCAAACAGCTATTTGTTATGCATATTTTTGTCAAAACATCTTATATTTCACCTGCCAGTAAATATAAGGTACTATGGGCAGACCCAGCGAATTTGGCGCTAATCGGTCAATCGAACCGTCGCCGATGTTCCAAGATGGACGCCTCGCTCGCGGCTCGCAGTTATCTTTATTACTGTTGTCGTTATTGTTATTGTTGTTATGTTTGTTTTCGTCGCTACTTCTGCTGGTATTCTGCACTGGGCCAGAAGCTCTCCATCACGCTCCTTACATTTCGAACTCCCTGAGATTCTTACTCAGCTCTCGCGGAGCTTCAGAACAAAAGTGCGCTGTGATTATTTATTAATAGCGGGATGCCTTGTGCAGGTTTGTCGGGCTTTGGCGCGTCTCAGAGCGGCTGGCGATCGGACGGCTTTCTGGCCGGATTCCCAGGCTCCCGAGAGACCGGTGCGGGGGCAGGGGAGTAAGACAGTCACACCTCCGCACACTCGAATGGCCCCCCCAACACCCCCCCCCCCTTTCCTTTCTCAGGCCCATAAAGCACAGAGGCACAAAGCATAAAATTGACAACGTCATGGAGATGTCGTCTGGGGCTGGGTGGGAGAGAGATAAAAGGGGGAATTACAGGCAGGGCTGAAGGGTGGGGGTGGTGGGGGTTCTCATTCTCCTGGGAGGGGAGCAGGGGGAGGAAGCTGTGAACCGCTGGCAGCTCCTCTTCTCTCTCAGCCGGCCGTCCCGTGGCCTCGGCGCGCGTGCAGTGGGAATTAATGGCGTAGAAGTCGGGCCATTTCTTCCTCCACAAAAGGAATTTGTTGAGCTGCAGAGACCCCAGATTGTTCTCTTCTCCCCCTGTCAAATTTAATTATTCCCCCTGTCCCATTTCTTTTTTTGCACACCTCTAGCAGGCGTCTCTTAACCAGTGGTGCCTGTAAGGCCACCACGGGTCTTTATGGTTGGAGTTAAATCCGATTCGATGCCCTCCCAAGGCTGACGCCGGAGTAGCGGCCTCAACAGCGCATGTGCCATTATCTAACCAATGGCCGTTAGACACAGTCCTGCTTTCAAGTGGGTCCAAGGGAGGCAGCGGTGTGCGTGAGAGTGGGTGTGTCTCGTTTGCTCTTCAGTAATCGGTACGGGCCTCTCTGAGCCCCCTATGATGTTGGAGACATAGCTACCATGCGTTCCAGTATATGGTCCTCACCCCTTCTTGTAAATCACAGAGAGTGCTGCAAGGGATTGTGGGTAACAGCAGGAGTCACCGTGAGGAGGCCTAATGACCCTAGCTTTCAGTCGAATTTTCCTCCTTCTAGCGTAAGAAGTCATTTGTGGAGTCTAGCCCACACTAACCGAGATCGCTGGACTCCTTTAGCTTTGTTATTATTATTATTATTATTATTATTATTATTATTATTATTATTTCTGCTGTTGTTCTTGCTGTTGTTTTATTTGCTTAGTTGTCACTTTAATCTTCAGAGGACTTTATCTTTTTGTACATCCTTTGTAAGCATTATTAAGGTCCTAATACAATTTTGATTTTGCTGTTTAGCCTTTATGAAAGTGATTCTCAGTTTCAGTCATATAAATAGTGGAATGCCTGACCGGAGATATACGTATGTATCTGTAGGTATATGCTTCACTCAGGGCCTCTCAGAGACCTGGCCAGGGCAGGGGGCATGCATACACATGCTTCAGCTGGGTGTGACCTCACAAGGAACAATGGGAACCCCAGTGGCACAGGGGCGGCACTTTAAATGACTGGCCCATTCCACACTCTCCTCCATAGTGTCTGTCCCCGTCCCCGAGCCATGTCTGTATCGCTACTCCCCGCTTTGCCACGTCCCTTTCTGTGTCCACCCCACCCCCCCACGCAAGCTGGGCTGGCTCTGAGTGGCAAGGTGACATTGTGTGTCATATCAGCATTCTGCGCCTGCCCCCCCCCCCGCCCCCCCGCACC
>JAAGVU020000103.1:1888748-1902383 GCA_011763525.2 Mormyrus iriodes
GTGGGTGTGTGCGAGTGGGGGCGGGGGGGTCGGGCTGGTGGGGGGGGGAGGGCTGGGTGGGCTGGGTGCGTCGGTGTGGGGAGTTATATTTACTAGAATGTAGGGACATTTGGTCCCCACAACGTGCAAAGACCTCTTACTTTTTAACTTGTGGGGGCATTATTCAGCTCCTACAATATAAACCTCAATTTTAATAAAAATCTGTGAATGCAATCAAAAAACTAAAAATACCAAAAACGGAGTGAGGGGGTGGAGGGGAATGGAAGTGACGGGGGGGGCACGGGGAGGGATGTCCATCAGACTGAAATGCCCATCCCGTCACTGGCCTCCACAAGGATCCTGAGTATGAGGGACATGGTTGTACCCGATGATGTCAGAAAGGATGTTTTTGGGCAAAAGTATCTTCTGCCAACTGCGGTACTAATTAGGGAGCGAGCAGCCCTGTGTGTGGCGAGGGCGAGCCCCCGATCTCCCCGCCAGTGTTGCCGCATTGACGCCGCGATGAGGGATCACCTGCAGGGCAGCCAGCATGCCTCACCTCCACACAGCCCTTCATTATCACCGTCTGCTTTATCCTGCACCCTTCTCGGACTTCAGCCTTTTATTCAGCCGCATACATCTCACGCCTGCCTTTATCTGCTGAGATGACAATAAAGAATCTTCAATCTTGAATCTATTTTGCTGTAGATATTTAATTTAGCTTCTTTCCTACATCAGGGTCCCACCTGGGAAGGGACAGCCGCAGAAATAATCTATATTCTTAACCGCTACACCCCCCGCAGGTTTTAATTTGAAAAACATTTGGCGTCACGCCAAGGAATGTCACCTCTGGCTGTGGCCAGTCCCGGCTGTCACTGTTACAGGTGACGGTGTCACAGACTGCCTCGATGCTCTGGACCAGATGCTGGGTCAGATACTGGAGGAGATCCCTTTGCGCTGACAGGAGCTGGGCCATCACGCGGCCCGCTCTTCACTGGCTTCCAGGCAGCATGCTGGACGCCTGCCACCCGCCGCATCACGCGTGACCCACAAAGACAAAGGAGGGCGAGCCTGCCGGTCCCGAAAAAAGAGCTTTTTGCCAGGCACCTCTTTGGCCCATATCTCTGTACACAGTATGTCTGTATGTGTATGTGTTTATGATGCAAAAGTGGGACAGGGATGATCGAGGGACAGAGATGATGCTAGGACAGGGATTATGGAGGGACGGAGATGATGGTGGGACAGGGATGATGGAGGGACGAAGATAATGGTGGGACAGGGATTATGGTGGGACAGGGATGATCGAGGGACGGAGATGATGGTCGGACATGGATGATGGTGGGACAGGGTTGATGGAGGGACGGAGACGATGGTGGGACAGGGATTATGGTGGAACAGAGATGATGGAGGGATGAGATGATGGTGGGGCAGGGATGATCGAGGGACAGAGATGATGGTGGGACAGAGATGATCGAGGGACGGAGATGATGGTGGGACAGGGATGATCGAGGGATGGAGATGATGGTGGGACATGGATTATGGTGGGACAGGGTTGATGGAGGGATGGAGATGATGGTGGGACAGGGATTATGGTGGAACAGAGATGATGGAGGGATGGAGATGATGGTGGGACAGGGATGATCGAGGGACGGAGATGATGGTGGGACAGAGATGGTGTGGGACAGGGATTATGGAGGGACGGAGATGATGGTGGGACAGGGATGATGGAGGGATGGAGATGATGGTGGGACAGGGATGATGGAGGGATGGAGATGATGGTGGGACAGGGATGATGGAGGGACGGAGATGATGGTGGGACAGGGATTATGGTGGGACAGGGATGATGATGGGACATGGATGATGGTGGGACAGAGATGATGGTGGGACAGGGATTATGGAGGGATGGAGATAATGGTGGGACAGGGATTATGGTGGGAAAGAGATGATGGCGGGACAGGGATGATTGAGTGAAGGAGATGATGGTGGGACAGAAATTATGGAGGGACGGAGATGATGGTGGGACAGGGATGATGGAGGGTCAGAGTTGTTTTCACTCTGTGTCTTTGCCCTCCCCCATCTTGGAACCCTCGCAACAAGGCTAAAGGAACTTGTCCTGGTGACCTGAAGGTGCTTATTTAAATGTTGTGCATATTAGGCATACTATTTAAGGGGGCGGGGGGTGCATCTGGCGTTGAGGGGGTGCGTAACTAGCCACAGAGCGCATTCGTCGGCCACCGAGCTGCCTGTAACACACAATCTTAAAGGAGACTTCTTCCTTTATCTGCTAGGCGACGACTCTGAGGCTAATGTGTTACCCAGGATGCAGCATGAGGCTCGCCCAGGGTGCTGGGCAGGCAACGCGCAAGTATTTCTCACATCTGCTCACTCCCCATGCTGTCATGGAGACATTTCCATAAGTAGAAATCCTGAACATATTTTTATAAACTGGTCCATCAATAACAGGGTAACTGGGGAAGGCAGGGGAGAGCTTCTATAAAAGGCATCCCAGGTGCATGCTGGGTAGAAATGGATATGTGTGTTTCTTTTTCCGATAACGACGACGTGCATGTTTCTGTCACAGGCGGCACCCATTTGCGTCACCTGCACATAAGTCAGTCCTGCCATGGTTGCTGCAGAACGGCGGCTGTGTCTGATGTAGCCGTCTTGTAACGGAAGTGAGGGCTGAGCTGGTTTTGAGGTGGGGGTGATTCATGCAAAACTGCCCAGGTTCACTCTGGAGAGGTACCCCATGACGATGAGTGTCAGCGCCCGCCCCCCAACCCCCCTTTTATAAAGGCCAGTTCGGCTTAGGTCACGCTAATGACCCCATGTTAATAATTAATGCCTATATTAACATGCACACTGAGACATCTCGCACCCATTTACATAGCTATTGACAAGCGAAGACAGCGCCATCCAGAGGGAGCTGTTATTTGGAGGGGGGGGGGGGCAAAACAGATATTCTGAGGAACTACTCTTGTCTAAAATGAACAATTATCCCCATTTTAAAATGGAGAAAAAAGGAAAAACACAAAGTCATCGTAATGAATGCCCACATCGGGAGATTTATAAATGTATTCAACCTAATTAAGGAATAGTAATTGAGAGAAAACAATGTTTTAAAAATGCCTGACTTGCGTTCGTCAGATAATTGGCTTGTTAAAACTATCATTAGGTGAAAAGGCAAATGCTGTAGGAGCCTGTCGATGCTTAACGTTCAGGGAGCATCGATCTGCCTGGGTCCAGCTCAGTCCGGGCCCAGCAGAGAGCGGAGAAATAGGGGCATTGCTCCTGTGGACTTGGGCTTTGTCCCCCGGTCCCCCAGACCTGGCCCGGATTCCAGCAGGTGATTAACTTCCGGATGAAGAAGAGGGTTCTTTTATCATGGAATGGAAAACCAGTTTGGAGGAGGAGCAGAAGGAAGGCTTTGATTATATTGGAGCTAGCCCTTGCGTGCGTTCACGTTTCCAGGAGTCCCTTGTTTTAGAGGCCTGGGGTTTGCTTATGAAATATTTACGGGACCCTAAATAACTCAGATACACATGACAGCGTTCCAGCGAGCCCCGGCGGGATGTGGGCGGGGTTCCAGCGGCAGCCAATCAAAGACTCCCTTCAGGTAACGCTTTGTGTCTGGTGTCTGTGGTCAGTTTGTGACCCCATTCTGCCCCATTTTTAATTCAGCTCACCATCAAAATTGAGCTAAACAAATATTTGAGCTTAAAGAATAATCATGTGTTTTATTGGGGAAGACGTTTCATTCCTGAGGTTCTATGACGTACCGTGCAGTCAAGCTGTAAAGTCAGGATTGAATTGACTTTGCTGTCAGTGTGTATGTATGTGTGTGTGTGTGTGTGTGTATATGTGTGTGTATGTATGTGCTTTTCTCGCACTGGAAAAACAAGCAGGATTTGCCCATGAGAGCAAAATAAAATGTCTGCCTTGAACCTCCTCTGTCAGCTCCCCTTTGCTCTCTGATGAGCTGGCAGACTTTCTCAAAACCCGATGAGCTCATTTCAGGTAGACTGACCTTTTATTTTTGAAACGATCCTCCCACTTCCCACGTATCTGGCAGTAAATGTTTAAAATGCCCCGAGTGAAATGCTAATTGTGAGATGTCCCCTGACTGTAAGACTTTTCAGACTTCTTGGGGTCTGACGTCCAAGTCACTTGGATGGTCCAACAACCATCGGGATGTAGCCAGAACACCACGACAGCCAGAAACCCAATTAAACCCCTCCCCGGCTGCTTTTGCCGTCAGGACTGGCCATTTTGGAAAGTTAATGCACAATGTAAAAAACACAAATTGCTTTTAGTTTGCGTTCTGTTGGAGATCCAAGCCCACACAGAGTTCTGGAGGATTCTCCGTCCATTCTGGAGGCCTGTCTGTGACCGTGAGGGGTCCTTTTGCAGCGTGTACGACTGTGTTTTCTCTGGATGAGACGTGTACCAGGCTTCATCGGGGCGGGGGCGGGGGGTGTAGTCAGGTGCCCCGCTGCTGGGTAAATACTGCTCTCTGCGTGATGCTGTCCTCTGTAAAAACTGCCCCGGCCTGTCGCCAGCTTCCCCGTTGGCGTTTCTGTCCCCGGCACTACAGCTTGAGGGTTTTGTGATTCCAGCTGAAGGGTGACTCGCCCCCGTCCCCCATGCCACGTGTGACATCAGCTGCGACTTTCGATGCGACACCATCACCATCAGGCCCCAAGGACCAGTCGCGGGTCCTCTGGAGGTGATGGCTTCCCGGCAGCGGGGTCCCTGAGTCCGTGGCGAGTGGCGTGTTTGTGTGTCACAGGGAGATCTGTCAGGAGAAGTGGCTACATGCCTCTTCCTGGTATTTGAAGAGAGATTGGGAACAGGTTCTGGGTCTTCTGTCCCGCCACCACTGTGTGCTCCACACTCGTTCTCCCCATGGTTCCTCCAGGCCAATCTGGCTTCCTCCCATATTCCCACAAACTGGCATCTTGAAATAGCCCACAGTATGTGAGTGTATTTGTGTGAGCCCTGTGGTGCACTGGCGTGCCTCCATCACGGCCTCTCCTTTCGGGGACAAGCTTCAGGCCCCCCTGAACTACATAAGATGCATTGGAGGATGGATGGATAAATGGAGATTCTATCTGAGGCTGCCAGAATCATGAGCTTTTTCAGTTTTGGACCTTAGTTACCCAAAATCCACCATGTATGGGCAGCTGGTAGGTAACTGGTTCAGGGGCCCTGCTCTTGGATCCTTGAGAGGCTAGTTAACCTGACCTGCCCCAGAGAAATGTCCTGCTGCATGGATGCAAAAACCCTTGGATGTGCTGGGCAGCGGAAATGTGAACATGGGCACCCCAGAACTATAGCCGTACCATTGTTAAAACACCCCCACTGCACCCTCCAGACCAAATCCCCAGCCATCTCCATCCAGCCCCCTGTCCGTGTGGAGCAGGGCCTGGTCGGGGACCTGGAAAAGCTGTACCGGAGACACTGGGCTTAGATCTATGAATAACTCTCCAACCGACAGGCAAACAAATGGTACACCATATAAATACAGAGGTAAATAATCACAGCGAGGGATGGCAGAGAGCTCTCTCTCTCCCTCTCTCTCTCTCTCCCACACACACTCACACACTCCCGATCTGCTTTGCACCGTGTTATTCAGCCAAGGTCAGGCGCTCGTGTGCAGCCCGAGGAACACAATAGCACACGGGTTGAAAAGTTCACTGCGATCCAGCTGAAGATGGAGCTGAACGGGAGCCAGTGACCCAGCAGCGAGAAGCCGTGCTCCGCCAAGCCCGGCACACACACCGCCCAGGACACACCGGTCTGACACACACAGGCCCGACACACCGGCCAAACGCACACGGGCCAAACCCACACAGGCCCGACACACACTCCGGCCTGACACACACCGCCCAAGCACACATACGCCTGATACACACTGGCCACACACACACAGGCCCGACACACCCAATGTGTTTGTACCCATATTTTTGTGGGGTCCATTTATTCATTTGTACAGCTAATCCCAACAATGACAACCTTAACCGCTACCCAGCCCTAACTTTAACCATAAGTAACCAAACAAAATACAAGACATTTGATATTTTTAGTTAACTTTCCCTTCATATGGACCAAAAAAGTATCCCCACAAAGTCAAAAGAACAGGTTTTTATCATATTGTGGAGACCACATGTCCCCACAATGTAAAATATACATAACCAACACACACACACACACACCCCAGTGTACAGGCACACGCCTCACTGACGCTCACAAAAGCAGGGACAAACATGGGCCCAAAGACCCCACCCACTGACCAAAAGCCCTTCAGCCAATCCGCTGCACTTCTCTGGGATAAACTTTCTAAGTCTTTCAGAGTCACACTCGTCTGGAGTGCGGGGGCGCCCGGATTAACGGATCAGCTCCCAATTTCCCAGCCCGCTCCCTGGTAATCAGATCATCTTACACCTGACAAGGGGGATAAATTCCATTATGTTTTATTAGCAGTAATTATGCCCAGCTCATCCAGCATGCCCCCCCCCCTCGCCTCTCTCTACCCCCGCTCCCGCCCGTGGCCTGCTGGGTGCTTTTCATTTCACTTCTGCTTTTCATTCATGATTCCACCCCCCCCCCCACGCGTTCTCCGGTCACCTTGCCCTTGTGAGTGCACCAGCAGGTGGCGCTCTGCTTAGAGGTGTCAAACTCGGAGGAGGGGGGGCAGGGCACGGCCATGGTGCCATGGAGGAAGCTCTGCCCATGTTCGGGCTGGTGCATGGATGTGACAGGGAGCGGGCTCTCTGCACACCAGGCTGAGGGCGCATGCGTTTAGGCCTGCGATGGGGGGGCATGGCGCTGGGAGGCGTTTCATGTAGGAGCACCAGGACCTGCCCGGCCACCCCGTGGATTTCTGCACTGACTTTCCGTCGGCTCCCACCCCCGCTGACATGCAGGAGGTGGCTGGGGCTGTTCCCAGCTCGGGGGGACAGGCACATGGGCGGGGCCAGAGGCTGACGGCTGCGGCTGGCACCTCGGTTCCCTGTGCTCTGTTTATTAACACGTACTGTGTAATTATGTAATTATTCTTAATCACCCCCCCACTGTGGCTGCATTCTCTAACAGCCCACAGTTTTGCTACAAACGGAGAGTGATCACAGCCCCCTCCCCATTTACACCTCTCCCTCCCCCCACCCTCTCTCCATCCCTCCCCGCATACACGCTTCAGACCCCCGGTGGGCTTCCCCGGCAGTGCCGGTAACTCCTCTTTAGTTACTTCTGCCCACATTTTGCCTAGATCTGTGCCTTTAACACCCCCCTCCCCCAGTAAACAGCGCTGTAAACCAAAGACATCATGCATAAGCTGCTGCCCCCCGGTTTTTTCTGGGAGGTTCTGCTGTTCCTGAGCCCCATGTCTGCACTACGCTGCTCTGTTCTATACCCCATCATATATATTCTGTTGCCAGTTTTTGCAAAGCCGGAACAGACCTCGCCTCTGGTGCCCGACAATACCCACCCCCCCAGCCCATGTGGATCGATACAGACAGCGAAAGGAGATGCTCTGGCCATGGAAAATGTATGTGCACAGTCTCTCCATCTGCTCTACAGGAAAACACGTTTCTCCCTTCAAGCTAAACCCACCACCAGCATGTTATTTGAGAGATAAAGCTGCATGCAGACAGAAATTAAAGTGAAAAATCCACAATGAACTTCAAGAAATGTAACTTTAGCATTTTTCCTTCAATGGAAGACTTCACCTTCAATATCTCTTCTATCAGTGTGTGTTCGTATTCCTTATTTGCATTCTAGTGTTGCTAGACTGTTGCTTTCATCCAAGGCCATGTAAAATTTGGCACAACTATACGGCTGGGGATTTTATTGATGCAACGCTTCGTTCACCCCCTGGGGGGTTGAACCAGCAGCCACCCGGACTCAGGGCCATGTCCCTCTTTGCTACCAGTCACACTCTGTTTGTTTGGGAATCTGATACGTTTCATTCGTTTGTTGTTGTCGTTGTTGTGACTGTTTTGTTTTATCTTTGGGTGTTTATGTAATGTGACACCCCTGAACACCTACCTCAGGCCCCACCCCTCTGGTGCGAGGTGGCCAATCCGATAAAAGGAGGTGGGGATACAGCATGGAGGTGCTGAGAGTCTCAAGTTGACTCTGACGGGTCACCTGGCCAGACTGTACCTCCTGACTGCGGCCGCCTGACAGGCATTCAGCGACAGATCGGGGCTGTCACCGGGTCCCCATGGATACGCCATCCTCATGTCCCTTTTGCTTCAGTGGCTCAGCTACCTCCACCACCCCCCCAACAGTAATGAGCCGAAAAGGTCAGGAATGCCGGCTCAGGGGAGAGGAGGGGGGGTCGGTCTGTCAGTGTCACTTCTGATACACTTGCAGAAGTCCCAGCATCCTGCAGGCGAGTGCTCGCATCACCGCCGTGATCAGAGCAGAGTGAGGCGTGAGTCACACACACACCGCAGGATCGACATCATTTCCTGTTACACGTGATGCTGAATGACACCAGGAGCCGGTCGATGTGACAGGGTTCGGTGCCGGTTCTGCTCTGCCGCATGCTTTCCCGTCCAGCTAGCGCCGGTGTCTTGGGTCGGCAGTGCTCCCTGCCTTCCCGCGGCACGGAGGAGCACGGCCACTGCCGGTGGTAGACGGATATAGCATGATAGGATAAGGGGCATGTATTATTTAGGGAGGTAAACAGCTCTGAAGAGGCACGATTTGGTAGAGTGGGCTGGTGATTTGTAAGAGGGCCGCGCACCCCAGGAATGCCGCATTATTATCCGGGGAGGTAAGATAGGTGCTTGTCAGTGGGAGGGTCACAGCTGGTTGCCCTACCCTCTCCAAAGCGTAAGATGGTGGGCGGGGGTTACTGAATAATGAATGGAGGAATAAAAAACAGGTCGCACTGCCGAAATTTGGAAATGCATTCCCTGTGCAGGTCCTGTGCTATGCAACACGGGGCCTCTGGCGTGTGAGGGGCAGACCGGCACACCATTTACCGCAGGAGTCTGTCAGCCTCACTTCGAAGGATGCAAAGGTTATAGGACATTTTACTGTCTTTGTCCCTCGATTGTGCCCCAGTCGCTGTGTGTGTGTGTGTGTGTGTGTGTGTGGGGGGGGGGGGGACCAAATGATCCCACATTGTGATAAAAACAATTATTTTGACGTCATGGGGACCATTTTTTCAGCCCCTACAAGGGGAAACTCAATTTTATAAGAATATGAAACTGCAATCAAAAAAATAAAAATGCCTAAATTGTTGTATTTTGTTTGGTTACTTATGGTTAAGGTTAGGGCTGGGTAGGGGTTAAGGCTGTCATAGCGGAGATTAAGGTTTTTCACATAGAAATGATGGATGGTCCCCACAAAGATATGAAAACAAACGTGTGTGTGTATGCACCATTGGACTGCAGACCATGTGATGCACCAAGACAAAATGTGTCCGCTCAGCAGCTCCAATGATAAGAGGGAATCCCTACCCAGAATTCCTTGCTTCGCATCCTTTTGTTTCAGTGTCGGAATCTGTCGCTGTCACTCCGAGGCTTTTGAAGCGACTGCGAGCTGCAGACCCGCCATGACGGCAGGACGGAGCTTTTGTCCTCATTTGTTTGTTCACTGCCGGCAGAGCGTGAGCCCTCGTTTGTCTTAATGATAACGACCCGCATCCATTGTTTGCATACAGCCGGTGGCAAGCTTCTTATTTATCTTGCCGAGGAGAATTTTTATTGCTTCAAATGCAGTTTACAAAAAAAAGAAATAAGTAAAACTGCACTCACTTGAAGGAACAAGAACAAACACTTTTCAACAAATTCTGAATCCCCTTCATTTTACCCCGTTTCCTGAAATCCTCGTTTATGCCGTCAACGCCTTACATCAGCTCACAATTATTTGATGGTTTTGTGGCCATCAGGCACCGAAACAGGATGTTCCGGCAGGTAGAGTGCATGCTGTCCTACTTTTGTCCTGTATTTTAAGGTTTTCCATAAGCATCCTTGGCCTTGCAGTTCCTACTTAAGGAGCACTGTCAAACGCCCTCTAGTGACAGTTTAAGGAATTACATAAAGGAAAAAAAAATCATGGGCCTGTGACTTTGTCTGCTTCTTTTGGCCCCTTCGAGTTAGTGGGAGTTTTTATGGGAATGAGATGGGGACAAGGGTGTGGAGGGGTGTGGTGGGTGTGGGCTAACGGGGCTGAGTGGCAGCTAGAGGGGTGTGGTGGGTGTTACTGTTTTGACAGATTTGGTTACAGTTGCAGTGAGATCAATTATTCATTGGAATCATGCGTCGTTTCTGGATTAATGGTGCATGTGGCTTATAAATCATACAGCGTGCTCGGCCCATTTTGGCGGACAGGAAACGGAACAGGCGCACAGGAAACGGAAAACATCAACATGGGTGTTTTTTACACTCCCCTGGCATTTGGTGACCTGAGATACAGGGTGAGAAACTAAGGATTACAAAGTGCTGGTTAACAAGCCTGTGTGTACAATTACAATGCATGCTGCAGGAGTGAGGATACTATATTTTTTATTTTGTTTACATGCATGCAGTGGTATTACCATCAAACAGAACTCCTTATGTGGTTTATATTTCAGTTTGAGTTGTTTGCATACTGTAGTTTCCGTTTGAGTAACCTGGATACTGTAGTTTCCGTTTGAGTAACCTGGATACTGTAGTTTCCATTTGAGTAACCTGGATACTGTAGTTTCTGTTTGAGTAACCTGGATACGGTAGTTTCCATTTGAGTAACCAGGATACTGTAGTTTCCGTTTGAGTAACCTGGATACTGTAGTTTCCGTTTGAGTAACCTGGATACTGTTGTTTGTGTAATCTGAGTGGGTGCAGTTTTTTTTGGAATGTTAGCAGTCTAAGTATTGAGGTTTTCATTGGGGTTTGAGTAGCCTGAGTACTGCATTTTTTTGGAGTTTGAATAGCCTGAGTACTGCATTTTTTTTGGAGTTTGAGTAACCTGAGTACTGCAGTTTTTATTGAAGTTTGTGTAGCCTGAGTACTCCAGTTTTTATTGGAGTTTGAGTAGCCTGAATTCTGCGGTTTTTATTGGAGTTTGAGTAGCTTGAGTACTGCATTTTTAGTGGAGTTTGAGTAGCCTGAGTACTGCGGTTTTTATTGGAGTTTGAGCAGCCTGAGTACTGCGGTTTTTATTGGAGTTTGAGTAGCGTGAGTACTGCGTTTTTATTGGAGCCTGAGCAGCCTGACTACTGCGGTTTTTATTGGAGTTTGAGTAGCCTAAGTACTGCATTTTTATTGGAGCTTGAGTAGCCTGAGTACTTCTCCCAGTGGGCTCCTGATTCCCCAGCATTTCTGCAGTGTTTGCTGCTCGCTTATATTTTGGTTTGCGGACAAAGCCAAGTGTTCGGGCGAATGCGCCTCAGAGACGGGCAGACAGCCCGATCGCGCGGCTCGGCTCGGCTCGGCCCGGCCCACGCGGCCCGGCCGCCGCAACACGACTGTTTCCAACAAGTCACTGCCTCAAAATAGCAGAGCCCGACTGGAGAGCAACGCAGGAGTGAGGCTGCCGGTGCAACGCTCCGTCCGTTAGCACGTTACACCTTTAACGAAGTTTAAGACGGTCTCTGTTACCAATGTTGCATTGTAGTGCATCACGGGTATACTCTGCAGCGCCAGTGCTGAGGGTGGGGGTATAAAACAGGACCCCTTTCCCCCCATATTTCTCCTCCCTCCATCCCATGGTGCTATAAGATAAAAGAAAGTCCCCCATATGAGTGTGGAGGAGCCGGGCCGGGAGCCGGCACCACAGACATGCAGCGGTGGAGAAGCTTACAAACATCCCTTAATAAGCGGGCTGGCGGAGAGCCTCCGAATTAAAGTGTCACTTTTCATTTACTTCGCTTTCCGTCTTTTCTCCTGTTTCTGTCCATTTTTTTGTTGTTTTTACCCCATCTTGGCTGCGGCAGGAATGTCGCTTCCTGCGGCATCTCAGAGGCACCCGCCCATGTGACCAGCTCCCCCCCCGCTGCTCGCCTGTCGTCTAGAAGGCGTCCACCTGCTCCGGTGCGCGGGGCGACATGGTCAGCTTTCCGACAGGCACTTTAAACAGACGCCTGCCCTCCTCCTCACGCCCTCCGGGGGTCCTGGCCCAGCACCTGGCTCGCACCTCAGCACAGTGACAGACACCCTTTGTGTGGCACCTGTCAGCCTTCGGGAAGGGAGATAAGAGGAAAGCCGCTGGCCGCCTGTCACCCTGTGCAGCTGTGCTGACGTCACTCTCCTCACTCTCTCACCCCCCCTTCCCGATTTCCCATTGCCACATGGGTCGGAGGTTAGGGATGCAGAGCCTGCCGGTGGGGCGGGGGTTTTGGGGGGGCAGATAAAGCTTGTCGGTGTTCTCCTGAGTGGAGTCCGATCGCCTCAGTAGTCAGGAAAGCAACGGGAGGGCTATCAGTTATTAATCTGACTCTGTGGGCTGTAATGAAGAGATGGCTGATAGAGAAGGCGGGGGAGACGGGGGGGTCTGTGTGTGCTTGTGTGTTGGGGGGGGTGTGCAAAGCATACTGGTGCGGCCAGTCCACATGCTCGCATGTGCTCGGCCATAACTGATGGTTAAATGCAGTGAGCTTGTCGGATGGCGCATGTGCGATAGTTTGTTTCAGGTGCCCGCTTCTGGAACGTTCCGCCACATAAAAACTGCACGGCCCAACAGATGCACTTTAATTCGACTGCTACCTGTCCCGTGCGAGTCTCTCCCCGCTCCCCATTATCCTGCCTCTTTCTGGCAGGTGGCTTCATAAATAATGCAGAGGTCCCGGGCTCCTCCGGATTATTCCGAAAGGCACGGGCGCCGTGGGTTTAGCTCGGTACTGGTGGCCAGGGGCCCCCAGACAGTAGCTGCATGTGGGACTTGTTGGGGGTACATGGTCAGATTGGTGGGGTGAAGGTTGTAGTCGGAGAGGGGGGACATATTCCTCATTGGCAGGAAAGTGAATTCATTTTGCCCCTTTTTCCTATGCTGCCCTGTACCCCCCACACCACAGCCACCACCCCCCCCACCCCCACCCCCATATTGTGCGTTTGTGTTGGGAAGATTAAGCTGCTCTGACGAGGCTGTGTTTACAAATATGCGGACTGAGAAACAGGCAGAGCGGCTCTGAATAGGAATAGAATACAAATTGCTTTTTTATCTCTCCCTGGGCCTGGCGAGGGAAAATGTGTTTGTGATTGGCGTTGCCCTGCTTGCGAGGGATAAAGCCTTTTTGCTCTTCATTTGCTGCCCGGTTAGCATTCATCCTTCTACCTCTTCCCTTCTTCCTCTTTCCTTCTGCCTTATTATTTCCCACTCTCCCCTTCGCTCTTACACGCTATCCTTTCCCGACTCGGATTTTCTTGTTGTCTTGCAGAGAAATCGCCTCTCCTCTTCCGTACATTTACGTTTATCTCTCCTGTCCCTGATGCGCACTCCTTCGCCTCTGCCTCTGTGTTGCAGTGCTCCTCTTTGCGTCTCCCTCGCTCCCTCAGTAATCTCCTCCAGCTCCTCTCTCCTGTGGTTCCATTTATTCCAACCCCATAGCCCCACCCCCGTCACTTTCTCTGTCTCTGTCGGAAATCCAGAGCAAAGTCTGTGACGGTTTAGTTATCGTTTCAAACACACGGACGAGCTTAAACAGTGCCTCAGACTTGTTTCCAC
>JAAGVU020000103.1:1908270-1928128 GCA_011763525.2 Mormyrus iriodes
GTCTGAAAAGCCGGGGATCAGTGGGTCAGCCACGTGCTCTGGCCCCACGACGGCACCGAATGCGGAGGGGGTGTGGGGGTCGGGGCTCGACGAGGGCTAGGGTGTGAGCTGGAGATGGCATAGGGCAGGGGGGGTGGAGCTCAGCCCTTCAGCGAACATGATTATCCTTTAACTGCTCATGGTGTGACCGTCAATTCTGTCACATTGGCACACTTCCTCAGGAACGCGTCAGGTGTGCGATGCAGCCCGAATTGCGATGAGCTTTCTGCCTGCCGCAGCATGCTTGCTTGTGTTACACCTCCTTTAGTGAGCGTGTTTGCATCGCGTTCGTGCTGTTTTCCAAAAACACAGCAAGAAACGGCCGGTGTTGACAAGGTGCGTGCATTTGCTCCACTGCGTGGCTGTGCGTGCGCATGTGCGTGTGCGTGCCTGCAGCCTCAGTGTGTTTCCCCCAAAGCGAGTGAGGCAGCAGAACGAGCCCCTGGTCTCCCATTATCCCACATGTGGTGGGAGGAGCTTACACTGCAGACTAGCGCTGTCTTGTCCCACTGAATAGCCAGAGAGCGGCACTCAGCACACAGCAAAAAAAAATATGATTGGCTGTTGATCTCTGATCATCACAGCCAGTTGCAGGCCTCAGCACAGTCACACCTCCATGGAGAATTACAGGTTAACCTGAGCATGACAACTGGCCGTGGTTCATGGAAGGCTCACCGCTCGGGTCCCCCCACACTGCCCTGAAAGTCACACGGCATGTCGCCATAGCAACGCTGCCCATGCCCTTCGAGCCAAACTTCCTGTGTTCCGTTAATTTTGTGGGGGGGGGGGGGGACTTGCAGCAGTTCAGCAATACACCCCCCACTTGGTATCTACGGCCCTGGCAGGCGAGGCCGCTTGATAACCGCTGTCCTGTGCACGTCCCACACTGAGACAGGAGCAGGAGCGTGTTTGGCACGGTGACGTTCTCACGCGTGTTTTTACACGAGTGCCTTTGCAGGAGGTGCATGTCACGTCAGCATGACGGTCAGTCTCCTGTCTGTTTATAGCAACTGCACCGCTGAGTTGTCTGTCATGCGTGTTAGTTCTGAAATGTGTCCTTCACGGGCCGGGCTTTTTAACTGGGCCAGTTCAGGCGTTGGTTATCAGCAGGACCCGGGCTTGGTGAAGTCCAGCCCCTGGATCTGACGCACAGCTCGGTGTGTCTGTGTGTGTCTGTGTGTCTGTGTGTGTGCACGTGCGTGTGCGTGTACAGTCACGCAGGATTATGTGCCCTTTTTTACTCCTGAAAGTGGGATATTCCCGGAAGAATTGCTTGTAGACCTGTTCTTCGATATCACATCTAACAAATGTTTTTTTTTCCCCACCCTACAGCCAACTTGCAGAAAATCACTGTATTCGGGACAGACACTCTCTGTAGCATTTAGCAGTGGTGTGACATGAAGAAAAAGGGCTTTTTACCCTATTCTCCCCAAGCTACATTACATTTAATGTCTTCTGCATGAAGTATGAGGGGGGTCAGAGGTCAAACCGTGCTGGAGATGACAAACAGTAGACCCAGAGGGGGCGGGGGTGGTGGGGAGGAGGGGGCTTAGCCCGTCTCTCTCTCTCACTCGGACACCCTGGTCTTTTTTGGGCTGTGATTGGTCAACCACGGAGGAATCTGGGTGACCCATTCTGGATAAAAGTGTTCAAAGCGTGGGGGCTCAGGTGTGCCGAGTGCAGTGCAGTAACACACCTGTACCGGCACACTGAGTGTCCTCATTGAGGTGGGGGTGGGTCTCTGCCCATGCAGGTGTTAAATCAGCATGACCCCGCAGTACTGCTTTAAATGGCTGATGGATTAAGTTTAAAGCGGCCCTTTCTCCTGGAGGATCGTTAAAGTCACCGTTTGTGGGGAGGGGGCTCTAATGGGGGGTCCGGGGAGGCTTGTTAGTGAGGCAGCGAGGGCCCCTGATTGCCGGTGTGGATGTTTAATCCCACATCCCTTTTTTTCCACAGTGTCTGTATGGCTGCTACGTCCACTCCTCCATCATCCCCACCTTCCACCGCAGGTGCTACTGGCTGCTTCAGGTAAGCCCCGCCCCCACCCTTACACCACCCTTACTCAGCTGGCTTTCCAAGGCAGATTCGCAGTCTTCCATGTGCACATGAACCGCGGTCACTGTCGCGGTTAAGCGGAGCTCGAAAAATTCTATGGCCCCAGTTCTACCCACTGGCAAGTGACTGGGTCCGCTGATGATGTCAGACACCAGCACAGCCCCGGAAGGCAGGAGCCGGGCCTCCTGGTGGAGTCTGCTCAGAAATTCCTGGGCATCTCTTTCACTGGGGGTGGGGGGGGTGCTGGTTTCTCGCCATCGGACATGATGGGTGTGGGAACTGTGACTCCTCCCTCTCCATAATCGCGTGAAAACTAGGGCAAAGAAAACCAGCTGATAATACTCCATGTCAGGCTGGCGGGCTGGCCTCTCGTTCCCCGGTCCCCCTTTCAAAATGGCTTCTCCTCTGTGCCGTTCTGTAAGTCAGACGTCCATCACTGTTATCTGCCAGCACCAGCCTTGTTTTAAGGGGAGGCTTGCAGGACACAGTTATGGTATGTGATACATATTATGGTATGTTTACATAATATGATATATGCAATCTGATATAAAATGCAAGACCGCTCGTTTTATTACATTACTGTCTAGCCATCCGTCACCCAGGGCCACCACGGTGTCTCTCTCCCGATTGGAGAGGAGTGATGGGTGTTGGGTGCTGATTGGTGGACATGGAGGGAGGGAGGCAGAGGGAGGAGCGAATAAGAGGCAGTGGATGTAGCCCGTGGGCCATTTCACAGTCTCTTTATCAAATCAGCTGAGAGATTCTCTATAATGAGAAGGAGAGACCAGGTGATGATGATCGCAACCTGTGTGCGTGTCTAAGCTTCCATGCGCCTTGAAACACAAACTCCCTCACTGGCTGATTCCCCCCTTCGCTGCCACCCGCCTTCTTCATCACAGCGAGGGTTCAAAGACCCACGTCGTTAACAGAGAAAGGAGAACGGATAGGAACTGGGAAAGAAATCAATCGGATGGCAAATTGGTGTAATTCCAATAATAATTCCCTTTCCCAAGAGGCTGAGCGGGCCGCCAGCGGAGAGCTGACCTCACCAGCAAGGACCGGCTTTTTGCGTCCATGTCCCCCCCCACCCCCCTCCGTTGTCAATAGTCGATTCAGTGGTTCCTTGTCCTCTTACTTAGTGCTAATCAAACATAATTCCTCTGCTCTCTGCCTTTAGCCACGCTACACGTGCCCCGTGTTTGTCGCACACCCAGCGGGACCATCACGGCGGCAATTATTGAGATATTAACGAGCCCTCGGGGCTTGGCACAACTTCATTTGTCCTCCCCTTCATTGAAGTGGGGGTGGAGGGGGGCCACAGTGCCAGGGGCTCAGTTTTCCGCACTGGCATTTCTTTACGTGTCGGGGGGGGGGGCACCTGAGTCAGCGTTTGATCTGATAATATAACGTCACACTGGGCCTCCTGATCCGATCACGCTTCCACGCGCGCCCTCGTTCCCAGCTCCCTTATGTTTGTTTTGCCGGCATTTTAGGGCAAAAGTTTTAATTCGCTGGCCACCCTTGGGGCGGGTGGCATTACTTAGCAGAATCGGAGGGAACTGGGATTGCTAATATGTTGTGGCCCTAAAAAGGCAGGAAGGCGCATTTGGCCGGAGGCTTTCTGTGACCCACTGGGTGGTGGAACATCTTCAGCCGGCCGCCCATGTCACCCTGCCGCGTCCCGGGCCCACGATCAAAGCTCAGTCCTGTCTGATCATCCCAGGAAAAACACGCCGTTCTGGGGCGGCTTCTAGTTAGTGCCGGACGTCATTAGGGAGGCGAGAACTCTGTGATTGCAGTTCTAAAACAGCCCCGCACAAGAAGAACAACTGTGAGAAGTGAGGCAGTGCTTCTGGTGCAGTGTGCCGTTAGTAGGCAGGTCAGGCTGAAGTCACCAAAGGAAACGCTCAGCAATGCATTTCTACTGAAACGGACCCATTTACTTCTAATTGTGTTTAAATTGAATGTTAAATGATGTTAAGGCTTCATAAAGGGACGATTTGAGCCATCCGCTGTACACCTGTGGCGGCAAGATGTGACTCAGCATAAAACTAAAATGTAGCAGACCTAAAAAGCCAGGGAACGTCGATGGGTGACACTTCTGTGTCAACAGAAAAGGAGTTTGAAGGTGAAATAGCAGTATGCTCATCTCGGGGGGGTGTACGTACCGGGCCAGGTTGGCGACTACTAATTCAAAGGCTGTTCGTTACGGCGAAAGGCCGCAGTTCTCGTTGTGTGATCAGCCGTTTTCTGTGAATGAGTACAAACGATCTCCTCAATGGGAGGACGCGTTGTTCTGGAGATGCGTTTGGCTTTCGTCTAAGCGACTGCTCCTTTGAGAAAGCTGTACGGGTCTCTTTCTACACTCTTCCGTCTTTATTGTGATGTAATATTGGGTGTTACTTTTTTTTATTTTAACGCATCTCAATTTCAAAAGCACAGATTGCTGTGCAGTTACCCCGTGTTCGTTATGCTGCTGCCATCTCAAGCATTAGTTATGCCACGCACTGTGTTTTTGTGTCATCCAGGGGTAAAACGAGGCCTTTGGTTTTTTTCCGTGCTCCTCAAGGTGATCGCTGGAACTGCACAGACACAGAAACAGACCACGCTCTGGCGGTGATCCTCTGTGGTTTCTGAGCTCCACAGAGTCAGGAATACAAGCCATATGGCTTTTTCAGCAGAAATCCGCGCGCCAAAAGCGGGGCGGTGCCGGGCGGCAGCGAGCCTTTGTCAAAGAAACTCAATTTGTTCTCCTGTGTGCTCAATAACTAAACGTCTCGGAAAGCGAACAAGCTCTGCGATAAAAGTAAGCTTTTTGTTTTTTCTCTTGGTTTCTAACTGAAAAATAGCTCCTCCTCAGCGCCGCCCTAGTGCCGGCGGTGCCCACTGCCCCCAGGCGTGAATAATTACTCCAGGCAGATGTCTCACCCATATCTAGATGACTGTCCGTTTATTTATTCAGATTTGTTTACTCAGACAATTGGCCACATAAAAACCATGTAACCGCTATGGTGCCCCGGGTCGCTTCCCGCAGGCCGGCGTGATGTATATTTAACTCCCCGCGCTAAATCTTTAATGAGGCAAAATTCCATCATGCCGGATTAATTGGGGAGACGTGGCTGTAAAACCAGGGCCACGCACCCCCTGTCAGTTTTGGTTTGTGCACCCCAGGCCATGAGGAGCGCACAGGGGAGGAATCTGAAGTCACAGGTGATTGCTTTGCTGATAAACTGTGGGAAGTGGGAACTGTCGGTTTTATTTTTTTCCATCCTGTTTACTCTCCCCCCCCCCCCCCCCGAAATAGCAGGAGCCCGTCGGATTCGGATCCAGCCCGAGTGCTTTTGCTCCCAGGGTGGGGTCTGACTGTGGCAGTATAGTTTTAATGTGTCTTCCCGCCCATGATATGTGCCCCCCCCCAGCTGCATGCCTAAGCCCTCATGCCCCCACTGCGACCCTCGCAAACAAGGAGCTTGCCTCTTGGTCCCCCTTGTCCAGGACTGGGTAGTTTCACAATTTTTGACTGGGGGGCAGGTATCGGAATGCAGTCGACCAATCAAGGGGTGTCATCAACTAGAAGAGTGTCCAGAATGCCCCCCCCCACCCCCCGGCCCCTGCCTTGGCTGTGTTTGGTGTGCCGCCTGCCCGCTGCTGTACGGCGGCTTCTCTGCCAAACCCCCAGGGCTGTGTGCTGGAGCACGGGTTACTGAGAGAGCCGGGGGTGGGGGGGGTCTGCTAAATAATTCAGAGTTCCGGAAAGGTTAAAATGCAGAGGATAAGCAGAGCTGAACCCCCCCACCACCACCCCTCCTCGTTACCAAGCAAGCTGGGCTGCCCCTGCCCACATCCGGAGTGTGAGGGATAATGTATGATTACGCAGGACCTGGCGCGCTGAAATGTAAACCTCCATTTTAAAAAGGGTGATGGGAGGGGGGGGTGGACATCCAACTCTTTCCTTCAGGGACCCATAGCAGTGTTGTGGAAAGCCTTAATAATCCGTTTAAAGGTGTTAAAGGACTAGGCCTGGCCACCCACCGTTAATAATGTGCAGTTGACTAGTTTAACTGCTTGCTGGTGCATCGCTGTCTCAGGTGCGGCTTCTGACAGACTACGGGGCGGGGGGGGGGGGTTAGCTACACGGCGGTCCTGCTGCAGGTTCCCTGCACTCTGACACACCAGTGACAGGCGAGTTTACCGCGGGCTGTCACCACGTCTCCGTTTGGACGCACGTTGCATGGGGGAGGCCGTGCCATCTTAATCGATCGTCTCAGGGTAATGTTTCCAGTCTCACGGCTCAGCTGTGTCCCTGAGGGGGAGGCTGAATGGAGTTAAAGCTACGGGTAGTGTGTAATCTCCTTTAGAGAGTCGCTTTGATCAGAACCACGGCGTCCCAGGGGCCCGGCGGGGCTTTGGCTCTGCGGCCGCCACTGAGCAGTGACGTAGCCTTCCATGGGTCAGCCGGTCACAGTGGGCAAATCCCACCACCTTCCACTAGAGGGAGCTGAGAGCTATCATAGTTTCTTCAACAACAGGCTGCGGGTACGCGTGAGCATGCCTGCACATTGCTGGGATGGCCGCAAGGTCACCGTAGCACAACAGTCGCAGCTAATGACCAAAACAGGCGCTTTTGTCCCATGCTGATTACTCATTAGAGCGCCAATTAGTGGAGTAACGCTTTAATGCCTTCATTAGAGAGTGGAATGGGGGGGAATTAGCGGCACTAGGAGCAGGAGGAGGAAACGTGAGAGATAGGGTCCGGGTGGCAGAAGCGGGGGCCCCCCTCTTGAGTCGTATGGGGCCAATTTTCACGGCGACCCCCATTAACACCGCTGTGAAAGCGAACACTGCCGGAGCCGTCTCCAGCACCAACGGCTCCAGCTCCATCTTGTGGAATTGAAACAGCCGGAGGGAAATCAATACCGTAAATCCCAGACCTGACCCCCGACCCCCCCGTTGGTGCTACACGCAGAAAGGGGGAGCGGAATTATTCAGGAAGAACCGGATCCTTCATAAATGCCAGAGTAGCCAGAGAATGACGTCGTCTCGCTCTGACCTTGAGGATAAACCGTAATATTTCATGATATTCTGGGGCCCTCTGCTTGTCGGTGGCATAGCCCGCCACGTGTTGCACAGATTTACTCAAACGTGTGGTGTTCTTCTACGCCGTTAGTGGCGTAAATCTCCCAGCATGATTCCGAGCGGATCCTCCGCACGAGGTTTCCGTCGGCGCTCGTAAATTCCGGCCCGTCCCTCGGAATGCGCTCTCTGCGCGCACCATGCGACCGCGCAGAAGCTGACTGCTCCCTGATCTCGGAGAGGCGCTTAATTCCATTTGCATTCTCCCCCTCGCTGATTCTCCACGGCCGAGCGAGGAGGCTTCTATGATTCCTGGCATCAGCCCAGTAGGTGGGAGGGGGTGGCGGTAATCATAGTCATCTAGCTGAGAAGTGGATGATGGGAAATGTAGACTGTAGTGGTGGGATTTGCAGTAGCTTCCGTGATGGGGAACACAGTGCAGGAAGAAATAGATCAGGCAGCAGAGGCTGGGGATCCCGAGGAAGCGCCTGCCCTGGTTGCATTATGCTTCTCTGATGGATGGCAAATTTCTTAGCTGTTGTTTTCCCCCAGCCCCAGGCCTGCTGCGGAAGCCTCCGTCGTAAGATTGTGGGATTTATATGGGAAGCGGAGGGGTCCTGACACCCAGGGCTGAGTCCGTCTGTCTCAGTGCCTGAAGGATCTGCTCCATCCGCGGTTGTCATCAGGGTTATTTGTCAGCACTACCAGGTCTTTTCCTAACGTGCAAAAACGTGGCGGCCAAATTGGATATTAGTGACATGGGGAATTGCGTATTCCTCTGTAGACACAGTTTATCGCATGCAGTTGCGTTAGAAGTCTTACTACTACTACGTGAATCTTGTCTCTAATAAGAGGAACCGTTATTATGTGCCCAGCAGAGGCATCAGCACCTCCGGCTCGCACCGCTCTCTGCTCCATTCGCCCACAGGAAAACAGCACTGCAACACGGGACTCAATTGATGAGCAAATCAATTAATCACATTAGTGATGCAATTAAAAAGGCGCCTCGCCCCATGCCATTAGCCTGGGGAGGCTAACCGCTTTGTCTGAGTTCCCCGGCCCTGGGCAATGGGGGGAGGGGGGCAGAGCAAGCTGGGACAGGAGCCCGCAACTCTTCAGGAAGATTGATTTTGTGGGCCAGACTGGTCACCATTCTCTGTCCGAGAGCAGCTCCCGTTCTGCACCCACGGGCTGGGGGGGTGGGGGGCATTAATATTCCACTCCCATCCTGACCCGGGCTGTTACTTTTTTGGGTCTGGGGGAGGGGAGAGAGGTGGGGGCAGGCAGGGTCGTGAGTGAAATGTTCCTGTTCCCATGACTATTTTTGCCACGAGGCCTGCAGCGGGGGAACGTCTTTAATTCTGCAGCCCGTTAATACTGCATGAGTTCCGACTCTGCCAGTGCGGTGTGCTGTCTTGTCCGGTATTAACCTGTCTGTATAAATCAGGGACCCACTGGAGCCTACCCCTGCCCTCCATCCCCTGCTCCATCTCCTTCTCCCCTCCATCCCCTTATACTTTATTGCCCCGCCTGCACATGCCCCCCCCCCCCCCAATGGGGGCCGGTGGGTGGGTAGGGAGGCCACGAGTCTGCGCCAAGGCCCCTGACGCCACCGCCTGGCAGGTGACAAATAGTTTTTTAATTGCTTGCACCAGGAAAATCATTATTCTCTTTCCTCTCCTTGGTGGGAGCAGTGAGGACGTGTGGGTAATAATAATAGCAGCAGAGTCCTGTACTGGCTGCCTATTTTTAGCCCCAATGTTGCAGGAGCCTTTGCAGTATGTGCATGTGCATGCATGTGCATGCATGTACATGTGTGTAAGACCCAGGGGAGAGCTTTTTAGGGAGGACGGAGTTATTTTGGTCTTTGCTCCGTCCCACATAGGGGTGCAGGTGTTGCGGAAACACACTAACGATGGGGGTCTACCTCTGTGTGCGTTTGTGTGTGTGTGTGCGTGTGAGCTGCAGGGCATGTGCAAGTATGGCGTTCGCTGTGCCAATCCCACCTCGACAGTGTGGTGGTGAGGCGCCATGTCGATTCCTGAAACAGTCGCTCCGGCCGCGGGGGGCCGGCGTGCCTGGCAGTGCCGTGCCGTGTCGTGCTGTGAGACTCAGCTGGAGGGAGGGAGGTTTGCCTTGTCTGTGTTATGTGTGCGTGGCAGATAAGAGCAGCCAGTCTGTGTGCTTAATGTTTTGGGAAATTAAAGTGCTGCTCCGCTGGGTGAGAGTGCAAACACTGTGCGTGTACGGTGTGTGTGTGTGTGTGTGTGTGTGTGTGTGTGTCTGGGTGTTTGCTGTTTTCATGCGTGGGAATGTACAGCCGTCTGTGTGTGTGTCCCGTATGTGTGTGCATCACTATGATGCCATGTGACTGGCTGTCTGATGGCCCACCCTCCTATGTGTGCACACCGGTTTTCCGGTGTTTGTTGGCCTCTCTCTTGCTTTGTGTAGGCTTCTCTCCCGGTGTGTAGAAGCCTGTCTCCCGGTATTTGGGGGCCTGTCTCCCGGTATTTGGGGGCCTGTCTCCCGGTGTGTGGAAGTCTGTCTCCTGGCGTGTGGAGGCCTGTCTTCACGATATTTGGGGGCCTGTCTCCCGGCGTGTGGAAACCTGTCGCCTGGTGTGTGGGAGCCTGTCTTCCATCATGTGGAGGCCATTCTCTTGGTGTGTGGGGGCCTGTCTCCTGGTGTGTTGGGGCCTGTCTCCTGGTGTTTGGGGGTCTGTCTCCCAGCATGTGGAAGCCTGTCTCCTGGCTCCTTAAAACTGCTCCTTCAGCTCCCACCCCTGCCTCCTCACGCCCTGATCTTTTTCTGACATGGTTTACTAGAGCTGTCTTCCACCCTGAGCCTCCCAGGCGTGGCCAGCTTGGCAGCGAGTGAGAGCATATGTTCTTGGCCACCTCAGCTGCAGGCTGGTGTCCCGGGGGGATGGGGGGGTGAAGGGCATGGGGGGTGTGTCATCCAGCCACCCCCCCACCAAGGACACTGATGAGCAACACCGAGTCGCATGGATGCTGAGTAGCAGCCAGCAGCAGCCGGAGGTCATGTAAATGGACCGAAATTTTTTATTGTCCCATGGGGACGGGCAGTGGGGGGAGGTCAGCAGTGCTGGTTATGGCTGCACCCACAAGGAAGGTGTGAGAGCAAAGTGACTTCAGTGAATTATCCGGCCTGAATGCTGTGTAAATGTGTCAATGAAGTAAGTTGCTTTGGATAAAATAATATCAATAATGGTTTTAGCTCACTTGGGGGGGGGAGTTAAGTAGGTGATTCGTCCTTTTTCTGAAAGCACATCACCAAAAACCTGCGTTCCCCAGCTGTTCCGGAATCGACAGGTTTCTCTTTGCCCTTGAGGGCATTTTCAAGGTCGCTTCCTCTCCCAGGCTGCCTCCCATCTCCACGCTCCCCGCGGCCAGTGTTTAAAGGACGCCTTTCGTGAAATCGCTGACCGACGCTACATGCATTATTTAGCAGGCCCCAGTAGGCAGACCCCTCCCCCTTGGCCTGTGCTGATTCCGGTGCATGAAGGGGTTAATTCCGCCTGGTGTCCCTGACTGCACCAGGACAGCTGTTTGCTGCTCACCGCTCTGCCTCCGCTCTCAGTCCCTCCCTGCCTCTTGGACCACTAAATGAGCATTCATTTGCAAGTTAGATAAATCCTTTGAATTTATTATTGATGCAAACAAATTAGCCTGTAGGCCCCAGACAATACCTAATGGAGCTTTAGCTTCTTTACGGGCTAGTTTCCTACCCAGGCTCAGCCAGCACACCAAGATTGATGCATGCTCCTCTGCCCCTTAATTATGTCTCCTGCAAATTATTCACTCTTGTTGATGCAGGTTTTTAATGCTGCGTTACTTATTGCAACCTCTGTGATATCCAGCACTGAACTACACGATTCTCATTAGTTATACAGCAAAATGCAGCATTAAGTCCCTTATAATGCCATACAAAAGCATAAAATTTCAAATGAGAATACGAGGAGGTTGCAAATGAGTGTAGTATATTTGACTGTGCGGGGAGGGGGTGTAATAAACAAGCAAGCCATATGTATTAATGTCACCAATTATTAGTGCGAATATCTAATTAAAACACCATTTTACTAATTAACTAGTTGGTGCAAATGGTGTTTTAATTACATATTTGCACCATATTATCCTCATGATACCAGACGAATTAAAAAAATCTATGCAGATGATTCAGTATTTGTTGATACACATATACAAATACCCATACGTCTACAAATATACATATCTGGTAGTATAATCCAATTAATCAGATTTAGTAACATATCCTGTGGAAGAACTCTCTGATGAAAGACTTTGGAGTGGGAATATTCACTGCATTTGAAGGGATTGTGCTAGGCTTTGACTTCGATTGGATGTGAAGGGTGAACAGCAGGTTTCCCAGGAATATGATTAGCAATGATCACCTTGAAAATGAGAGGATATGCCAGATATTAAGAGGTGATTTTTTTTCTATGGGTAGAGGGGGTCCTCATATAATGGAAAGAAGGAATGTCAGCTTAATGGTGACATAATGTTTTATGGCTGCAAGAGGTACCAGGGATCCATTGTAGAAAAAAGGTCTGTAAGCCAAGGACTGAGCCTTGAGGGACACCCAACTCAGCGTGAGCGATTGGCAGAAACTGTGCTTCTCAAGGAGACTTGTACAGAGTGACTTGTTTTACTGGAAGGGGGCTACACAAAGAGCTGGAGATTTATCATAGCCAAACTGCAGAAAGATCCAGAAGGAAAATTTCAGAGGAAAGAGAGCTCTTTGAACCATATCTGCCTTTATGTAGAGATTGGTTCAAAGTGCAAGAAACCCAGGAGATCTTCTGCAAGAGAGGAGAAGGTCGCTGTTTACAGAAAGTCTGCATAAAAGTCATCGGGGTGAATGGGGGTAGAGAAACTGTATTTTTTTTCTTTCACAAATGACAGTTGAAGAGTAGAATCTTTTTTTTTTAAACTAGGAACCAACCCTGGCCTGTTTGACAATGGAGGGAAAGAAGCCTCTGGTGAAAGAGGAGATGACAAGGAGAGAGATGAGATTTCAAGGGTTATGTATTGGATGTGGTTCTCAGGAAAGGACTTACATAACTGGTCAGGAGTGGAGCACAGTGAGGTGTGGCAGTGCAGCACAGAGAGAGGGGCTGGGGGGCTATAGGGAGACAGGACTGTCCTGATTAATTAGGATTCGGTATTGATCAAAGGGAGGTGGGTTCAGGGCCCGTCGCTCTGGCAGGTTTCGTCTCCGTTCCCGGGCCCCAGGAGCCACATCAAAGAAGCTCACTCCCCTGCCCGTCCTGGCTTTGAAGATTTACGGTGTTTGATGACATCATTTCCCCTAATGTTCCCATCGTGGACGCCGCGAATCAATTCCAGTATGAGTACTGTGCCGCTAACAGGCCACTTGAGTGACGTGGTGAGAAGCAGTGTCTTCACACGTCTCATGTATGTGTGGCTACGTGCAGATTTGCACACGTATGCCAGGTGCAGATGTTAACATTTGTGTATCAATGTGTAAGGGTGTAAATGTGTGAATTCTTATGTGTATATCCTGTATATAGTATACAGTATGTGTATATATTATATTTACTACTATGTGACGCAGATTTGTTTTTTAAATCTCTGAGGAGCTGTGGGTGTGTGTGTGGTTTTTTGTATATTAAAATGTCCCCACAATATAATAAAAACCTGATACATTTTACCCTGCGGGGACGTTTTTCCAGTCCCCACAAGGAAAAATTCAGTTTTGCAATAAAAAAAAAATGAAAAAATACTTTATGTTTTATATAAGTCTTATATTTTGTTTACTTACTTTGGTTACTTATGGTTAAGGTTAGAGCTGGGTTGTCATTGTCAGAATGTGGGTTTTTCCGATGGAACTGATTAGAGAGTCGCTACAAAAATACAAAAATACAATACGTGTGTGTGTGTGTGTGTGTGTGTGTGAATTTGGCCCCCACCACCTTCCCTTGTGCCCAGAGTAGCGCATTAATGGTGCCCCGCCCCCCCTACAGCCTTGCCGTGTGTGCTGGGCCGTACTTCCCTGCTGTCCCGGCCGGGCCGGCGCGTCTCTGACCGACAGGCAGCCTAATATACCCAGACAGGGAGAATGTGTACCACCTTTTAAGGTTATCAGCACAGGTGTAAATCCATGTGGCACAATCAGCCACAGCCTCATCCCCTAGAAGCTGTGTAGGATACCTCTGCAGTCACCAGTCTCTCCCCGCCTTACTCTGCCTGTGTCCTGGGTCTGGGTCTATAGTCCAGACTCCCATTTTCCACAGTCAGAGCTCCTGGCATCTACAGTCCTGAATCTCCAGCCCAGATTCGACTTCACAATGTAGGATACGAAGTCTAGAGTCAACAGTCAGAGATCCGACATCTCAGTTCTGTGGTTCAGTCCACAGTCTAAGGTCTGGACACCAAGGTCTCAGCTCAAGGGCTTAGAACTGGGCCTCGGGAACTAGGTCTGTCGTCTGAGGTCTAGGGCTGACGGTGCAGGAAGAAAAGCGCAGTGTTAGGGATCACACTGGGCTTCGATCCTGGCACATCCTCATTTAGCCGTCCTTGTTGCTGCCATTGCAACTGGTGTTTGACAGCATGTCCGTCAGACATATTTTATTTAAAAACCACCCTTGACTTCAGAGTGGAATTCATGAAGGTTTCATCTGCTCAGCCTTCACACCCATCCAAGAGATGCATCAAGGTTCTCATTCCTCCCACCAATGAATTTTCGGACACATGCTCTCCCAGCATGCCATCCTTGCATTGTGCCATGCTCCAGCAGCCCCCCAGATGTGTTTCCCCTGCTGGCAATGACATTCAGAGCCCTCCGATATATAAATGATGCCAGAGACCCTTTAGACGCCAAGGTGGACCTTCGAAATTTGGCACCAGCTCCCAGTTTTATTTTTTACCTCGAGTGACTTACTTCCCATGTTCTGCTCTGTCATGTTCCAGTAGCTTCCAGCTAAAGACTTTGCCATGTAGCTGAGCCACTCCTGATCTTCCGCAAGGCTGTGTGAAGTGAGTGCCCGCCTCACCGTTCCCGGCCCCCTTGCACTCCCTCCTGTCGCTTCACAGGGTCACCTGCAAACTTTTAATGCCAGTCGCTCCCCGGGCGGCTCTCGGCAAAATGCTGCCTCAGCAGCTGCCCTTAAATGATTAATACTTTATTGATGGTCCCAATTAAATCCCTATTACGCCACAGACGGCTTGAGACATTCCGGGCTCTTTCATGGCCCGCAATTTGTTTTCGGTGGCGGGGGGGTGGGGGGGCTGTTTGATGGCAGCTGGTTGCAGAAGATAGCGCTGCCGTTTGTAAGTGCGTGTGCACGCTTGGGGCGCCTTTGCTGTATAATGTTACACGCTATCCTGCCCCGTCTGCCTTACCAGCTACACCCCCCTCCTCCCACATAGGCACACACACACACACACAGCACCCACCCATTCAAGACTTGTGAGGCAGCCATGTTGGTCATGTGATCATCTGTCACATCGAAGGCCTTGCTTTCTAAAAAATGTTTAATATTTGGTGTCCTAACCACAAACAAGAGTAACATCCTGTTTGTCACTCTCCAGGGTACAGGCTGCAGAACAAGTGTACTAGACTTTTTTAGTCTTTTTTTTTCATTTGGAAATTATAAATAGCATATTCCTGGCTGTCTCACTGGGGAATACTTCTCCAGTAAACTCTGTGCCTACTCCCAGTCATTGGCTCAAAGCTGTCAGTTGTCCCTTAACTGCTGACCTGCGTCCCATAAAATGTCATCTCTCTTTTATCCTTTTTTTTAACCTCCATGCTTGAGATCTGTGGTCCAGGCTGCCCCTGGAGAAGCCGACACTTCTGGAAGCATCCGGAAGTCGCACACGCACGGCCTATTAAAACAGAAAAAAGGAAAATCCCAAATTTCTCCTCTCTACCTATTTTTCTCTCATTCCTATACTGCTTCTTTTAATCTTCTGGCGTTTCACCTGTCTTGCCCCTCCCTATTCCATACCCACCTCGACTGTCTTTCATTCCATTTTTCATATGGAATTTGGGGTTAAGATAAGAAAAAATACACAGCGGCAGTCGCTAGGCAACGGAGCCAGCTTTCCCTCTTATGAGTGGCAGGGTAGCGTTTTAATGTGTCTGTTTGTTGTGCCTGCGTCGCAGACGGGGGAAATCTGCTGGGACCCCTCCAAGCCTGGGTCTCACAACCTTCTTGTCTCTGCTCCAATGCCCAGTAGACCCATCTATTTTTAAAAAGTAGGTTTGACTGAGGAGACTGCAGCTCTGTGTTGTTTTGTTGTGGTTATTTTGTAGTTGCACAGGGCTGGTGTGACACACAGATAGGCCCCGTCTCCGTGGGGATGCCCTCCACCCAGGGACCTTCTGGGTCCACGTCCTGCATAGAGAATCTTTTTCCGCACCTCTCTTTCTTTCTGTCCTAGCGTGAAGGCCGGAAAAGGGCGGAGCATATGGGGTGGGAGATGCAGGGTGGAGACATTGCAACCTTCCAGATGCATGTACTGCAGTCGCTAGGAGCTGCAGGAGGCCAGCACTGCTTGGGATTGGATCGGACTCTTTGATTCTTCTGTGTTTCCTTGTAGCATGAGCGATGAACATTCTGGGTCAATGGGGGGAGGCTTCAAATTAAGGCTCAGTGGGTACACTCAGTGTCATGCCAGCACCTACGAAGTCTCTTAGGATCAATTGGCAACAATGAACCCCAACCACAACCTCTGCCCATGGGCCTCCATGCAGACCCACCCCTCCCAGGACCCCCACATGTGCAGCGCCCAGCTCTGCTGTCCCCCTCCCCCACTGGAGTGAGTTATTTAAAGCCAGCTCCATCCGGACCGCGGTTCTGTGATTACGCGCTGCTGAATTAAACATCACAATCCTGGCCCGCCCCGCCCTGGCTCCCGTCAGGGCTCTCGGCCGTGCCCAGCACCCACCGCCTCCGTTTTCTTCGAAAGTTCCAGCTCTCCTCTTTTATGGTGCTGCTCTTTTTTGGGCCGCCTCGGCGCTTTGTGGAGAAGAAATGGTAGCGGCTATAAATGGAGCAGGCGCCGGCCAAAAGGATGAAGAGGAGGAGGAGGAGGAGGAGGAGATGCCAGAGGTGCGCACAATAACTAGAATCCCCTTTGAAGATGTCCTGAAGTGGCTGCGAGTGGCTCCCAGCCCATGTCTCTGCTTAATGTCCTGCTGGGAAAGCGGGGGGGCGGGGTGCTCCTCTGCCGCACTCTCAAAGCAGCCGCGCTCCTGCATCTTCCCTTAATCTTGTGCTGGGGAATCATTCATCCCTCTAAACTTCAGCACTTCCATCCATCCCACTGTGCTGCTGCCAAACGGCGACCCGGGTTACCCCGGACCATGTGGCCGATGGCGGAGGGACTTAAAGCCAGTGCAGCCCAGCGAGAGTGCGGAGGAGCCAAGGCCGACATCAGGCTGGAAATCCCCGGCGGTGTACGGGGTCGGAGCTCTGGAGTTCGCTTGCATTTACATGTATTTAGCAGGCAGCTTTTGCCCAAACAAGCTTCTGAGAAAACGACTGAGAAACCAGCTTATGCTGGTAGCTGGTTTTAGCTGGTCGACGATGGTCTTTGACAGTCTTAGATGGTCTTAGATGGTTTTAGATGGTCTTTGATGGTCTTAGATGGTCACGTCCCAGCTCTTGCTGCTCTTTGATGGTTTAACTCAGTGGGTCACCAGGTGGTCATGCTGGTGTGGCCAGCCTATCAATCTGGTCATGCTGGTATGACCAGCTAAACCAGCTAGAATGACCATCGTAAGCTGGTGTAACCAGCTAAACCATCATGTGAAAACATACCTTTTGCTGGTTAACTGTCATGAATTGGTCAACCAGCTTAACCAGCTTAAGCTGGTTAGACTGGCTTTTTCAGCAGGGCAGACATACAAATGAGGAAAGCTTAGGGTCAGGGAGCATCAGAGGTGGGTAGTTCAGGTCCAAAGACTAAAAGTCCAGACCAAGACTTTGTTTCAACCAACCAGTTTAGTACTCTGTGACTGTGACTCTTTATACTCTATACTATAATCTGAATTTTATGTCTCTGGACCTGAATTATCCACCTCTGGCCAGCATCCAGCACCCCTGCAGCAGCTGGGGTTAAGGGCCTTGCTCAAGGGCCCAGTGGTGATATGACTATGTTACCAGACCGTGGGATTCTATCCCACAGCCTTCCGGATATGGGCAGAGATCCCAAATCTACTGAGCTTTAAGATCTGACCCAGTCAACGGTTGACCATGGAAATGTTGACTGGTCGACCCATTAGTTACCGTGGCAACGACATCATCAGATGCACGCCCAGTCCAGTGGTCTAGCACCACGTTCTGATGGGGGGGTTCACTTTCTCACATGCCCATGCACAGGTATACCAACAAAAATGGTTACATCATACCCATAGAGACCCTTATGCTTACCTAGCAGTCAGATCTGCCCTCCCATACACTGTCACACCCTCCCCCTTCAATCCGTTCTCTTTTCCTGAGCCAAAAAGCCTTCGGCAGTTTGACGTCCCATCCTGAGGTCTGTAGTGCCAACGGGCTGCAGCACCAGTGGGCACTTCCCATGGCTTGGGACGGAGCAGATCTGAAGATCCGTCACAGATGTCCACAGATACGTGGCTTATTCTGTTGTCTCACATATCACGGTCAGCCCCAGAACACCCAGCACAGCGCCACCTGGATGGGCAGCCAGCAAGTGACAGTTTATTGCCACAAAACCAGCCGTGAGCGCTGACACGGGAAAAAATGGAAAAAAAAATGTTGACAACATGGACTTGGGTGTCCTGAAATTCAATTAAGCACTGAAATGGCAGGTAACAAGATTACCAGCAAACAGCGTGATACTGAAGTGTGTATTTTTGGAAATGCTTATAGGAATAGTCAGGAATAACTCAGAAAATCAATGCCAGCCTAGATCATCTTCCTGTTTTCCTCTGTTTTACTCCTGACATTCACACATCTGTGAAGGATCTGTGCAGGGTTGTATCAGGGCAGAGTTCAGGCTGGTGATCCCCATTCCCAGCAGACTCTCAGTCTCTCACCTGGGATCGGCTTAATTAAAAACCCCCTCGATGGGACCGTCTCCGTGCCCGTGAACAGAGGCTGCATCGGCTGTGCTTCTGTCACCCGGTGGCGATCGGGTAGACAGACCGGGCCATTAACAAGTGCCGTTCTGCCGGTCGTGTCCTATTTGCCGCAATGGGAACACGCTGGTCCTGGGGGCCCCCATGGCGCCAGTCTAATACACTTAATGTGCCTGGGAGAGGAAGACAGGCGAGCGCATCTGTGCATTTGAAAGCGAAGCAATGCAGAAGGCTTGTGGATTCTGGAAGCGTGGGTGCCTAGGAACACGTTGCCATGGTACGGCGGCACGGAACCTTCCACTAATCACGCTAACTTCGAACATGAGAACCATTAGAGCCTACAGTAGGTCATTCAGCCCATCCTGCTCAATTAGAGGTTGGCTACCTAAGTTGGTGTAGATTTTTTTGTGTGTCGAGCGGCTGGGAAAGTTAGGAGCTTCTGTACACTACAGAAGCAGAGCTCTTCCAGAAAACTCACCGGGAGAAGTTTCCTGCACTGTTCCAATCCGACCTGGTGCTCCGGTGACCGGCTCACTTAGGTCACATCTCCTAGACCTCGCTAGAACATGCTCACGTTTGTTCATCAGGCTTTTTACATGTCCTCTGCACTCCAGAAGGCCTCTGCTATTACAATCACAGCACTAATTATTATAAACTGGAAAATCTATACTGCTGAATTAAAGTGAAGGTGGCTATAATTAGATTTGCAATTCAATAAACGTTCGCCTCTATTTATTGTCGGCCGCTGTAAATACTTTTTGTGGCAATTACTAATATTACATTATGTAAGTGCCCCTTTTAAAGGGGTGGAAAATTTGTTTGTTTTTTTTAAAGAACTTTGCATAAAATTTGATTTCTGCTCTGTGATTCACCAAGATCCTTCCGGAAATTTCTACCCATAAGTTTGTGGTGCTACACAGCCAGATAATTCCAATCGCTGTGGTATGGAGATGGAAACGGTGACTCCTCAATAAATCCATTATTTTGAGGTTGTTAAAATAAGATATTTTTCCTATATATTAGGTTTCATTTTATTTTACTCAAACCGATTATATATTTCTATATAATTTCCTGAACAACTCAGATCTGTAGTAGGCCTACAGAATCAGTATGTCTGTGACTAGGGTGACCACCTAATCCATGTCATGGGGGACACGTTGAGCTATGACAGGACTTGTAAACTACTATCCCCCCTGATATGGATTAGGTGGTCACCCTATCTGTTGACCCTGAATTGGCTGCGCTCTGTGACACTATATCGGTGCATGATCGTAAAATTAATGTGCCCATATCTTCCCAGGGAAGTTGTGGTCTCTCAGAAGTTTCCCCTACGACTTTTATTTTTATTTTTGTTTTGGAACGGCAAACTCCAGATGTTACACAGTGGAAAAGAAAGCAGCCAACAGGAAATTAAATTAAATTACCGGCCTGATAAATGTATGTGAGGGGCGGCACGGTGGTGCAGTGGTTGGCACCTCTGGGATCAGGATTCGTGTCTCCGCCCAGGTTCCATGTGTGTGGAGTTTGCATGTTCTCCCCGTGTCGTTGTGGGGTTTCCTCCGGGTGCTCCGGTTTCCCCCCA
>JAAGVU020000103.1:1928228-1942738 GCA_011763525.2 Mormyrus iriodes
GATAGGCTCCGGACCCCCCGCGACCCATATGGAATAAGCGGTTATAGAAAATGGATGGATGGATGGATGGATGGATAAATGTATGTGATGTTTTACATTCTCATTGTGTTGTCCCTCGCTCAGTTGGGGGAACAACGAATTAGCAGAGAGCTAAGTATGATGTAAAAGTGCTCTCTGAAGAGAGGAGTGGGGAAATGACTGGCATCTCTGTCTCTGGCGCAGATTTATAACCTATAGTGGATTCGTAATGCCAATGTCCACCTTAGCAACTGGCTTCTGCTGCAACAGGCTCAAAAGGCGCAGTGTGTGGCTTCTCGTGGCAGAGCAGGCGGATTGACCCGGCGTTCTGCGGACGGGAAGCGGATCCGTTAAGGTGTTAGTGTCTGTGCGTGCATGTGCGTAGGTGGCAGTCAAATTCCTCTCTACAGGTGCGTGGGTGACTGGCTCACATGCACACAGGCGCTTATTGTTTTGAGCGAGCAAATACATGGATTTATTTGTTCTCTTCTCTCAAGGATCTGCATGTGTGTTTGGATAGGTTTAGCCGTCTTGTGGGGACAAATTGTTCTGTCTCGTCAGGACACCTGTCTCCAGAATGTAGGAAAATCTGAGAAAGAACAGTTTCCTGTGGCTGTGCCCTCACAAGAGAGACACCTTTCTTTAACGTAAAATTCAAAAATGTGCCAAAGCTTTGTTACAGGTTTTCATTCTCTGTTTGGGTGGTTCTGCTGAGCAGTCATTAATCAAGTAACAATGGAAGTCAATGGAAGTCTCTGTCGCTTTGGCTAATGTGTCTTTGTGTGACTGAGTCTGTATGCACTTGTTTGTTTTTGTGTGTGCAGTCCTGTGTATCTTTGTGTGAGCGTTTGCACATAATTATATGCGCGCGTTTGTCTCTCCGCGGCTGTTTGTGCATCTATATGTTTATATGGGCCTGTTTTTTTTGTAGCTTTTTGTGTGTATGTCACTGTGCGTGTGTGTCTTATACATTCGTACATGCATGTGCATCTGTAGGCGGGTGCATGCATGCCTGTGCATTTCTTCATGTGCATCTGGTGTGACTCAGGCACCGGGGTCGGTCCCCAGGGGCCACTACAGCTGGTGACGCCATCTGGGAGAGTCGCGGTGCCGCCTCGTGGGGCACGTCCCCCGCCGTGGCAGACTGTGCCCACAGGCCGAGGGCCCATCGACGACCTAAATGGGAAAGTTACTTCGTATCGACTCTTCTTCCACCGATGGCTTCAGCTGAGCGGTTATTCATTAAAAAAAAAAACCATTTGGTCAATCCAAAAGGATTTATCCTCAACAGCTGATTTAATCTGGCATCCCTTGTATTTGAAAAGTGGATGAAACCTGAAGGGGTTCGGACCAACTATAGTTGCCTATAGTTCGCCTCAGAGTTCTGTACGTTTCTGAAAGTTCCTCAGAGCTAGAAGCACAGAGCGGATCCGGAGCAGATGCTATAAATTGTTTATCGGTTTGGTTTAGCATCGCAGTGTGTGGTATGGTGAGCGTCTAGGTGTCTCTTGTGAAGGATGACACCCTCCCATCATAAATGGTGTGTGACCTACCGGGTTAGGATGCTGTTTTTGTGATTGGAAGGCTGCTGGTTCAAATCCCAAGGTTGGCAGAGTTGTGTCTCCTTCGGGCCCCTGACCCAGGGACTGGCTGCATTATCAGTTAATTGTTGCTTTGGATAAATAAGTAAACAATGTAAATGATAAGCAGCTGCTTGGATGTCTTTGTTGCTAAGACAACCCAATAGGATCTGAGAGAGAAGGAGTTTGGGCACCAGGCCAGTCTGTCCCACCCCCACCAGTGAGGAGGGGTCTTCCCGCCTGGGCATCTCCTGCCAACCCCCCATGCCCCAGATGGATGAAGCAGGCCAAAAGTCACCACAAACCAGTGGCATCCTGATTTATTGACCACTTAGCAATGATGGAGCTTCAAACAAGAGTCAAGCAGATGTTGCCACTGTATCTTTCTTCATTGAGCCCATCTCCAAAGTTTCTGTGTGTATGTGTGTGTGTGGTTATGTGTATATTACATTGTGGGGACCAAATGTCTCATCAATGGTATAAAAACCTCTTATTTTGACCTTGTGGGGACATTTTTTCAGTCCCCACAAAGAGAGACTCAACCTTATGGTTAAGGTTAGGGCCGGGTCGGGGTTAAGGTTGTCATTGCTGGGATTATGGTTTTTCCCATAGAAATGAATGGACGGTCCCCACAAAGATACGGGTAACACTTTACTTGACAGGGCACAATTACTTACTAATAATTGAATTACTACTGAAGTACAAATTATGAAGAGATCATAAACAAACATAGGTGCTACTTGAGATAAATGATGCGTCATGATTCATTAATGATGAACAAACATGAGATCAGTATTTCACGTGTTATTCATTACTTGTTCCTTCAGTAGTTCACAAAGATTCACAGAGTTAACAGATATAGTAACAGATAGTAAATGCTTGAGGTAAAATATGTCATGATTCATTAATGATGTATTAACATGAGATCAGTATGTAACTAAGACTTAGTTTGTGGTTGATTAATACATATGTAATGGTACAATACTATATTATTTGTGGCCCTTCAAGTAAAGTGTTACCAAGATATGAATACAAACGTGTGTGTGTGTGTGTGTGTGTGTGTGTGTGTGTGCATGCATGTGTGTGTGTGTTTTGAATTGCGCACGCATGCATGCCGGCTCCTAGACACATCAGACGCGCGCGAGTCCTCCTAAGCTTGTTTATTCTGCACCATAATCAAACAATGCTTCGACGACACGGATGCTTTTCACAGTGGCGCAATGCGATTTAAACAGCGACAATTATTCATAACCTTTCAAATCAGGTAATATATAGAGGTAATTATTGCAGCCAGTAGAAACCAGGATCCCTTCTTGGGAAACACATTGGTATTAATTGGGTGCGTTTCCTTTACATGGGCATTGCTGGATGTGTGCGTGATGTTGCAGGATGCACATGTGCGTTGCATGTGTGATGCTGCTGGGGGAGCACTGGCGCGTTCCCATTTGAGAGCGCTGACAGTGTCGCCGTGTTACGGCCTGTCTGCCATGGTTCTCCTGGCCTTGTCCACACAGCCCGCATTCTTGCTTGTCAATTGGCTTTTCCCATAAATCTCTCGATCCAGGATCGGAATTTCTGTGCAGTCACTGGAACCTCCCCCCCATCCTTACAAGCCCCGCCCATCTCTCACCTCCTGTCTCTCTCATTCTTCCGTCTGCTACAGAACCCTGACATCGTGCTGGTCCACTACCTGAATGTTCCGGCCATCGAGGACTGTGGGAAGCCCTGTGGCCCCATCCTATGCTCGATCAACACAGACAAGAAGGAATGGGCCAAGTGGACCAAGGAGGAGCTGATTGGCCAGCTCAAGCCCATGTGTGAGTCTCCCGTGGTACCCCCACACACCTCCACCTCTGCTGTGGTTCAGCACTAGTAGAAATTTAGCAGCAGTGGTTGAGAGGACTGTTGTGCTGACATATGGCGCTTAGCTGCTAAACAGTGACTCATGTTAACTGCTGCACTGTTTGTTTAATTACCACTTTCATACACATAACCAGCCTCTGACATGGCTGTAGAGCAGGGTTCCAAAATTCCAGACCTGGAGTGCCAGTCTGCAACACACTTTGCAGATTTCCCAGCTCAAACACACCTTATTCAGCTCACCAGCTGACTGCCAGGTTTAGGAGGTGTGTTTGAGCAGGGACATCTGGTAACTGTGTCGCAGACTGGCCCTCCAGGACCGGAATCGGGGAAGCCTGTCGCAGAGGTTCTTGGTGGCCGTGCTTGACAGGGGGCTTGTGCGGCTCTTGGAGCGCCTGGTTCCAGTGGGATGCATCATGTCCTATGGAACCCTATGTTGTTAGAGGAACTCTAGGCCAGAAAAGCCTCATAGAGATGGAGGGACCCCTCAGGGGCCTGAAGAGCTGTGCAGGAGGAGGGGAGTGGCCTATGTCAATTGACTCCTTCTTCCTCATACAATGGCTACATGAACATGCTCCATATATTAAGACAATAAGGTGTTTAGCAACGCGTGCCACTGTTTATTTTTACGAATCGTTTTGTAAATCTTTGTGATCAACCAACCCCAGAAACAGTAAAGACCAGGGATTCGGTAACAGCCTTGTTCTTTTGCATGTATGGTGATTTCCTAAAGTGCCTTTATGACAAGTCCCTCCGAGGCACAATTCCTGCGCCTGCTGTAAAACCGATGTATCCATTACACTGGAAACTTTAAATCAAGACCATGGTAATCCATATTGTCATTAAAATAGTGAATCATTAGGACATGGGAAAAGAGCAAGCTGTTGTACAGTACCAAAAGGCAACAACCCATTTCATACTTCTTCACTGACTGACGTGGTGGGATCTGCCATGGTGCATCACTGCCCCCAAGTGGCAGCAGAGAGGAGCTGCAAGCTTCCAATCTACCAAATCCGGGCAGCAGGGGAAACGGTCAAATGGAAAATATGTCGTCTGTGTTTTGTTCACAGGCGAGCTACACATCAACAGCCAAACACATGCACCCTAAAGGGACCGACATCTAGCAAACGAGGACCAAAGTGCATGCAGTGTGCGAGATGCCATAACTAAGAGATGTAAATAATCTACTTGTCCTGGTGTGATCCGTTCTCCTGTCGGGCTTGTGATGCATGAAAGAGACTCAGAGACGAGTGTTTGGAAACATGTGTTGGTACTGTGGGTCGAATAAGGCCTGAGGCGGCCTGACTCACTCCGTTCTAACACTTCGTAAATTAGGCATTAGCATTGACGCCCCATAATGCTTTGTGACAGCCTTTATCCCCCAGCATTAAAAATACCTGATTTTCGATGGAGGGATGATTAGTATTCAGTGGAGCGAATTAAACTGGTTAATTTCTTTATCTTAAAGGCAGGCTTCAGAAGCCATTCGCTTAGTTGGCTCAGACTAAGTTCCCTGGTTGTTAAGGATGGACGTGGCTGGCAGGGTGCCTTCAGGACAAATGGCTAGCCTTTCTGATAGGGCGGGGCCTCTGAGACAAGGGCCCGGCCCTTCAGTCAGGGTGGGGCCTCTGAGACAAGGGCCCAGCCCTTCAGTCAGGGCAGAGCCTCTGAGACAAGGGGCCGGCCATTCAGACAGGGCAGGGCCTCTGTGACAAGGAGCCGGCCATTCAGACAGGGCAGGGCCTCTGTGACAAGGGGCCGGCCATTCAGACAGGGTAGGGCCTCTGAGAGGGGCCGGCCTTTCAGACTGGGTGCGGCCTCTGTTACAAGCTGGCCTTTCAGTCAGGGCGGTGCCTCTGAGACAAGGGGCTGGCCATTCAGACAGGATGGGATCTTCCCCAGAGCATTCTGTTATTGATATTGATAGCTAGACTCTGTGCCAGCATTATATTGGGAGCATGAGAATGCCAGTGAGGTTAGTTGAGGTGGCCTTGTGTGCATGACTATGTGTGCTGTTACCTGAACTGTTTATTGGGCTCAGCTGTTGTACTTTTGTAACTGTGTGTTACAATTTCTTACCTAGCTGTAAAGACAGGCTGTAGGCTCACCGCTGCCTGGGATAAGATCGCGTGCTAAGCAGCTACCGTTAATAAGTGTGTGGGCTATTTCACTTGAGACCTTAAGCATATTGTATATCCCTTATTTACTGAACTCGTGCGGATTTTGCAGCATAACCGGTAGACTGAGAAGATCTTTCCGCCTAATAAATGTGTACAAAAGTTCACTGGAGACGCTGTGTGGATATTGTATATCCCTTATTCAGTGAAATTGTGCTTCCCTCGTACCTCCCGGTTTCTGAGTGCAGTAGATCAGCGGAATGAGCCCTGTTACTGGTCCGGCGCGAAAATGTTTGTGCAACATCCCCAGTCGTCAATCTGGCTTTGCTCAGGCAACCCTCGGCAGAAATATGTCCGTGTGACGGCATTTATGTATGACTGTTTGGCGTGAGTCGTACGGAGCTGTGGAAGAACCGAGTTAAAACCCGCCACGTTTCCTCGTGATATGCAAAGTCTGCTGACTTTTCGGTCCCTGTGATAATATGAATGCATTTTCTTGTCTTATTGTTTCTGTGTGGAGATTATGCACAGCAGTAGCTGTCTCTGTAATATGGCGAGATCTGGTATCAGTGATGGCAGTCAGATTTGGTACAAGGAAACATTGCCCGAATGTTACCTACACAGAGGGGAGGTGTAACACAAACCATCTTCCTTTTCATCTGGAGCAGTCTGTTCCTCTCTGTCAGTTACTCCCCATCGCTGCACCTGCTGTGCGCAGGAATGTCACCTTCAGACTAAGAGCTGGCGGTTACACTGATAACTGCAGCTCCACCACCTTGCCAGCAGATGTCTCTATTGTGTGCTGAATTGACTTGTGCTTTCTGTATCTGCCTCCCCGGCTCTTAAAGTAAGTATCCCAGGCAGTGCTAAGGAAAAGTACTGTGGATCAAAGTCAATGACATACCAGCAATGATGTCAGGAATCATTCAAGGTGCACACAGCACCGACAATTACTCAGAACAGACTCGGGAATGATCAGTCAAATGCTCAATGTTGGATGTTGGTTAAAACTTTGCAGGGTTAGGAAGAAAGAGCTTTCCATTTCCATGACTCATTTACGGGGTGTTTTATGCAGTGAAAGGGTGTGTGCAGAAGATCAGAAGGATGGACCAGTTTAGTGTAGGTATGATTTCATTGAGATGTTCTAAGGATAGACAAAAACATACCCAGTGTTCGAGGTGCCAAAAAGAAACTGGAGTTGAATAGGGTCTGAAAGTGGCCAGTAGGGTCTAATACTCTGTCCCTGAGTGACTAACAAGGGGATGATTCTGCAACACTTAGTGACCAATGAGGTGCTGGTTCTGCCTTCCTAATTAACCAACGGCTGACTAAAGCCACAAGATATACAGCCAGTGGATTTATAGATGACCCTGTTGAACAGGTGAAAGTTAGATGCAATTGTGTTGCTGACCACAGGAAATAGCATTTTTGTTTCTTTTTTAGAAACAGCTACTTTACATGGACTGAACGTGCATTTGTGGAATTAGTCTAACACCACGAGTGTTTCGATGATTTGAGCTTTGAGGATAGGGCGTGAAGAGGTGGCCTTCCTCCAGCTGGAAGACAAGAAGGGGAAGATATTTTGAACCCCAAACGCAGGTCTTTCCTGCAGCGGGGGGACCGGGCTGCAGGGCAGGGGCGGGTCAGGGACGCGGCGTGGCCGGCAAACTGTGCGGCGCAGCGGCTCACGACTGTGTCTCCTCTCTCCCGGCAGTTCATGGCATCAAGTGGACTTGCAGCAATGGAAACAGCAGCTCCGGCTTCTCTGTGGAGCAGCTGGTGCAGCAGATACTGGACAGCCACCAGACCAAGCCGCCCCCTCGGACACACAACTGCCTCTGCACGGGCACTCTGGGTAAGGGCTGGCGGCGAGGGCAGGGCAGCGGCAGGGCTGACAGGCAGGAAGGAAAGAGGGGATCCAAGGTGCACGCGGCAGAGCGAGAAAGGGCTGGGGACGGCCTGGGTTAGGCTGTCACATGGAGACATTCTCCGACCTTGCCTTAAGGACCAGTATCTCTGTAGGATTAAGAGTCTGCACTGGAGGAGCAGCCATGAGGGCTTCTTCCTGGCAGTCACATGTGCTCGTTCAATGCGTGGTAGTGGCTCCACACTCAAATATCACATTCCGCATTCCCACCATGCATGTCCGCTCACCCCTCTCTTAAACAAGAATGCCCTGGTTCGGTTCCCTATCAGATTCTGCTATCAAAGTATGCCCGACAGGGGAAAATGGTTGGAGTTGCGTTCATTGCGTGGTGCACCTCGTCGCTCGGTCGGTTGAACCGCATCCTCTCACCGAACCAAACTCAGTACGCGGTGATGTGGGGGGCAAAAAAACAGCCGGCACGTTTCGGGTCTCAATGGAAACGCATTCAAATCCGGCCCGTCCTCATGGTAATCCATTCCCTCTTTTCGGTATTTACCTTTTATAAATATATCAAGGAAGGCTTGTCGTTTTAAATTAGGCTGTTGATCTAGGAGCACCATTGCATCCATATTCCCACTTGACAATCGGCTAGAACCGGCTGTGAAATGTTAAAGTGGAGCCGGAGATTGATGTCTGGTTCCTGGGAGGTCCACTATGGGAGGGTGTAAAGAAGCAGGGATCCCTTGCGTGGGGAGATCCTGTGCTGTCGTCTGGCTTTGAGGGACTTCCCTGAGAGTGGAAGCAGCTGGCAATCATGTGGCCTATGGCATCAACTCAGTGAATCTGTGAATAATGTTCATCATGAATTAGGTATGGTGGTGAGGTGAAAGTGACATCGGTGACAGCTGAGAGGTGTGGAAATTTAATCCTGTTACATTTTTATTGCTTAGAAAAGGAGTTTGTTTGTAATTGGTAATTCTTCTCCACCGGTTTAGGATTCATGGGCCGTGCCCATTTCTACTTAAGTATTTTTGGTAGATGCTTGTGTGTTTAACTGAGGAGCATAATGAGGGATTTGTAATTGAAAATCAGGGAATTGTCTGGAAATGGAATGAGTGGCAAACATTCCACAGAAATGCAACATAGAGCAATAATGCAAAAACAACCCATAAATATGCAACAAGGGAATATGATTCAGAAGTGAAACAAAAAAACAATAGTGCAGAAAATAAGTTCTGGAAATGGAATTTCTGGAAATGTAACAGAATATATATATATATATAAAATTACTGAGGGAAATGCAGCATGGAGCTATAAGGCAATCTAATCAATCTGTAATCAATCCGTAATCAATTCGTAATCAATCTGTAATCAATCTGTAAACATGGAAAAATGATAGCGATAATAACCTGTGAGCGCAATGACGTATAACCCGAAATGTCATACATGCTGACTAACACTTCTCTCACCAATTACATTAGTGGGATTTGATACCCTGGCAGATTCCAACGGCTTTTGCCATCCAGTATTGGAACAAATCTTGTGTGAACAAATATGTGCAGCAAACATGAAGAGTACCCACAGTGTTATCCTTGTAAATGGAATGGAACTATTTGTGTTGAAATTGTGGCGTTTTTTTTGGAAGCTAAACTGAAGAAATTAGCCAGTTAGTCCTGAGTGTGACTGACAGGCATTATTTCTTTGGTACTATATTCTGTTTAGTGATTGAAATGGTGTACAGACAGGCTGGACTGGCCATCTGGCATACCAGGCATTTTTACTGGTGGGCTGGCAAGATTTATCATGGAGCCCTGCCCCCCACCCCTCCCCCACTCGGCAAAATTCATTGTGGGGTACCCCGCCAAATCCATCCCCTCCTCCCGTCACCAGCTTGGCAAGCTTTAATGTGATTTTCAGCCACAGTCCAGCCTTGTGTACAGATGGGTAAATTTGCGATGTCAGCTCTCTGGCATGAGACGTTATATATACGTTGTTGAGGGGGTACACTCCGAAGCATTGTACTCCCTGATTGACAGTATTAACTTAAAATTGGGTTTTGCGATAAACCGATAAACCTTGAGATAAACCAGATAAACCTTTTGCAGATTCATAATTTAATAAACACATGAATTTAAAAAAATGAAATTCTAGTGCAATTCCCGATGCTACCTGCAGGGGTTGTTTGCGTCTGCAGTCGTGTTCCTTCTTAACGGCGTCTATCTGTTCCTCCCCACCACAGGTGCAGGCAGCAGCGTGCATCACAAGTGCAACAGTGCCAAGCACCGCATCATCTCGCCCAAAGTGGACCCGCGCTCAGGCGGCTACGGCGGGGCCCACTCCGAGGTGCAGAACAATGACGTCTCCGAAGGCAAGACAGAGCACAGCCATGGCAGCGGCAAGGGGGCAGGGGGCGGAGCCAGCGGTGGGGGCGGAGCCCGCGAGAAGCGCAATGGCAAGGTGCCCAAGCCGGCGCTGCTGCACCAAAGCAGCACGGAGGTATCCTCTACCAACCAGGTGGAGGTTCCCGACACCACGCAGAACTCGCCTGTGTCCATCAGCAGCGGCCTCAACAGCGACCCCGACATGGCTGACAGCCCGGTAGTGGCAGGCATCGGCCATGTGGCCTCCGTGATGGGCGGCCTCTCGCAGGGTGCCGCCGTCTTCATGTCCGAGGTGACCGGTGACCCCGTCTACAGCATGTCCCCCACTGGCGGGCCCAGCTCCCACCTCATGGGCCCTGATGCCACCTCCCAAGGCCTGGTGTTAGCCGTTGCCTCTGATGGGCACAAGTTCGCGTTCTCTGGTGGAGCAGGCGGCGACGCGGGTGCTGCCGGTGCCACGGAGGGGTTGGCCATGCTGTCCGCCGCCGGTGTGTCCGAGGAGCTGGTCCTCTCCAGCAGCCTGGACTCTGGGGCCATCAAACTGCCGGAGACCGCCATGAATTTCGACCCCGACTGCTTTCTCAACAACCCCAAGCAGGGCCAGACCTACGGCGGCAGCGGCCTGAAGGCAGACCCCAGCTCCTCCAGCGCCTCATCCTCCTCAGGCGGCAGCAGCAACGGCGGCCTGCAGCGCTCTCCCCCGCTGTCAGATTCCAACTACGGCTTCAGCTCCTCCCTGGTGAAGAACATCAAAACAGAGGACACCTCCTTCGAGCAGCAGCTGGCCAAGGAAAGTGGCTATCAAGTGGGCTCGGCCGTTACTGGTGGAAGTGGTGTTCCGGGCTCTGCAGGCACCTGCTCGGCCCAGGGCTCCCTCTCCCTGACTCCCGCGGGCTCTCTGCTACCCTCTGGTGGTGGGCTAAGTCCCAGCACTACTCTGGAGCAGATGGACTTCAGTGCTATTGATGCAAAACAAGAGTACCCATCTGGCACTGCTTCAGGGGGTTATGGCCAATCCATTTCCAGCCCGCATCTTGCCCACCAGAGCCGTTCGCCCAGCTTCTTCCTCCAGGAGGCACCCAAGACAAGCCCATCCCAGCAGGGCCGACAGGGCACTGGACAGAAGTCGCACCTACTGGAACACAACTCCCACGACTCAGGTGCTTATTTGGGCCTGCAGGTGGTCCGGACCGACTCCCCCAGCAGCAACGGGCACCTACACCATCACCATACCCACCAGAGCCAGCACAGGGCCCCCAGCTGCAATGGTGGATCCCCAGCTGAAGGAACTGGCCAGGCGAGCTCTCTCCAGCTTCTGCAGTACCAGGGGGCCTTCCCCGGCCTCGGCCCAGAGCACGAGGAGGTGGTGGGCTTGGATCAGGCGGGCAATGCCGGAGCCGTGGGCCAGACAGGGGCCACAGAGAATGGAGCAGAGGGCCTACTGAAATCCGGGGATCACCTTCAGGCCTGCAGGGGCAGTGGCGGAGAAGAAGGGGGCGCCGATCACTACTTGCAGCAGGGAGCGGACGGGTCCGGCGGAGGAGGTGGGGATGGAGGGGGACTGAGCAATGGGAACTCTGGTGGCTCCGGAGCTTCCCAGCAACAGCTGCAGCCCCTCATGCAAGGTGCCGGGTTAGTACAGGGACTCTACAGTGCCCACCAGGCCTTGGGTGGAGCAGGGGCTGGAGCAGGCAGTGGTGGGGGCCTGGAGATCAGCCTGGACCACTTTGACATCTCCTTCGGCAACCAGTTTTCTGACCTCATTAGCGATTTCATCGCCGTGGACGGGGCAGGGACAGCAGTGGGGCCCGGTGGGGCCCTGTATGCCCACCAGCTGGTAGCCCCGCCCACTGGCGCCGATGGCCAGGCCGGTTCCACAGGGGCGGCACCCCAAGGTCAGGAGGACACAGGGGCGAGAGGAACTGGCTATAGCCCTGCTGAGCTCTGCCTGCAGACCTGCTGCAGTCCCCAAGCTGGTGGGGTGTCTGGGGAGGCCGGCTCCCTGGCCTTCATGCATGTGGCCGAGGTCGTGTCTGCTGCCGTGGCCCAGGGGGCGCTGGGGATGCTTCAGGCCACTGGAAGGCTCTTCATGGTCACTGACTACTCCCCCGAGTGGTCCTACCCAGAGGTGAGCGTCCTGCACACTGCCTGAATGGAAAGGTGTCCGTTATGATTTTACTAGCAAAATCTGGAGCAATTCAGTAATCTAACTAAGTTACCTATGTAAGTTAAGTAATCTAACAAGTTTTCTAGAAGAAAAACAAGGCACTAAATTAGGGATGCACCGATACCAGTATCGGGTATTGGGTCGATACCACGCTCATGTGCTGGTACTCGTACTCGCCAAAATTTCCTTATACCTACAACCGATACCACGTGGTAGATATGATGTAGTTACGTTAAGTCAGCACGCGGAGGTACTGTTGAAGCGATTACTGCCAAAAAAGTGCAATACTAGTAACCTAATAGCACTTAGCACTTAAGACACTAGAATTTGTTAAGGCTAGCAGAAGCCGTGGATCACTGCAACCAACTTTAAGAGAGACACTACAGAAGCGACAGTTACAGAATATAGATTATATTGTACCAAGTTACGCAACACTTTTCTGAGTGCTACAGTTCCAGTGTGTTTCAACTATTTTTTGGTTTTTGGAGCTTAAAATTTTTCATATTGGTAAAACAAAGGAGTGAATTTAATAATCAATGAAAATAAACACTTTAAAATGATCACTCTCACTACTATACTATGAATACTATTAAAAACAGATTGAAACAGATATCGGTACTCGGTATCGGTAAGTACTGAAAAATAATAAAATTGGTACTTGTACTCAGTCCAAAAAACTGGTATCGGTGCATCCATAGACTAAACATAAGGACAGAAACAGGGGGCTGTTAAGTAAGCAATTTTACAGAACACATGATTAATGCAATTGGGTGACAGTCCTATGATATCTATATCATATGATGATGTATCATATGATATGAGTCATATTGATTTTATGTATCAAAAATATTGTACATTTTCTACTGAAATAACTCCATGTATTAATTATACTAATCATTAATTTTCTGCTCAGCAACTGTTAGACGTTCTTTAGCTGGTTTCAAATGGAGCCTCGAAATTGCAATTTGCATAAACACCACAAGATGGCAACCTGCAGTGCGAATGAACGCACATTCAAAAAGAAATAAAGGAAGCTGCTGTTCATGATAATGTCCACTAGGTGGCAACAGGAAGCCAAAAATAAGCTATTTTTCAACGCTAATCACCAGAACTGAATCTATTAACGTGTGTGGGTTTGCTGTGCAGGTTTCTATAATTAAAGAGTGCACAGCCACGACCACCACACTACATAACGGTATGCTTCTGCTGGAGTTGTCTTTCTGCATATCTATCCTGAAGATGTCAGGTAGAGCAATTGCACTGCAGTTGATACAAGGCTTGCCTTGCAAGGCTAAGCGATGTGAAGTGCGTGACCCTGGAGGTTTCTGCTGTTTACCTGCGCCTGTTTCCTCAGGGTGGCGTGAAGGTGCTGATCACGGGCCCTTGGCAGGAAGCTAACAGCAGTTACAGCTGCCTGTTCGATCAGATCTCCGTCCCCGCCTCCCTGATCCAGCCTGGTGTGCTGCGCTGCTACTGCCCTGGTAAGAATGCCGGCATGTCGTGCTGTTCCCCCCGTCTGCCATTTTCACCAGGCCTTGTCATGGAATGAATAAAGGCGCCAATCCTTGTATGTTCGTACTGGGCTGGGGGATTGACGTGAGGGGCAGTCGGGAAGTGACACGCCGTGACGGATAGCCTATTGCCCGATGAGTGACAATGGAGGGTCTCTCTCTCTCTGCAGCTCATGACACGGGGCTGGTGACGCTGCAGGTGGCTATCAGTAACCAGATCATCTCCAATTCCGTGGTGTTCGAGTACAAGGCCCGTGCCCTGCCCTCACTGCCCTCCTCCCAGCATGACTGGCTCTCCCTTGACGGTAGGTCTCTCTCAAGTGTTACTGCGGTGAATCTTTATAGTATCCACCTGTGTGTCTGTGCAGTCTCCATCTCAGTGTCTCTGTATAGTCTCTATCTCAGTGTCTCTGTATAGTCTCTATCTCAGTGTGTTTGTATAGTCTCTATCTCAGTGTCTCTGTATAGTCTCTATCTCAGTGTGTCTGTACAGTTTCCATCTCAGTGTGTCTGTGCAGTCTCCATCTCAGTGTCTGTGCAGTCTCCATCTCAGTGTGTCTGTATAGTCTCTATCTCAGTGTGTCTGTGCAGTCTCCATCTCAGTGTGTCTGTGCAGTCTCTATCTCAGTGTGTCTGTACAGTCTCCATCTCAGTGTGTCTGTGCAGTCTCTATCTCAGTGTGTCTGTGCAGTCTTCATCTCAGTGTGTCTGTGCAGTCTCTATCTCAGTGTGTCTGTGCAGTCTCCATCTCAGTGTGTCTGTATAGTCTCTATCTCAGTGTGTCTGTATAGTCTCTATCTCAGTGTCTCTGTATAGTCTCTATCTCAGTGTGTCTGTGCAGTCTCCATCTCAGTGTCTGTGCAGTCTCTATCTCAGTGTCTCTGTATAGTCTCTATCTCAGTGTGTCTGTACAGTCTCCATCTCAGTGTCTCTGTATAGTCTCTATCTCAGTGTGTCTGTATAGTCTCTATCTCAGTGTGTCTGTACAGTCTTCATCTCAGTGTGTCTG
>JAAGVU020000103.1:1946501-1997498 GCA_011763525.2 Mormyrus iriodes
TCCATCCTCTGTACACAGGGCAAAAGGGAATACATATAATATCCATCCTCTGTACACAGGGCAAAAGGGAATACATACACAATGTAGGACAGCTTCTATCGCAGAGCACGCACACATACATGGGTGATTTAGTGACACCAGTTCACCTATGAGAATTCTGTGAGAAAATTAGGGTACAGGGTACCGGAAGCAAAGCCACGTACCACATACACGCTCAAACCCTCAGCCCTGAGGTCACCGCAATGCTGTCTACAGTTGCAGTCCAATATTGTTTTGTGATATGACTGCCTCTGGTCAATGTTTTCAGTGGGATAAAGAAGGGCCATCAGTGGGCGGGAGATGCAAAAGACCTTTTAATCTTCAGACAGAATCAGTACTTTAGTCAGTATTGTTCAAGACAGTATAATCCATTTGTAAAGCGTTTAGCTGAATATCTGCACTTTGCTGGTACAAAGGATTAAGGATGGTGCATATTATATATTGACAGGATTACGTCAATTGACTGATGGATTTCTGGAGATTGCAGAAGCTATATCCTGTGCCATAAGTGCTGTGGTATTTCTTTTTTTCCCCCTAAATGCACTGCGCTTACAGCTGGCCTGTAGTAGTCCAGCTGTCACACAAGGGATTATGGGTATCGCCAGACCTTTCCTATATTCTATGTGTCCAGTCCACCCCGAGCGGACATGGGTGCCAACAGACACACTGCTTATGCCACTGTTCCTAAATGGTGTAGATCCCACAGTCTGTCGCTGTTGGCACTGTACTCCCGGGCTGGTAAAACTAATTTTTCAAGACAAACTGTTTTTACAGTTTACTGACCAGAAGCAGCTGGCATTTTATCTCTGGTGTGGGTCCTTAACCAGCTGGGCTGTGGCTGGTTTTGTGGTGCGTGATGCAGATAAGCAAACAGTTAGCACAATGTACTGTCTTGCATTAAAAAAATACAAGCCTGGGTCCAGATGCTGAATGACTCCTGCTAAGCTTTGTCTCAGAAGCCTGTTCTGCCTAGTCTGTGGGGATTTGTGTGCAAGATACTCTGAGGAGAAGGATTCCCCTTATGAAAAAAGTCATCCTGAAGTCTGTTTAATACAGCGCAGGGTGGTGGGATAAATCCTTGGGGAGAAAGCCTTCAGATATCGCATTGACCATGTGATCGAGTGAGTAAACAAGCCAGCACGGCCCAGCGGGACTAATCTGCACCCACTGGTCAGCTAATGGGGTTTCAGTGCGAAACAAACAATCCGGAGTCAGGGAGCCGATTAGGAGAGAATGGGAGACGGGAAAGAGGAAGGAGCAGACGCAGGAGGCGGGAAGAGACACAGTGCTCAGGGTGGGGGACATCAGGACGGGAGAACAAAGGCAGAGCAAAGCACGGAGGTCAGAGGCTGACAAATACCGAGTTTATGTGAAGAAGGCAGAGGAGAGGAAGGCCTGCTGTGATTGATAAGCAGGTGTCCATGCTTGTCTATATATATATATATATATATCTGTGTGTGTGCATGTGTACAGGATTTGCTGCTTCTAGGGGAACAAAGAAAACGCCCTCATGAAGTAGGGAAGCCTAAAAAAGATTGGATGTCCCAACAAAACAAACGTCCCTTTTGTTGTGGCTTCTCCATTTTTTTTTTTTTGCAAACCTGCTTAAAAACTGAAGGTGCTACATTTTTTTTTGAGTCATCATTTTTTCTTCCATCTGTTTTTCAGTTTTGATAAACTAGAGTTATGGATAATTAATGACAGTGAAAGGACGTCAAAGAAAAACCCCACAAAGACAGGAATAAAAATGTGCACGTCTGCCTGTGTGTCTGCGCTTATATGTGTCTGCAGATGTGCCCATGTTTGTACATGTTAGTGACTGTGTGTCTGTATGTGTGTCCAGGTTTATGCCTGTCTTTGTTTTCCTGCGGGTGCCCGTATACATGCCTGTATTCGCATGTGTGTGCGCGCGTGTCTGAGTGTGCGTGTGATTCCTTGTGTGTCTGGGGGAGGGGGGTATTGCTGCAGAATACATTGACTGGATAAAGTAGGGCATTGGTGGGAGCACAGAGAGGGGACAACTGCAATGCAGAGGGCCCTTGATGAAGGCGGAGCGGGTAACTGCACGGGCAGCCCACCACCACAGCGCAGCACAGCAGCCGCCCAGCTCTCTGCACTGCCTGCGCCTGCCAGCGACTCACACTTCACGCCATTTTGTCGTCCTCTGTCCCCATTGTAGTCTGACATACTCCAGTCTTTTGCATGATTCAGCTAGACATTTATTTCCTGTAAAGAAAAACCATATCTGGCTGCCTGTAGTTCATTTTATCCATCAAATACCATGAATCACTAAATGTTGTCATTGGTCAAGAATTTATCATAGTATTCATAATATTACCAGTAATTACAGGTTCAGCCTTAAATGTCTTTAGTGAATACTTATCTTTAAATGTGCATTTAAGAGCATTGCGGTTCTTTAATTATCCTTTAGGCTTCATAAACGTTTATTTCACACATGAGGAATTATTTCAGACAAACGTCAAATAATCACATATTAAAATTTATTTTTCTGTTATGCTGAGCTGGGACCTGATTCATATGTATAAAATAAAAATCTACTGAATCATATTGTAATTCTGCAGAAGACAGAATGTATGAGGTAATGTCTTTATATATCACATATGAATAAACAGTGTTAAGCATAACAGTCTATATGCAGAAGCAATTGCAGGAAGTATTTGGGCAGGCTTATTGTGTAACTCCCGCGGGGAAATAGAAAATGGATGCTATGGACGTCGCCAGTAGACATATCGGCGTATCTCTGGCTCCCTGCGGTCAAACAGATTAGAGATAGAGTTCTGTGTTCCTTGTACTGAGATCGTGTCGGCTCGGGAGAGCCGTTTTGTCAAAGCGGATACGCTTGTTCCGGTGACCGCGGCTTTGATCCTAATTTGTCATGACGGGCCAGAAGTCCTGCCGCTTCCTTGGCGGGGCGGCGGTGACATTTATTAAAATTCAAGCTTGGCGCCTCGCGTTTCGCTGAACGTGACACGGCTTGTCGTTTTCGTACTTGGAATCACCGGGGAATGGATTTCGGTGCAGCCTTCCGTGAGGTTCCTCATCGGATGGGCTGGATTATTCAGCGTGGGGCGTTAACACGACGCAAATCCGTCGTCCCACGGAGCAGACGCGAAGGGTAGTTTTCCCTTAGGCTGAAGCTGTAGCAATTAATTAATGGTAAATAAATTTACTGGGATCAGTTTTTGCGGATATGATGTCCCGGGGTCAAACGTAGGCACATGGTTTTGTCAGGGGTTGTGTTGTAGATGTGTACTTGAATTCCCAAAAAAAATCTGACCTCTTTCGCAGAAAGTATGAAAATTGCTTTGTATTTATCATAGTTAATAATTAATTCATCCATCCAACTTTATGTCCTGGAAAGGGATCCCAGGATGCATCTCATGCAATACATGTCACAAGGCAGTGGTCAGCCTGGACAGGATGAGGGGCCATTGTAGTAAACAGTCACTCAGTACCTGCTATTTAGACATTCCAGTTCACTTCACTGCATTGGACTGCAAATCTGCAAGACTCAGGGACCAGATGCAAAATCCAGAGTACAGAATGGGTTCAAACCAGCAGCACTGGAAGTGTGAGCCTCCACTGAGTTACACTTGTTAATGATATGTTTACTTATGTGTATATGAACTTTACACACTTGACTGATTTTGATGGACAATATTTAGTTTAGTTATCACATGTTGGTTATTGGTCAGTACTGTAGCCTCCCACCTCATGCCCTTAACCAGTAGGCTACTGGGTTTAAGTCTTTTTTATTAGACTTCCAGACCTTGAACTCCATGTGATGGTCTCTTGGTGCTACTGGAGTTGCTTTTCTACTTAATTACATTGTATGGAAAAGCCATCCATTCATCAACCTGTCCATCCATATTCCAACCACTCAATCTGGACAGGGCATCCAGGAGCCTCCAGGGAGCAGAGTGGGACACACTGAGGATAGTGTGCTGTGGTCAGATCATATTATGAAATTCTTTCTTTGTTGTTGAAGTCATTTGGTTCTTTTAGGGAGCTATTTTTGGCAGTTTTCATCTTTATATCTTTATTCTCATCTTCAGTTGTATGATGCATGGGTCATACAGTGACCTGAAATATCATTCTCTGGCACACTGACATTTAAACGTGACATGAAAACATGAGCATACAACAAAAAATGCTATTAACAGTTGTGCAAATAGGCAATGGAACTGAACGAACAGGGATGTCCAATAAATGGATATTTTCATAGTATTTAGTAATTTTTGGCAAATGTTGTTCTAGCACTCATTTAGGTGTGACAGTAACGGCGGATCTTCTGTGGTAAATTGTAGTGGCATTGTGGGGGAATTATCAAAAGGATAACAGCCCAAGCGTTGACGCTTTTGTTATGTTTAGTAACTTGAGTAGTATATCTCTCTCCTGTGCCCGGATTCTTTCACATGTTTACCTTGAAAACAGACAAGAACGTCAGCTTTTTTAGAACTGAACTACAGCAAAAAAAATCAATAAGCAATACTCGCCGCTTTGTGCATCAATGAACAACGTCTGAATTAAACTGAAATGACAAGCAGACCACTTTGATTTATTATGTCTGTAACAATATTCCCTTCTAAAGAAAAAAGCCAGTCAAAAGAAACATTGATTCTTTGCAATGCGACGTATACGGTGAGCAGATTGTTAAAAAAAAAAAACAACAACGTGCTATTTCCGTGTCAGTTCTGTTAAAAATAAAACATCGTGCAGTACGTGATATACAGAAAATGCACCAAACGTTCTTCTTCAGTTACGACTAGTAAAAAACGTAGGTTTTGTTTCGACATTACTTGTATTGTTTTATGCAAAAAAGCCTACAACATATAGGCTACATACATGCAGACAGTGCCAGTGTCAAACTATTTCGGTCTTTTCGGACTCGGGAGTACAGCGTGACGCGCTAGTGGCACAGCTGCCTGCCTTGATTTGTCATAATGCGGGTGGGGGCGGGGAGCGCTGCTGCTCTGCAGCATTGCAGGTACGGAGTCACAGACAGGACAAAAGGCGCCTGCTGTAGGGCGCAGCGTCGTAGTTTGCCTTACCGATTCGACGGATCCACGGTCCGTGATGCGTTATCTTAACCGTGTGAATCCAATCGATCCGGCGGGGGGAAAACGGGGGAAAATGTTCCCCTCGGCGGTCAGACGGGCCACGGGGTGTTTTTTTTTTTGTGAACCTGGATTAAACGAGAAGTGGGGGGTGGTGGTGGTGGTGGGGGGGGGGTGTTACGTAAATGTATTTCAGGCAATGAATGAGGATCGAGAAGCGAGAATTTGATAGTAAACAAAACAGAAAAAAAACATCCCTCATAAAAGGCGTGTCGCATGATCGACGATACAGACTCATTTTCGGTTAAATTGGTGAAATCCTTGTCAGACTTTGCGTTGCACGGCCCATCTTACGTGTGTTTTCGGCACATGGAGAGGACAAAAGAATGCTGCATCTGCATCCCGAGTTAGCGATCATCATATATATATATATATATATATATATATATATAGCGCGATTTATAAAGTATATAAAGTGACAGTACGGCGAGCGATCCTGTGCGGTCGCAGAAAGGAGAAGCGCAGGCTGCTCGCTGCTCGGCGGCATGAACATGCTGGCGGTTCACCTGCGGCACGTGAACAGCAGCGTCGACTTATGGCGATTTTCTGCCTTATACTGCAGGCTTGTAGGGGGCAGAGTGGTGGCGCGGAAGAGAAAGGGGGAAGAGGGGGGCAGAGTAGTGAGGGGATTTATCTCTCCCTCTCTCCCACGGTGTCGCTCTTCCACTTTGTTCTGTTGTTGTGGAGTCGGTGCGATCCTTCTGCACGCGAAAGGGAATAATATCGCTACACGCGGAGTTGGTGCTCGGACCGCATGAGCGCTCGGTTGTCACTGAGGAGCGGCCGTTTGGGCTTCGGTGTGGACACAGATGAATGACGCCAGCCCCTTTTTAAAGACGAGGGAGTGAGTTTGCTGCAGACAATACCAATGGAAAATGAAATAGAAGGTTAGATTTGTGTCGTAACGGTGCATTTCTTCGTTTGGTGGTCTGGTATGCTTTGCATTGACGGTAAATGTATGTAAAAATGAGAGTGAAGTTGCACAGAACCAACATGACATGTTGTTTAGTAATTCGGCGGTACTCTGATATCCGCTGCACTGCCTGGCTCTCAGATTCTTTTTGAAATATTTGTTATTGTGAGTTCCTCGTAAAATAAAGCTGACTGAACTCTAGATCGATCTCCCTTTTGTTATTGTGTGGCATAAGCTGATACATTAAGTTTAGCGGTTGTTGGTGTTTCCCTTTTGTTTGGAAGTACGTGGTAGCGCTCGTTATGTAGTCCTGAGATGTTCTTTCTGTTGTGTTGGCAGTGCTATTGCGTGTATTCCTGCACATAGATACTATCATAAAGTCTTTTAAAAAGACTTTTTTGTATCTTTTCATGGTTCCCTTTCATAGGTGTTACCAAGAATAGATACAACGATTATAAAACGTTGCTCTTCCTACATTTTCGCCTAATTCACGTGCTGATTCGGATAGTTTTAATACTTACTTTACATTTTCAAAAGCTGTTCTTTCCCCGATCAAAGTACAGTATAATAGTGATACATCAAAATTCCCTAGGTGTTGCAAATGAAACATGCAGCCCCAGCAATATAACGCTAGCTTAACCTGGTCCTTCTAAAGAGGCGTTACTGCCCATAATACAATTATTGACTAACATTGAGTGATGTAATTCACTCCCCAGACGTGAAGCCAGAATCGTAAAAAATGCCAAGTTCGTCCTCGTGTGAATATCACTTGTGGATCATACTTTATTTGGACGTCTACATTTTTTAGGTGTTTAATTGTTATTTATATTTTGAATAAACACATGCAAAACATATTAGGGTTTAGGCAGCAGAAGCTGGTTGATGAATCATTGTATCTGTTTCTTTATTACTTCCACTTTTTGCTGTCATGTCGCCCTGAATGATAACATTCTGTTGGTTCTGATTACACCGCAGCCAGTTCATCGCGCTTTGTCTTTGCATTTCGCGATTACGCGCTTCCCATCCCGGATCAAAGTTTGTTTTCCTTTCAGTCGCCTATGTCGTTTGCAGCCGTCGTCCCCTCCGGGGTTCGTTTTGTCAGCCGCCTTTGAGTCACTGTCTGCTGATCGACTCCAAACCCCGACACAAACAAACATCTGGTCCCTAACAATTTGCACAAAGCCGTTCTATCGTGCTTACAACTTAAAAAGTTGACTCGAAAGAGTTACTGCGATTTCAGAACCATTGGTCGCGACGGACAGCGACGCGATAAACTGCACCGACGCAAAGAAGGGAATCAAAGTTTCCAAATTACTTGGATGCATTGTAGATATATTAGAAATAATGCGAATATCACATGAAAGTATTCGCTACAAGTGCTTGAATAATTCCGTGTTTCTGCATCATGTGTTTCTCATCGTCATCGAAAAAGTAGGTCATGTCAGCACCCCCCTAAAATAGCTTGAGTATTTAGGTGGAGATAATTTCGCGTAATATTTATGTCATACGAATAATAAGACGTGTACATCATCATTTTTATTAGCATGTAATCACTACATACATAGGTGAAGATTTAGGCAGAGATACAAGTCACACATCACTCCCATTGTGACAGAACTGGTAAATTGTCCTTACAGATAATTCCCCTGAGGCAGACATGTAATTTGGTCATTCATTTTGAGTAGCTTAATGAAGAGTCAAATTCTAGATTGTCTTTTATAAAACAAAAATTATGTACAATTAGCATTTGTTTTCAACCATTCTGGTCTCAAACTCAAATGATGCTGTTTTTGAAGTTATTATAACTTTAATCTTCGATTTATGGTATACTATTGTTGGAAAAGTTTTTTTTTTTTATCAGAATCATTCACATATGTCTGACATAAGTTGATTTTGGCTATATGGACAACCGAGCCAAAGTGCTTCTACCTGTTAATCACTTATGTGAAATTTCATAATACACTTTGTATTGACTTGCAAAACATCTATGCATGATGGCAAAATAATTTTCTTGAATGCCTGTTTTGGGATTTACATTAATGCTGCATATTAATGATATGGACCAGTTTAAGGTACAGTGTTCTTACCATAGTATTGCCAGTCATAGGTACTAGAGATTGGTGGACAGTTTCCTCAGCTAAGATAAAGTCAGACCAATACAGGTGTCTCTTAGCCTGTTGATATTTTTTCTTAGTCTATGCTTCCCAGTGCAAACACAGTACAATACCCCATTGTCATTTTAATTTGAAATAAATGTACATTCTGTATTTTCTTTTGTGTATTGTTACTCAGGAATTGTTGGTGAAGTATCTTAGCAATAAAAGAATACTTTGAATATGGAACTCTTTGAATCCTGATAAGCCATTCAGACAGACTCTTTGTGTTTCTGACTCAGTTGTTTAAATGCACAATGGTCTTTTAATGCGTGAATTTCTGCTGTACATAATTTGAATATTTTGTCGACTAGCTTGCAGCAAGCATCGATAAAGCTCAAGTTCAAATAATTATTTTCCTCTGTGTGAGGATATACTGGGAATAACGTGTTTTATAATGTGGGTATTACATTCCTACACTGTCAGAAAAAGGGGTACACCCCAGGTACAGTTTTGTACCCCAAGGTATAAACAACATTAATGTACCCTGAATGGTATGAAAATGTTCCTCAGAGTCTATTTCTGTATCTTAAAGGGTACATTTACCTACAGCTAGGGTACAATTGGCAGACTCTTGTGGGTACAGCCTCAGTGACAAGTAATTGTACCCTCAAAGGTGCAAATTGGAACTTTTTTCTGACCATGTACTAGTATTTACAATTATTTCTCAAAATAACTGTCATAGAAAATATAGTTGGACTCTTTTTGAAACTTACGAGCTCAGTGGAGTCATTCTGTCTTGTTCCTTTGAGTAATAATCTTCATCCTAGTCAGGATGTCATGCTTATCATTTTTTCCCCAGCGTTAAGATTATTAAAAAGAAATGGTTTGTTCTCCAGCTCTTCAGTTGTATCTGAAACTGGCCAAACTTGCAGTGTTGTTTCTTTGGTATTTACCAGTGTAAAATCATCATAAAATATTTAATGAAGTATTCTCCTTGACGTATATTCTCTTGGCTTGATCTCATAGTGAGAAAGGCTAAGAAGTGCGATCCACTGTCAGTTTCTGAAAAACAGCTAAAGTATTGTCAAGATTTGAAGCAGCATACTTTCACGGTCTGAACTGAGCAGCAGGATCAGTCACATCTCTAGTTTGGGGGTTGCTGCTGAAGTCTTGAATGAACAGATTTGCACTGTGCTTAACATGCTATTTTTAGCAGGGATGACTTTCTCAAACAGAGATCATGGTGTGTCGGACCAAGCAGGCAGGATAAACAGATGCGGAGTTTAAAGGCCCAACGTTCATATGGTCTCAGTAAATGAAAAGTGTAATTGCCTAGTTCAGGCTGTTGTGTCATGTTCAGCCGACCGGTGCTTCTCCTTGCTGTTGTGAGGTTTGTCTCATTTCAGGGATATTAGCAGTCTTTTGTCCATGAAGTTCATTACAGACTTTCCTGCCCTGTCTAGTAAAAACCTCCAAAAACCCCAGTTATAAATGAAAACACACAACAGACACTGAAAAAAACTACACACTGAATTGAGGAGGGGGTGGCACTGACAGTTTGCCAAGTCATGTCCTCTTAGAAGATGTCTGTGTCACCTAATGGGTTGTCCAGCACTGCCATTTAGTATCCTCTTCCCACTCTTTCCTTACATTGTCCCCTCATCAGCGTCCCTTCTCTCTCCTCTTTATTTTGTCCCCTCCTTATCCTCTCTTTATTCTGTCCCGACTCTGTCTTCTCCCCATTTTCTTCCCACTCTGTCCCTTCTCTGTCCTGTACCAAATCTGTCCCCTCTCTGTCGTCTCCTCATTCTGTTCCCACTCTGTCCTCTACCCACTCTGCCCATTCTCTGTCCTCTACCCACTCTGCCCCCTCTCTGTCTTCTCCACACTCTGTTCCCTCTCTGTCCTCACATTCTGTCCCCACTCTGCCCCCTCTCTGTCCTCACATTCTGTCCCCACTCTGCCCCCTCTCTGTCCTCTACCCACTGTCTTTTCCACACTCTGTTCCCACTCTGTCCTCTATCTGTCTCTTCTCTACTCAGTCACTTTGCATTCTCTCAGCTAGTGGCTGCATACATCTCTGACATAATAGGTTACATTTAGGTGAATCAGGCTTATCTGACATTTGAAAATAAATAAACAATGACCACATACTCTTCAAGAAACAAAGAAAACAGATTGCTGAAGCTGAATAAATCCGGGTGGGGGGGGTGGCTGCAAGTGGGGGGAGCTGCTCTTCCCAGTTCTGAGCTGTAGAGTCACTGGGAGATTGCTGATCAGGGCAGTATCCAGTCTTTGTCACTTCTGTTCACTCCACAAAGTATGAATGAACTGTATTGCAGCAATACAGCAATATTTGATTTTCAGTGAAGAGAAATTTAATACTATCTGAAATTGTAGGATGATCATATGACCAAGTGTATGGAGCAGGTGTCATGTAGCGCTCTCAGAAAGTCTTGAGACGCTTGATTAATTCAGGAAAAATATTGAAAATGTATTTGTTTTATAATAAAAATCATTACTCTATTCATTTGTTTACAAAAAATATATATCACACAAGAAACAACCAGAAATTTTAAGTTAAATGTTTATTTCATGTAGTAATAAACTGAAACCCAAATGATAGTTCTAAAAGAGCTGTTCTGAGTTTAAAAGTTCATTTACAAACATCATTGGTGCTTTTTAATTAGCAACATAGTAACACCTTTGCAATAACATAAATCACCAATATTTGTGTTTAGTATCCCTTTGGGAGCCAGTGACTACAACTGCAATTTACAGCAAAATGGCAAGAACAGAACTGAATGTCAGTCAAAAAATTATGACGCTTAATAAAACAAAATGTTGTTTAATTAGCCGTTCTATTGGTAGGGAAGAGCTCCTAACTTAAAAAAAAAACATAGGACCATTTTCCTATAGACAAAATAAGTTTCGCAAAGAATCCCATTTCATTATAATTACAAAAAATAATCTTAAAAAAGTAATTCACTAGGCAAAATAAACACCAAGCAAAAGCCTCTTGATTTTAAAGCTAATCACAGCATTTTGTAAAAGTTACTGCTTGGTATAATGGCATCTCTCTTTCACTTTAGAATGTCTGTGACAGCTGATGTAATTTGACTCTACTCTTAGTGGACACTTATATATGGTTTAGTTTTGTTCCGGTGGAGCTGAAACCTTGTGCTGACCTTTAAGCACTCCTCCGAAGATGCCATCTGGACCTGGCGCGATTCACGTCAGACGGAGTCCGAAATTGAGCCCTCCATGGGCAGCCTGGCACCTTCCTTTGAAAAGTGAGAGATCTCAAAGTGTGAAAAAATTGGGCTGAGTGATTAAAGAAATTGGATCGTCAGCTTTCCACTGGTGATTTTCATTTTAACTTTTACAGGGTACCACAAGTAGTGGCCAAAGATATATTTCATATATATATATATATATATATATATATATATATATATATGTATCTCTCAGGCACTTTTAAAGCAGCTAAGGATTGTATGAGAAGTTTTGATTTGAACCAGCAGTATAATCTGCTGCCTCTTTAACACTTAGAATTAGATTAAATATTCTTAACAGTTGTCACTGAGATGGGGAGCGGTGTTGGATGTTAGTGTGGAGTGTTATGGATCTGACTGTAATGTGTTACCCAGCTGAAAACCAGGTGTCACTGCTGTTACAGATCTGACTGATGGCTGTAATGTGGTACACAGCTGAGACCTGGGTGTCAGTGCTGTTACAGATATCACTACTGAGTATAGTGTGTTACTCGGTGATGGATATTAGTGAATCTTAGCCTGAATTGTCCCGGTTTCAAGTTCAAGTACCAAGGGAAATTCAGAGTTCAGATTTCTCCATCTGCTCTGATTGCCTGTACAAATGAATGCTGAGGAATGTCAGTCAGCCCCAGCCTGTGTGAAGAGAGTTATTGCTGATTGCTCGCTTAAAGTCATGCCAGCTATGCTGATCGCATTTTATGGCCCACACACGCACTTTGTTGACTCGAGCTGCAGTTGATTCAACGGGTAATTAGTTGGCTGTGGCACAGGAGACTGGGCAGCTCCGTTTAACCAAGCAGTCTAGACCAGCTGCTTGGATAACGATGGATCAACAGCTACAGGGAGTGACAGACCGATAGTGTCATTTTATAAGGGGCTTTAACACAGCGGACCACCGAGAGCAATTAGTGAAAAATCGGCACAACATCGAAAGCATGTAGCGCAGCGCGTCGTGTTTGAACATTCGCCTGTTGCATCACGGTCCTCTCCCAGGAGGGGAAACAGATGGAAGTGACAAGGACTCGACTGTCTCTCTAGACGGCGTGTTATCTCTGTTTAGGCAGACTGATGCAGGCAAAGCATCACAAAGGCAGTTCTTCTCATAAAGCGATTCTTATACTTAATCATCTTACACTTTATATACTATATGGTTTACACTAAATGGTATAACAACTGGTGAATCACAAGCCACAATGGGGTTGCGAGACCGTTTTCAGTTCATGGTGGAGTGTGTGTGACGTGTGAAAAAAATACACCGGTTAACAACTGTCACGGTCTCTACCCCAGGCTGACTCCTATAACTGTCACCACCCCCCCCACTCTTAATTACCTCTTAATGACTTAATGACCAAGGTTCCTCAGGCTAAGCCACTGGGGGCCTGCCGTCGTACTGTCGTAGGGCATATTGTTATATTTTGGTTACACTCCAGTCATTCCTTTTATGACTAGTCAAGTGGTGTCTTGATTAATTTAATTTCATTGTTAGTCTATTTCAATTTCAATACTGTTATTATTTACATACGCTTTGACTCATCATCCCTCTACTGTAGCTCACTTTGGATAAAAGTGTCAGATAAACAAGTAAATGAAAACTGTTGAACCAGGACACAGTCACGGTGAGCGTTGAGACTAACCCAGGCTGTGCAGGAGTGCCAGTCCATCACAGGGCACATACACACCGGTTCTCATAATACCATGTCTGTTGGACAGCAGGAGTTCCCGCAGGACCCAGAACCCTGGACACCTGCGGCCACCATGCTGGCATAGGTTATCATTAATGTAGTATTTGAGGTATTTATAATAGAAATGTGGCTGACACTTTTACAAATTTAGATGGAGTAATTTGTTGAGTAAATTAAATTTTCCCTGCTTATTACTGATGTTAATGGGGCAAAATTATATTTTATAAGATACATTGCTTTCATTTTGTTTCACTGGTCCAGACTTTTATGTATTAACAGAAATTCACTTTAACAAAATAATCATGGTCTTCATTGAACAGGCTCAGTTAATTAATTAAGTGAAATTGCTAATTAATTAAGGCCTTAGTGGGAATAAAACCTAGTATACATAGTGGCTCACCAGGAATTAAATCAGGAATCCCTCACTTTTACATGATATATGACTCTTCATGATTACAGGTAGAAGGGCGGTCTTCAGTAAAGTCTCCCTGTGGTCTGATATGCATTTAAACAACGATTACTTCTGTAGGTGACAGTTGTTATTAGCTGTTGAGATACTTACAGCTGACTGTAGACAGACTCCTAGGAGAAGCCACTCAGGGGTCCTTGGAATTGCCCTAACTTTGCCCCCCTTTATGGCGCCCCTGGGGACAACAGGACTCTGAACAGGGTTGGATTCAGCTCTAAATGTAACTGAGCAGGATTCTGAATGGGGCCCCAAATGAGGCTTTAAACAGGACTGAACAGCGACCTTACTGGCGTCGAACCAGGCTGGACAGAGCTCTGAATGTGACAGAACTGCAGAGTGTATAGATCTGTGAATGGCAGCAGAAACTCTGAAAGCGTGTACTGTAATTGGCTGCTAGAGGGAAGCATGTGACAGGGGCAGGAGCTGGCATGCAGGGACGCTGGGGCGTGACGGCAGGGCCGGCCACTCGAGGCTTCCCTTTCCACTTCACTCGCCCACCCTCCTCCCTTCCCTCAGTCGCATTCTCTCTCCACAGCGCTCGTACGGGAGAGCTGAGAGAGAGGCAGCAGGTGGCGATGACATCACCGACACCGCAGCGCACTGCAGTGCTGCAGCTGACAGTGACACGGCTGCCCGGCTGCCCGGGCCTGCCTCCTTCATGGGCGCGCTTATAAATTTACCCAGAGCTCACAGAGATGACCTTTTACTGATTTTCATAGCTTAAGATTCACCAAGACCTGTACTGTCAGCTGGCTTCATGTAGCATAGACGCGTTAAAATGATGTCCTCTTCAGCAGTTGAGCCAGTTTAACTTTTAACCAGTAGTCGGGTTCCTTGGACACTACACGACATGCCTCCTGGTCCTGCATGGAGAGGTTTCCCAGAGAGGCGGGGCCACTCTCCAGCCAATCGGTCGCCGCCTGGCACGCCCCACTGAGCTCAGACAGATAAGGGCCATTAAAGATCCACCATCCTGGCCAATTTTGTATTCTCCCTGTTGGTAATTAAAAATACAAGCGTCGCCAGAGGCCACCTGGACGTGAGATATTTCCTGGCACGCGGACAAACTCGCGGGCTGATCGTGCCCTTGTGGTCTCCAGGCCGGCCGGCACCAGAGTGCCGTTTTAAAGGGGAGTTAATCTGAGCAGACAGGAAGCCACAGTGTCTCGCAGCCTCAGCGTTGTTTTTTTTTTTTCTTTTGCTTCGGATCCCCTCAAAAATATGAGCGACCCTGTCTAATCACAGGCATGCAGGATAAAAGGAGAATTTAGGGCTCTGTTGACCTTCTCTCCATTTCCTTTCTGGCTCTATGTTCGTCTTTTCTACCATTTTACATTCATCAAGGTGGTGTTCAGAGACGCACACGACTGAGCGCATGCATGCATGTGTACCCCTGTTGCTTGGTTACCGCCACAGAGAGCACGTCAGCCGTCATGGCCGTGTGACGGCTTGCTCTTCTGTGTCACTGCGGTGGCCCTGGTATTCAGTGGGGGAGTCAGGGGGAGGAATTTGTGAGCCGGTTCACCCTCCACACAGCTGCTGAGACACAAGCCGCACACGGGGTGTAGGGTCAGAGATGTGCCGTCCCCCGTCCCGTCCCCCTGTCCCAGCCACCAATCCTGGTGCCCGTCACAGACACTCGCTTAACTGACTCCTCAGGAGACGAGCCAAGAGAGGAAGTGGGTCTTCACTTGGCACGCCCGTGTCTAGTTATAGATACCATCAGGTCAAAGTAGGTCAACAGGGAAGGTCTTCTGCGTCTGGATGGGAGTGTCTGGAGCCCCCGGGGGCTCGGAAGCGTGTAAGCTACACTCAGTGATATTTCATGAGCTGATGAACTGTTACTTGGGGGACCGTATGTCACACACTGCTGTTAAGCTGTAATAACACATCATATGTGCAGTGACAGCTACCAGCTTTATGCACTTCTGTTTGGGGAGACCTGCAGTAAAGTTCCCTAACGCTTCACATTGTGCCAGTCTTACAAAAGCCATAATATCATGCTCTAAGTAACCTGGGCAGGTAATAGCAGATTTGGTGACTGTACAAACTCTCATGGATACACTGTACTCTACTTTATTAATTTATGAAGGATAGAAATTAAACCATTTAAATTACTGGACTACTAAACTATTAAGACTGATTTAGACTGAACAGATAAACTTTAATATGGAAGAAGATTATATATTAACCAATCATTCTTTCAGTTTCACAATTTATATTCCAAGCTACATATACCAATACATTCCTGTACTGTAGGAAAATGCTACAGTAATTCTACACTCTGTCAATATTTGTATGGGTTTGTATTGGTTCTGCCTAGGCATGTGTCTGTCTGTCTGTCTGTCTGTCTGTCTCTCTCCACATTGACACATGGATAACCTCAGTTTTATAAAAATTTGTGAATGTAGTCAAAAAACTCGTTTTTTTGTTTGGTTACTTGTGTTTAAGGTTAGGGCTGGGTAGGGATTAAGGTTGTCACTGTTTGGATTAGAGTTATGCCCATAGAAATGAATGGAGTCCCCACAATGATATGAATATGTAAACTGTGTGTGTGTGTAAATGTATCTGTACAGTCGGTAGATGTTTCTCTCACTTTTAGTAACCCCCTAATAATTCAAAAGCATAAGTAATTCATAGACACTTATTTGTCTCTGATAACCCTGGACACCAATAAGTAAACACAAATGATATCATATTTACCACTGCACCCAGTTACAGTCCATTCACAGTTATTAACATTAATGTGTCATTGCCATAACAAACTGCTGTTGCCATGTGACATCGTGATCCCGCTTACACAAGTTATCGTGTCTCATGACGTTTATTATAATGTTACGAAGATGTTATGACGATGAAGTCAAGTTTTAAGTTTTATTGTCAGGGGACAGGTGCATAGGCGGGATAGTAGGACCAACAACAGTCCAATACAGGACAAACAACGACACAATAAGAGAGAATACAGTACAAGACAAAAGACATATATGTGTGACATGCAATATAAGGAGTAATAATAAATGTACAATAAATCAGTGGTGCATCAGGGAAGGGTGTGAAAATAGCCACAGAGGGAGTGCAGTTCTGTTAAAGTGCAGAAAAAGTTGAATATTAATAACGTGCAATAGAATGCAGTGGGTGGCCAGGTGTGGGACACTGGTTGTGAGTTTCAGGGTGGGTCACCTGGTCCAAGGTGGGTGGAGGCTGCAGTGACATAGGCTGCCGTCTCCCTGCCATTTAGACAACCAGTTCAGGATGTCCATCCTGGAGCGGCTGGAGCAGATGGAGCGCAGGATGGCCGAGATGGCCGGCCACCACCAGCAGGGCGGCGGCGGAGCATCCGGGGCTGGCGGAGGGGCAGGTGATGGTGGAGGCGGAGGTGGTAATGGAAGCAGTGGAGGCAGCAGCAGCAGCCAGTCGCAGGTAATGTGCAGGTGCCAGATGGGTTGTGTAATGAGGGATGGCGTGAAACCTGCGCCTGGTGTAGTTTACCTCAGTTTGGTGCTTGTCGCCTATGCATTAGAGGGCTGTTGATATTTCAGCTGATTGTGATGTCATTCATCACAAAAAAAGCTATATGATGTCACATGGGTCACAAGATGAGAAGTGAGGTTCTCCCGCTTTGGCGGAAATGCCCTGTACTGCTCAGCAAGTGATTGTTTTGACCTAGCGTTTCTGTGTGATTTTCTCCTTATGCGCATGTACATGCGTTTGACTCTGTGTGCATGCATTTCTCTGCACGTGTGCGTGTTTGTACAGGCTCAGGGCCCCGCTGGCAGCTCCTTCGAGAGCCGGGTGGTAGTGGTGTGCGAGAAGATGATGAACCGGACCTGCTGGGCGAAGTCCAAGCACCTAATCCACTCCAAGACGTTCCGCGGCATGACGCTACTGCACCTGGCAGCCGGGCAGGGCTACGCCACCCTCATTCAGACTCTTATCAAGTGGAGGTGAGCCAGGAGCCCATGGCGCCTGCAGAAAGCAGCTCGCATTCATTCAGCATTACGCTGTAGCAAGCAGAGACACTCGAGAATCAGCCCTGCGAACTGCGGCACCTCAAATCCCAGAAGGGATCCACTGTTGTACACTGAGTAAGGTGTTTAGCTGGGCTGCGCTGGGAAAATACCAGGATATATTCATTTGTAACTGTCAGCCAAGCAGCTTAAATGTAAATATTGTATATTGTGTGGAACAGGTCATATGGTCCAGGATATGCATGGATGATACATTGAAAATATTCCTCTTTCATCCATCCATCATACAGTTGCTTTTTCTTGTATTACTAAAATCATTCCTTGCTCCCATACTGTGATTAAGTATTCCAGCATCAAACCCTCAGTAAGCATAAATGTTTAGAAACACATTGTCCATCCTGATAATGTAAAATCCTGAAGCCTTTCAGTCGCCATCGAACGGCTTTGATTTTGCTTTGATGCTTTGATCTTGACTTTCTTGGTTAAATCGTCCCTGTGAAATCCACAACTACACAAAGCAGAACAGAGACAGCGTCAAACCCACCCCTCACAGAAATTAATGTGTACATTATAGCTAGCAAGTAAATTAGAATGGTAGTAAATTACAAAACAAAACAACTCTCCCTCACTGGTCTTCCTGTCCTTCCAGTCCTGGGGAAGTTGAGCATTTCAACTAGATATCTGATGAGTTTATTTGGTGCTATATTGCATTTGATGGCTATTGATTGCCAGAACAATAGGTCCAGGCTTTCTCTAACTAAAATCCATTAAGTCTGAGGGTATCATCCTTGCTCTGTCAGGACCAAGCATGCAGATAGCATTGACCTGGAGCTGGAGGTGGACCCTCTCAATGTGGATCACTTCTCCTGCACGCCCCTGGTAAGAAGAACAGGCTATATGGGACAAGTGTGTCTTGGGTCCTTCATGATTTTCCTCAGCAAAGGAAACATTATGAGATGATGAGATCATGTCTGTTACTCTGAGATTTTTTGCTTCGACAAAGTGTAATTTTAAAGAATTATTTAATGAATGTAGCTCTGCTTCCTGTCTCCATTCTTAACAGAATATTTGTAATTACAAATATGAATCTCCAAGGGAAGTTTCTGTAAGTTTCTGAATAACTCTGATGTCACATGGCTAATGGTCAGTGTGTGATTATGTCCATCTGTCCATTTACCATTGGCCACGCCCTCTGGACACTGCTCAGATGTGGGCATGTGCACTCGGCCACCTAGAGGCAGCGGTGGTGCTGTACAAGTGGGACCGACGGGCACTAGCCATCCCGGACTCGCTGGGCCGCCTACCCCTGGCCATCGCTCGATCCCGTGGCCACACCAAGTTGGCAGACCGCCTGGAGCAACTGCAACGGGAGGAGCAGCCACCGCCCACGTCCCCACCCTCCACCCCTCGCGTCTCCTTCTCTCCCACCCCGGATCCTTCTGCCCCCGATGGGTGGATGGTTGCCTGGAACAGTGAACCAGGGGTGGCACCGGCAGGGCATAAAGGCGGAGTATCCACGGCTCAGGCCACACCCCTCAACCCAGGTGAGGGCACCATGTCCGTAGTCATTGGCTTGTTTGATTGTATCACCTTCTGGCCAAAGTAACCAGAGCTGTTTGAGTGGAAAAACCGTAAGTTCCATATTGACTTTCGGCCCCTCTGCCAGACTTGAGAAGACCCAGGTCAGAGTCGTCCGGCTACCATGGCAGCGAGTGTCAGCGAGACGTTCCCCTCGCCAAGAAACACAAGCCCAACCCCGAGCCGTCCCAGGCTCGCTCCGACAAGGGCCAGGAGCAGCAGCGGCTCCATAAGCTGCCCGGCAGCGCCAAGGCCACGCTCCCTCAGGGCCTGGGCCCAGATGGAGGTCTGGAGGGCAGCGGAGGGGCATCCCAGGCCAAGCAGGGGGCCTTCCAGAGCCCAGGCAACAGGTGGAGCTCCAGGGAGGTATACCTAGGCGTGGCACCTGGGAGGAAGGGTGGAGGAGGTGGAGGAGGCCCGGGAAAGGACAAGCTGGCCAGCAGGCTGCGTCAGCGGGAGGCCGCCAGCGCCCTGGTGATGTCAGAGCGGGAGATGGCTGAACCAGAGCTGCTCTCCTACCGAGATGACCTGGAGAACCAGAGCTGCATGACGCACATGGATGACCTGCAGGTGGGCGGGGCACTGGCACGGCAGCCAATCAGATCTTGTGGTTCTTCAGTTTGTCTTTGACTCTGGTCATCCTGCCTCAAGAGGCATGTCACCGCTGAACAGGAATGGACAATTGGGATATGGCCAAAATAAACTGTTTTTATACGATGTGTAGCGAGAATTTTCTCAAGCTTCTTATTAGTAAAACTTATTTACAGTCTTTATAGTCAATCAGGTCAGCGCCCCGTAACGTTTTACCACTTAAATAATAAATATCCACAGCGGCTATGTTGGCTAATTGATTTTCTCTCGTCCCTTGATTGCAGTTTTCCTTATAAACACCCCAAAGGCAACCTGCAGATTTCCTAAACCTACAGAGTGCTTTTATTGTAGTTTCTGAGATGACACTGCCGATAACCTAAAGTCAGGCTTCCTCACTGTATGTTATAGTACTGGGAACCAAAACTCATTCAGTTCTTCTGCAATCCAACAAGAAACTTTTGTTACATTTTCAAAACTCACTTTCATTACGTCGCCCAGTCAGCCCTCGGTTTGGGTGTAAATTCAGCTCCTTCATGTAAACTTACAAGCATTTGAAACATGGTGTAAAGGCCCCACCAGCAGAAGTCTTCAGAGCGGGTGGTGTAGTGCCCCCCCAGTCATCAGGACACCCGTCACTGCAGACTCTAACTATGGAGACACACTGGGCACAGGGAAAAATACGCCAGGAAGTGGGGGTGACATAACGATTAAGGGCACAGACCTGTAATCTGAAGGTCACCGCTGTTGTACTGCTGGTACACTGTTGAGTCAGGCATTTATCTGCTTAGCTGCAGTGAAATGGGGGGAAGTGACTTTGGATAAAAATATCAGCTAAATGACTAAATGAAAAATATACTGAGCGAGGAGCGCAGACTTTGTATACATAACTACATTTCTTTGTGTGTGTGTGTGTGTGTGTGTGTGTATGTGTACGCTCACCCCTTAGGTGAACATGATGACCCTGGCGGAACACATCATCGAGGCCACACCCGAACGCATCAAGCGGGAGAATTTTGTCACCATGGAGACTGTGCCCATGGATAGTACGGGCATCAGCACCACCATGAGCTGGCTGGCCAGTTACCTGGGCGACATGGAACACCTGTCCAGTATCATACACCTGCGGTAAGTGGCCTTCAAGCGACCAGAGCCTTGACTATTACGAATGACCTTATTGCACAGATTATTAACAGAGCTTTTTGCCATAACTAGTGTACATGTACAGCGGCATCAATATTGCCTCTGCATGCTTAGACTGGAATCACCAGTCCTTGAGTTTTACCAAGAGCAGGGGTACTTAGTACCACATTGGAATGGTTGGGGGCACATAGTACCAAGCCAGAACATATGGGGACACTTAGTACCAAGCCGGAAAACATTTGGGGACGCTTAGTACCAAGTCAGAACAGCTGGGTTACTTAGTACCAGGTTGGAACAGGCGTGGCACTTAGAACCTGGTCGGAACTGCTGTGGCACTTAGAATTCCGTCAGAATAGTTGGAGGCATATACTGTAGTCCCAGTTCAGAACAAAGATTTATACTCAGAAACCCATGTATACTCCTACATGATGCAAAGGACCTGAGCAGCTTTATTGTTCTGGTGCTAGCTGGGGACTACATACACAGCTTTAGCACATCCCAAGAGGGCTTTGCTATAGTATCTTAGAGTATTTACCCATAATCACTATAGTAATATACCCAGCTGTATGAATATCAGAAGTTGCTTTAGATGAAGTGTCAGCTAAGAGGTGGAGATTATTAAAACTGACAGTGCCCCCACCTTCCCCGTATCAGGTCCTTGTACAGTGAGCCCCTGACTCCCTCTTCCAACCCCAGCCTCAGCCCCGGCAGCTCCCCCCTAGGGGAGGGGCCCTTCGACAGCCCCGGTCTGCTCTCCCCGGCTGACTGGGGTGACTTCCTGGGTGCCTCCAATAGCAAGGCAGAGCGGGACCTGGCGCAGCTGACCCTGTCCGACCCCGAACAGCGGGAGCTATACGAGGCTGCCCGTCTGGTGCAGACAGCCTTCCGCAAGTACAAGGTATGTTCGGCCCGGCAAGCAGGCTGTGAGATCGCACCAGAGGTGGAAAGTTCAGGTTCAGAAAATACAAATCCATGCCAAGATTTTGTTTGAACCATCCCGTTGAGTGTAAAGAGTCACATTTACATTTACATTTACAGCATTTAGCAGACGCTCTTATCCAGAGCGACGTACAACAGTGCTCGGTAGTCCACGACTATTCTTCAATCTTATAAGGCCAATGTGTACATTCACAGAGTACACAACTTGTGGGTTGAAACAAAATCTTGGTCTGGATTTGTACTTTCTCAGCCTGAACTTTCCACCTCTAGATTGCACGGTGTGCGGGGAAAGGCCGCTTTCAATAATGCGGTGAAGTCATATTTAACCTTGAATCCGTCTCACTGGTTTAATTATGCAATTGCTGAAATTCCACTGGGGGCTCATTCTTAAAAAACACAAACTGAAGAAGATGACAAATATCAGCAAATGCCCTGTGGTGTCATGTGACCTTTACGCGTAGTCAGCATTCTACGTATTTTCCCTGAATACACGCTCGCACAAGCACGGTCCCTGCAGCTTTGCTGAGTATAAGCTGCATAGCGCCCTCTGCTGCCAGATCGCTGCTATTGCATTACATCTAAAAAATATCTTTCTGTTCTTACAAATGAGTTTTTGGAGGGAAAGAATATTCCCTTTTCAGTGTGGAATAATACACTGGCCCCAGCTCTTCTCCACTCACTGTATCTTTTCACATGACTGTCAAACTGACCTCAGGTGTCCCCACGGCAGGGACGCCCACTACGGGAACAGCAGGAAGTAGCCGCCGCAGTGATTCAGCGCTGCTACAAGAAGTACAAACAGGTAAAACCCACCTGGGCAGCCCCGACCTGCTGCCGTAGCTGTGGACACTGTGCCAGTCCTTAAGAACTCTATGGTAACCTGTGAGGGTTAAACAGCTTAACGCCATTATTGTATTACAAACTCTAATGTAAGGCTCTTGGGATCTTATATTACAAAATAGACAGTGTAGAGCAGGGGTTCTCAAATTTTTTTATGAAAGGTCCATAGCCGATTTTTGTTCAAAGTCAGAGGTCTGGAACAATTTCCAGTAAAAAAAAACGCATTTCATGAACTCTGATGAATTAACAATAACTTTCCATACAGACATCAATATATAACAATAATGGGAACTTTTTAAGGCTCACTGATCGTTTTCGTACTTCAAATCACATTAAGCCTTTTTACCAGGGATGGGAACAATTCACTCCTTGGTGAGTCCGAGCCACATCAAGAGTCAAAACATTGTGAACCTGAGTCAAGTCTCAAGTCATGCGCCCTCAAGTCCAAGCCGAGACCAAGTCTTTCCATCATTTTTGCTGCTGAGTGACAAGTTATCAAATTTGTGACTCAAGTCCAAGTCGAATTGTGAGTCGTGTAACTTGAGCCCCTACCAATGTGAATCCATTAGTTTTACAGAGTCGAGTCACAAGTTATCAAATTAGTGACTTGAGTCTGAGTCGAGTTGCGAGTCAATGACTCGAGTCCCCACGTCTGATTTTTATATTAACCATATCGATTCATAAGGTGCATTATCGACTGGGTCCAGATTAACTTGCGGTCCGGACTCAGAGAACCCCTGGTTTAGAGGTTATTTTGCATAGAGAAGGATGGGCTTCCTGAATTGTTGGGCTGCCCCCAGTCCAAATGCTAGTCACTGTACTGGAGAAGCATGCTTAAGGTATAATGTAGATCCCTGCTATGGCCATGGAGGGGTGCTGTGTGTTCATCAGGTAGGGCTCTGTGCTTGTGATCAGTCGTTTTCCGGCTCAAGCCCTGGCCTTGACAGAATAGGGCCATGAACAAGGCCCTTAACCCCCTGGAATCCAGGGGTACTGGATAAATGGCCTGACCCTGCGCTTGGACCCAAAGCCTTGCTCTACACTGTATATATGTGTGTGTGTGTCTTTGGAGAGCATGATTGGGTACGTGAGAAGGAGTCTTGAAATGTACTTGTGCAAATGGCAAATGAAGCATTGCTTCATACCTCGTGGATTGCTGTCTTTCTGATGTCCACCTACTCATCATTTATGTCTTTCCTTTACAAGCTAACATGGATAGCCTTGAAGGTAACATTGCTTGCCTTCTTTTTGTATCCCAGTATGAAGCCTTCCATTGGCTTTCAGGGACATTTTCCTGACTGTCTGACGTCTCTCTTTGCCCCCCCCCCATTCCTGGCAGTATGCACTTTATAAGAAGATGACGCAGGCCGCCATCCTTATCCAGAGTAAGTTCCGCAGCTACCACGAGCAGAAGAAGTTCCAGCAGAGTCGGCGAGCCGCCCTGCTGATCCAGCAGTGTTACCGCAGCTACAGGGAGTTTGGTCGGCTGAAGCCTCGTCGCCATGGCACCACCGCCACCATGGTGCAGCACAAACTCAGGTACCTTAGTCGGAGGACACTGGCAGAAGGCTCAGGCGTGGCCTGGGCTATCACCGAGCATGTGTTCCTCTAAAACATCGAACTGTAGACTAGCATATAAATGGTTTTCGTACTGTTTGGTGAGCCGCTGAAAGTGACCATGGAGCATTGAATAATTCAAAATGTTAGGGAACTTGAGTCTATTTTATACTTCAAGCTCCATGAATCAACTCGGCAGAATTGTCTAGACTACATTCCCGTTTTGTGCTCTTACAGTTAAGTTGCCTCTGCAGGCCGAATTAATGGGTTGCGATACCGTTTACACAAGTGGTTCAGGAATGAGCAAGAAGATTTGCAACCAAAAAGTACTCTTCAATACTGGGGGGGAGGGTGAATACCGGTGGGTGGGGTTGCTCTTGCACTGTGCTGAAGTTTGCATTCGATTGCAAAAAAATAAAATATAATTTTTCTTAAACAACTCACCCATTTCCTACACAATTTATGATTACCAGCATCTGGTACAATAATCTGCCGTTTTCCTGAAACCATGTTCAAGGTGTTCATGTTCACAGACTGTCTGTCACCAGGAAAAGTTATATAACCACAGAACTACAGCAACGCAAGGATGTAAAAGATACAGGGTCGATACTTATTGAGTTCTTGAATTACCTGCGATTGCCACAGTAAGAATTAAATTAAGTATACAATTTAAACAAAAAAAAGAAGATTAATCAAATATTTGAATGTGGATACAAACCATGATTTCATTCATTAAAGGTTGTCGTGGTTTGATTGTGTAATCACTCGGATTTAAGACACAGCAGAGGCTAACCCAGAAGCTGGTCGCCTGTGTGTTTCAGAAGCAGTCTGTTAACCAAGAAGCAGGACCAGGCTGCCCGCAAGATCATGAGGTTCCTCCGCCGTTGCCGCCACAGGTGAGCTCACTGGAGCTCCGCCCCCTCCATCCCGCAGCTCATTCTGTCGCCATGGCTGGTTCCCGGATGACGGGATGGCAGAGTGTGAAATGTCACTGGATCCCTACAGGAGCTCTGCATCTGACCTGTGGCACTAATTCAGTCACATAACTAATAGTTTTTCTGTACAATTAAGTCATCAATCAAATGGGCATTTGTCATCGTAACTGAGCAGTTGTATTTGGAAATCAGTAAATTATTTTATGTTTTTATTTTATTGTTGTAATATAATAAGTAATATAAACCCTCACGTACGTCAGATTTTACTAATCATACCATTCAAGACACCTTATAGCGAAAAACTTGTCAAAAATAGGCTAGTAATGTGTAGTAAGGAACACATTAAATATATGAAAAGATAAAATGTAAATTCACTTACAGGTGCTGCTGTAAACGATATGTATCTTGGATAACTTTTTTGTAGGTCCAGATTCGCTGAAGTCGGTTTTATGTAAATCGAAAATTGCCTGTATTTGGTTTTGAGAGTTGAATTAGATAGGTATAGCAGGTAATGCTAGCTAATGCTAGCAACGATATGTGACCTTTAAGCATTTGACAGAATCACTTAGAATGAGAAGACATTTTCTTTTAGCTTTAGTAGGACGTCCATTTGTTACATTAGTCCATCATTAGTCCAGTTATACATGAGCTTCATGTCACCTGGGGAATAGCGGTGACAGCCATGTTTACTTGAGAACAATTACATAGATGATCTACCCAATGAATTGGGTGGATTACTGTGCTTGACAATATTCAAACTGCATTAAATTATGCAATACCACATTGTTCAGATTGTTAAGGTTTAATGTGGACACCTTACATATGTGCAAATGTCTATAAAGCAAGGAAAATAGAACTGATAAGCTATAGTGGATTGGGATATTAATACAGGTGATACATCCCTTGCTTCCTTTCAGGCACAAATTCGTGCTCATTGAGACAGAGTCGTATTTATAAAACACTTTGTTAAGAATGAACAGGAACCATTACTAATGATTACAGCTACTCAGTTATGGCGATACACTTTTGAGAATGAATTCATTGTATTGAAAAAGGAATTGTTTGAGACTGAATTAGTATCACATAGAGCCCAGAAGAATCCATAATCATTTCTGTAATATTTACCCTGTGCCATGTCATGCTGTACGTGTCCTATACATACACTGAGTCGATCAGCATGACTTTGACTGACATGTTTGAGAACTGTGACAGCAGCATGGTGCATTAGGACGGATAAGTCAGCCAGGCAGTGAGACATAATCTGCAGCATTTGCTAATCAGGTCTTAAACCCAAACAGCAGGCAAGGGTTCTCTAAATTCATTAGCGCCTAGTGCAAGCCTTCAAGATTGGATAATCTGCTGGCTTCTCAGCCCTGTCACAGGCGAGCCTGGGAGCTGTGGTTGCAGGACAGCCATCCACGCAGGCTGAGGATAAGCAGGCTTTGAATAGCACACAGAGTCTCGATCAAGTGGGCAAATCCACCTGTTTGTTTTTTGAAGAGATGGGAGGAGGGTGTGTAGAAAAAGTTCAAGGACACAGCAGTCTGCTTAGGCCCCCTCCTGCTGACTTCCTCTCCCTCTCGGTGCGTACTGAGTCAGTGCCAATGCTAATAGCTGTCTGGTGTTGTTTTGCTGTTTATTCAAAGCCCCTTGATGGACCATAGGCTGTTCAAGCGGGTGAGTGCAGCCTCAGCACCCCGGTTTCGGCTTTTCTCCCTCTTCCTCTCTCTCTTTCGCTCTCTCTCTCTTTGCCTGTCTCCTCTACAGTCTTTCTGGCCATCCCCTTTTCCTCTCTCCTCCCCTCCTTCGCTGTTGCTTGATGCCTGCTTGCATGACAGCTGCCAGCTGTGATTACAGAAGGGTGCAGAGCATCTGGGTGGAATCAGGAGCTGCAGTGAACTAACCAAGGGCCACACATGACGCATCAGCACTAAAACGAACTCCTGTCCCTCTTTCCGTTTCTCTCGCTCTCTCTCTCTCGCTCTCTCTTTCGGTTCTTTGTTTTTGTTGTCATGAAAGATGCACTTTTGAAAGCCAAGGGGTTGTTGCATGACTCGGTGGTAAACACAATCTGGCCCTTGCTTCCCCGTTTCCAGGCATGCTCAGAATGAATTCACTTCTTCTGTGGATGGAATGATCTCTTAGACACCTTGCTGCTTTGTGTTTTTTTCTTACGTTGCCCTGCAAGGTAGAATGAGGGGTATCCACACCCTCTCCCCACCTCCTGTGCCCTTGTCTAGATCAGGGTGAACTATAATTTCAGAGGGTACGGGTGACAACCAGCTGGTCCAATCATTGACTGGGACTCGACACGTCCTAATGGAACCGGTGTACATGCATGGTCCATCGATACTTTGCCATTGTCCAAACAAATGCCAGCCTTGACCAAAATTGCTTTTTGTGTCATGAAACCAGTAAGAACCACGACTGGATCTCAAAGCAGTTACCACAACATATTCTGGAAACCAGAAAAAAGACTTTTGCTAACCTCCCATTCCAGTCTGGTGATGTAGGCAGCTACCTTTCTGTAGTATATTTACAAAGAAAAAACTGTACTTCTCTCAATTTAGTTTTTTAATGTTTTTATTTTTTTTTTATTTTCCTCATCAACAAAACAACAAAATTGGTCAGTGTGCAAAGCCACAGGACCAGGCAGAACAGCTATTATTAAAACTTTAAGCAAGTAATGAGATAAAAAGACCTTTAGTAACCATAGTGGGTGGAAGTATGATGCAGAATCATTTTGACTTGGTTTAATCCACTTCCTGATGGATGCTATTGGTCCACTGAAAATCCCCGTAACATCCTCTTAAAGGTTATTTGTTGGATGATTTTATAGTAAGACGTGTGCTCTTTTTGTTAGCCGTTTGTATTCTTAAGTTGCTGTTTTTTAAAAATCATGCTGCATTCAAAATTAGGCAAAATGTGGCCTTCAACTTTTCAAGTAAAATATCGAGTACGCTTTATAAAGGGTTTCACCTGCTAGTCATAATATTTTGAACTGATGCGTATGTCTGTATCTAATTGGATTTGCTTTTTTATAATCCAACAGCCTACTGGTTTAGTTTATGAATGATAGCAAATTAACAGTGATCTGAATTGAGCATTTTAATTTACTTAAACGAATGAGTACAGAACATCTGTAAAGGCATTTATTAAATTATTTAGAGTTTGCCTCTGCTGATAAAACAAATGACACCCCCCCCCCACACACACACACAGACACAGAGTCCACAAATTCATATCTTTGTGGGGACTCTCCATTCATTTCTATGGGCAAAACTCTAATCCCAACAATGACAACCTTAACCCCGACCCAGCCCTAACCTTAGCCATAAGTAACCAAACAACAAGTCTTCACAATTCACAATTGTAGGTTTTTGTAAAATTGAGTTTCCTCTTGTGGAGACTGAAAAATTGTCCCCACAAGGTAAAAAATGACAAGTTTTTATCACTTTGTGAGGAAACGTACCGCCCATAATGTAATAATTACAAACACACACACACACACACACACACACACTCCTAGGGGGCCAATCCCTCCTCACCCCCCTCCCCCCTAACCCCTGCTCTAGATCGGTGTTTCATATCTGCTGTCTTCTGTTTTTCAGAGTGAAAGAATTGAGAAAGGCCAGGGAACATGAAAGTGTCCAGAGAAGCCCCTTGAAGATGTGACATCACTCTCCAGACTCTTTTTTTTCTGTTTGTACCAAACATTTTACAAGTGGACAAAAAAATTCAAAAATACAGTGAGAGCACTGCAATTATTATTACTACAGCAGGCGTCCCGCAGTGGATTCTACTCCTGCTACTACACATGCTACAGCCGTCCCTTTCGTTTTTGTATTCAGTTTTTCCGTTTGTCTTTCTGTAAGGGGGAAGCTGCGAGTCCTGAAGGATTAAAAACTGCAGGGGCAAACGGAGGGAGGACATTCGCTTTGTGGCATTTTTTGCACCTTTTCATGGATTGATTTTTCATTTTGGCGTGAGGGTGGGGGGAATGGAACAAGAGCAATGGGACAAGACTGTCATCTTTGTCCTTCAGCGGAAAACGAAAAGGGAATTCAAAATGCAAAGCGTCATACACATGTCAGGACCTTCTTTTAAATATCTCATTATTTTTTTAAAAAAGAGACTAACCCATTTGGAGACAAAAAAACACATGAACCAAAAATTGTTGATAATACATTGACCCTTTTGCACGCAAACTCCTTTTCACAGCCTGATCAATCCATTATGGTCAGAAATGATTTTTTTTCCTTGATTAATTTTTCGCTGTCTGCCTTTTCAGCCAATCAAATGTGATGGAGCCACACATGAATGTAGGAAAGGTGTGGCCAGAAAATTAGCAGAGTTATAGCATATCCTTTATTTTCTCATCTTAGTTGAGGGCTAATGAATGTTTGTGGTGGAATCAAATCCAAGGAACAAGTTCGATATACTTACAGTCTTTTATTTTGATAGCTTGGAATCATTTTTGCTTTTGTTTATGTGTTGTTTTTTTCAGTTTGCTTGTCTCCTGCAAGTCCTGTGGCTGTTTTATTTGAAAAATGAACTGAAATGCATGCATTCTGGCAAATGCCTAGTTAGATAATTCCCTGGCTCCATGCTTGAATTTTGAACAGAAAAGGTGTACCATTTTATTTATATATGTTATTTATTTATGTATTTATTTTGCCTCCACCCAATGTAGTGATGATGTCAGCGGCGTATCCAATACTTCCCCCAACCCCAAATCATTTCTTCTGTTTAACGTAAACATGTCACCCATTGCTTCATTCACTTTCGGTTCTTGTTTACTTATTTAGTATTCCTTTTGTCCTTATTACATTTTGACTCGGTTACAGTTGTGAGGGTTATTGTGTTGTTCTGTTTTAAACGAACTTCAGAAGCTGTAAAAGGCTTTTGAGGCGAATATCACATACATTGCCTTGACTTCTTAGAGATCCTCTGAGGGATTTCTGAAGGAGTCCCTTTACTGGGGGTAGACAAATCCGTATTTTTGACTATTGAGCAGTTTCTGTATATAATGAAGGTTGAAGGTACATGGAGAAAAAAAAAATGTTTATCTGAAGGGGATTGTATTTAAAAAAATATATATTATTTTATTCATAAAAGGTGACAATAACACGGTAAGAGACAAAAACATAATATTTGTATAGTTTTGTTTGAATGCTCAAGAAGTATGGTTGTATGGTTGTATTGTTTGTATATAGTGTACATACCTGGGATAAAACGAGCTATGTGCATGAAAATTTAAGAAATGAACAAAGACAAACAAAAAAAAAAAGATAAAAAAGCATTAGTGGCTATGGTCTGTAAAATGATTCAAACTATTTCACTATAAGAGTATTTTATTTTATTTTAAATGTTCTTGAAAAGAACATTTTGCTAAAGCATGACCTTACTGCAAAAGTTAAAAAAAAAAAAGTATTTAGAGTTAGGGAAAAGGCAAAATTAACTTAAGACAAAAAAGAGGTTATGTTTTGTTTTTTTTTTTGTTTTGTTCTGGGCTACCAAGAATTTTATCTTCTTTGCCAATGGTGCCAAGTAATGTGAATGCTATATTGCTTAACAAGAGAATTAAGTTATAATCTTTGCAGAGCAGATAATCATATGACAAAATAGCTTAGCATTAAATACCATAAAATTCACTTGACCAGTGAGTACAGAAAGATCTACACACAGTGGAAAAGGAGAAAAGAATATCTCATCAATAACAGTTTTTTCTATCTTGTGTTGCTCATCTCGTGTCACTGGTGTCCAGAAACAGACTGGTTAAATTTTCCATCAAACAGCACGTGGATTTTCAAACCGTTTTCAGAGTACGCAACACAGCATACATTTTAAAAAGATGAATCAAAACAAGAGTATATGTCGCGAAAACAGCGTCGTCTGTTGTCATACGGGGAAAAAGAAGTGATGGCAATGAGGAGGAGTTGTATCTGCTTGTGTTTCTGGGCGGCAGGAATTGTAAATAGCGGGTGAAGTCTGTGAAAACTCCAGCAGTCCAGCAGCATCCTTACTAGTTAGCTTTTAATTCGGGCACAAGCGGGAAATAGCGTTAGGCGTTACTGTGCAACCAGAATGACAGAGGACGCACACCGTGCCATGCATATAGCAGTATTATAGGAGGTGATGTGCTGTTCTTGCCGAATTTCCCTGGGAAGGGACAGACTAGTGATCTTTGCTAGCTGGAGGTTTCATATGACTGAGGCTGCTATCAGTCCGTGGGTCCCAAACCGCGTGGAAAACGCCAGCAACCCGAGCGACGCGCGACTCTCTTAATAGGTGCCCCAGTGAGCGGACTCCTGTACTGTACTGTACGAAAGAGGGACGTCTCAATACTCCGCGGTGCTACACATGGACGTCCAGGGCAGAGATCGGGGTGCTTGAAGTTTGCAGAAAGGTGTTTCAAATTGGCTTCTGGTTGGGAAGTCCATTCGACAAACTGTGATTAAATGACTACATAAACCGAGAGGCGCTGTCGTGAAGCGTTGCCCACGTTTTTGGGGAGGAATGTTAATCTGTCGATGAGTTTGTGAAAAAGAGCAAACAGCGAGCAGACTTCTGGCAGTGTCGATATACCATTTAAACCAGTTTTATCAGTTGACAATGCATGGCAAAAAACTCTCCAGGTTGTTGCTGTTGTTTTCGACTCTGCTTCCAGATTTGTCTGTGCACTGTTGTTCTTATGTTGTGATTATGTGCATAACTATGATGTTTTCTTTTTGTTTTTTGTTTGTTTGTTTGTTTGTTTGTTTCAGTGGCACAGACTTGTAAACCAGATGTAAACCAGAGTTTTCTCTAGAGTGTTAACATAGAAAGTGCCTATCCACATCCTGTCAGCGGCAGACAAAATTTCAGAAAGCATGCAAAGTGGTAAAAAAAAGGACAACCTGGCCTATTTTTTAAAAAGAGTTGTTGTAGTTTAAAAATTATGACATTTGACAGTTGTCATATCATTATAGCAAGACGGGGAAAATGACAATGCTAAATTCCTTTCCACAGGCCATTTTAAAGGTTTTGGTTGTGTCTCAGCTTTCCAGAGTTGATTTCATTTTCCCCTATTGTAAGCCCACATTATGAACTTATCCAGGGTGCCATCAGATTGCCACATTCTGGAGACCTAGTTTTCCTGTTGAAATTGCCTGCTAATTCAACTGATTATTGCCTTGCATTCATCAATCCGGTAGGGGTATAGGATGTGAACTATTGCACCGCTGTGGTAAATCGAGAACGTCTTATTACACTTGCATGGGTTACATAGATAACTTGGTGACTGTACATCACCTGAAGCATGCTATTTTTTCTAATACTGGTAGTCAGATAGACTTGTATAAAGACTTACTGTTCTGTTTAACAGTGAATGTTGGTTTAATGTGTCGCAGAACTTGAGAAAGACACAGGGCTTTTCAATGCAAGGCAAAAAAACGTTATCAAAAGAATAAGATGCTATTGTCAGTATTCTTTGACCAAGTTTCCTGGAGCAACGTAAATTTTGTATGAACGGGGTTTATTTAAAAATTATTTGATATATAGGCTATTTATCTTTTTTTATTATTAATTTGGTCAGGATAGTGTTCTTCCAACTTCCATAACGTATACAGATGTTACCTCGGATCATGACTGAGTACTTTGCCACCTACCAAACACACACTCTCACACGTACTGTACACATATTTGGATGTGAGGATGTTTCAACTTCACGATATGCATATACGATGTAGAGCAACTTCACGTACGGTTCTAATAGCTTAGAGACGCGTTTGCCTCCCTTTTGTATTTTTGACTCAGGGTGCCAAAGCGGGGAGGGGGAAGTGAGGCAGGACACCCGGGGATCAAACCTGGGAAGGTGTAGCGGGCATCTAAAAACACATGCAGGAGAGAGGACCTAGCCTCTCCAGCACAGGGTTTCCCCAGCGGCAAAGTAAACACGGGTGTCCATCGCAGATTAGTTATATTGAACCCATCGTATGTCATTTATTTTGTTTCAGAGAGCGAAGTCGACTGAGCTGTTTTTCCCACCTGTTGACAGTTGTCCCTAGAGAGATCGCAGGGAAAAGGGGAAAGGTCTTAATGTCAGCTTTGTTACGTACTGTTACGCTCTTCTTAATGGATTGTTCAGTCAGTTGTTTTCTAAGTCTCGGTCTCTGCTATTCAGTGGTATATGTTGATGTTTAGGTATTTCAATTTCAAATGAAACTGACGTACTTTAACGGTATTCTGTTTTTATGACTGAGGTCCGATTAGCGCTGGTAAGGTGGTAGTGGCCTTAAAAAAAATTTGGGACAATAAATTACTCAGATACCCATTCAGCTTATGAAGAAGAAAAAAAGGTTAAGAAGAAAACATCCAAACTTCCCAAATAAATAGTGTCAGCTAAAACTGTGGCCAAAGCATGCTCAATTTCCCCAATCTATGGAATATTAGCAGTAATATTTTTAGTCCTATTTTAAGGCTACAGCTTACGTTAAAACTTTCATGTACCCTCTGTGTACCAACTAAAATATAAAAGGCAGGTTGAAAAAGGTTGACCTGCACTGTGTAGTATAAACTATCCATGTGCAGTTAACAGATCTGTTTTGTTTAATTAATTATATTTTTAATTTTTTTTTTTTGGTGGCCGTTAAATTCACCCTGGCGCATGGGAAATCGTACTGCTGTTAGCTCAAGGAGAAAACTGACCACTGGAAAAAAACAATGACTATTCGTGTGTCGTGCTGTTTTGTTTTTAGACATAACCTAACTCAGGGTCTAGTGATGCTTAATAGCTAAGAGTCTTCACTCAAATGTTACTCTGACAATGCTTGTCTGGTGTCATCTCCTTGCCCGACCCTTTTTCTAAGGTGACCCACACAGACTGCTGTTATCCACCATTATAATTTCAAAAGAGGGTCCAGAGTCCAATGTAAATATTTAGTTCTAATTCTAATAACCACCATCCTTTATGAAAGATAATTCTTAATAGGTTCAGACATCTTTGGGAACAGTTTAGGGTGAGATGTCATTGAACACCAATATTTTTATCAACGACCCAAACATTGCATTTTTTTAAATGTAGTGTTTATTGGAAATAAGTACCCGTTGTAGCCTATAGGTTCATAGAAGAGTTTAATTGAAGTATACATTTTAAATATACGTATAATTTAAGGCATAAAAATACGGTACAATATATTGATGATTTTCTAATTAATTAATCATTACGTTCCCTTTATAGAGTTTCATTGCAAATATTTATTAAGGGACCCTTTCAGTGTTTATATCTGCAGTCTGCAGATTTGCAGCTGTGTGTTTATAAGCACCATGAGCTTAAACCATGAAAAGCTTGAAGGATTCCTTGTTAACGATATCCTTGTGAGGCGTCTTGCTGTTCAGAATGACAGCTTGTGAAAATATCCATTGTAAGCTAAATTGAATATAGAATATATTTTAATATGTCAAAATATACAATAGTGTAGTAATAGTATTTATAAGTAATACTGTATAGCAAAATATCAAATGTAATATCTCGATATTCCAAAATAATATTTTACAATATATTGTATGATATATACATTCAGTTGTATGCGAGAGGCAATAATGTATATATTCGCAAACAGGGGCACCGTAAAGGGGGTGGGAAGTTAGGACGATTCCAAGGCCCCTGACAGGAGCTCTAAAAATTTTCAAACATAATTAGATTAGTGTGGGTTGAGGGCCCAAAATGATACGCTTTCATGGGGCCCAAAATCTCTATCAGCACCCCTGTACTCAAATATGACCAATATATATTTTGACATATTGGAAATATATTTCGAATAATGTTATTTTTTGCAAAAATAAATTTACTCGTTATAGTTGACGAATTCACTGCAGAACTGTATTTTGAATTATGAGAATTGATTTTAAAAATTATTTATACAAGCCTTGTTATTTAGCACAAGCTGTTAAATATTAATTCTTGTTTAAATAGTACACCTAAATTAGTTCCTTATGTTTGAAAAGAAGGCAGCACGGATGGATATTGAGATTCAGCCCTAATTGATTTAGCGGAATCAGTAGGGCCAGGCGCGTTCAGCCTCCGTGTGCCGTTTGGAGCCTGTCCGTCGGCGCCTCACCTCCGCTGTTACGATCATTCTCTCTGCCCGTCGAGCAGGGACATTTCCTCCTCTTCCTCTCACGCACCTGAACATGAGAAAATAGGCAGGCGTAGCGGGACAACCAGGTAGAAATGCACCGTGTTTCGGCTTTCCACTTGTGAACACAGAGCAATAAACACCTTTTTCTTTTTCTTTTTATGCGAGGATTTATAGATCTAACAACGACAGAAACAATTGGACACACATCGTCGACCTACGATTATGCAATTGCTAGTATTGCGAGACAGGCGTTCCGTAGCTAATGTGCCGCGATAATATGACACCCTTGACCTAACTGCACGTTTTCATCATTAAAATAAAAAAAAGGAAAACAAAAAAAGCTGGCCCTGCTTTTTTATCAAGGTAGTGGGCTCCAACACTTTGCATGTAAATCTAGTGTTAGTTCTCTCTTCTTCAGCGCTCTCTCCCTCTGTCTCTCTGTCTCTTTCCCTCTCTGTCTTCTTCTCCCTCCTTTTCTCACCCCATAGGTTCTATAGTTCTTGTTTTTCGTTCTCCTAATCTCTTTTGCTCTCTCTTTTTCTACCCCCTTTTTAATTTTTATTTTTGTAATAGTGCATGTAAAAGCGTCACTGAATCGATGGATATGTTAAAAAAAAAAGACAATTCAGCTGCTGAAGCCATGCAAAATATTTTGAATTGCCCTTAAAAATATGGAAGATGTTTTCTGAATGCTTTATATTCTTTCTGCTGTAAAATAATAAAAAGGAAAAAAATTATGAAAAATCTAAAGAAATATCACGTTGTTTTATTCTGTCCTTCATCATCCACAATGATTTCTTTTCTGTTGACCATGTCATTTACAGATGTGCATAAACGTTATGTACAAAAAGCACAATTTGCTTAATGAGGAAATTGTCTGTTCAGTAGAACACCTCTGCATTAGTTTGACATGGTACTGAATAAGGATATCCCAAAATATACTATTATTCTGCACTTAGAACCTGGTAAGGGGCCCGTTCGTTCATCTTTCGTACCACTTTAGAATTACAGGGGTACAATGAGTCTGGAATCTACCCCAGGAAGCATAGGATGACCTAGGCAGAATTCCAGCTCATCACAGAGCACACACTTTGGGTGATTCACAGGCAGAAAAAAGACACTCACTCAGAGCCAGGCACAAGTTTCCCTTCTCTTGTAAAATCTCTGATCTTTCTTCAACTGCTGAACTAGTCGAAAAGAACCTGATCCAAAACAAGATTGCGGTCACTCTTCACATACCAGTCAATATGCACCCATATGTAGGGAGAATAATCAGGAATAGCTCAGCATGTGATCTGAATCAAACTATTCATGATGACCAGCCATTACAACCCATTGAGTTACACCCTAGATAAGTCAAGCCCATTCAAATGATTCAGCCTGGTTTGCCTCAGCATCTACTTTTGTCTTCACTCATAACCCAAATTTTAAAAATTTTAAACCAACTTTATTTCACAAAAGATACTGCCTTCATGCACTGTTAAAAAACACAAAACAAATGCAAAAAAAAAACTCCACAATGGTTCTGAGTGCACCACTGTTTTATCACTGAACACTAGCTAAACTGAACGTCTTTACAGCAAACACAACATGAAATATGAAACAATAGGCTGCGACAGCATTAACCTACTAACCATAGGCCTATTTCAGTATAGTACTAAACTGTTTAAGGATGCTATAACAGATATTGAGGTGTGAGCACAGTAGTCGCACTTGGGTGCGGACCAAAAGAACTGTACCGAGACCCTTGAGAGGAGGTGGTCTCAGGCCAGTCCTGAACGAAGTCTGGAATGGTTTGTTTGTGGTGTGAATGTGACCTGACCTCGATCCGACCCAACTTCCAGGTGTATCTGCGAGTTCTAGCTAAATGGCTCTCGTAGCCAGGTGCGCCTTGCATTCTGGGATGAGGCAGAGCATGCAAACCTGTAGCGGCAGCCGGGCGGAGAAGGACAAACAAACCGCGGTCTGACTTGGTCTAGCAGCGGGGTACGCTGCCCTCTTGAAGTCTCGGCAGATGACTATATCTGTCAGCTCCTAAAAACAACTCATAAAAATTTTCTAAAAGTTTTCTAAATGTTCAGTCAATGGATGAAAGAGACTGGAATTTACCAGAAGACTGAACAGTGCCATGTGAAAGTAAAAAATCATGTAACGATACATAAAAGTGAGAAATGTTCAGCTGCATAGCCCAGGGGGATATTCCATGAAGCAGGATTTCTTGCTTATCCGGTTAACTTGTTGAATTTAAGGTAGTATGGACTAAATGAACTTTATCTTTGTTCCCTTATGTTTAGCTCAGACTACCTTAAATTTGTCAAGTTAGCCAGCCAAGCAAGAAATCCTGCTTCGTGGAATACCCCCCAGGACACAGGACCTTTTTGTATTTACTGTCTTGTTCCCGCCACAGACACTTCTGACCAAATAGCAGCACGAACGCTGTCGCGTGGTTTGCAGTTGCGCGTCGTTGCTTCGTTTGGGTTTTTCTGTGTGAAAGCAAACCGAACCGAAGGGAAACGCTGCAAGTTTACAAACCGCAAAAACAAAATGATTTGGACTAGAGAACCCGAACTGTAGATGTGAAAACGGCCGAAGTATCACGATGCCGGAACTACAAGGATACGAATGCAAAACAAACAGTTAAGTATTGCTCATGGTAAATTATGCACTTGTGTGACTGAATCAGATCACTGAAATTAAACATACTTGAATTCAGTAACTCCTTTAACGATTAAGGAACATAAAAGAATATTCGTCATAGGGATTTTAAGAGGGCGCTGCGCTGACGAGTGAAAAAGCGTATTTCTGCCGCGATCAAACACCATTACTCTCACTGTAAGAAAACGCGAACAGATGACATCAACACCCATAAAGTTCCAGCAGTTTCTCCTTCTTTCTTCCGTTCATCTGCTCAATAAACATGTTAAAAAAAAAAAAAAACGGTAACACTTAACTTGACGGGACTCAGATAATACAGTATTATGCTCTTATGTATTCATTAACCATATAAGTTTTAGTTGCATACTGATCTTGTGTTAATACATCATTAATGAATCGTGACGCATGTTTTATCTCAGGCACTTACTATATTTGTTACTATATCTGTTAATTCTGTAAGCTACTGTAACCTAATCAAGGAACTACTGAAGGAACAAGTACAAGGAACAAGTTAAATACCGTTCTTATATTGGTTCACCATTAATAAATCATGATTCATCTTTTATATCAAGTAGCGACATTTGTTCATGATTTGTACTTCAGCAGTGACTGAGTTATTACTAAGTATTTGTGCCCCGTCACGTAAAGTGTTACCATAAAAGCTTCCAGCGCATTACGCTTGATTATTTAACTGTTAAAAGAGCGTGGCGTAATAACCTGTAGGTTTGCTATTTTGGTTATGTTAACGTGGCCTGTTTGCCCTCTTGTGGCCATGCTGGTTTCTGCACTATATTCAGGGCTTTCAAGTCTCACGCATTGACCGTGAGAAACATGCATTTCAGCCAGTTCACACGCCACACCTTGCGTTTCTCACGCTGAGAGCTAACAGGGAAAATGCCCATCGAGGTGTCCCGTTATATAGAATTAATAGACGAGGCGCAGGCATACAGAGTGGAGTTTTCCACTGAGTTCGTCAGTCCTGATAGTTAGGCCGAGTTAATAGCCACCTACCAGCCAATCAGAAAACAGCATTTGTGCACGTGGTCTCGTTGCAAAGACGTTATTACATGGATGCGCACGCACACGGAGCACAGAGCAAGATCCGATGAATGTGCCAGGCAAGTGTCACGCATTGACCGTGAGACACACGCTCCGCCCCTGACAGATGTAATCTCACCCCACACGTTTGATGAAACCTGAGAGCCCTAATATATAAACACTTGGATTTGCTTGGGAATATTGCGTTATCAGTGTCTGTAATAGTGTAACCAGTACTAAAGAAATGTAAAACAAACAGCTTTCAAAAAGTATCACGGTACCTTTATAGTACCGGTGTTCCGTGCAACACTACCCAGTGGTGCATCCTGGCAAGGGCAAGATGGGCATTTCCAATGGTGGCATCTTCTGAGGAGGGGCGCTGAAACCCCCTCTTCACTACATTTTTGTTTGCGGTGTCCAGTTGTTGCGCTTTACGAGAAGCATTGGGGAAATTTTCAGAATTGTCTTTGGAAATATGATTCGCTCATGATGCGATCTTTTTAAACACCTTGACTTTTTCAGATTGTTCAAAAATATTTTGTTCTTTCCCTGGCATCGTCCCGGTTCATGTTTTTAACTGTTTGAACACACTGGCAAAATAAGTGCGTCAGACGCCATTGTTAAGCTAGTCATCAAGAGGTGAGATTGTTCACTGAAAAGAAGGCAATGATTTATGTTTTATGCTTGAAGAAGCATGACAGTCTTTCCCCTCGAAAGTCAGTGAGCTTCCTCATTATACAGCACCTGTACATGTTCACTGCCTTAGGCTTTGCACAGATTTTCCAAACACCTGGTGTTCCTAGTGCTTGGTTTAATGTAGTTCTCCATTTTGGTGCCATCTTCGATAGCTCATCAAACACTGGCACCATAACCTTGGCTGTTAAGGCCTGGATGCAAAGGATGCAAAAAGCAGTGGTTCCAAGTCGTATTTGGTGTCTTCCCAAGAATTTTCTTCACCACCCCTGAGTGTTTTCCTGTCACGGATGCTGTGCCATCAGTTGTTGTTACTGAACTACAAATCCACAGTGCTGAAAGCATCTTCTGCCATAGAAAGATCTCTACTGCAGAGAAATTGCTCCAGTAAGTCATCTTCGCATGTGTCTCTAATAAGTAAAATCAGTCAGTTGTTGCATAGTGTTCATGGATTCCTCCATCTGTAAAGCATAGTAAACACTTGCCTTGATGTGAGCTGTGATTTGGTGTTTTTCTTCAATGGACCTTCTTATTGTATTATTTGGCAGTGCTGTGGTTTTCAGTTACCTGCCGCAGATTGATCCAGGACGTCTCTAACAATGTCAATGTCTGTAGGTAAGATAAGGTCTTCTGCAACTATGTAGGGTTTCTAGAACTTTGCAATACAGTGGATACGTGGTAAGATGAATGCAGTGCCTGCTCTTGTTTTGAACATGGTGATGTTAGGCACTTTCGCGACGCCCTCAGCTCCTGGAGTCGTCTTACAGTTTTTTTTTACAATTGATTACGCACTAAATATTGAACCTAAGGCAAAATCACTGAAACCCAAAATTAATGTAGCAAATGTTTAACTAAGTCAACAAAAGCAGAAAACACATTCTCTGCTTTGCACTTTGCAGTTTTATAACACTTTTTGCAAAACACTTCACACGGTTCTCTACATTAGACAACACTTAAAAGTACTGTAAATCTCTTGAGAGTATTTGGAAAACACTCAAATGCCATTCATTCAATGCAACTATGTATACATGAGCAACACCCACGCCACATGTCTGTAAGCATAACACAGACATGGACAAATTTGTTGGTGTCCTCACGGCTCGTTGAAACAATGCTTCATTCCTCTGGAAAAGTGATTAAATTAGAAGCAATTGTGTCACGTAAACCTGCCTGCCTTTAGTATGTGGTAGAGTAAACCAATAAAATTGTGAAATGAAATGATTTATCGTTTATTTTACAAAGATATATGCTAAAATAGCCTGTACAGATTTGTTGGTACACTGTGTGGTTTGGAGTCATTGTGTGTATCACACTGCACGTCAACCAGAGAAAGCAAAGGAGAGAGTTGTCTGAGGAGCTCAGAAAGAAAATTGTAGATAACCATGTTAAAGGTAAAGGCTATAAGACCATCTCCAAGCAACTTCATGTTCCTGTGACTATAGTTGCAAATATTATTAAAAAAGTATAAGGTCCATGGGACTGTAGGTAACCTCCCAGGGCATGGCCACAAGAGGAAATACAACCACAGGTTCTTCAGAAGGATGGTGTGGATGGTAGACAGAGCCAAGGAAAACATCCAAAGCCATTCAAGCTGAGCTCCAAGGTCAAGGTACGTCACTGTCTGATCGCACCATCCGTCACCTTTTGAACAACAATGGCCTCCATGGAAGCAGACCCAGAAGGACTCCACTACTGAAAGAAAAATATAAAAAGCCAGACTGGAATATACTAAAATGCATGTTGACAAGCTGCAAAGTTTCTGGGAGAATGTCCTTTGGACTGATGAGACAAAACTGGAGCTTATTGGCCAGACACATCAGCTCCATGTTCACGGACTGAAAAATTAAGCTGTAAAAGAAAAGAACAGCCTACCTACTGTGAAATATGGTGGAGGTTCGGAAATGTTCTGGGGCTGCTTTGCAACATCTGGTACAGGGGTCTTTTAAACTTTGCAGGGCACAATGAAGGCTTCCTGGAGCGAAACATACTGCAAGTATCAGAAAGTTCAGCCTCAGTAACAGGTCATGGGCCCTCTAACAGGATAATTACCCAAAACACACAGCTATAAGCACTCAGGGATGGTTGGTAAAAAAAAAAACATGGGACTATTCTTAAATGGCCCTCTATGAACCCTGCTCTTTTTCCTATTGAACATCTATAGAAAGATGTCCTGAGACAACTAGTGCAGTTTGCTCGGGAGGAGGGGGCCAAACTACCTATTGGCAGCTTCAGTAGTCTCATTGTGAACTACAGAGATCGCTTGCTGGCAGTGATTGCTGCTAAAGGTGGTGCAACAAAATATTAAGGGTACCATCTTTTTTGTCCGTGCCATTTTCATTTGTTTTATTACGTAAAATATTCAGTTGAATCTAAAATCAAAAGCAATGTCTGATTTCTGTTACATATGGAATAAACAGTGATGGATGCCGTTACCTTTTTTCAGTTTCAAGTTATTTCAGAGAGAGTTCTTTTTTTCCTGTAAGGTACCAGGGTCCACATCTGCAAAAGGCACTATAAAGGCAGTGGTGTTTCCCATTGAGAAGTATTTTCTTAGTTCTTTGAAAGATATGTGGTGCATATTGGTATAATTTTGATGCTAAAATAAAATTTTGAGACTGGATTACATAATTTTTAATGCAGTGTTTCATTTTGCAAGTGATATGAGATGTTTTGCTCTTTGTGTTGTTCATATGTTTTGTGTGTAAGAGCAGTGCCATAATAAGCGATAGCTTAGGGTGCCATTTGATTAGGGGGAACAGAAAAGCAAGTGGGGAAAAATCTGAGGAAATACCTGAGATTGCATTCTGTGACATTACAGTTATGTACACTGGTTTTAATATTTAACTTTTCTTCTGAAACAGATGTGAGCCAGCTAGTTGGCAGCCAGATACCCCGTGCTACTGAAATGTTTTTAATACAAATGCATTGACAAAATTAGTTTTCTGCTGCAAAGGGGTGCTCTAAGCAGAAACTTACCTAGGGCACCAGAACACCCAGGGCTGGCCGTGGTGTAGTGTTTTGAGAAAATCAGCTTAGTTTCAAAAAATGTGGGTAATCAATTGTAAAAACTGTATGTAATTAGGTTCCAGTGGGGAAAAATGGATGGCAATGCATAAAGTTTGCAAAGTTTTGACTGGAAATCCACCATTTCGATGTTTGAAATATGAGGGTGAAGAAGGATGATCAAAAAACAGAATGTGATGTGAAATGGTACCGTTCAGGAAGATATTCATCAGGGAAGGAATAACTGTCTAATCTGGGTCTAATTACCCTTTCCTGACATACATTTTTGCCAATAATTTGTGCTTCTATGTTGACAGATTCTTCCATGACAAGCCAAGATCATATTTCACTTGTCCACGTGCCACTGCTGTGCAGTGTTGCCAACTACTGTCAATGGAAAGTAGCCAAAGCCTGCTCACAAAATCACTAAATTCCATGATGAAGATGTGTTAATTAGCATATTGGCAGTGTTGGGGAAGTTACTTTCAAACGGTAGCTTTTCAAGCTACAAGCTACTTATGATTAAAAGTAGCTAAGCTACTGTATAAATATATTAGTTAGCTACACTACAAGCTACAGAGAAAAAGTAGCTAACTACATCAGAGCTATTTAATCTGGTAATGCTTAATATCTGTGCTGTAGAATACTCTTAAAGATAATAAATTTAAAAAAAGTGAAACATGATGTTAAAAGCTGAAATGAAAATCTATATTTTTTAACAATGTAATGTCAATCATAAGATTTCAAAAAAGTTTCTGTATTTGGTGTATGCCAAGAGTACTTCACAATTGCTGTGTGAAAATTAGAAGGGTTACAACAGAGAGATTTTGATAATCTGTTCAAGAACCAAAGTGCTCCTGTGCATTTTAATGAAAGTATGTACAATATTGTTTGCCGTGAAGTATTTTTCAACCCTTTAACATTCATCCCCACAGTATTCAAGCAAAAAACACCAGTCAGAAACACCTGGTAGGTGAAAATACCCGTCTTTGTAAAGAGACACAAGTCCCACAAGTCACTTTGTAAAGTGACAGCCCTGACAGTTCAGTTCGTCCAAAGCCAGTGGCATCGATCCCCACCCATGTCTAGACCTCACACTATAAACCTACCTGAGGGTGAGTGGCTAGCTAAAGCTAGAACTAGAGTCCCTATAAGTTAGACTACACAGGCTTACATATTGAGCGAGCATGAATTTTGCACAGCTGCGGAGCTCTGTAAGAGAACGCTCTACACCCTGCCGTAGTTCTTTCTACTCTAGGTAATAATAGATATACTGCTCCTTGAGACTGAAGCAGGCGAGGAGGGTTTTAAGAGACCAGTATATCTGTAAGATACTGTGGTGCAAGGCCATTCAGTCCATTATAAGTTAATGGCAGCATCTTGTAATCAATCCGAGACTTAACTGGAAGCCAGCGAAGGGAACATAGAACAGGGCAAATATGATGACATTTTTTAGTGTTTGTAAGTCCTTTGGCAGCTGCATTGTGTACCAGCTGAGGTTTATTTAAGGATCCAAATGGACAACTAGAAAGGGGGACATTACAATGGTCCAGTCTGGAAGTTATAAAGGCATGGATTCGTTTTTCTGCATCATGGAAGGAGAGCATCTTCCAAAGCTTGGCTGTGTTCTGTAGATGGTAGAACACAGTTCTTGTAATACTTCTTGTATGAGCATCGAAATGTAGATCTCTGACCACTGTGTTTAGCTAAATAGGAAGACCAGCAAGGTTGAGGTTGTCAAGCTTACTTTGAGTAACTAGCAGTACTTCCATTATCTCAGTGTTTAACATAAGTATGTCTAATACACAGTCTTCAAACTCGGAGAGCTGGGATGCATAATCTGGTTCATAATCTGGTGTGTGTGTGTGTATACCTTATGTAACTGTGTATCAACAGCATAACAATGGAAACTTACACTGTGATCTCTAATAATGTTACTAAGCGGTGGTATATATAAAGTGAAGAGTAGCGGCCCCAGCACTGGTCCTTGTGGGACACCATACTTTTTTGGGCTCGGAAGATTTGATATTTACATTAACAAACTGATAAAGATCCATTAAATAGGAGCGAAACCAAGAGAGGGCTATGCCCTTAATGCCAACCACAGATTTTAGCTGGTCCAAGAGAATATTATGGTTCACAGTATCAAATACTGTAGTTAGATATAGTAACACCTATGAAAACACACAGCCATGAATGGAAACCATAAGCAAATCATTTATCACTTTTACTAGGGCTGTTTCTCTGGTATGGTTTGATCTGAAACCAGACTGAAATAATGTTTAGTTTTGTTTTTTGTAGGAAGGAAGGCAGGTGGTGAACAATTTTTTCCAAGATCTTTGAAATGAAAGGAAGTGACACATCCTGCACGCCAGACCCTCGTATCTCATCCCTAACGAGGCCCTGATGAGCCATACCTGTTGCTTGTTGCCCCTTGTTAGTCTTTGTATTTAAGCACCTGTTTGTCTCGTCAACCCCAGTTCAGTCATTGACATTGAAACCTTCCTCTTGCCTGTGCCTTTCTTTGTTGCCAGTCTTCCTGTTTTTGATCCCTTGTAGCCCTGTTTGTTTCCAGTCTCTGTTCATTTAGTTCAATAAACCCCTTTTTTGTTTCGCCACAATACCTGCCCGAGAGTCCTTTGTTCCTCGAGTCACGAGAGGAAGATTTGAGATAGGTTTATGATTTCCTAGATCTCTACTTTCAAGATGTGGTATCTTGAGAACAGGCCTAATAACAGTGATTTTAAAAGGTTTTGGAACATAAATGAGCCTAAGAGACGAGTTCAACAGGTTTGACAGGATAGTGCTAATCAGTGGTGCAATCTCCTTAAGATGATTAGTAGAAATTTGGTGTGCAAGGCTAGTAGAACATTGGCAGAGGGAAATTAGGCCTAAGTTCAAAATTTCCATTGTTTACCAGGAAGGAAAGATTAGAAGTCAGTACTAATAGGACTAGCAGAAGACTGGTAGTTATACATAGCTACAGATGTGCAGCGGATGGTCTGTCTAATCTTAGTTACTTTACCATTAAAAATATAACAAAGTAATCACTAACGAGCTTCTGGGACTTGTGACTAACATCGAAGGATTCTTTGTTATCCAAGTATCAAAGACACGGGAGATGTCATGTTAGTCTTGTATGATTGCAATGTTTTCTTGTTCTGTTAGGCCACTTTCTGCTGGTTTGCTTGGTAGTGAAACAACTGGTAGACTCCAAAGTAAAAAATATATATACATCTTCACCATAAATTTTGCCATCCCATATACCCTTTAACCCACCGGGAAAATGCCGGATGGACAGTCCAGCCGGGCTCCTGGAGGCTATTGCCTTAAATCACATCTGTTCGGCCATTGAAAACACCATCAATGGAGTTCCACTAGGGGGACCTAATGAGCTACCTTTCAACTGTCATAAATAATTGAGTTCAGTGTTATTGTAACAGGTTCTTTTCCAGGCCCCGGTTCTGGTTGGCTGCTCTAGCTTAAAATGAGGCAGTAAATAAGGCTGAGCCGCTGGGATCTGGCGATGTTATAAAGATGCGTTTAATCCGCACTGGCAAGCAGGGACTCGTAGTACGCTTGGGGTGCAAAGAAAAATGAAACTGATAGACTGAAAGAAACGAGGCACAAATAACGCTGGCTAGGGACTGGAAGATAAAGTGACAATAAAGGAGCTGCTCTACGAGATACTTTAGCGTGTAGAAATAGAAGTAGTACGCGTGTTTTCCTCTACGGACGAAACGATCGGTATTTAGGTACGTAGCCCACGATCCGACACAAAAATAAGTTAAATTCAATGCGATTTCTATCAACTTCAGACGTATTGCTTTTGAAGTGAAACATTCAAAACCACCTGATGCTATCTGAATTTGATAAGACCTGGGGGTATTCCACGAAGCAGGATTAACTTAACCTTCCAGATGTAATTTATGATCCGAATCGGCTTATCTTTACGCTAAGTTAAAGTACTACCACAGCGCTGCCAGCTCTCACGCATCTGCCGCCCACGCTTTCTGACTCACGCTCATGCCAAAAATCTTACGGCAAATGTATATCATTCCATTATAAACCTAAAATTAGCTGCATAGAAAGCGGTGCGGCAGTTTGCAAACCCTACAGACTATTTACCAGGTAATAAAACTGTTACATACATAAATGCGTGTGCAGACTCGTCTCGAATCGAAAAAGTCACTGCAGCCGGCGGAGCAAAGCCGGCAGCGCTTCACAGGAGCTCCGCCATTACTCGCTCCGTTGTGTTAGGATGCATTTTTACAGTTACACATAGCGTACTTTATTTACATACTTATACAATACATTGTTTGGGAACGGTTTTTCTCGTCTTAATTCCCCAAGCCACCAAATTGTCATAAATCCGGCGATTAATTCCTGTTTAATCCCTTACTAAGCACAACCAAACACCTTGCGCTATTTAAGATTCGTTAGTTTTTTTGGGGTTTTTTACATGAAGCTTTCAAAGATGATTCGTCGCTTTGTCCACTTTATTTGGCTATTGAAGTGATAGTAAAAGCCGCTTCGGTTTTGGAGGAATTCAGATATGTTCCGTTGTTTTCATATTTGGCATGTTTTATGCAAAACTTTTATTGCAAAACTATTGCACAGTACTGTATGTATCCGGCCTAGAATATCAGACTTAACATCAGTCAAAGAAAATAATATGTGCGTGTGTAAAACTATGATGCCTGCCAAAGTGTGTCGGCTTATCTGTTTCAAAACCTCTCTTGAACTCACCCCAGCATTTGCAGCAACAGTCCAGTATACCCATGTGTTTTTTGACTTGCCCACTTTCTCACCTTATTTGACTAATCAGTACCCAACTGAGTTAAACTAATTAAGTTAATTAAATAACTGAGCTATTGGTGAAACTTAACAAATACATTGAATGGCTTGGGTGCCCCTGAGGAGAGTTTTGGTAACCAAAGCAGTGTTCATCTAGCCATCCAACAAGATATCAGTAACCCTCATTTGCTTATATTCTAATGTTAAATTGATTTTTTTCTTGGCAAATATACATTTACTACCTATATAAATAGCTTTAAACATTTTCTTTGACTGCCTAAGACTTTGGCACAGTACTGTATTTACATGCAGACCCTCAGTGATAAACTGCAGGCATGGAAATGGAAAGATGCCAGTTAGCTTAACTGCATGTCTTAACACATGAAGAAATTCTACATACACTAGAGCATAGAGCACTTTAAAACAACCACAAAGGACCAAAGTGCTGTACAGAAAAGTGATTAACAAAGCCAAAAAGGACCAACATAGAAGAACCACACATAAGAACCATGAAGAAAAAATAAAATAATAATAAAATAGAATAATAAATAAATAAAATATATAAATATAGATATAGATCAAAATAAAAATAAATTAATTAATAAAATCTCATGTGGTGCCAAAGGCCAGGTAGAAGAGACGAGTTTTTAAAAGAGATTTAAAATCTGAAGGAGAAGAGGCCTGTCTAATGTGCAATGGCAAATTATTCCAAACTGCTACAGCAAAAGTATGGTCCCCTCTGAGCTTACGCTTAGTCCTAAGTACTCTCTGGAGCAGCTGATCAGCTGTCCTGAGAGAACAGATAGTTTTATAGGGGTGTAGCAGCTCGGAGAGGTAGGCTGGAGCAAGTCCGTTTAGGACACTTCATCAATGAAGGAAGAGCCAGGCAGCTGTTTACAAAAAAATGTATATTTTACACAGACACATACCCATAAATTGAGAAATGAGTGAAACTGAAGATTTTGCTGCTGTCTCAAGTTCCAGAGCTATAGTCCTTATCTTGGAAAACTGGCTTGTGGCTGTTTTGTTGAACAGTCAGATGCTATGTAGCATCATGTAGCGACACTTTATGAGAATTATATTCCATGTGTTGTGTATAATTAGTAAGTTAAATATACCTAAATTGTATAGATGTAGAAACGCAGCTGGCACGGAATGGTAAATGTGACGTATGCACAGCCTTCTCTCTCTCTCTCTTCTCCCAGCTTCCCTCTATCATGGCCTCTCTTATCCCTCTGTCTGCTCCAGTTTAGGGGCTGTAAGTCTTTTTCCCAGCGGCTGTGATCCCAGGCTCTCTCACGCTGCGCTGCACTCTTTCACTATGTTGTGATGTCTGAGATTGTTTGCCTTAAACTGTCAGACTGCAGTATTTTTTTTCTATTTTCTAGTGACATTTTATCTTCTGAAATGTGTAGCAACACAGCTCTGCTTTCAAGGCCAGCACTGTTCCCTGGCCATGTGGTGCTCTTTGTTGTGTGTTTTCTCATTGCCGTGACTTTTTTGATGAGAGAGGTCCGATAAGTAAATGTGCCACATACTTTGTATATCTGTCTTGTCTCAGTCATCATTCTTTTTCACTATGTCGGTCTTTTTCAGTTCTTGAGGACAGAGCATTGGCTGAAAGCCTCCAACAGCAGGAGAGTAAATATAAACTTCTAATTTTGGTCCTGTATTTCATAGAATATGTTTTCTAGCATCACAGTAATACTTGATACCTAGAGTATTGCCAGTCCTTCGAAGAGTTAATGAATTTAAACCTGATGAATATATTAATTTGTGGAATATTGTCATGGTGGTAGAACCCTTTATCTCAGCAACTTAGTCACCTTGAAAATTGGTTGGTCTTGTAACATCTTTAAAAATGATTTTCTTGTTATACACATATTTTCATGGATTATGCACCGAATGTGGTTACGATTCACTTGTTTGTTTTGGTCCACTGCCTTCTGGTGCATCACCTGAATCTTTCGGAAAGTCGGGCACCACTTCACCTCCAGTGTGGAGAGGAACTTGCTGATGCAGAGCGACATTCAGTTTGCTATGCAGCTGCAGATCGAGGAGGAGCAGTAGATCCACAAGCTGTGCAGGTAGGCTCACACTGGGACTATCGTCAAAAAATTACACTGAAGTTCCCAACAATCATGGTGTCCAAATGATGGGGTTAATAAAAGCAGAATGTAGGAATTAGGTCTAACATTCAAGCTCTACTGTAAGTTCCAAAGACTTATTTGTTTTTTATAAGCCAGGTTTTGTTACTTAATCATTACTCATAGGAAAATCTTGCCTGAGCTATGTCTAGGGATGAAGGAAATTTGGAATATGCACAGCAGAATTTCCACACCTTGGAAAAAGATGTGGAGAAGGAGAATGAGGTAGGCTGACGTTCTGCTCCACCGGCAGCCCTGGTCAGTTTGGTCTCATACTGTACCTCCTGGAAACTCCTCGTCATTGCTGAATCAGACTCCTTTCATTCACAATGTACAAAAAGTACAGTGAATTTGTTTTGGCAATGGCATGAGTTTACAAATTAAATATGCTGTCCAAAACAAAAATACGTAAACAATACATGAAATAAGGATAAATGAGGTGTGAAGTACAAAAATTTGCTATTAATGAACAAATAGACATGTAGGCATATAAATAAGGGTGAGATGACAAGATGTGGGGTGCAAATAGTTTGGGGTGTGTGAAAACAAGGTTAGCGTTAATGGGAGAATAAAGCACAGTGGAGGACTAGTGGTGCTTTTCCACTGGCACATAGGAACAGAGCTGTACCGCATCGCGAGACTAGTTACAGCAGTTCCAGCTCTCTTCGGTTTTCCACTGCGGAATGGTCGGCTCGGTAAAGGCGTTGCCGGGTTTGGAGAGCGACGGTGACATAAAATCGAAGAGGCGGTTATTTACTGTTCACACGGTGTTCATCATGATTTACTATGTGCTAATTTTCTGTAGCACGTCTGTGAGAATCGCCGTCTTATGTTAGCATCCAGTGCTAGTGGAATTAGCATTAGCTTGCGTAAATTTGTATTACGTATCCATTCCGTTCAGCTGTTCTATAGTACTTTTTTAAGTAGGAGGTTGGAAATGTTCAAGTTCTGAGTTATCGGGGATGCACCAGAACATCACGTTCTGTAATACTACTAATAAAGGATAATGTACCCTTTTTCCTTCAAATAATCCATGCACAGAACACTGGTATCTCCATGCATTTCGACCAATCAGACCAGCTTAGTTTGGTCACACGTTGGTACAGCTTGCATACTTCACAATGGAAAACCGCCAGTCCGCGGTATAACTCAGTTATTAGTGGTAGTGGAAAAGCGCCATAAGAATGGAAAGGTCCCGTTGGTGTCAGAGTGCTTCTCATGGGAATTTGTTGTGGCCTGGGGGAAGAAGCTATTCAGATGGTGAGTCATCCTTGTTACATAAGAACATAACAAATTTACAAACGACAGGAGGCCATTCGGCCCATCAAGCTTGTTTGGGGAGAACTTAACTAATAACTCAGAGTTGTTAAAATCTTATCTAGC
>JAAGVU020000103.1:1997598-2021510 GCA_011763525.2 Mormyrus iriodes
CCCTCCCCCCCCCGCCCCGGCCCCGCCTCGCCCCCCCCCCCCCCCCCCCCCCGCCCTGAGCCATTTGTACTGACCTTAAAGGAAGGCGTGTGGTTTTTCTTTGTATTTATCGAATTAAATGTTTTTCAAAAGCTCGACTATTTTTTTTCCAGCTTAGATAAAATTTGACCTTACAGTGTAAAAGTTCCCTTTGTGTGTGTGTGTGTGTGTGTGTGTGTGTGTGTGTGTGTTTTTGTGTCTCTACTGCTCTACAGGCAAAAGCGAGCCTACAGGAATGTTGCAGAGGAGCTGGACCCCACGTTCAGGCCAGAGAAAGTGTATCGCTTGCTGCCGGCCATTTCAGGTGAAACCCATCCACCCTTTGACACCGAGTCAGTCATAGAGCTCGTTGGAGATGCTGTACTCTTTCATTGCGAGGCGTCCAAAGTGAAATCCCATCTCCCTAGGTGACGGCGGTACTCAGCCCTGCTTCCCGTTTGCCGGTTGAAGCGGTGTTTGTCCTGCCGACCAGGCGGCTCGGCAGCAAACTGAGACCTGCAAAGGAGAAGAAGGAGGCCTGCAAACAGCAGTAGTGTGGCTGCTGTGTCTGTTTCTCCTGCCCTGTGGACCTCCACACTGGGCTGAAGCCACTGGCCCCCTGTCCTCGCTCTCGCTTCTCAGACTGGGCTGCTGTCACCCACAGATGCTGATCTCGGAAGGTTTGCATTTTTTTGTCCTGCAACATTAATCTTTGCTGATTTTCATTAGACTTTTGTTATATTCTCGCTCTGCCCTTTTTCCCCCCAGAATGAAATTAAACTACAAATTACTGGGCAGTACTCATACCAGCACAAAATTATTAGGGAAATTAAATGCTAGTCTATGGAGAGTGTGATTAATTTCATTATTACATTTTAGTAACCAGAATTTCGGTTTTGAAGGTAATTTGTACTTTTTTATAGTATTAAGAATAAAATCCGGAGGGACCTGTATACAGGCCGGTTCTGGTTTATTCTTGTCCTGCGTAGCCCCTATTTGCTGTAGTCTGATGATCCCTCCCTGGCCTGGAGAGGTGCAGTACGTTCTTGTTCAGTTTAGGCATCATCACCTAGGTATCATGTCTCATTCACATCTGGATATGGGAAAGGTGACTCAGCCACCATCCCCCATTCCAGCTAGCAGTCATTCCTTATACTGTAACTTGACATCACTTTGCCTGCCTGGCTTGGAAACACTGCAGATCCTAAAAGACTGTCCCGTGACTCATTAATCCTATTGTACTATTGTTCGTCGATGACTGGAATAATCCTTAATGGGATGCGTGTGGAGTTTTTTGCTTTGCATTTAAGCTTGTAAAATGCAAGAACCACAGTGACTCAGGCATTAGTGTCAAGTGGGCAAAGTGCCTGCTTTGAAAACAATGCACCATTAAATAAGTTGGCTGAAATATGTACTTTTTTCATTAAAGGTTTTTACAGGTGACAATGTTTAACTTTCGCAGGGGTTAAGCTATGTCATATGTCGAACATCCAGGTCAGGTAATATGCTAGATAGCGACCGCCATATGTCCAAGTGCATGCATATATACAGTATGTACTACATTAATGGCCAACTAGTAGGCTTCTAACAAAATCCAGTACATACTGTGTAAGTATGCGATTTTGTACGCACCCACTGTTTTTGGTTGTACACACACGGATTTATCCTTTACGCCTATTAGAGTATGTTTTGGTCATATGTCTCAAATTTCACATGTAAACAGAGTATCTTGGCAAATAATTGACCTGAAATGAAGATTCTTTACTGTTAATGATTCCCGTGGGGAAATTCTCTTTTTGCCTACTCTATCTAGCGCTCCATGACACATGACTCCATCACTTGGGGTATATCGCAGTACAGTGATCCCTCCTCGATCGCGGGGGTTGCGTTCCAGAACCCCCCGCGAAAGGTGAAAATCCACGAAGTAAAAACCATATGTTCATATGGTTATTTTTGTATATTTTAAGCCCTTATAAATCCTTTATATCCTGTTAAACATTAGGTAAGGTTTGTTGAAATTATGCATGTAAACACTGTTTATATACTACGCACAAATATACGTATCGTATATCATTAAGGAGTTTTATTTTATACGTAATACAGTTGTAAACACATTGTAATAATACATATTTTAACAAAAATAATTTTATATTTACTATAATATACTTATACATATACATACAGTAATGCACTCGTTTTACTTACTTACCCAGTTATATTAGATATATTATGATTATTCCTTTAATATTAGTATCATATTTCTAAAATACGAACACTGCAGTCATGCTCATTTGCATTCTGGCGCTGTGATTGGGTAGCTTCTCAGCCATCCGCCAATAGCGTCCCGTGTATGAAATCAACAGGGCAAACCAGCGGAGGCAGCATGTACCAGAAATAAACAGACCCATCTTCTGCAGAAATCCGCGAAGCAGCGAAAAATCCGCGGTATATATTTAGATATGCTTGCATATAAAATCCGCGATAGAGTGAAACTGCGAAAGTCGAAGCGCGATATAGCGAAGGATCACTGTACTTAGCAATGTAATGTTTATGTGTCTTATGCACTGTCGAGTTCTTTGGGAAAGAGAATTGAAATACTTATTTACATGTAATTTTTCTACTTTATAGACAGAGCATGTTTTCAAACCACCTGTTTTTTGTGTAGTTTGAGGTTAGTTTCCCTCTATAGCATGCCACATGTGTTTATGATAGTTAAGATATACAGTTGAGTGCAAAAGTTTGCATGCCCCTTAGGCCCTGGGTGAATAATAAAAGAAGATCTTCCTCTTTTGTACAGTTCATCTTCAAAATAGCCTTCCGCAACAATTTAAAGGCATTTCCCTTCTGAAAACCTTTTATGATATGGCCTCAGTGTTATAACAGCTGAGTCCAAATTCATCTTTAATAGCAAGCTCAAAAGTTTACATCCCCTTTGAAAAAGCCTGTAGGTATTTAACTTCAATATGTCAAATTAGGTGTCTGCTCTTTAATAATCATTGTCACTCAGTGCTTGATCGGTGACACCAGGTGTGTTCAGTTGGGCCTGCATATTATATTCGTGAGTGGACAGATCTCCAGTTTGCTCAAGCAGTTTGCTGAGAGCAACGAAAACAGTGGGATCGATTTTCATAAAGCTGGAGAAGAATATAAAAAGAAATTCAAAGCGTTTAGGGTTACCAGTACCAACTGTGAAGACCATAATCCACAAATGGAAGAAACATGGACACAATACGATACTGCCAAGTGGTGGAAGACCAAGAAAAGTTGCTGAATGAGCTCCTAGGAGAACTGCTCAAGAGCTATGTAAGAATCCAAAACAAACAGTAGGGAACTGGAAAAAGTCCTTAGAGGCAGCCGGAGTGAAAATCCACATCTCCACAGTCAAGCACAGTCTGCACAAGTCTGGAATGTTTGGGAGAAAAATTCACAGGAGGCCACTGCTGACGTCTAGGCACAGGGTAGCGTGCTTGTACTATGCTAAAGAGCATGTGGACAAATAAGACGAAGCTTGGAACAAGATTATGTAGTCCGGTGTGACCAAAGTTGAATTATTTGGTCAAAATTCACACAGGTACGTGTGGTGAGAAAGCAAGTCTGTCTTTGAGGAGAGGAGCACCATTTCCACAGGCATTCAGGGTGGAGGCTTGCTGCTGTGGGGATGTATGTCTGCGTCAGGCACTGGTGCTCTGCATGAAGTGGAAGGAAACATGAATGCAGGCGAATATCAACAGATTTTAAAGCAAAGCTCCCTACCCTCAGTCAGAAAGCTCAAAACAAAGAGGCAGTGGATCCTACAACAAGACGACGAGCCAAAGAACAAAGTAACTCAGGAATGGATTAAAAAGAATAAGCTGAAGGTTTTACCATGACCTTCCCAGGCTCCAGACATGAATGTAATAGAAAACCTTAGGGTAGATCTGAAGAAGGCCGTACGTGCAAGTCAGCCAAGGTACAACTGGAACAAAAATGCCAGGAAGAATGGGCTAGATGACACCTGAGAGGATGAAAAAGCTGCTCAGCGGTTAAAAAGGGGAACACAAACTTTTGCACTGGTATTACATTCATCATTTCATTATCACTTTCTTTTTCTTTCCCTCGGACTATTTCTGTGACTTTTGATGTTGAAGGAACATTTATAGAAACTGACCGTGCATTCAGTATTGTGTTGATGAAAATACTTTTCTTTGTTTCCCTCCTTCTGTCATTTCAAAGTAAGGACAGGGCTTGATGAAAAGATGCACAGATCACTCTAGTTTTACAGCATAGACAAATTCCAACCCAGTTGGTGTTGGTATGTTGGTTTGTGCCACACCCACGGCAGGCATGTCCTCTTGGTAACTTGGTGGGGACAGAATTGAGAAAGTGTACTTAGTTTGGCGATCTGAACTCTTACCATAATTATGGTGTGAGCCTTATTTACAACTCTAAGCCCAGGAATTCCCAATGGGGAATTCAAGCATTTGCTGTGCTGGAGTTTCTGACATACCTAAGTTGGTTGGTTGGGAGTTTTTGGTTTTCTCTGTGTTGTTCACATTTGAGTCAGCCGTTTTGCTGTCAGTCTTTCCAGTAAATTTTCACTTTCTTGATAGTGCCCGTCTCTGGGGCTGTGTCAGCATTAATAAGCAGCTATTTTACTGCCAAGGGAGCAAGTTAAAAAAAAAAAAAAAGAATTCCAAAAATGTCATTCAAATGATGTAAACAATACACCGGAAACACTTACTCAGCAGCCACCCTGGCCCCCGTCCCACTGCTTTGGGGGAGGGTCGATTGTGATCAGTCATTGTGAAAATGTATCTCTTCCTCAATGGGCCAACACGGTGACCCAACTTTGACTCTAGATAAACTATTACGTCAAACAACAAAGTGATTAGTGGTCTCTCTTCAAATTGCTGTTCGTCATTTGATGCCCAAACCTTCCAGCAGCCATTGTTCGCTCTCCTCTCGTCTCAGACTCCAACCCTCATGGAATCTCAATCCCAAAGAAAAGCTGTTAACTGAAACCCTCTTTACTGGAGTCACTGGATACTGGATTTTATCAAGTAATTACAACACATGAAGGAAGTTCTTCCAAGTCCAAGTTTTGGCATACGTGATAACTACATGAACATATACAGAACTTTGAACCATAACAATTGTTCAATTTTTTTCTAACATTATACATACATATTTTATGGCAAAGAATAGCATAATCAAATTATTTAAAGTTACAAAACTATACAACAGGGGTGGGGAAAATTCAGCACATAAAGTAACTCCAAAATACGAAAAAAAAACTATACAGCAATTACTTTTTTCATGCGATTAAAGAAAATATAAAATACTAAGGTTACGTATTGACAAGGATCTGAGCAAAGGAATTAACATTTGCTTGTATAAGTAAAAAACAAAGAAAGGAACACTTGCTAAACTGAGCATACAGCAGCTCTGTACACGGCAGAGCTGGTCTAACTTCTGGACTCGGCAATCAGTAATTTTACTAGTTAACTTGGTTTGCTAATACTATTGTTAGGGGTGTGTCCTTATGCTACTTACTGTCTCAGTTTATGTTGTTACTTTAAGAGTAGAAGGGCATCAAATGGCAGAAAAAAATATTACAACAAGATTATCTAGCAGCCAGAGGTTTAAACAACACAAAATTTATCAGTGTCTGCCACAAATCTTTGCAAACAAAAATTGATACAATGTTTTTGAGAATTGATACAGTATCACAAAATATATTGAGGAAGATAAGTGTGATGTGTGAATTTAATTAAAATAATGACACTTTATTGATCCCTTTGGGGAAATTCTCTTTTCATCCACCCCATCTAGCTCTCCATGACACACACAGGTGAGAGTAAGTTTGGCAGTGAAGAGCAGCCACCTGCAGCAGCACCCAGGGAGCTGAGGGTTAAGAGCGAGCGAGGCCCCACAGATGAGACCGTTCTGCTGAGGCCAGGCTCAAAGCAGCGACCTTCTGATCAAAGGCACAGAGGCTTAGCCCACTGAACCACATTCTGCCTACATGGATGTTATGACAATTGAAATGGCCCTTGACAGGAAAAAGGTTCCCCTCCTTTGCTATACAACTAGTTATAACAAGGGAAGAAGCGAATGTGAGCTTTGGGAAAGCTCAGCTCTAATAATGGAATTTCCCTTAGAGTACAGTAACCTATAAACTATAAACTGACGTACATGCACACAACAAATGGGCTGGGACTGTATTCTCACCCTTTATTGCTGTATGCTGATCGATAAAAGTTCGCGTCTACTGCCGCTAGTCCTCTCTGCGTGGAGAGGCCGCCCATGTTCCCCTGCAGCCTCCTGCAAGGTGCTACACTGCACTTGTGTGGTTTTGCGTATCCATTTTAGTAGAAGATGCTTAATTGTAAGTTCTCTGTAAATGATAGTGCTTCCAACTGCTTATTATAAAGCTTATTATTATATCACTGGGTCATGGTCAGATCAGAGATCAGAGAAATGGATTGTAAGGCTGTCAAAGAGAACTGAAAAGTTTCTCATGAATGCCATGTTCACACTTCTCCTTACACTGTGGGCATCTATTCCTTAATTGCACGTCCTGCATTTCACCTGTACTGATGTGCCTTCATGTTTTATCATTGGAGCCAGATAATGATGACTAATGACCAGCTGGGAGCCACAACCATTTTTGCTGAAATCAGTAAGGCCGGGAAACGAAACATGTTTATATAATTATCTTCCCAGACTGGGAACATCAAAGCTAAATACCTGACGGTTTCATGCAAATTGCCATTTCCAAAGGCACGGCTTTACCAACTGCAGTGACTCACGTCTGACAAGGTCACACAAGACATACGTCTAAACTTGAGGTAGGATAAATAACATTCCAGCAGACTGGACTCCATGAATGCCTCACACGTAAAAAAAACACAAGCCTCTCCTTTTGCGGCTAATTACATTCACTCATGCAGACAGCCTGCCCTACTGACATCATGACCAAACAGTTTGTTCTTGCCTCCTTGAGTTTAAGGAAGGAAATCCCTTGTAGCCCACAAACAGCTCCGCCCACTGGCGCCAATCAACCACAGCACAGTTACAAATGCATACCTCCCTTACAGGAATGCCTAGGCGTATACTTCATCGACGCGGCCTTTAGTAGGTGTGTTTTGTCTGGGGGCAGACATACGTAAGCAGCACTGTGGCTTTTTATACTCGTTAGCCCACTGCTGTCATTTTCTGCACTCACATGCTTCACATGCAGTCAAATGTGGGACTTGGCTCTTTTCCCCCCACCCCCGCCCCCCTTTGTGCTCACAAAGGTAAAACCAGCAGTACTTGCCCAGGACCACTGCTTACCACCCACTGTCTTGACTTTGACGGAAAATTCTTACATAATACGCTATCTGACTAAATTTATAATACCAGCATTGCCGTCGTAAATTAATTTAAAAAAAACTTCCCAGAAATGTTAAAAGGGCAGTTCTCCCCAAAGCTGAAAAAAAATATCACCAAGGTGCTAGTATTTATTGCGCAGTGATACGACTGGTGAGTTCGGTAGAAGAAAATAGTTCATGAATTAAACTGCTCACTACAAAGTCTGTGGATGATCAGTTACCGGGTCATGATTTCTGGTAAGAGACGTTGCTGTTTAATTCTTCAAATGTATTTTTCTGGCCCTTTAATCACCACAGAACGAATACCGTTCATTTTCATTATATTCGTAAGAAGCCCCACATTTCTAAGGCCTGTATCTCCAAAACTAGGCATCTCCCAGCAGAATGATCTAGATGGACAGATAACACCAAAGAACCTCTGGAACATACCTTTTTTTAAGTTTTGAGGTGAAGTGCCCCTTTAATATTAAAAACAGCCTGAAAAAAGACAGGCTAAAGTCAGGTGATTCACAGAAAATCAGAGTCATACTGCACGTACAAAGTACAGCGCTGCGTCCGTCACAGTGCAAGTAGAGTTGATTAAACATTGGAGATTTCCAACAAACAAAATGACAAAACAAAGCAGTGCCCATGCAGAGACCCAAGTTCGAGCGAAACTGACTTCACCAGCTGCGATATTCTGGTCTACGGACACTTTACCAATTACAGGGGCCCCTTGTGCCTCCAGCGGTGGGTCAAGCTTCTCACACAGACAGCAGACTCTTCTCCGAGTCTTCAGAGCTGATGGAACCTGTACTTCCACCCTGCTCCTGTTCTGGCTGGCCAAGCTGACACGTGGGGGTCTGTGGCTTGTTCTCAGGGCCTTTTGGGGAGGGGGGGGTGGTGGTTTAATTCAGTTTGTTTGTATGATGCCTTTAACTCAGAGAACTCTAGCCTGAACGCAGAAACACAGAAGGTTACCTGGTGGTTTCTCATGCTGCTTGTATATGTGGAACTTCCCAATGAGTAAGCAGGAAGGCAGTAGACCCAGACAGAAAAAAACAACCGCCGCTGTAATGACGATCATCATACCCTTTGGGGGTACTGAGGAAGAAAGATAGGCCAGAGGGTTCAGCAGTGGTCAACACTCAACTCAAGCACAAATACACATAAACTTAAACACAGCTCAGTAAACATCTCACCAGTGGGACATTGTATCTCTTTGGGACAGGCGATACAAATGCTGTCGCTGACCGCAGTACCATTGACCATGATCCAGCATCCCTGCCGAGGACAGCTGAAGAAACAAAGAATCGGCTGGTGTCAAGAAAACTGGCCTCACAGGGTGAAGTTCAGCACTGCGTGGCAAAGGGCAGATGCTCTGAGAGGCAGCGTGATGTAGCTGGCGGCAGAGTTCTTGGAGAATCCAGGCACAGTTGCTGCAGTAGTTATAATTTGTGTGCGACTTAGCTACTAACTACTCCGATGCAGTTAAGACAGAGCAGTTCTACACCGGGCTAAGCCCCAGGGGGGGGTTTTCCTGACAACCAGAGGCCAAAGCGGAAACGTGGTTGGCAGGGAGGTACACAGCAAAGGCTTCCGCGCTTGGTTAGCAGAGGAAGGATAACTCTCCCGGTTATACAGTTTGCGAATGTTCAGTCTTGAATTTCTGGAAAACAATGAATCTCTATCTCTAGGTAAATTTAACTTTAGGAGGCAAAGGCAATTGCACTTGTATGACATCACCTGGGTTAAAGGCCACTATAGCGATGTTTCACAATTAAAGAGCGGATGGAAACTGCGCATGCAGACAGACAGACACACACACACACTGTAGAAGATTGGATTGGAGAGGGGTGCTTTAGGCATGACCTAACCTCACCTATTAGTCCATGGATGACACTCTGGAAGTGATTCATTTTTGAAAGTCCCATAGGGGCATTTGCGACAACTCCCTGTAGGAAAGATAGACGTCCCATCAGCATGATTTGTTATCAGTTTTGGAAAGTGAATGGATGGAACTTTGAACCACTGGTAATGAATACGCTATTGTAAGTTGCTTTCTCACCCTTTATCAATTTATGTGCTCACCAGCTCAAGTTAGGGTATGCAAAAACTACAAACCCTTAACAGTCCCACAGCATAATATTCTTTACTGTGAATAACATAGCACCCAAAAAAATGAACGTTTTCACATTCCATTCACAGTCTAACAAGAATTTAATTACAGTTTAATTAAGTTGCAAATGCTATGTTTCTAATTACAGGATTTATTCGAATAGGAGGTATGCAACGCATGCAACATTTCTATGCCCTTCATCAGCAGAACGCTGCTACAAGAATTACCCGCAAGGCTGGTACAGCAAGACAAGCAGTTAAGAGCCATCGTAAATAGGGAACTATATGAGACTAAAATGAACCAATCAGAAGTGCATACCATCCTGGGAGAGTTCCTGCCCCTCCCCGCAGGGGGTGCAGTGCGAGCACTTGGAATTGGCACAGTGGTATCCTTTCATGCAGCCGCACACCGTGTCGCTGCTGCTTGTGCACTGATGCATTGCCACCTGGAGACCTGGACAAATGCAGGTGAGGGCACATGGGCAGAGAATTAGCGAGGACACAGTGCCACTAGGCCTGCGGGGGCGCATGGTATGCGAGGTGGCGCACCTGTGCATGTTTTGCATGGGACGCAGGAGGAGCTAGTCTTGTTGAGATAAGTTCTAATTGGACAAGGAGCACAAAGTTCCGCGGGGTCCGGACCACACGCTTTCACCAGATGATGTCCTGCAAAAAAAACACATACATACATGTGCAATGGTACTGGCTTCCCATTTAGGGTGTTCCCCAGTGGCAAAGACTAGACTGCAACGCATTGTACTATTGTTATAGCAGATCACTGCTGGGAACAGTACAGCACATATATCAACTGCCCAGATATCTATGAAATAATCATGTAAGGCCTCTTTAGCAATGGAAAAAAACCTATCACAGGTTTGGTGACTAAAGGTACATTTTACATGCACACCTTTCGGGAACAATTCACTTGAGGGGACACAAATAACATAGCAGTACACTCTTACCTGATGTATTAATTAACCAAAAACTGTTAACTACCTATAGATCCCACATTCATTCATCATTACTCAATCATAACGGTTCATGTACTTCATGCGCTTACTAAATTTGTTCATGATTTGCACCTGACTAGTAACTGAGCTGCTGAGTTACTTGTGCCCCCTCAAGTAAAGTGTTACCCAACTTTCTCTCAACATGCTAACATCTTTATATAATGTTTAAGGACACTCTGAAGCTACCAGACGTCGCTGACAATATTAAGATCAACTAGTATGTGAGGTTGGCACGTGTGAATCCTTAGAACCTGCCGATTTGAGAATGATGAATGCAATGGGATGCATAAAACTTACTGGGCACGTTCAGTTTACATTTTCCGTAGATCTTAATGCCGGGATGTCAGACAGATACCTACCTGCTTTGCATTCCTGACAGCAAACCTCACTCTGATTTTTATCGTTGAAGTCCCATAAATCGCATCCATATTCGATGCTGTTGCTTAAAGTGCCCAGGAGGACGAGGACGAGGACCAGGGTGATTGCGAGCGCGCGCACCATGTCTGCCCCTACAGCCTGGGCCACAAGGCGAATGACGTCTTCAATGGCAACACCTCCACCAAAGAAAAGATGCTTTGTGTCGCTATTACACCCTGTTCGGTACCACAGCCTGCTGTCGAAACAGGACGGTGTTAGCAAAAACCTGAAATAGTGCTCCTCAAATTAAATATATCACTTCAATATTTCAGTTTCCTGTAATTTTATGTCTGTCACCCGTCTTTTACAGAGATGTCAGGGTGGATGAATGCATTATCAGAATTAGTTGTTAAGTTACCAAGTTAATTTCCCTTTCTGATACTTTCTTAGATATTTCTAGTACACATGCTATAAAACAAAAATGATAGTTTACATATTTAGACACACATAACTTTGCATTATCGCCAAGATCTGAAACATTCCATTCCAATTTAATTTGTTGTGCATAAAACTACTGCATTTCTACATAAATATATCATTTCGTCAATACATATTAGTCTGTTCAGATATTATCAATAATATATGGACCAATGTTGGCCTATAGGTCTATTTAAAAACCTAACACCCCTGAATGTAAAATGTCATTTTACATGGTTTTGAAGCTGTATTCTTACAGCAAAGAAAAGTGCATATGAATTAGCTTAAAATATAAACGCTTCATTTCGGAAGCAAATGAACGCCATTTACAATATACAGCGATCGCGTACTAAGCGTTTGAATTGGGAGCAATACCTGCCAGCGGTTCCTCTACTCTCTCGCTTGTTTCATATTCCACCAGCTCACATCGCTGACAAACTACGCCGCTCTTTCCATTGTCCTTACTTTATATCGTCCTGTGTGACGTCACGTAACGAGGGGCGTGAGCACCGTGACCTACACTGTCAGAAAACCAGTACCAATTTCTACTTTTGATGTCACTGGGGTTGTACCCTTAAGGGTCTGCCGATTGTACATTAGCTGCATGTAAATGTACCTTTAGTCTAATTTAAGGTACAGAAATGGACTCTGAGGAACATCAAGGTACAAACAACGTTAATGTACCCCCAATGGTACTAAAATGTTCCTCATAGTCCATTTTTGTATCTTAAAAGGTGCATTTACCCTTCAGGGTACAGCTCCAGTGACTCGCAAAGGTACAAATTGGTACTTTTTTCCTGACACAGTGTACTGTAGGATGCTTCGATTTAATCCAAACTAGCCCCGAATGACTTGCTTAGCTGAGATGTTTTAATTAACAACCACGCTCTGCGTTTGAGAACCCTTATGCAGGTTAGGTTTCTGGGCTACCCCCCCAGCCATTCTCCTAACAGACACACAAACCCCACAATAGTGACCGATAATACCAATAAGGGTAGACAGTTCCCAGTTGAAACTACATTAAAGAGAAGTTATTAGGCGGCGAACAGCGTCCCCCAGCAGAACGCTGACCGAGCGCACTCGCTTTCAAACTTTATAACAGATCTTTCATTCATTGTAGTTTGATGAACTTTGCTTTAATCAGCAATGTTTTAGTTATCTAATTTTCTTTAAATTATAAAAGAACAATAATTACAATCTGAACATATTGGATTTAAATAGTAAGTAACCCATTCTGCTGGTCAGTCTGTTCACTTTGGGATACACCTCCCTGCTATTCTCGCTTGATGATATATGTATGGGAATGCGGATCTGTACTGAAATATTCCAGAAAGCGGGTTCTGGTTTAAACCTTAACTCCAAAACCGCGGTAACGTTAGCCTTACGTTCAGTTTTCCGGCTGTAATATCTGTCAATATTTGTAATATATTTCAGTGTTTGTGTGGGCATTTCACGTTCAATAGCCCAGCTGTCTTGCTTACAGTCACTGGCGGTGAATTGACACAGTGCAATTAATAAAAACGTATAAAACACATAATATGAAAGTTATATGAGTTGCATTGCCCCCCATAGTTTAACGTTTAAAGCAGGGTTCTGTAGGATAGGTCTGGGGGGTCCCCTGGTAGGCAGTTTTCGACCGGGGGTGGCATAAAGATGTTGGCTGTTGAATGGGGGTGGGGATTCTGATGACGTCGTTCGGACTCCCACCTGTAGCCATGCCGCAGCTTAATCTTTATCGTAACTTCTGTAATATCTTCTTGCTCATTTTGAAAGCCCCGAATAAACCCTCGAAGAAACCAGTTTCTGTTAATGGACAATGAGCAAATTGTATGATACTGAATGTCCAGCGCTGACATTAACGCCGCTTTAGGTGGACGTTCTTCTGTACCTTAACTTACGTTCATTCGTTTTATTGGACGCTTACAATAGACGGAAAAGTTACAATTCATGTGCTCATTGTACGTTGAAACTATATATTATTATTTCCGATGGTTAGCTCGTCTTAGAAACATTATGGAGTAATGACACACTCGACGATAACTGAATGCTGAGTGCATATAAAAAGTTAATTAGCTAGCGTTGGTTTAAGGGACTTTCCTACAGAGCTTGATGACATTTAATGTTTCATCCGCTGTCGACAGTGACACATAATGGTTATTTTTTTTTGTTGATGTTTCTGATGAATGAGGATTTTTTGTTTAAGTAGTGTGAAGAAATGTGTTTAAATAACGACGCACAGTTGCCTGGTAGTTGTGGGTGGTCTAGTTGCGTAAAAATTCGGTATCCAGTTGACTTTTGATATTGTATAAGTGGGGGGATCCCTTACTGAAATCTACCTTATTTAATGAAATAATTGTTTCGTAAACACTAGTACTATTAATTTAAATATATTTATATTTCATAACTGCGTTCATTGTTTTTATCAGTGTCATTTCCGTCTATAAAGGTCGTCTCCTCTCTTTTTTAAGGTACCATGACAGTGTCAGAAGAGAATATAAGGTCATTGTGATCTCTGTGAGCTTTGATTACAATGCTTTTTTCATAATGCCTGGCTATCTGTCATAAAGCGTCTGAATGGACCTTTTATCATTGTGTCCTACTTGACCTGAATACATGGCTGTTATACAGTCACATCGCAACGTGACTCAGTACCATATGATTTAAAAAATGAGGCACAGGACAAACCAGCAGCACACGGTGGACGGGATGCCAGTCAGATGGAATAAACAATATGAAAACGAAACCAAATGATATAACATTTGAGTTCACGTATCCCCATTAACTAGTCAGAACTGAACATATATTCACGTTTTACCGGATAAAATTAAAATCACCAATATTACAAAATCTTGCAATATAGTGTAGAGTCATCGTGAGCAAGAAATTCTTTGTTCTCCTTTTTAATTTATGTTATTCATTGTGCTGGTCTCCGATAGTCACGTTTCTGCATAATACGTTCAGATGGATGTCATGCGCTGCAGCTGAAGCATTCCTGTAGTAGCAGACATAAAAAGCCGCAAGCAGGGAAATACTTCAACCGCAACACACACACAGGGCCAAGAGCAAAAAGCACGTGTGTAATGTCGGCACCGCCTCCAGCCTGCGTGAGCGCGTACCTTCCCGCTGAGCAAAGATACGCACAAAACACGTCTTTTGAACTTCTTGCCGGAACATGAGAAGATATCCCCTGAGCCAGAATGATAGTTTTTATGACGTACGATATTGGGTCCTGCACCTGTCTTGCATATCCACAGACGTCCAAATTAATATCATATCCAGACATTCAAATATCTACCCGCATATCTACGTCCAAGAGGGGCCGTAGTCAGACGTGGAAATACTGACTCTGATTTGCACGTCACGTAGACATACAGGTTCGGTCCTGGACCGACTGATACAACACAGACATGCGCGTAATGTCTCATGTTTGCTGCCTTTATTCGGATTAAGCTAAGTCACGCTGAAACTCGGTTTTTGCGCAATATAGCCCTCTTGCCTTAACAGAATTTCTTGTAAAGTCTGTAAAGCCTCCTTCCTCTGTGTACATTCCGACGTATGTTCGCCGTATGATTATACCAAGCTGGTTACTTGGCTCACCCCACCTACTTACGTCTTGTTACTGTTCTGTTGGCCACAGAATGAATACTCATTGCCGAGTCCCGTATTCTATTAGTCAGATGAGTGGGGTACATTTCAGCTAAATGCAAATCTTTATATGCCGCAAAATTACGTCAGGCTCAATTTTTTTCCTCGTCTCAAAAGATTTCGATTTTATCTGACTCTTAGCACCTTAAAGATTGATTTAATTGTTAAATTCTCTAATACAAAAAGTCTGAAAAGGTACAAAAACTTGATAGCAACATTAAGCTTACAATCTTATATAGCTTATTCAACATCCCATTATGTTTTGTATACAGTTATATAAAATTGTTATTGTTTAAACAGAGAGTAAGGTATGCAAACGTATTGGGGAAGCAGTAATCAATTTCAACCTGTTAAAGCAGTGCAATGCTTTTTGGTGGACAGTCTGGTTCAGTCTATTTATGTGCGATGGTTAGCTGGCTGCCGCAATGACCCATTTGCCTCGACGACCCCCCCCCCCAGACCTGCAGATGCACTATACAAGACTATGAAAAATGGTTACTTATCAGTGTTACTTGTTTTATGACTAGCACACATTCGGACCTTCTCGCACTGTAAGTATTTTCATGTCACTGGATTTGTAAGCTGACATACATTTAATTGTGGATAAGATTTTAGAAAAAATGTGAAAAGTATTTTTTTTTTTACAAATCCACTTTAAACATTGCCTTTGATTTTTAAATATATATTAACATATATAAACTACTATAAAATTCTATTTGATGTGATTTATGGTCGAGTAAGCGGAAATTTGAATGACGTTTTTAAGGCAAGCAGTTAAACATCAAAGATAAGGTACTGCGCGTCTTATTTCGCACCGCTTCTACAATGACTTTTTCCACCGTGGCTTTTGATGGAAAACGTAAGAAACATTTGACTAATATAACAAAAGACTGCAGACTAAATTGTGAACGTTTATCAATAGGTGGCGACATTTCCCACTTTCATTTTCTCACCCACACAATTTTTAAATAGTATTACAAGACAATTCACCATATGTATGTCACGTTGTCCTTTATTCTTTGAATAAAGAATAATTAGAAATGAGAGAATGCAGAACAAATTAGTTTTTTTAAACAAAATTTTAAGTGACAAAATTATTTCAAAACCACAATCATAATTCACCTATATTCAAACACCATTTCCATTGCATCAATTTACAATGCATCAGTTTAAAAAAACTGCAAGACCATATCTTTAAACATATATATATATCAATTTGTCATATATATATAATATATATTCATATATACACTTTGTTATTTATTTTCAGTTTTTAAGAAACAAAAGCAAGTCAAATTTCCGACTGCAAACAGTGTTTCATACTAAAGGGCCAGAAAAATCACATTTCAAAAGTGCTCATATAATTTATATATAATTTAGAGTGCCACGTTGCTTTTCCATAGGGTCCGGGAAGGAGAAATTATCAATTTACTGTAAGAATCTTTAAGTTTGTGCTGCATGCGGTGTTGCTTATTGTCACCATTTCAGATGAATGTGTTAGCTCTTATTTTGGGTGTCATGGCTGAAGGTTCAAATGGCCAGGCCACAATTTGGATTCACACATCGTTTTCCCACACACCAGTCAGGGGTTACAGAAGGGTGTCCATCAACAGAAACACCAAACGCTGCCCACTACAACATCCAGCTGTTGACATGTAGCACATTTGCATCACGTCAGCTCTGTTTAGAGGCCTCTGTCCTTCCTGACTCGTCTGACATCCGGCTGAGAACAAAATTAATGTTGGCAAGGTCGCATCAGAGTAACGGATACATTTGAGGCAGCGCGTTTTGTGCTACAAAGTGATCCAAATTAGTGTGTTTTATTCAGGATTACTTTGAATTTCTTCAATACATTCTATTAAGGGGGGTTGGAGGTCAGAGGGTGGTGGTAGCCTGGGATCAGAACGCGCCTTCGATGGGTGTGACTGTGTTCCGATCGCTGCTGACCCACCTGGGAAATTGATTGTCGGTCTGAGTTATAATGCTGGACACGTAAATTATAACTCGCAAACACAATGGGACAAGAAGAGAGAGTGCGAAGTTGAGTTAGTGTTGTTAGGAGGAAGCTTGGCTGCTGCCTACAGACTGGCAGGCGCATGGTTAGTCCTTTGTGAATGCAAAGTGAAAGTTTTAGACTTACTGCCCATTCATCACGAGGCCTCTGGCTCATCCTGAGGGCTGAGCACTTTGAGGTCACCATCACGCTCCAAAGAGTCGGGGTGGTGGGGGGGCGGGCTCGCATAGAGTCCACGTTCCAGCCCTTTGACTCCGGGCAATGAGTTCCAGACCCAGAGGATGCAGGGGTCATCAGGACAGGTGTTTACATTTAATGCGAGTTAGCCACGCTAGCTAAGTAGGTGGATGGCCACTGTGAACTTTTTATATAGAAAAAACCTTCATTGTTGCGCTATCATGCAATGGCTGCCCTTGGTTAAGCATACAGTTAAAGTAAATTAAGAGTGACTGAGGGGTAACAGGGTCTAATGTCTCATCTCTCATATATATAGTGGGGTGTTGTCATTAGGGCTCGACCAACGTATCAGGTGGCCAATAAAATCAGCTGATATTTAGATTCTGCAAATACATCAGCACTGATAATGTCTACTTCAACATTTGTTATGAGAAAATGAGCTGTCACTCTGTACTTTCTGCATTATAACTACCACTCTTAGCCTGGATTATTCGTTAGTTCGGCCAAAGAGTTATTGTTGTAATGTTGTGACAATTGTATTATACCACACACAAACCTTAGGGCCGAAAGTGATTTTTGTGTGTGAGAACGTAAGTATCTTGTAAGGTGCTTATATATAACGCTTCTTATAAATGGTCTATTTTATATTTATATTAAGACTGTGACTTTATGCTGTTCATTTGAGTTTGAGAATTTGTCATCCATATCAGTCAGAAAAATACTGTTCAGGACTATTGGTGTCTGTTAAAATTTTAAAATTACAAAATTATATTGGCCAAACAAAATTTGTATCGTATTTTGATATCGGTCGAGCCCTAGCTATCAAAGGGATGGCAAACCCACCAACTTGTGCTGAAGTGGGGCGGGGGGTGGGGGGGTTGAAAAGGCACTGTCCTCTCACATAATGTCAACGAAGAACTCACAGGGGTTGCCCATGGCATGCTGGAAGGACTGGCGACTGGCGGTGAGTTCAGGGGGAACAGCCCCAAGCTCGCGCACAGGTGGGGCCCCTGGGGGACTACTGCCTGCAGAGGAGCCAGGGGCCAGCCGGGCCAAGCTGTAAGGGGGTGGCAGCCCAGGCGGGCCATAGGAGGAGGCGTGGCTCCGCTCGCTATGGGTGCAGGAGAGCTGGCTATATTGGACGAATGGGGCGTGGCTATATGAGAACGAGGTGTGGCTGTTTGGTGGATGGGCGTGGCTCCGGTGAGAGTGGGCGTGGCTGTACCCAGAATGGGCGTGGCTCAGCTGGCTGGCCGAGCGCTCACCCTGCCAGCCCCCCCGGGTGCCTCGCTCCGATTCACTGCCCCCGCTGCCCGTCGACTTGCGGTCTTTCTCCCGGGGTGAGGCACGCCGGCCTTTGCCCGTGGTGGGGTTGGAGCCGCTGCTTCTGCTGCCTGCAAGGCGACACAGAAACGGAGGCTTGAAGAGCAGCAGGCTGGGCCTGGGCTACGGTGCCTATGGGTACTGAGGTGTGAAAACGTTACACTCTGAGGTGCCTCTACGCCCAAGACCCATCCAGCCAAAATAAAATATATAAAAACAGCACTTCTGTTTAAGTTTCTGAGTTAATTTTCCCTCATTTCTGACATGCCATGAAAACATTATATAATTCCTATTTGCACAACATGAGGATGAACTGAACAGGAATCATCACAATCCAGTCTCTTAGCCGCCCCTGGAGCACATGCTGCACACAGCTGGAACTGTCCACCACACAAAGTCACTGTTTCACATCCAAATAACGCAGCACCCAGTGAGAGCCCTTCTTCATGAATGGCACTCAGCTCGGAGGCGAGCCGGTACGTAGGAGATTACTGTCAGCACAGGAGCACGCCACCAAATGCTCAGAGACACACAGAAAGGGGACAGATGCACAGCCAGTAGTTAGGAGACCTGGGGGGTGTGGGGGGGGGTGACGAAAGAGAGAGGTTTCCTTAAAGTAAAGAGCATGAGATAAAAGAATGAAGTGGGTGGGGACAGAGAAAGAGAGAAAAGGAGTGAGAAAATGGAAGGTGGTGGGTGGGGGTGTTGACTGGCTTACCGAATCCCGAGTCCTGGGATTAACATCTCCTTCAGTCTATCGTTGCCCAGCAAAAACAGAGGGAACAACAGGGTTACAAACGGAGCAGGCCCTGTCGCCCTCTGTACCTCCTCGCCAGCCTCGTGGCGAGGGAGAGGAAGTGTGGGGGTGACGGCCGGGGGTGTGTGTGTGTGGAGAGGCAGGCTTGCGGTTGGTGGAGGGGGGGGAACTGTAGCGAGGGTGGACGACGTCTTTGGCACACATTTCCGCCCACTCCGGCGTCCCCCCATCACACACAGACACGCATGCAATGTGACACTGCCTGTGAAACATGACAATCATGGTGGCCAGCGACTGATGGCGATTACTCATTGGTGGATTCCACAGTGCTGATGATGTGGTGTTTCCCCCGTGTGCAGAGGAGCGCGTGAGGGGGTGAGAGAGAGAAACAGAGAGCAAGAGGACACAGGTGAAAATGCATAGCTGCGCGAAAGCAAATCAGATGAAAGCGTGGAGGTGCAGGCATAGCAAGCAGAAGCTTCGAAGTGCTAGATCAGATAAGTACGGTGGCCCTGAAGGCCCAGAGCACGTCAACATTAACACAATGCAAGAACATAACAGAGATGCACAAACATAAGGATAAAAAATTAAGCAAATTAAAATTTTTAAATATGTTGTGTTCTCTTAATGTGTTGCGGTTTTCAAAGCAGAAATACTCCGTGCCACAGGGGGCAGTATTCGACCCGCTGATCAAGGTCGTAGAGTATTCAGCTAGAGAATACGAGACTATTAGCACCGGGTGGTATCTTGATACATTTTTAAAACAAGATATAGGATGACACAATACTGTTTATATCGATGCATCATGTGTTACAAGTTAGGGCTCCATTAAAAATTCTGAAAACATTAAGAAAACACAACACATTAAAAAATCTAATTTATTTAGTATTTTGTCTTGATGTTTTTGCTTCTCCTTGATGATTTTGTGTTCTGTTAATGGTGACGTGCTCTGGGTTTTCAGGCCCACCACAGGTAGGCGTCAGATCAGACGATCGTCAGTCACCAGTCGGGCACTCAGAAACGCCCAAACAGACGCTGTGCTAATGATCACCGCAACACACATCTGCATGTCGGTACGACTGAGTCCAACAACCCCGCAGGAAGCTCCCATATGGATGAGACAGACATGGCAGGAGACAGTCATTGGGCAATCAGTGCTCTGTGCACGTGGGACATAGCTGACAGGAAAGTCCAGAAAAAAAGTCTTGGGTGCCGTTCACACACGATAACCTTGTACTTTCCCAATTATCTCAAGAATTTTATTTCCTGAACTCGATCCAGTTAATCCAGTTTCAAATTTACGTTCTCCATTTAACAAAGTTTGTGTTTGTCATCTGCAGATGTTTCTCAGTATTTCTCCAGATTATCTCCAGCTAATGAATCAGAACTCCCCCGCCTCCCTTAATCAATCAAGGTTATCCTCCTCCTGGAGATCGCCGGACCCCCCTCCCCTTGTTTGACCAGCTGAATGAAAATAAGTGGCTGGGCTTCCAGGTAAGACAAATACATCACAGGAAAGGCCACCTTCGAACAGCGGGGTGTATTCTAACCTGGAGTCTGATTTGTGGGCCTGCCTACAGGTTTGCACTTTAGACCTACATTCTTCAGGCACATACAGGTGTGCCCAGCAACTGCGTGTAATTCCCTGGGACTGGTTCTTCGATCTGCACACACAAGACCTATTTCACAAATACAACTTTGCCTAAAATAGTTTATAATTTGAGATAAATAAATGTTTTAATCATACCATATATATTTTTAGTTAAGATCATGAAATAATTTATTACAAAACTGGATACTTTCTATGTTTTATTTCTCCCATTTATACATGTTCCATTCTGTTTCAGATTTTAAGTGATAACACATTTTTTATTTGATTTTATTTCATATTATGCTGAATTTAAATACTGTTTGACTAACAACTATGACAAGAAATGGCTGAGAAACGACACAGCTGACATGTATTTTAAAACGGACATTTGGAGAACCTGTCCTGCAGGTCAGAAAGATTAACCAGCTTTACTGGAAGGATGGGGAGATGCTGATGTTAACCCTCATCATGGTGATGCTTGTTGCTGCACGAATTAAATCACACAGATTTTGTTCACCTAAAACTGAAATGACACTGCAGGGACAACTGACTGGAAAACAGTGGTAAAAGCAGTCACAGCTACATTAATCCTAAGTGACATTCAGGCTTGTACTCATTTACAGAGCAGAATATAGGAGCAACACTGGCTACATTCCCTATGGTGAAACCTGCCACAGGATCTTTGTTACACACTGCCATTTAAATGTAAATGTAAAAACTGTACTTGTAACATTAACTGATACTTAGGTAATCAATAATAATAATTGATACTTTTATTGATCCTCATGGGGAAATTCTCTTTACGCCTCCCCCAACTGGCTCTCTGTAGGGGAGAGCAAGCTGTTCACGAAGGGCAGCCACCCATAGCAGCACCCAGGATGCTGGGGGGTTAAGGGCCTTGCTCAAGGACCTGCAGATGTGCCGAGGCTGGTCTCAAACCGGCAACCTTCTGATCATAGGCACAGAGGCTTAGCCCACTGAGCCGCACGCTGCCCCCCTAAGGTCTGTTTCAACATGCCGTTATATATTACTATGTAAGTTACTACATACTGGTATATATTATATAGCCACGAAAAAATTAAGGGACCACTCTATATTTTGAAACAAATCTGCAATTTTAAATCCTGGTCTAATTATGGATCTTCTGGCAAGGGCTATGCTGAGCAACAGGTTCCTTCCAGGTTCAAAATATCTGAGACAGCAGTACACAAGTATAAGGTGAAGCAGGAGACACTGGGAATGACCAGAAACCAGCCGGGTAAAGGGCGGAAGTGAATGCCACAGATGACTGATAACGTCCAACAGTTTCTCATGAATCGTAGGATGACATCAAGCGACCTTCAAACGGAATGGGAAACATTTAGTGCAGGTATGAAGTGCACCGCTAGGACAGTTCGTATCAGGCTCCTAGAAGCAAAACTGAAGCCCTTCATTAATGAGAAACAGGGAAGAACCAGGCTGCAGTAATAAGTGAAACAAAAAGCTGTGGTCTCTTAATTTTTTCCGTGGCTGTACAATTCAGCTTTTTGCCATTTATACTTTTTAACATAAACATTTGCAATAATATGTATATTACCATTAAAATGCATAGGGATATTTTAATACTGTGAGAATGGTGGTATTCAACGACCAACTATGAATCATGGTAGGGCTGCATGATATCGCATTACGATTGTATGGCGCATGCGCATTAATCACCAGAGCTTTAGATCACGGGTGTAAACATTTGATGGGATGCCGGATTTTTGGTGCTATACAGATGTTTACTTACGCCTACAATTTGGTAAGCAGATCAGTAGTATGCCTGAAATATTAATGTGAGGGGTATTGTGATGCCAAAAAGATAGTTATCTACGGAAATTGGGCGTATCCTTATGTTTAATAAACGTGTCAGATTTGAAACTGTAAAAAGCACTACCACACCACCATATTTTTTTTTACCTTGTATAATGATACAATGTACTTATATAAAATACTAACTTCTGGTGTCACAACATACCTCTGACTAATATTTCAGGCGTACTACTAATCCGCTTATCAAATTATGGGTGCAAGTGAACGTCCGTATAGCACCAAAAAGACAAATGTTTACGCCCGCCATGGAAAGCCCTGGGGATTATTGCGTATGCGCCTTATAATCGCAATTATACCACGATGTGATATTGCGCAGCTCTAAATCACGGTCTGCTTCACTGCTTCATTTCCTGGCGCCACCTCTGGACATCATGTGGGCCACAACAAAGGTAATATCAGGCTGAATATACACAAGTTTGTTGCTGTGCACTCGATGAAAGGAAATGACATCATTATATTATGTCATCACTCACTGGTTGTACTCAATCAAATTCTTTTGGAAGGTACTCCTTGTGGAAATCAGTAACTGACATTGTGGTCTGAAAAGGCCCCTAGCTGCTGTGACTTAGCTGCTCGGCTCACTGTTCTATTTAAACAAGCTTGTGAACTGTCACCTTCGTGCACAACACTTGAATGCCGCCATTGCATAAACTCTGAGAAACACTCAACTCACAAATATGGAATGTCATGATCCAACAGGAGTGCTGGACAGGCATGGGATAACCTTCCCAAAACATGCAGGTCGAGTCGGTATAGACTACTGAACCGACTGGACTGGAGGGAGCATTAAGGCCAAAGACTGGATTTTGATTGGTAGAGAGGAAGAAATTTTAAAAAATCATTAAGCAGTTAGAAAGATCTGGGTGTTGCATGGTAGGGGCGAATGTTAACACAGAGTGGGATCACCTATATCCCAAGCTTTCTGAAATGTATGGAGAGTAATGTAGACACACAGGATTTTTGTTTTTCACCATGAAGAACCATAGCATCATATCCACACCAACCCCACACCAACATAACCGCCTTCTGTTTGCCATGCCACCACAGAGTGAGAACTCAGGGACTGCACACCTGCCAATCTATTCACAAATGCATCAAGGATGCTACGACCTGGCAGCTTTAAATACCCTTTAAAATGGGCAAGATACTGTAATCCTACAGCTAATGATAACACTATGTAACAAATTTTTATTTTTATTTTGTTCCTGGGTACAAAGTGTGTTTTCCTAACCCGTTA
>JAAGVU020000103.1:2021610-2074417 GCA_011763525.2 Mormyrus iriodes
AGTTTAAAGGGAATAATGGCCATTTTCTATACTTTTACAACATAAGCAATTAAGAAATAACATGTATTGTCCAGGAAAAAAAATTGTGTTACATAGTGTAATATGACAGAAGTGCAGCATTCACATGTTTAACCTTGTGGCTGTGATTTTTCTGATACCCATATTTTATTGTTGTATGTCAGTAGTAATTTAGCCCATCTTTCTAAAAAACACAACACTGTATTTCAATTCATTTTACACTGCAGACACACTACACAAAGCAGCCTTGACTGAACCACTAAAGACATCGCTAGTGCATTCACAGCTAACGGGGAGTACCAGCTGTAGTAATGAGCTTCTGTTATTGGTCATTACAAAGACATACACTCTACATAAAAACAGCAAGTAAACTGAGTTAAAGGATGAATAACTAAATAATCTAGTTATAGAAATGACAATCAACTCAGTTATCAACTAAGAAACTAACCAGGTAATATTTCAATTTACTTTCAGTTTTCATTTTCTTTAAATAGAAATTAGAAATGGGATCGATCTGGTACCCACTATTGGTATTGGGCCGATACTGTCCAAAAAAAGAGGTGCCAGATCAGATGGGGGGGGGCGGTGGGAGAGTAAGAAACCAATTTTCCATCAGAGATAGGTCCAGGCAGAAAAACTGTGGTAATGCTAGTAAACAGAAGTGAGGGTCGCGTGGTGGTCAGAGGTTCAGCGACGCGGAGCTGCCATGTGGACTGTGCGGAGAGACGGTCACTTGGTTTCGGTGATTCGGGAACTGGCCGTGAACAATTAAACAAATATTTCTGGAGCTTACCGAAAGACCGCTGAAATTCGCAAAACGACGCGTAAGCTACAAACAAAGCTGAAAATCATTTCGCTCAGATAAATCATTATCATTAATGTCTTGTCTTAGGTATGTCGCACATATTTGGCTCGGCTACCAGCCTCACTCACGTGTCAGCTGTCGCTGTGACTGTAGACTCTCATCTTTCACAACGCAACTTTTCAGTGCCGTTAATTTAGCATTTTTTATTATAATGAGTCCAAATCATAGTGCTCCCTTTGTGTACAGTAGTTACTTTGCATATACTGGGGCAAAACTTAGATTATTTGTATATAATATAAAATGAACTTATAGGAATTGATAGGATTTTTAGGTAACTGAACATGGAAAGTACAGTACTGTTTGTTTAGACTTTATATAATCATTCAGTTTAGTAGACTGTGATGGGTTTATACAAACTAGCCGTCTTCAGACTTGTGTTCTTTCTATAGTTGGGTTAATTACTGCTCTAAAGGTTTATCTGTGCTCCATCGCATATTTTGTACTGGAAACTAATTTGTACTTTTGCACTAGAAATGGTTAGTTTGGGTATAGTGATATTTTTATAATTGATTTCTTTATTATATTTAATTTGGCGACAAATTGCACAATTTGCACTTTAAGAAATATCTCTTCATTTTTGTGAAAGTTATAATAAATAACAATAATAAATAAAACAGAGAAGCAGGCTTGTGTAAATCCTGCTGGCCGTGGATTTCTTCCTGCAGTGAAGTGGCAAGGCTTATGTTTGAGTTATATGACCATTACCCTCAGCATACAAAAACAATACCACTGTAACACCAAATGCAGATTGTTTACCATGTTAATTAAGATGTATTGATACAAATATCTCATTAAATGCTTAGTAGTTGATAAAGGGGATAAATATCAGATTGGTATCAGTATTGGTAGAAACTCAAAATTTTTATATTGTAATCAGACCAGAAAAAATTATATCATGCCATCTCTAATAGATGGGTATGTCACTGTACGTCCATCATTATTCATTTATACTTGGCTAGTTAATTACATACGGAGTAAGTTTACATTTTCAAGTGAAGATCTAAAATACCCTTTTCAAGACCTAAGCAGCAACTCGACTATGGCAATTGTGCCAATGGCTATAATGTGATTTCATTTCTGAATTTGATTTCAATGCACTACACACCCCAAGATCCTGACCAAGCGACTAGAAAATAGATGTACTCTCCACACATTTTAACTTCTGCGCTGTCTAAAACTGGAATCATGGGAAAATGCCCAACTTGTCCCCATTTGCCCACCAAATCTACTGCCATTTCTTAGCAAATCTGCCAGGTGGTCACAAAGACATTTCGCAGCCCCAAGACCCCCTCAACATTGAGACTTGGCAGGAATGCAGTTCTGAGTCAGAGATCCCCACAGAGGTTCCAACAAGCAGAAACCCATTTTAAAAATTAATGCTGAGATGAGAAACTGCTGTTTTTCCATTTCATAAAATCCCCACATCTCAGGATTGACCACTTGAGTCTTATTATGACAGTACTACTCGTTCATGACCCCAGATTCTCTCATTACTCACCTTCACTGTGCTGACTTCCGGCGCTGCCACTGTGGAAACTGTGGCAGGGGTCAGAGTACCCTGGGGGAAAGGTAGGGGGCGCTGCGGGGTACGGCGGGTATGGGAACGGCTGCCCTCCCATTGGCCACGGATTGGCGGCCGGTGGGGGAAGTGGCGCCAGGGTGTCCTGCTCAGAGCCCCCTCCGCTGGAGCTCTCGTTCAAATTGAGAGCCGCCATGTCTAAGGGAAGCACAGAGAGTCAGTCATTCTTCTGCCACGTTTGACAGTTGCCCAGGTGAGGTCCTCGTATGGACGTAATAGTGGCAGTACTTTGGCAGAGGTCCCCAAAGGTATAGTAGCACTGTTCGGAGAAGGTGATCTTGTTGACGGTGTGCCTCAGGTAGCCGTGTTTCAGCAGGCTGCTAGCGTACTTCCTGGCGTCTCTGCGGTCTTTGAAACCCTCTACTCTGGAGTATAGCCAGTCCACCACATCGGCACCTGATGGAGAGACTGGAGCTCAGGTCACGTCATTTATCAGTGTGCTATGAATGCTATGATTGTAGCAATCTATCAAGAACTCCATAAATAACACAGAAATACTGTAATGATGCTGTACTATAACTGTGCTATTAATACTACAGCTGTACACTCTCCTACCATACTTTAAATACAATTCATTTTTATATAGCTCCTTTCACAACAGTCGTTACATGGGTGTGTCATTCATTCATGAATTGTACAGAATAATTCAACAACAGAAAAGATAGACAAATAAATGAACCACAATGGATTCAAACAAATAATAATACTAATGCTCAAATTATTACTCTACCCCTAGGAACACTAGTTATTCTAAGGGTAACCCCAGCTTTACTTTCTGATCTTAAATCTGTGTCTCGTCCTCACCAATGACAGCATTGGCTATGGTGATTTTCAGCCACATCCTGTCTCGGATCTCCAGGCCCGAGTCTGGAAGCTGCATCACTTTCACAATCGTGGCCATGTCAGTCTTGCTTACTGAGAGTGGCAGGTCATCGCACTCTGGAGGGACAAGGCGACAACCCACACAAGTTATTGTCACTGCACTGCCCTCTGGAAACAGTTTACCAGTGTTACTAGGCCACTGGTCTGTGGTCCAGTAGCAGGATGTGAGCGGCCTGTAGTAGGCCATGGAACCCTGACAGGTAAAGTGTGGAACCAGTTCCAAATTAAGCGCCGGCTTGGCACCAGCACTGCTAAGGCTGCCATGGTGAAGGAGGTAACACAGTATCATGCACCAGATGGGATACTGTGCACCAACATGGCAGATGATGGTCTTTGCTTTGTATGGATGCTTCAGTGTGATGTCACCTGCAAGCCCCTTTTCTTGGTCAGGAGGAGGCGCTGTTTGCTAGTTTTTACCAGGGGCACTTGATTGGTACCTCACCCGATCAACAAAATTTGGCAAGGGGGACACCCCGACCCTGGGTCAGTAAAATTTACCAAGGGAGAACCCCGGGCTGCTGACAAGACAAACAATGAATAACTGGGCTGTGTGGTTGGACAAGTTGAAAAACCCTGGTTTAGGCCATGAGACAACAACAACACCACCTAGTGGACAAATCTTCATGTAAACCCCAGAACACCCAGCAGCTTTAGATACAAGTCAAGTAATTCATTAACAGTTATTAATGAAACCACTGATAAAGTTGGTAGCTGTTTGGATCACAGCTTCCAGGACAAGAAGTGCCGCTGGCATGTGGAGCTGCCTGTACCATAGTGTGGGTACGGCCCCGTCAAGGCGGTGGTGTGGGAGATCCAGGCCGCTGGGTCGATGGGCCTCACCGGCTCTGCTACAGGGGCAAACAGACACAAGGAAGAGGGAGAACCCATGAGAACAGCAGTCGTGGACCGCTTAGTACACGTGCAACAGGGGTAACGGCACCAGCAGCCGAGCTCCCTCACCCCTGGGGATGGTGAAATAGCTGCGTGGTGATGGATCCCAGCACTTGGCCACCGTGAGGCTGATGGGCCTGCAAGACAGGAGTGACTGGTCAGGGTACAGAGGCTGTGAGGTGGCCCAGTCAGTCCCAGGGCACTCCAGGGACTCTCCCATTCAGCTTAGCTTCACTTTCGGTTCCTTCTTTCTGTTCTCAGAACAGCTCCTCATACTGAGGGATGTTAGATAAGATTGTGGCTTAATATTAGAAAGCCCAAACATAGATGACAGACCATACAGTAAAATCATAAAGTCACATGGACTTAGGTTGCAGGGGTTCAGCATGAATGAATGAACAAAGGTGTGCTGCTATATACTGAAAGCAACAGCATTAGTGCAGTGACTACAGGCATGAGCTGGTAATCCCAATTATAGTGCTTTTAATCCTACAAATCTCCACTAAAACATCCAGCTGTGTAAATGGATTAAAATGATAATCCACTTTTGCTAAAAAATTTGAAGTCACTGTCAATTAAACAACTAAACATAATTTGTGTTACGTGAGCTATTCTGAGGAGCCACAGTCCATAGCAGAAAGGGACTTTGCAGCCCTAAGCTCTCCAGTCGCCACTTATGCACTGCCCATACCCAGTCTTGGAGACGATCTCTCGCAGGATCCTCACGGCATCATCGTTACTCATGTTCTCGAAGTTCACGTCGTTCACCTATGAGGGTGCAGTACCGGAGTCAGCCACAAGTGGCAGGATACATGCTTACGTAATAAATGACATGAAAGGCTGTGCTCCAAGAGTGACTTCAGAGTCAACAGTGCAAAAACAGACGTGTGATGAGAAAATCAAAATTTCATATGAAACATTTCAAATATAATAAATAAAAACATGACATAATCAACAGTATCATTGATCTTTTTCTTTACGCAGTTTTCATCTGTGAAAAAAAAAGGCAACGGCAACATTTATTTTGCCACAGCTCTGAGACACTGTGGCAGAGAAACAAGACTGTAAAAGTGCACTTGAGAAAAAAGAATAACGCTTACATCAATGTATTCCAATAATAGCCAGCAGGTGGCGATAACAGAAACCACAGGTTTGGGTAGCTGGCCAGCACGGCAATAATGACGTGATTATTGACTGTCATCTGATTACTGCAGCGCCCCATGAGATGTCATGGCACACTGGAGCTGGCATGGTCTTACACACGATCTGGCTACTGGAAGTTTCACAACTGCCATGTCCTTGTTGGTTGCGGTGTATAGCCAAATTTTGGGCTATTTTGCTGTTGAAATAGTAGGACAGTCGGAAAAAAGTTCAGCATTTTTTTCTGACCATCTGAAAGTAGTCGGCATGAATCATGGATAGAGGACAGATGTTCTTCTCACTGACTCCTAGCCAAAGGAAATGATATTCAAGAATCCAAATCTGGGGAGTATTTTTATCCAAGTGGAACAGGATCGCTTAGTGCAGGTCCTCTCTGGATCTTGCAGTATCCCCTATCTTCATCCATCTGTAACTCCAGCCACTGTGAGACTGTGTCAGGTATGTGTATCTGTTCAGCTGCCTGACTGCTATGTACCTTAACAAACACCTCCTTATTCATCATAGATGAACTAACTGACTTTATGTGTGGCTGACCATAGGGGATAGATCTTTGAACACAGAGAAAAAGGTATCAAACGTCATCACTATTTGGCTGCGAGGAAAGGTGCCACAGGGGAGACCCTTTTAAAAGACGTTTATTTGGAGCACAGGATGCAACCTTATAGCAGAGCCCACAGGGGTGGGACGCTGTCATCCTGGCAACTGGGAATCTCCCGGCAGGGAGAGCTTCATCCTGCCAAATGGCCTCGGCTGAAAGTGGCACCACCATGATCCGCTTACCTGTAGCAGCATGTCTCCTGGCTCGATCCTGCCATCTGCCGCCACGGCGCCACCCTTCATGATGGAGCCGATGTAGATTCCTCCATCCCCGCGGTCGTTGCTCTGTCCGACAATACTGATACCCAGGAAGTTGTACTTATCTGTCAGTGGACAGAGGGGGACATACTCAAAATGTGCAGCGGCATTCTGAACAGGCCGGCAACAGCAGGAGGAACAAGAAGAATTCCTCACCCATGTTTAAGGTCACAGTGATAATATTAAGACTCATCGTAGAGTCGGTGATACTGCTGAAGGAGGATGACTGTGGAAAGAGGAATGAGACATCACACACAGTCACAGACCTATCCAACAGTCAGCTTCACCTGTAATCGCACACAGGCATTAGCATGTCGCCAAGTGGACCGAGTTCTATATGCTCTATGTAGAAGGAAATGTAAGGAGAATGGGGTCCTTGTGGAACACGGCGGTCACACGCTCACCCGGTCCATTTTGGCTACTTTGTGTCTCCTTCGCCTGCGTTTGTGCCTCCGCATCAGACGGGAGGAGGAGCTCTGTTCCGTAGAGCTGCTGAGTCTGTGTGGGGGGGGAGATGAAGGAGACGCAAATGAAGAGGGGGACGGAGGTGGAGATGCCGGCGAGGGAGGAGAGCGAGAAAGAGAGTGATGGAGAGGGTGAGGGGGAGAAGTAAGAGAATGAGAGCAAAGGCAGAATGGAAGAAAGGAAGAAGGAGATGAACAGGGGTTAGAGGGTATCCAAAAAAAGACAATGACAGCGGTGAAGAGTGAGAGAGAAAGTTATCGTGCAGAGGAAAGGCTGTGACGGCAAAGGAAAGCATCCATCTTCAGAATGAAAATAAAATTGCTCTCTTTTCAATATTCAGTCATCAAGGGCTGCAGGGTGAGTAGTTTACTATAGTGACTGACATAAAATAACTAAATAAGTTTGCTGATTCAAAGCCAGCTATTGTAACTTCAGAGGGGTTGCAAACACAGAAGTCTGAATTGTTTCACTCGGGCGGCACTAGGGCTATTTTAGTGGGGGATTAGCCCCTCTACAGTGTTCTTTAGCCCGGCCCCCCCCCAAAATAAATAAACAAATGTACACTAATTAGTTTAAATGAACTGGTTTAACTCATGCATTACTGTACATGAAAATAAAATGATAAACAACTATACTGAAAATAAAAATCTGAGAAATATTACTATTGTGTACATGTCATAGTTTGGACTGACACTCAGTGGATGTCCTCTGTGGTCCTGCTTGAGTGTCATGGAATTAATGAGCCCACTAATCTACCAAACTACACGCTGGTGCAGGTGACTGGATCTAGGTTCCGGATAGCAGAGGGAGCCGGGCACCTGCTGGCATCCTCATCCTCCTCGCTGTCGATGAAGGAGCTGGACTCCAGCTCACTGCTCATCATGGATGTGCTGTCATAGCCCATGGCCGAGTCACGTGCTGCTCGCTCGACCTTGGAGTGGCCGTTCACACGGGAAACTAGGGGAGACACCACAGGGACAGAGGACATTAGAGCCACACAGAGGCCATCACGCCATTAAAACAGAAACAGAACACTCAAGAAAAACTATGGCTATATCCCAAAACTGTTTTTTTAGACGGCTCCCTCGCTCCCTCCCTCGATGACTCGCTGTCTAAAGTTAAAAGTTCATGAAGCTGACGAGGGAAGGAACTAGTGAGTGAGTGAGGAAGGTAGTGTGGACAAAAAGCAGTATTGGGACACACTTGCATCCTCGATGACTTACCATACTCCGCCTGTATGTATGAAGTCATTACTGAAGTAGACGCTTTTATGCCATGTCATGCATGGGTATCCCACCTTTACAGAATTCCTTGTCAGACATCGCAGAGTGTGGTGTGGCTGGGACCTTCCTGAACACCACAATCTCTGAACCACTTCCCACTTGGATACATATAGCAGTGTCAGGGGTGGAGCCGAGTATCAGGACGGCACCCTATTTGCTGGATGGGCCTCATGTGCCGATAAAGTTTCCACGTCAGGGAAAAAAATCCATCAACGTGGGGGTGCCTATACCCCCCCCCACCCCTTTGTACAGCCCTCTTCAGCTGCATGTAAGCATTGCTAATGTCACTCAAATACACATCTAATCCCACAGATTACTCTACACTGCTGGATTTGGGCACTGCACAGGATGACGCATTAACACAGACACGCTGCGAGCTCTGTGGCTGTCAGCATACACACACTTAGTTAGCTAACTGTTCAACTTCAACCAGCCCGGTGCACATGCGGCTTGAGGGCCAAGTGTGAAGTTGCACGGTAAGCAAAATGTCGGAGTATAACACCATCTGCTCCGGACCAGGCTTACAGTAGGGGTTACTAAAATAAAACAGGGGTCCTACATACAGGATACGCATTCAAGCTACTTCAAAATATAAGACAGAGACTAGTGAAGCACTCAAGCATTTTCCCTTTCAGTGGGGGAGATGCACTCTACCATCACACAAATTCAGTATGTGGACTGTGGACTTCATGCTGGCCGCCATGACGATGCAGCGAGCAAAGCCAACGTATGGCAGTGACTGCAGTCTGCAGTGGAAATCACAGCCGTGTTGAGGGTGGCTGATGTGAAGTTCTGTGTGAGGTGAGTTTTTTAACACAGTGGGGTGTAGAAACAGGGGGATCCTTCAAAATGTTCTCCGGCATCTACAGTGCTCACAGATAGTCTTGAGAGGCTTGATTAATTCAGGAAAAATATTGCGAATTATTTGTTTTTTGAACAAAAACCATTACTTCATTCATTCGTATTACTAAAAATATGCATCATGTTTGAATCAACTGAAGCTGTTAAGTAACACATTCATTTCAAGTAGTAATAAACTGAAACCCAAATTACACTTCTAAAAGGGCTTTTCTGAGTTTAAAAGTTCATTGACAAGCATTGCTGGGTGCTTTGTAATTAGTAACACCTTTGCAATAACATAAAACACCCAACATTTGTGTTTAGTATCCCTTTGGGAGCCAGTGACTACAACTGCAGTTAATAGCAAAATGGCAAGAACAGGACTGAATGTGTCGGTCAAAATATTATGACGCTTAATAAAAAGAAAATGTCTGCGTGGAAGATATGTGCAGGTATGTTAAACACTGCTTGTCAATGGACTTTTGTTATAAAACCAGTAAATCTGCAACAGTTACAGAATTTAACAAGCGTCCCTGGACTTTCTGTGAGAGCTGCACCACTCATTTGTGTCTGTAGCCTCCAGTTCCCCTTACATCCACCACCTCCGGCTGTAATTAAGCCATGTTAATTAATGAGTTTTGAGCTAATGAGGCTGCAGTAGAGGCCAGGAGGTTTGGGGCTGGCTGTGAGAGCTGCTGTTTCTATGATAATCAGTGCGGCCTGGGCTGAAGTGAGTCTGTCAAGGATGGCTCTCTTCCCTCTACTCCTCCCCTCTCTTCTCCTCACCTCCCCTTCCCCCTCCTTTCTTCTCCTCCCCTCCCCAGCGGAGTGACAGCATCACACACACATCCAAGTGCAAAACACCACATGCTCCATCTGCTATCAGCATTACTAAGAAGGGGGCCCGTGTTGAAGCAGGAAGCTGTGGATGAAATTCCTTGACGTAGCTGGAGTTTTACACTAAGCCACGGGTCCCCAACTATTTTTCCTCGAGGGCCAAATTCCATCAACACTGCATCTGACATGGGGGATTTCATTTTAGTTTTGTCCAGATGCAGACCAGAGTCTGCCAGCTGGTGAACACTTTACTAAAACAATCAAAGCAGCTCTGATGTTCCAGCCTGTTCCTCCAGCTCAGTGAACAGAGATGTCACGTTTTCATAACAAGTGAAGAGAGACACCATCTTTTTTTCAATACACCAGTATTCTCTGCTAAACACTGCAGGATTCAACAGGGACCGACCGCGACCTAACCAGACAACTGCAGTGGGTGTGTGTTTCAGTGCTCGCGCACACACACACACAAACATACACACATTCCTCAGCTGAAATGAATCCCAAACTGAAACCATAATCTGTCTGGATATGGAATAAGCCAAATGACCTTTGAAAAAAGAACATTTCAAAAACGCACAAAAATGCACAGCTTGCCTGTATTTCCAGCAGGACACCTTCAGATCTCTGCCTTACATTAGTGATCATATTCAAAGCTGAATCAAACAGAGGTATATAAGATAATCCATCCATCCCTCCATCCTTCTTCCAACCACTTATCCAGTACAGGCATGCAGGGGGAGCCTGGAGCCGGCCCCAGACCACAGAGCTGTACCGAAGAAAATAATAATAAGTCATCTGGGTCAGTTAAAAAAATAAAGAAAATATGTTTTCTCTGGCATTGCAGCCCCTGCCTTTCTTGGAAATGCATCATGGCTCCAGGGCTGACCACCCCTCAGAAGACAGCCCTTCTCCATGCCCACCACAGTGGACGCTCTCATGCTAACAGCCACACAGCGCAAGGTTTAAAAAATAATTGCATAAATATAGCCTGAATATATCGGTAGCCATTCCTAATTATCCCAGGAACACGTTTTCAATGGTTTTTCAGGATATACAGAGTAGTGCTGTTAAAAGGTAATTACTCTACACGTTTTCAAAATTACTGCTTTTTCCAGCATCTGAATAGACAAACATTTGATATTTACTTCAACAATATGATATATCGAATATGTTATACTTCAAATATTCATTTAGTAACCATTATACGCGTACAATTAAAATAAACAAATCTATCCCTACATTAAACCTATAAATTTGAATTAGATGCACCAAATAAAGTGAAAATGGCTGGGTAATTTTTAGACAGTATCTTTAAGAGTCACAACTTATATAACCAATGGTCAAAATTGTAAGGTCCCATCATGCCAAGGTCAAAAGAGCTGCCAAAGGCCCTCAGAAGAAAGGTTGATGAAGTTTATGAGTCTGGGAAGGGATTTAAAGCCATTTACAGGCTATTGAAAGAATTAACTCTACTGTTTGTAAAATAATCTACAAATGGAGAAAGTTTCAGACCACTGGCAGTCTGTCCAGGCAATCCCACCATATTCATCCCAATAGCAGAGCACGAGATGCATCAAGAAGCCTCAAAGAACCCAAGGATGTCATCTACAGGATGGGATCTACAGGTAGTGCTTGCCACAGACCATGTGAAAGTGCAGAAGTCAACCATAAGAAAGAGATTGCACTAATTCGGGATAGATGGGAGGTCAGCAAGGAAGAAACCCCTGCTTTTGAAAAAGAATCAATGGGTGCATTTACTTTTTCACGGCATTGTATATTTATGTTCACGCGTCAGCTTGTGTGTGAGGGTGTCTGTGCTACTGCAACGGCCTGGAACCCTATCCAGAGTGTCCCTTGTGTATCCTGAGATCCAGGCTCACTGAAAACCTGTACTGGATAAGCAGTTATAGAATATACTAGTTATAGTAAATGGATGAATGGATAATTAATAATAAGACACGGTAACACATAATAACATAGCAACTCATACGATGACCCTTCTTTGAATCAAAGTGACGGAGCTCTCCTGTTAATACAGGTGACAGGTGGTCAAAGTGCAACAGACAGGAGCCATGAATCATCTGTTGAAGATTTTTAAAACCATAAAGGCAAGACTTGGCTAAATGTACTGGCAACAGCTAATAAATACACCTTCTGATGCATGGCTGCGTAATTCAGAACGCAGAACACGGAGGGCACACGCCAGTTTGTTATTACGGGGGCACTGAGAGGCCGCGTCACGCATGATACCTTCCTCAGCATCTGCTGAAGGCTCCCTCTGCTGAAAGCACGTCTGCCCCTATGTTCTGCCCGAGCAGAATAAACAGACTCAGGAAGTACCCGTCGCTCTCTGCAGATTTCCATATATGCTTCTTTTTCTCCTTCTCTCCCTCCTTCTGTCTTTCTCTCAAAAGTTTCCTCTCATTAACAGTTTCCTTCCGCTAGTGTCCTGCCTTTCTCACCTGCCTCATAGTTACCTATAAGCCCGATTTACTCTCCCCCAGGACTCTCACACTCCACAGTTACTCTCTCCAAAAACACTCACGCTCACTGTCACATACATTGATGATACTCACACTCATCATTTTGTACTCAAGTAGGGGTGCATACAGGGGCGGGGCCACAGGGGCACTGGCCCTCGCTAAAAGCTGATTGGCCCCTGGAATGCACCATTCACTTTCACTCACCAATTCAATACATATCATTGGCTAATAATAAAGTAGGCCCCTCTGTATGAATTATGGCCCCTCTTATACTCCCCACCTTAAAAATCCTACAATAACCTCTGAATTTAGGATTTCCTGCTTATCCTGTAGATAATTTGCAACTAGGAGATTAGTCACACTCCTGGAGCGGCAGCTGTTCAGGCTGGAGACGCCGCTGCAGTGGTACTTACACTCGCCTTCTCTGGCCTTCCTCCGGGCGCGTTCCCGCTCTCTCTCCCTACGGTGGCTGAGGAGGGACTCACTGCCCGTCTCCGTGTCCAGGCCGTCACGGCTGCTCACGGCATTAGCGCTGCAAGTCACACACATAGCAGCGTCACAGCACAGCCGCGCGACAGCTACACCCATATTACAAAAATAAAGCACTCAATTCAATTAAAGCTGAATAAAAACGGATGGCAGACAATTTAGTGACATGTTGAATGCCGAGTTTTTTTAACATGCCGAAAACCTCATTATGTGATTAGGATTGATTTACAAGCCGTCAAATTAAATACTGTATTTATTTATAAAAAATGGTACTATTAGGGTATAAAATTTTAATTTTGCAATGGTATGATGAAACAGGTTCTCTGAGAAAGTGTCTACTGAATTGGGTACATGCAATTCACATTAGATTTTACTTTTACTGAACATTAAAAACTAAAAACTAATTTACATTAAAAAAAACTGGAATGCAGCTGTCAGTAAAATAAAGATACTACAGGTCAGTTCTCTGTGCTTGAACCCTCCTCTACACCTCAGCTGAGGGACTCCGAATCCCTGTGTAGGTCCTCCCCCAAGTGGCAAACAGCCCTAATCAATCTGTATCTTTAAACAGTCTGCGAGTGAAAAATACCAGGTGAATGCAAGTCATGTGACAACTGTCAGTTTTTTTCTTCTTAAACTAACCAGATTGTTTTATTTCTGTGTTTTAACAGCTGTCCACAGCCCCCATCAAGAATAACTAAAAATGCAACCCAGTATATCTTGCAGCTGTCGATATGTTACGCAGTGCTGTTCACACACCGATCCTGTCATGGCGCGGCGGATGTCACAGCAGTGCTTTGGCATGTGACGACCGAGATGCAGGTAGCCAGCAAACAATCATACTGGGCCACAAACTTAGGGAGAGACTGCAACTGGCCCCACTGGGAAACGCTAAGTGGTGTTTTTTCAGCATCCTTTATTCAGAATTAGCCAATAAAATAACACAAGTCGTTGTTTATTTTGCTGCTTATCAATGACGTCAGGATTTCAACATTTGCAATAAAAAGAAGTGATTTTTAGTGAAAAAAGGGTAGCCTCCTAAAATGGGAACGCCCATTTTGGGGTGTTTCCCATTCTCGCCACAAGATGGTGTTAAAAACACGTCGACGCCTTTAAAAGTCATAAGATGGGGGTAAGAGACCATAGCAGTCAGCAGAGGGCAGAAAAGAGTCAGAATGTGAAACGCTCAATAAAAACAGATACCGTGACTTGACAGATTGCTTGTTCTCAATATAGAACCAGCGATGGTGGCTGCAACGACAACAAGCTGGCAGAAGTTTCTTTTTTAAATTTAGCCTCCTTCTACGTAGCTCAGAAAACATCTTTAGTATTTTGCTAAAGTTTGAATCTAGTTTTACATAAGAGTCAATCCAGTGCATATTAAAAGTGGAAACACCAGCCGTTTCAACGTTTCATCCCTTTTTTTAAAACAGGTTATTGTGGTGGGACAAGCAAATTTTGTGGCTCAGCACATTATGTGGCTTCCCTGGGGAGAGGCTCCCTGAAGATGTTTAGATTATTGTTACTGTCTTTGGAGCGCATCCAAATTATTAAGGGCATCTTAACGGCCAGACAACCAGCAGGCTACAGCCTCGCAGAAAGGCTGAGTGTGTGCCAGGCACAGTTAGTCAGAGGTCTGGCAGAAGCAGGGTTGTTCTCAAAACGTCGCGGTGGAGTGGGGGGGGGGACTATATGCCATCTCTGTTACTGGTGCTGGTCTCCTGAAAGATATGCATAGTGCGTTCTGTCCACCAGATGGCAGACTCCATATCTCAAACTCTGACAAAGGTCAAGAGGGCCAGGTTTACACATGTGGTAGTGAGCGTACAACACTGATAGGCAGCCCTGCCCCCTAGTGTGAAACCCACACCATACTGAACATACTGTTAAGCTTGAATGATTGCTGCTAACCTAGCCCTTCAGATACTACAAATCCTTTGTAGTGAGACTGGAAGTTTTTGGGTGGTCCAGAGATACTGCTGGTTAAAATCAAAGGCCTGAAAGTGCCTATGTTTGGTTGTGTATAAGTTGGCATGTTTGTATAAATGTACATGAATGTAAATGCATGTATTGTGAGTGTGTATGATTGGGGGTGTGGCGGAGTGCGGGTGCTCACTGAAAGGATGGTGGCCTGGAGTCCCCGATACCCCCAGTCCTCTCTAGGGGAGGTGGGAGCTCAGGATGGCTTTCAGTACACTGGGATCCCCCGTCGGAGTGGGCACTCTCAGCCAGCACCAGCTGCCGGCAGAGAGAATGCCACAGACAGACCATGAGATATGCCACGGTTTGCCCCAAGGCAGCCCAGTCAACTACTGGTAGTGATGGACAGAATGACACTTCATGAACCATTTGCTGTATTTTTTCCCCCCCACTAAATGTTGCTCTCTGTTCAAAAAAAGGCACAAAGCATGCCCCAAAGCAAACCAAGAGCACCATCTAGTGGCGTCATTAAATACAGCAAACGGTTCATGAAGCGTCATTTTGTCCATCACTACCTAACGGCCTCGCACCTGGTACCAGGGAAGCATCTGGACAGCAGCAGATTGCATTAATATCCCTCTAACAGCAGTGTAAAACGGCTTATGGAAAGCAGTGTAGGCTGGGTACCAAGCCTATTCTTAAAAGAACAAACAAGAACCTTACAGAGGCCTGCCGTAGAGAATCTGTACAGAAGCAGGCCGAGATTAAGGTCCCAGAGCACCCCAGCACCAGCTACAAAGGACTTAGTAATCCATATTTTAATTTCCGTACAATTGGCATCACACAGCAGGAAGTTTCCAGGTTGGAAAACTGTTCGAAAGTGAATTGTTCCACATGGTAATGCGACACACGGTTCATGATGAAAATTAATAGTAGTTTATCTTGACATTGCACACAATGTGAAAACAGGATTATGATCTTTGAACTGTTCACACGTTTCAATGTTTCTCTGCAGTCCTTTGGAGTACTTTTTTCATAGTCATTTTTCTAGAAATTCCCCACACACTGCCTTGAGACAATGTTACTGTCAAAACTCACAACACTGAGTACCTCCAGGCTTCTGATTCAGAGCATTAATCTGTATTCAAGTCAGCTTGTACCTCTGCTGTAAAGTGATATCTTCTGTTCTATGAAACTTTGCTACCACGGTTACTGATGCACTATGATGTGATACCGACAATAGTTATAATCTCTGGATTCTCTAAAAGATTCCTTTTTTGTGCTGTGGGCTGTATTATTAAACGACCACAGCAAACATGATCTTTGAGTTCTGGTATTATGCTATTGTCATTGAACATACATAGCTTATACATTAAGATATTAATATCATTCTCTGTAAAAAAAATTACAATTCGAAGATATGAGAATTTAAAGTAAAATACATCCCATCTAGGTTCAGCTTATGAGGTGGTAACCACGTTCTGGTGACTTCGTTAAGGGGGGTGGGGGGGCCTGCAGGAGTAGTGATGTAACCCGCTCTGTGGCAAGCCCCACAGCGGCATGCTAAGCCACGCCAGCAGGGCACTGTCTGTCAGCCTTACCCAGGACACCACTCTCCCGTTGAAACAGGGCAGCTTGGCATTGTCATCAGAAATCTCTTCCTTGACGACCCTGTGGGATGAACAGAGAGAGAGAAATAGACAGAGAGAGACAGAGAAAGAAAGAGAGAGACAGAGAGAAAGAGACAGATAGAAAGAGAGACAGAGAGGGAGAGAGAGACAGAGAAAGAGAGACAGACAGAGAAAGAGAGAGACAGAGAAAGAGAGAGACAGAGAAAGAGAGAGACAGAGAGGGAGAGAGAAGCACACAAGATCAGGTCAGAGAGGCAATGGCAGGACCTTAATCCCCCCTCTGCCTTCAGACCCATCCTCAAATTCAAGACGGGCTGGAGACCAGCAACTCTCACATGATGCAGCAAATCAAAGTGAAACTGTGCGCAGCCAGAGCACCATGACCTGGAAATGCTGAAGAACTGTCACGATGGACTGCCAGAAAACCACAAATCTCATGTATCCCATCAATCAAGCTCTTCCCAACAGGTACCGCAATGACTCACATAAAGGAATGCCTACTTTTATACTTCTCACCAAGCGAACGGAATTGATCCACCTGTCACTTTAAATAAACAGACCAGTGAAGTAGCTAAATTCACATGAGAACTCTACAGGCGATCAACACATTAACACGGATTTACAGAGCTGCGGCAGCTTTGTCCACAGCGGTGAAAATCATGTGTTTGGAAACGAACACCAAAAAGGGCAGCAGACCAGAGGAAGTCATCCACCGTGAGAAGTGCCTCCCCAGGGCTGTAAATTCCTGATGGGATATTTCTCGGTTACCCCCTGACCTCACCCAGGGCACACCTGCTGCCCTGGTGTCACATTCTATAGGACTGGCCTAAAGTTGGTGGGGGGAGGCTACTAGATAGTTGCCATAAGGGACTGGAAGGGGTGACATGTCGGAGGTTGGGACGATAGACATGAAGCAGACAGACTGGTTGGTAGTCAGGAGACATAGCTGTAAGATATGTCCTGTCGTCTGTGAGGGCCCTGCGTTCACCGAATATCATATTTCTTTCCCCGGCACCTGAGCCATGAAAGTTACTTTTCAGGAGGAGTTCTGCTGGAGCCCCCTCATTCCACATACCATTGCTCCGCGTCAATTTTTTAACTCTGTAACTGATAAAAGTATTTATGATATAAGAGGGTGAAACCTAAAAGCCGGGCTCCTTCTCAGCTCACGGCGCGTGTGGCACAGCTCACGCTGGCCATGCAGGTGGCTGTTCGGGTGATGCCACAGACAAACAGTTTTCGGGGAAAATATGAAGGAGGTTAATGGCTTTTCAGGATTTCTTGCCACATGTTTCCAACAGCAAACTTGTAGGAACGGTGGCAGAACAGACGTGCTGATGGAATGCGAATGGATTCCATGACAATTCCTTTATATTCCAGAATGAAAACTGAGCTGCCACAAGTAAATATAGGCAAAACATTACGCTAACTTCTTTAGCAGATACTTTTAGCCAGTGCAACGTGCAGTTGAGATAGCAGGGTCACCCAGTCCCTGGAGCAATTGCAGTTAAGGGCCTAACTCAAGGGCCCAACAGTGACATCACTCTGCTGACCATGGGATTTGAACCAGCAACCTTCCATTGACGGGCACAGTATCCTAACCCACTCTGTCACACAATACCAACCAGCCAATTAATGCAATTACGAAAGCTATGAACACCCATAAAACACTTACATCTCTCCGTCTGCCAATTCACCTTGAGGCACAATGACACCTATCTGTGTTTAGTATTAATATGGTCACTAAGTTATTCCTTTTCAGCTTAAAGGATCTGAGATGATAGATCTGACGGGTCTCTGTGCTCTACCTCCCTCTCATGATTGTCACTAGATGTTTCTCACAGAGTAAAATACATATGGACATGGAGATAATCAGGTGTATGGGTTACTTTCACACAGTGAAATAAATTTTCATGGTCAGAAAGGTTGGATTTACAATACAATTTTTGCTTCCAAGCTACAGACTGAAAAAAAAATCAATTCTAATAACACATGTATACAGTGGGGGAAAAAAATCAGAGGACTTTTCCAGCAATGCATATTAGTAAGTTAACAGACCGGAAAATCATGAATTTACCATGTTGTGTACTCATAGGAGAAAATGCAAATTTATGCTTCAAGTTGAAAGCAGCCTGAAATGAACTGCTGAAGATATTTAGCTGTAAACTTTGGATAAAGTGGGGCATCATGAGATTAGAAGATACCATTTACAAGGCAATAAACATAGACAGACTCTGTCACTGTTCCCAAGTTTTGTCCATACTGCAATAAATCTTGCAAGTTTATGCACAACTTCAATTGAAATAAACAGTCACTTGGGCCTCCTGGAAACTTCCGAGTTAGTTTGTCTAGCCAAGCACTTCTGCAAAAAGAAATACAATGAAAAAAGTGAAATGATGCTTTATTTGCTAACTGCATAAATACAGGTATATTGGAATGCTTCTTTTCCACAAATCTTTTCCTACAATAACCAGAACCCTTACCTAGCCCTAACCTTCACCATAAATAACCAAACAAAATACAAGATTATTTTAGTTTAGTCTATTTCATTTTTTTGATTGTATTCGCAGATTTTTATAAAAGTGAGGTTTTATACGACGTGGCAAATGCAACCCCCCCCAGGACACACACAAGGTGATTTCCCACATTTCAAAAATGAGCAGATGGAATTCTTCTTGTACCTCAGCTACATTTAATGCATTAATGAATACCTTTCTGCTTGTACCTCCGTACTTCTGCATCAGAAAATTTGGTTGATAACTGATAGACTTTTGTCACCGGGGATGCAGGATGCAGGGTCTGGCCATTCATTCTGAGCCCTTGGAGCATTTTAGGAGGTTTAGAGCCTTACTCACGGGCCCAAAAAAAAGGTAACGTCCTGCCAAGGCCCAGGCTTGAAGTGGGGATCTCCTGATCACAGCCACAGAGGTGTATTCTGCTGAGCCACAAGCCGCCAATCGGCCCACATCATTAAAACTCAGCCATTCATGCATGAGCAAAAAAAAACTGTGCTTTACAGTCAGTGTAAGTTCTCAATGACCTTTTGCTGTGGTCAGCCAACCAACTACTGCAGAAGACCGTTTAACACTAAGAAGAAAGTCTGCAATGATAAAATATGTCTTCCTCATAATATCATCAACAGCTCTAACCAGGCTTAAAGACCGAGCAATGTGACGTAACCTGTTGATATAGTTTGGATTTCAGCATCTCTTGGTGTGTATATTAACCTCAGAATAATAGCTGCCCCTACTGCTCGCGGAATACCATTATGCCAGCTATCCGAGTAGTCTGGCAGCAAGAAATCTAATTCCCGCCTGCAATGCTGAAGTCTTCCGCGATCTGATTACGAAATGCACAGAGGCAACAATCAATTCGATCTCGCTGCTCGTCCTCTCACGAGTCTGTGAGTGAGATTCTCAGAACCCATCAGGCAGATAAAGAGAATGAGGGCGCCCTGTATACAAACAAAAACAGAGAGCGGGAGAAGAGCTGAATTCTCACTACCATAAGAAATCCATCCATCCTTAACCGATTATCCTTATCAAGGCTGTGGAAACAATAAGAAATCAAAATAATCCAAAATGGAACGAAGGAGCGACGATTTGCAAGTAGCAAAAGATTTTGTGTACCTTTCGGTTCATAAATCATATATTTAATTAAGTGTAAAAATTAAATGTATATATAATAAATTGACAAAGTACTAAATTCCCAGCTTTTACAAGTTGATTTAAGGGCCAGCAGAGTGAAGGCAGCGTTTCCCAATCCGGTCCTTGGGGACCCACAGACAGTCCATGTTTTTGCTGCCTCCCGGCTACCTACCTGGGAGTTGGGAGGAAGCAAAAATGTCTGGTAGGGAGCTAAGAGGGAGTAAAAACACAGACCGACTGTGGGTCCGTAAGGACCGGATTGGGAAACACCGGCCTAAAGATGTTGAAACTCTTCCTCAGGCAGGTGAAGACAGTCAAACTGACACAATGGAAAAGCCATGCATTTGTCATATAGCATTGTATATATAAAAAAAGGTACGTGTCCTGAATTTCCGTTTGGGACGTAACTGATTAAGGGTATATGAGCACCCAGGCATGCATGTTTAACTAGGGTTGCATTTGGATTTTCCCCAGGTGCGGCAAAACTACTGTTTCCTTTGACTGGCGCCGTCATGGGTGTCACGCAAACACTGGTGCAGCAGGAATCCGCTTTAAAATCCCCTCATTATTAATGCTAAAATAACCACTGCTGGCTTCAATGGGAATCAAAGGATGATCAATGGGCCACTAGGGCTATATTTAAGAAGCTAAACACGGAAAAAAAAACAACAGATATTCATTATACCAACCTACTACTACGTGTTTATGTCAAGGACAGCGCTACAGGAATTCATACTTCTGCCCCAGGATGGTAAATAACAGCTTAAAGAAGCAATAAACGTACAGAGTTAGAAGAAAAATCAAGAAAAAAAAAAAAAAAGTAAAACGTAAAGTATTCTTTTCACATTGTGCACAAGACATCCCGTAATTACAGCTGCTGTCGGTCGCCATAACACGATGATCGAGTTTGTCGATATAATCTCCAGGAGGAATGCCACAGTGTCGAAAAGTTACTAAAACTTGCCAGTGAACTGAGCACGGCTTTTATCGGGCGTCTCCACAGAGCCCCTACGGCAACACGGCCTCCCGCTTGAGTACGTCCTTAGGCAGTGCAATTAGCAGGTATCTGTGCTGAGTTTTGGTTTGTACCCGGCTATAGGATGGGGCGAGGAAACAGCCGCCCATCCCAGGTGAACTAGTTACACATATTAAAGGTGAGATGAGGCAGAGGGGTGGAGGAGAGACCTGTCACCTCACCCATCACAGTGAAACTCGAATAAAAAGCTGTGATTCCAGCCTTATAATGTCAGCTACAGATACTGTAGGGTTCCCAGCTGAACCAACAGCACTGCTATCATGTGTTTGCAAGGGATCTTTTTAATCTAAAGTCAGCTGAAGAGTATGAAAACACACCTGTATCACACCTCAGTTTCCCCATTTCATGCTTTAAATTGGAGCATTGGTTCTCTCACCCTAACAGTCAGGAGAAAATCCCTTCAGGAGACCCCAAATGAAGGAATCTTCCAGCTACGTCACACAAGCATGTCCATACTGCAGTGAGCAAAATCTCTGAAAACTAGATACTATACCAAAATATTATATACCAAATTATTATTCACGTATTAATATTACTATCCTTTTATTGTATTCCACCGTAGACTGCCTACTGGTCAAAACTAGAGCCCTTGCAGTTGTTTTCGAATACCATCCATGCTTTGCTACTTGTAAGACTTCTACCCATAAACATCATTCTGAGATGTATTATGGTTGGCCAAAGTGAGAGATGTTTCTAGATAACTGTTTTGCTTGGCCAAAGTATCCATGTATTTCTCACTTGCAATGTTCACCTTGGAACTGCCTATCAGTAATTTCCCCCAAAACTCCCACCAAGCATCATACTATGGCAACATGCTGAATTATGTTAATTTTCAGGATGACGTCAGCTGTTTTGTTGTAGAAGAGGAAATAGAAACAGTTGTCGCAAACATGTTTACAGTGAATTTCAGTGGTTAAATTCAGTGCATGATACATGGAAGGCTACAGTTTATTATTTTTCCATCCATCCATTTTCAGCAACTGGTTATCCAATTACAGCTCTAGCAATTTGGAGTCTATCCCATGAAGGACAGGGCACTGGGCGAGGTACATCCTGGACGCGTCAGGCCACAGGGCACTTTACAATTCTACACTAAATATTTTACTGAAGAAACTTAGGAAGAATCAATAACGTTATAGTTACAATTCCAGACACTTGACTACCATGTGTTTTAGTACATGTCAGCAGCTATCTTCAACCATTGTTTCTTTTTTTAATGTTCCAGAAACAAAGCACTGATTTGATGTACCTGGCCACTTGGGAAATACCACTCAAATTACACAGGGGTGGCATGCAGGGCTTCACCTGCCAAATTTCCATTTGGGGCATCAAAGTCGCAATACAGCTTAAGCACAGAATGTTAAAAGTTCTTGGAACAATGGGCCCGGGCGAATTCTCAGCCTAGCTGCCCACAGCTGTGACACATGTTATCTGGCTCCCAAAATGTCAGACACCCAGAAACCTCCTAAGTAGGCCAAACTAGCAGTTTACAGGCCTTCCTTATGTCAAATGCAAAGATGTGGTGGAAAACAATGTAATCCAAGAGGAACTGCAGTAAAAACCGATGCCGAATGCGCCAGTTTTCCCATTTTTAACATGGAAAAACTCAAGCCAATAAATAAAAATAGATGTGGAAGCCTGGCCATGACTGCCTGAGGGCTCCACCGTCCAGAGCTGTAGTCCCAGGCCTGTTTGCAGTTCTTCAGCATGGTGCTGCCAAAGATTCTTGGAGCCTTTAAGTACGACGGTTTGTATCTTAGCTTGCATGCTAACAGTCTAGATTCAGCCAGCGCACACACACAAAAAAAGCAATTCTTTGTATTTGAAAACACGTTTTGAATCAGCTTCGACTTCCTCTGCTGGATAAGGAGGTAAAGGCCATGTTTTTTGTCTCTCTTGAGGGAATTAATACTCCTTTAGCCACAGCAATGGGACAATACATTATCCTCTCTACCACCTGTTTTCCTCCTGCAACCTCAAGCAGAAAAAAACCCAACCTGCAGTGGTAGTATATTCCTCAACAACATCCTGCTCGTAAACAGGCTGAGTGGGTCACAGAGTTGGGTTGGAGCTCCTTTTGTGAGGGTGGAAGTAAGTCCCTTGGGAAGCAGCCTGACCGTGGGGTAGTTGGAACAGCAGCACGTGACTCCCACCCCACCGGTCAGAGGTCGCTGCGTCACGTGATCCACCCCCCCACCACAAACAGCTTTAAGGGGATCTCACGAGACCAGGCGATCACAGTCACCTACACCGTGACACAAACAGATTGGCCAATTATCACCGCCTAACCCTTTCAATCCGCGAGACTGGAAATGCCCATTAGGCTCCAAATGGCTCATCGCTTCAAGCCAGCTGGATTTGACTGCCGAAGGTGAAATGTGAAATGTCTTCATCGCCCCCTGACGGTCCGCACGTGTGCACAACACTGCTGAACCGAGGCTGAGCCGAGTCCGAGGTGAACGACAAGACAGACATGCAGGTTGGGTCGGTTCCAGTGAACAATAAATTGAGAGGTTTGCTGACTATAGCCAGCCTCATAAACTCATGTAATAGGAAACCAATTAGATAACCAGACTGACCTCTAAACTCCAGACAAAACCAGCACCCCACTGGAAGGTGAGAAAGATGATGTCAAACATTTTTATCCCACAAAAGCCTCCATCTAAGAAGGACAATTCTCATAATTTGAAAAACAATAACACATTAAATACTACACTTCTCTATGAATAATACTACTTTTAGAGCTGGTTGTTTAACATTCCTAACCTTTTTTGTGGTTAAATTTACATTTCAAAGTGTAACCTCACTCCATTTGTAACATGTCACCTTTATGATGTTAAAAATGTGTGCCCCGTAGGTCATTCAAAGAGGGAATTAATTATAGTACTTTTTGGAAGGTTTCCGAGGAGCTAAAGCAAATCAAACTTACAAGTTGTTATATTGTATTTTGTAATTTTTTTTAACTTCTATTTTGTGATATATCTTTTTTCATTTTGTTATATAGTGTCCGCTTGCATCTGTCTTTGTGTGCGGTTATAGCAGGGGCGATTTCCCAATAGAATGTCAATAAAATACTTCTGATTCTTCAGTCTGAGGGGAGGAAAAACTATTTGTTACAGTCTACTCGGCCAAACAAAGATACAATTAAATTACATTATTGAATAATTTTCATGCCTATATATGCCCCCTTGTACCACCAGATTGTTAAAACTTCCACATCCTGGGGGCAATAACATTCATATGAGATTCCCATTATGGTCCTCGAACAATTAAGTTCAGCCATGTAACACTTTCCTACTATAACGATGACCTTTACTACAGCCGGTCACGCCTAACATTTCACACTGATGATAACCGACAGATCATATAAAATATAAACACTTCAGCACATCATCATTTATACTGACAATCCAATTATATTACAAAATTAATCAGCAAATCAGTATATATACACACATATAAATAAAATATGCCTAACAGCAACATTATTCATAATAAAACATACAGCCATTTGTCATTATAATCAACAAATAAAGAAATGGCTCGCGTTCATGGAAATAAATCTCGGAATGGCGCTATGGAAAATAAGGGAGAGATTAATGGTGACAGGTGACTTAATAATAATAATAATAATAATAATAATATTAATATTACTACTGTTTTCCCTCTCCTGTTCGCTTACGGGCCACGGAGCGGCTCGGCGATCCGCACAGGCCCCGGCGGTCCGCAGCCCCGCGCTCCGGGGCAGCCATGTTAGCACTCCGGGCGTTCCGGCAGCTCTGCGGCCTACTCACCGCCGACGGCGGGGCGGCTTCGCGAGCGCTGCGCTCCCCGGGAGGGCGGAGGAGGGAGCGCCGCGTGCACCTCGCGACGGGAGGTTACGCGGGGAAGAGCGAGACGGACACTGGCGGGCGGCGCGCGGATCGCGCGGGTGGGGGAGCGCGCGGGGCCAAGCTGCACCCGCCGCAGCGCCGGGCTTTAAAAGCAGGAAGGATCAGCGGCGCTGCCACAGCCGGCGAACGAGCGAGCAAAACACGCCGACGAGGCGGGACACCGCGCCTGTCAGAAATAAAGCCGCCACCCGCCACCGCTCCTCAGCCTCCCTGCACATAAAGCAGCGATACACGCGCATATTTCTTCGTCGGGGTGTGAAATACATTCCTGACATCGCATACATGTGCATCGACGTTTTCGGGGAAAGAGTCTTCATATCGCAACAATTGTGTCCTTTGCAAAATGTTTTATTCGGCCGAGAATATGTATGCCTCTCCATTCGCCTTTTCACGTTAACTTTATTTACGTTGCAATTAATTGTTTGAAAATATTTGGTTACAAACTACTGATAATAAGCCCGTATTCAGATAGCTATATGCCGTATTCTGCAAGCCAGAATTTCCGCTGGCGTTCTAATTTGGCAATTCATTAGTCAAGAATTATAACGAAAATACTATTACATAAATATGTATTTGTCGTGCTTCGCTTTTCGAACTTGAGTGCCCAAGCGAACAAGTGGCACGGCTGCTACCAGGACACACGGCATACAAACATCAATGCGAGAACACGAAAATAAATGGCAACGATGTAGAATCAAACGTACAGCCAAACTATCCGTATCATATTTTGCATTAATGATCAAAAGCAGCATTTGCTTTCGTGCATACTGATTCGCCGAACTGCGACGACGATTCTTTGATCTGTTACAGGCTCACAGTGGAAATGTGAAGGCACAGACAGGTGCCAATCAGGTTTTTTACACAATTAGCTTCGGCTAATTAAAGCAGGGCGATGTGACCTCAACGCAGTCCTCGTTTAAAAATGCACACGGGGCTTATTTAATAATCACTAAATAAAGGGGAAATATTGTTAGCACGGACGATCTAGAGGCTGCCAGGGGCACAAGCAACCGAACAACAACAAAAAAACAGGAGAAAGAATCCAGTTCAGGGACTTACCCGAAATCCTGATCCATAGATTTAAAGAAAAATTTATAGCTGTTGACCGGCCGATTGTTAAGGACATTTTTGAAATCTGCTAAAGTCACTTTCTCCGGAGGAACTGTCAGTTTCACTAAATAAGGAGTCTCCTCCTCGTCGATATGATAAATTATTTTAGTCTCCGCCATGAGATTGTGGCCAGGACAATCATTGAAATGGGAAAAAGGAAAAAGGGCTGTGGCGATTCAATACAAATTTCTGCTAGTTTTGCCAACTAGTCAAATATAAATTACAACGGCAGCGATATATAGCGTTAATAAATAAACATTACGATGTATTTCACGCCAAAAATGTCCTTGTCTTTCACGGCATAAGCAGAAAAGCAGACATAATCGAGACCTGGGTGTCTTATGCGGCTCCAATCTGTCTCAGTACGGTAGCACAGTGTAGTAAAACAGGAAGGGACGATTCACATCCTTACAAGACCGATCTTGGAATATTATTCGTTTTCCAGTTATTTTCCTACCCAACACTGCCATCTAGTGGTCAGAATAGACTTATACCCGTGGCCGTACATTTCAACAATGTGCTATTTTTTTTTTTTTGCAGTCCCAAAAACTAGAAAGAAAATACGCCATTCATTTCCCCCTCCACCTCAAACCTTTTAACGTCGAATTTCTAATGATAGCCCATCTATAATCTGATTGAATGCATTTTCGTATATTTCTGTATAATTTAAAAAAAATTAAAATTCAGTTGCGTTTTCCGAGCAGCAGAGGGCAGCCTATTAATGCAAATAATTTTGTATTATTAAATTATTTCCGCGGAATGAAGCAGAATCATTGCCGACAGCGTTTAACAGATTTTACTGTTCATTTGTGGAAATCTTTATAAAATTGATTATTTGAGCATCAAGTTCCTTATTCCTATAAGTATAATTAAAAGTTCCTACTCATTAATTTTATTTATATAGCCTGTTTTGTAAAAATAAGTTATATATATATATATATACACACATACATATGCATACATATATATATATATACATATGCATACATATATATATATATATATATATATGTATGTATGTATGTGTAGTTGTGGTTGTTGAAAAGGGGGAAAGTGATTTCTGCAGCTCGGCTTCCCCGGCGGCACTAAGTGGATGCTGGAGCGTCTCGCCGGTGACGCACTGCTTCACTTCCTGTCCGCTCGGCTCTGGCTGCCACTGGAATATTTTTTCCTTATTTTCGGCATTTTCTGCTAGCACTGTCACATATTCGGCCGTTTAATCCAACCGATGTATTTTTAGCCTGTCTGTACTAAAACACCGCATACAGAAGCGACAATGCGCGTCCTTTGTTGTTCCTCCCTTGCCGGGGTACTGCGCCTCCAGCCGACATTTCTGCCAGCGCTCCGCCAGACCTGCCCGCTTTACACCCGACTTCTAACATTAAAGAAATATGCGTCTGCTATTCTGATTTGAAATATAACACCATAAGGACAGACGCTTCGGAATCTCTAAGAAATGGGGGTGTTTAAGAGAGATTAAAAATGTTTTATGGTTCATTTTAGATGGACATAACATTTTTTGATTACTTTAAAACCATTACATCCCACCTCAGTCTTAAAACGTATGTTAAATTAATTCCATGGTAAATAAGGTGTAAAACTTACGTTTAAAAAATAATTTAGCCATATATTTGCTCAGTCTCCCAACTGTAGACTACATTTGCTTTACATTATTCAGCTCACATTCACATCTGAACCTACAGAAAGCTGACAAACGTAGCTGCCTTGTAGTAGACACCCTAAAAATGTCCACAGACACAATAATACTCAGAATTGTACAGTCACTGTTTTTTTCGGTTGCGAAATATTTATTTTGTGCTAAAGCGAGACTGAGGCTGATCTCGACTTGCAGATCCAGATAACATCTCTGGAATTTCCGTTGGGGGTAGATGTATTAAATACTCTCAATAATTGAATATTAAAGTACAAATAAATAATTATCAGAGATACTATTAGATGGATACTAGGACTGGATTCGCAGCGTAATCTGCATGTTGTGAAGACGTGGCGGCACCATTCTGATTTAATAACCTGTCTCTGAATTTTAATGGACTAACCGTGTCCCATAGCTAACTTAAATTATGTTGTTCCCCTGCTTTAAAATACAGCTTGACCAGTTTAAGCTGGCTGACCAATTTATGATAGTTGACCAGTTTAAGGTAAGGTATGTTTTTGCATGATGGTTTGATAGTTTAGCTGGACATTCCATCTTACAATGGTCACTCTAGCAGGTTTAGCTGGTCATACCAGCATGACCAATTGGTAACCCACCCAGTTAAACCATCAAAGAGGAGCAAGATCTGAGATATGACCATCTAAGACCATCTTAGACCAGCTAAAACCAGCTACCAGCATAAGCTGGATTTTAGCTGTTTTTTTCCAGCAAGTTCCGGTCTCTGCTTTTTTTTATTACAACAATTTCCAACGTATTGACTACAGGATAAAAGTGCAGCAGTTTCTGTATTTATTTGCTGATAACAATTATTCCACAGAGTGATTACAAACAGGTGCAGTACAATTCTATTGTCTTACGTCCAAGGAATTAAGCCGTATGCCTACTAGGGTCAACTTTACATTACGCTGTCTGCGCTGTTGGTTCAGCTTCTTAGGTAAACAAGAAGTTTTAAAAAAAAAACTCATGCACATTTTTATAAAACAGCAATAAAATAATTCAAAGGCACAGTGGGATTTAATACTGTACTACAGTGTTAAGTCTCAGACACAATTATTAAGCAAAAATATTTATTTAATTTACATACATTTGGCCAGAAAAAAATCAGTGAAAAGCTCCACGCCAGAATGTTATATGCATAAACTGGCCTTCTATTACTATAACATTGTGCATAGATTCTTTAAGAAAATCCTACAAAGACCTAAAGCGTACATTACCAAACAACCAACATATTATACTATGTAGCAACGGTACCACTATTGAGTCAAAATAAAAGCAGTTCGGAATAGACCTGTCAAGTCTGTGTAATTGTAGTGGGAAACAGCTGGTCCAATGGGCGTAAACACAGGAGGCAGTGGATTGACACAAGTCCTGTGTTCTTTGTGTCTGACTCCAGCTTCTCATTTTCGTCATCAATTCATTTACTTATATTTTGAAAAACAGCTCAGTCTGCATCTATCCTGGGCCCGCCAGCAATAGAATGACGCTTGTTAATTCCACATCCTTCGCGCCATCTCTGTGGAGCAGAAGGACACAAAAAGAGGGAGAGAGACACGTTTATTTCTGTAACACTGACATATTTCCTTCTTCCCCTCGTGGCTCCTTGCACGATGCTGGCTTCTGTTACCTGTGTCCAAGTCGATAACTTTCGGAGAAGGGAGTTTCGACACATCCACTCTTTCCTTCCAGATGTTGTTTTTGTAGTCTAGGACAGGGAGGAAATAGACAGTTGTGTGCTCCCCTGAACAACCACGGTGGTCAGTCACAGTGAATGTGCAAACAATGTTCTTTCTCCTGTTGAGATTTCATCCAAATGAAATCACTCTCGTCCTATGTGACTTACAATCTTGTCCCCTTCTAGTCTTTTTTTTCCTCAGTGGAACAATTTCAAATGAGAACCTTAAGAACATTAACATTAGCCACCCAGTGGCAGCTTCTTACCTGGTCTGTCATGTGCTTGGTTACACATCTTCAACTCCACGCTGCCCATGCTTGTATTACCTGTGGCTGTGTTGTCACTGTGTGACCGAGCAGAGGGTAACATCTGAAACACACTGATTTCGTAGCACCACGCAAACAATCTATAGGGACTGACTATGAATGATGCCCTTTAATAATCTTATGTTTTGACTGTCATGCGATGATGCAGAAGACCGCAAAAACAGGCAAAAATGTTTGTAGGCATGTTTATATGGTCTGGTACTGTATGAAGGGACACATCCTCACCGTTCAGACCTGCGCAGGTGATAATCCAACCCTGGAATAACAAAGACACAAAATCACAGGCGTGGGAATACAAGTCACATGTGAGGTCACATGTCTATGAGGTAACAAAGAGGTCACTTGACTTGAATGGCAGGAGGACTCTCTGTACCTCGCTTTCTGAACTGGCAGGTCAGCAACACGATGAAGGCAACGACGATGACGACGACGATCAGGAGGATGGTCAGAATGTAGAGGTAACTTCCGTGCTTGGATATGATGACATTCACTACGGGTGCATCCACAGCACTGGTGCCTGTTCAACACCAAGACGACTTTGGGATACGCTCCTAATTATTCGGAAGGAAGGCCTTCAAAATGACCGCTGCACCCTAAATCAGCCTGCTAGAACTTTACTGAGATAAACTGTGCTAACTATAACATGATAGACCTCGCGACTGACAGAGTTATTTATGAAATGTAGCTTTTACTCTGAAATGCCTAAACAACTAAAGGAGGTTTATAAACACCACTGTGCTGCTCAAGATGGATCAACGTGTCACTTCTCTGGACAATAACGCTGGAAAGTAAGCAGCGCGAGAGCCGGCTGCATGGAAAAACATCAGCCGCTGTGTCCTGCTGACTCCGAGAAGTTCTGCTCTTTATGGTTTCCTGTATTTTGGCTTATAGTCCAAACCCAAGCAAGAGTCGGGGGAAGGGAGTAGTGGCGAGGAGGGGGGGGGGTGTTTTTCAGCTGAACCGACTTTGTCATGTATAATTCTTTCTTTGCCAAACAAGCGAAGAGGGAAAAAAGAAAAGTCAGAGGAGAGACTAGTGCAGAAATGAAAGAGGGATGGGTGCATGCAATATGAGCTGCACTGACTCCAGTGCAGGACGGAGTGGTGCAGTGGGAGGACTCACTGCATCCTGACAGACTTCACTGGGCTGCATTCACTTTCCCAAGTCAGCCCTTGAAAAGGTCCAAGTCCCCTGGCTTCACCCATTATGAATGATTGAATTAAATAGTTAAATAATGTCAGGAGTCCGAAATCGTTCCTCTTGATTGTTTCGTATTATGAGAAAGTAAAACAGGTATAAAAATTTTTTAAATCATATTAAAGTTATTACAAACTGATTCATTATTATTATATTAATTATTTTGCATTAATCATTGATTTTTTTTTAATTAAAAATGACAGTTTGTGTAGCTAATTCCTTCCCTTTGTTTATCTGAAGCCCCCGTGGTGCACAATCACTTGGAAAATGTACTGGAGATTGTTTGCTTTTAAATTTTTTTAATTAATTCAGGTAATTCCCCTTCAGGGGAAAATATATTCCTGCTACATAGGCAGTCGTGCTTTTAAATTAAAGTTGTTTACTGCATTTTTCAACCCAAGTGCTGTGACACTGTGAGATTGTGTAGTTTGGCATTGTGACAAAAAGGCAAAAAATCCAGACCATTCTCAGAGATCAAGACATAGTGAGTGATATAAAGAGCAAAGAAATAAACCTTTAAATCACATTTTAGCTTCAATGTGACAAAGAAATAGGATAAAGTAATTCCCCAAACTGTTCACCACACTGCCACACCGTAGTAAATGAGACATCACTACTTGTGAAAGACGTTTGCACTTGGTGTAAATCCAGTACAGACCCCCCCCCCCACCGTGAGCAATCTGTTTTTATGCCCCCCCTATCCTGAGCTGGCCAGTCCTTTAAGGGGGAGGGGGGATTAAACAGCTGTCCAGATGCTCTACAGATGTAGATCTGACCTCCTTTTTTTTGCTAGCAAAAACACCACCAGAGTTTAGGCTCCGCAGAGGTGAAGTGGAGGGTGGATGGTGGTCACCGTAGCCCCCAGCTGGGCACGACCGGTAAAGAGGCCTGAACAGAAGGTTTATTCAAATCTCCCCGACAGCCAGAAAGAAATGGCCGACGTGGAAACTGTATATAACTGCCACTCGGCCCGTTCACCTCCGAGCATGAATTTGTCTTCGAAGATCGAAGGGAAAGGCGGCCAGCAGACCGAATGTGAATGTGAGGAGGGATCGGGCTGCCGTGCTGTTTATCACTGATTCGCTGGCGTCTCTGCCCCCCCCCCCCCCCCAGCTTTTGTGGGCTGTGTGCATAAACCCAGCCATTGCTCAACTGGAGAAAAATGAAAAACTTCTCCAAGAGTAAGGCCACTTCCTGACTTCACCGAAAAGTGTTTCTCCAGTAAAAACACTCACCCCACCCCATCTCTAGCCTCTGTACTTCTTCTCCCTCAAACAGTCTTCTCTCCTTTTTTAAACAAGCCTGTCCCTTTTCCCTCTATGAAATCAGACTCCAGCTGGCAATATCTGCTCAGGAGGCTCTCCCCAGACGGAAAAGCATGAAGGGGGAGCTGGACGGAGCAGGGCCGCCGAATCGGGGCCGCGCTTTGAGATCACCCGTAAAGCCATTTCAAACTAGGCATGAAGACAAAAGCAGATCAAATACGGAATCTCAGTCAATGTCGTCGTTCCCACTATACATGTGTATTCTCTATCAGCACTGAAACAGGGGACTGAGTCTGGCAGGGAGATAACTCAGCGTTAAAGAGAGAACCACAAGGAAAAAACTAGGCTATGTTCAGCCACTGTCTCCCTACAGATGTTTCTCAGACGTCTGGGGGAAGGAAAATGGCCGCCCTAATATGTGATCTGCAGAGCTTGTACCAAAAAAAAAACACCACAGAAAGTTCCAGAAAGCCAAGGATCGCAGAAAGAGTAGGCACAAATAGCTGCAGAGAGTTCAGTTAATGCATCGCCGTGCAAAGCTGTTTTTTGTGCCAGCAACATAACTACAGCAACGCTTACTAATGCTTAAAGTAAATACTGATATGTGCATCCTGTTTAATAACACCCAGGCTGCGTCCCTAAGCAGAAGAGATGAGAAATGTCTTACTTGGGCTTTTGTCTGGGACGTCTTCAGGTTGGGGGGCAGAGCCTGGCTGGAGGGGCGGTCCCACTTTGACGTGGTAGGCGATGCTCTTGCGCAGGCCACAGTACTGGTGGTTCATGTGGCAGGTATAGACGGCCTCGTCAGGAGGACGCAGCTCTGAGATGGTGAGGGAGAAGTCGCCGAGGGTGAAGGCCTCAGCGGGGACAGACATCCTGTGAGGCTGGAAGAGCGGACCGTGCTGCCGCAGCGGCTCGCCGGCGGAGTACAGGTCGACGAGCCGCTCGGCGCTGCTCGGGAGGGCCCACGGGGCCCGCAGGTCCCAGAGGACCACCTGCCGCTCGGACTCCCGCTGCCTCCTGGTCCACAGGGGGCGCCGGTTTATGCAGGGCAGGGTCACCGTGCTGTTCAGCAGCACAACGAACACGACCTTCTCGCCATCCCAGAAGTGGCGCTCCTTTCGTGCTGGGAGGAGAAGACGAAGAGCGATAAAACAGTTACGCAGGAGTACGTATGATGTTTCAATGATCTTCATGTTGCTGTGAAGCTATGATATTATGTCAGCTTGGCCGAAACCAAAAAACCTCTCCAAAAGTCACAGCGGTATTTGCAGCAACCATCCAATACACCCATGAATTTTTTTGACCTCCATACCATTGAGTTACTTGCCTTATCAAGTTAAGTAATTATTTGAGCGGGTGGTGAAATTTATGAAGTACATGGAATGGCTGACATTCCCCTGAGGAGCGGTTCGGGAACTGAAGCAATGTCCTTCTAGCCATCTAACAAGATACCGGTGACTTTTTCTGGGATTGATTAAGACTTTTGAATAGTTCTGTATACATTAGGAATAAAATGAGTATCTAGGGAAGGAGTAAGAATATTTAGAAACAAGGTGACAGAGACATATTTCTGTTTGTAACGCGTGTGCAGTGCTGACGACGAGGGCCAGACACTCACGCGACTTGGTGACATTCAGCTGCATTTTGAGGGTCTCGTTGAGGTTGCAGTAGTGATGGTGCAGGTGACATGTGTAAATACCCCTGTCATTCATACCGACCCCTAGGCAAAGACAAACATAGCCGTGAGGCCAAGCTGCTCGACATTGCAGCGTTTCACTATAATATAGCAGTGGGATCACAGCTATGGATGACAGCACCTCACCTTTGATGACGAGAGAGAAGTTGCCATCGACAAACGCAGTTTTGGAAATATTGACGCGGCCCTTGTTTAAGGCATTGTATAGGCGTCGGTCGCCGCTGGGGAACATGTCCAGGATGCGCTCCACCTGGGGGTAGTCCGGGCCGCCACGGAACAGGTCCCAGTGCACCACACGCTGCTGGTCGCCCAGGCGATCACGCCCGGTCACCAGCCGCTTGCTCTGGCACCGGAGCTTGAGGCGTGACCCGATGGGAGCGGTCACATTGTGCCTCTCAATGGGAACGCTCTCCCGGCCCATCTGCCCCAGCACTGGCACAAGACAGACAGTCTCACATTACCACACGCTTAGCATGCACCGCGAAGATACTTTTACAGCTACCAGAACCGCTATGGTGAATTAGCGGACATCAATGCTTGTTAAATAAGTTCACAAAGCTGAGAAATCAGAAATGAATACGGATTAGTACAAATGGTAAAGGATATGGCAAATGTGTACAGGAGACCAATACAATGGAAGTTGGTATTTTGTGAGCTTGATATGATTCATAACGACTCACCACAAGTGAGGAAGCCAGCCACGACCACTAAAGGAATGAAAAAGAAAGTCCTTCGTGAAAAACAGGCATGACACATACACATATATGCTGACAGGTCGCAGAACGAAAACACCCAGGAATTCAGTCATTCTCTGGCAAATGACTTGTACAATTTATTGCAAAATTGTGGCCAGAAATCGCACTGTTTGACATAGCAGCTAACTGCAGCAGTCACGGTGTGTTTTATTGAACCTAATTTGACAGTTTTGGCTGATGAGTTTTCCTCCCCCCTCAGTGATGATTCGCTGTTTCTGTAAGTGCAAAATGATAGAGGGGAAAATTTATTCTGGAACCCCAGAGGATAATGCAACAAAATTCTCACTACCCATGAATCCATAATTTGCAAATGTCCTGGAAGGCTGAGCAGACAGGGATGAAAGGGTAGGACAAAAATGAAACTGCCACGTTTAAGCTGCTCCCTTTTATGCACCAGAGCCACGGCTAATAAGCGAAAACACGTCTGAAGTGTGTCCCACACACACAGAGCCACCTCAATATCAAGGAATACTGCAGGAGTCCAGCCACACATGAAAGGAGAGAGTAAAGTCATAAGGGCATTAACATTCGTACCTGTGTGATATGAGCAGTATTGTGTTCTGTGGAAAGACACGTTGTGAAGGACTGAATACTTGGTAAATATGCACTAATATGTTTATTGAGGTAACAGGGTCCTAATTCATTGTGCAATCTCACTCTGTGCTCTAGAATACTAACACTACAATGCCAACATCCATTTCAGTTATTGCCTATAGTGTGTCCGGTTGCAATAAAATCTTTAAATAATTGTTGGTTAAGAGACTAAAGGTTATTTGGTGGATGAGACATTAAAGATCGCAGAGCAGTAGAACATTGTGAAGTTTGTCTTTTTGGTGCAAAATATTTTTTTCCCCAATAAACAAACCTAGGATTTTTGACTGAAAGACCACTATCCCTTTTCATTTGAGTAGGAAATGGTTGGCCTGCATATACTGAATGTAATCACATGGAGATGATTATTATACCCCAGCTGCTGTCATGCTAACAGCACATGCATGGAACAGACATATACTATCAGAAAAAGGGTACAGGCCTGCTACAGCTTTGTTCCGCAAAGTACAAACAACATTAACGTACCCCTAATGGTACAAAAATGTTCCTCAGAGTCCATTCCTGTACCTTAAAAGGTACATTTACCTACAGCTAGGGTACAATTGTTAGACCCTTGAGGGTACAGCACCAGTGACAAGTAATTGTACCCTCAAAGGTACAAATTGGTGCTTTTTTTGCCTACGGTGTAAGCACAGTGAGTGAACCATCTCTAAACTGACCTGCCAGCACACAGGACCTGAAAACAAGAGTAAGTTCAGCTACATGAGGAAACATCTTAAACTTCAGTCATACCCCCACACTCACATTTGTCTCCCCTAATTCCACATGGTCTTTGTCCTCGTCTCATTCCCTTGAACGATAGTCATTTCAGGCTCTGCCCTGTGAGGTTTGGGACAGACTCCTGTGGCCTCACACCTCCATGGCTGTGGCCTCTCCTTGGCTCTGGGTGTGTGTGTGCAGTTTGCATGTCCCTCCCATGTTTATGTGGGTATCCTCTGTGTTCCCACAAGGCCTACAAACATGTGCTTTACATGTGGCAGCATCTTGCCTAAGGCCTACCCTGTCTGGTGCCTTTTACTTAATAGGATGTGCCCCAGTCTTGCCTTAGATAATTAATTCTTAAAGACGGAGGGACTTTCCACGCCCCCATTTTAATGGGTTTTACCACTAACACCCCCATTTTGTGCTTTGCCGCAGTCCAATTAAACACCACCTCAGATCTACACCCACTCGGGAGGTGGGCTGCGAAACTTGCCTACCATGCACAACTTTAATCCTAAACACATTGTCGTAAAAAAAAAGAAAACACAACAATGTGAACATCCCTATAATGAGGGAAGAAGAAAGGGCCAAGACCCGGCCAGAGAATTTGAGTCACGTTATGACATTCTCATTACTCAGAGGATACAAACGCCACTGCTCAGGACTACTTATTTTCAATTAAAAAAAAAACTTGTCATGGAGGGCTTCGTAATTGGAGAGAGAGAGAGAGAGAGAGAGAGAGAGAGAGAGAGAGAGAGAGAGAGAGGGAGGGAGGGAGAGGGAGAGATCAGGACTGAGTGGAAACAACTGGTCATGCTATTGAGGCCAAATATTATCTAGGTTTCAGTGAATACGCTTAAATCATAAGGACAGCCTGGAAAGAGTCCAATCCCACATTTCAATATCTTAGCGATTAATTTAGGTTCTGATAGCATTTTGGTTATTTAATTTAATTTTGGAAAATACAGATGTATGTGTTATATGTGTGGCCTTTAAGAATACATCTCATGCGGGTTCATGAACTTCCAGCCTCTTGGCGACACCTCCTTTGAGATTACATCTTCACTGTGATATGTTGGACGATACTGGCTGAATGCTTATATAAAAGCGGATTCCCATTCATATAGACCCCAAATGATTAAAAACCTTTAAACAGTTACCATGAAGAGACACACAGTTTTCAGAAACAGTAAAACATCTTTTCTCTTCCATAATGTGTTTTTTTTAAGTCTTGGGAAACTCTGCAGCAGTTGGAGTTCCATTTTTAAACACAATTTACTGCAGAAGGGCTCTTAAATTCAACAATAATTGCAAAGTAAAATGATTAAGAACTTACCGTGACAAATCACTATTTTCAGCTTGGTTGTCCCCATATTGAGTGTTTTTGTTGACTTAAGAAAATCTTGGAAAACTTTGAAGTTTAGTTAGGTACTTTAACGATGTTTCTAACCATGCAGCCTCTAGAGTTTCAGAGAAAGATGCTTGCGGCTGTCGATCCTCAGAGAAGAAAAGCGAAACTCTCTGTATAACCAGGTGCAAGATTCGATTTTTGGAAACTTAATTTTAATTGTCTTCCTTCATCTTGCTGCAGCTCGGTCACTATAATCTGAGAACATTTATAAGCTGTACGTACTTGGCAATCCCCAAAAATCTCAAAACATGTAAACTATAAAACCAACGTAAAGCAATTACAGACAAAAGACTAAACTGTCCGATGCAGCGCTACAGAAACAGCGCACAGAACCAGCCTCGGTCACTGGCCAAGGTATAAGCGGGCGGCGCTGAGGCTGAGGCGGCGCTGACGGTCCGCCCTCCTCTCCCCTCCTCGACCCTCCCCTCCGCTTCTGCTCGTGCATGGCAATCATTTCCCTAAGAATGCATGACACTGCCTTATACCAGCACGCCCAGACCCCTCCTCTCGCCGACCCGGCCCGCTGTTTTTCCAGATTATTTTAATAGGATGACCCTTCGCGGTTTTCAAGCAAATGTCCGGTTTATGAGCAATAACTCTGATCACAGAGTGCAGAACTTTTATTTTCCACGTCCTCAGGCAAAGATGCGCATCCCATGCGTAAAATCAGGATTACAGCCGCTAAAAAAAAGCCACGATTGTATCCTAACAATCAACAACACGTGGAGAACAGGGACTCCTTAACATAAAATAGCCAGTAAAACTTGAAATGCAACTGACCGGTCTTTAAAAAATCTTATGTGCTCTCTGTGGATAGTTTATCTTTGAATACCGTTTATAAGTACCATTATGTACACAGAACTAATCGATTTAAACGGATGTTAATTTCTTATATATTAAATCTGAGTTTATAAAGGCGCTCTCCAGTGCTGAACAAACGCCAGATGACGCGGCAGGGATAACAGCACACGCAGCTGTCGGCGTTCGGTCTGGAAACCCGAAGGGAAAAATAACTTTGCCATTGCGGCGGCATTAAAAATGGGCCAGGAATCATAAATTATATGATCCCCACATCTTAAAATTGCAATTCGCAAGTAATAATCCTTGAAAAATATATATTTTTTAAACGATTAATAAATGCAGAAATTTTTCTAGCAAGAACAAATACCCCGTAACGTAAGATGAAATTTTTGAAACAACGTATTTTGCAGCGAAATACAGAAAAAAAAGGAAAAATGAATCGATTCAGTCTATTTGCATCCCGCTTAATGCAGGCGTGCTCTCTCCAGAGGGCACCTAACGAACAGGTATTAAAAAGTCATTTTAGGACAAAAAGCTAAAATAGCTAAACTTTGCTGCCACCTGCCGATTCCCAGAGGACATTAATTGCCTTTGACAATAAAAAGCAGAAGCTGGGACGGCCTGTCGGAATAAGAGGTGAGTGATTATTAACTTACCGCCCCTGTTCAGCCCTGTTCGCCATTGTTTGATAATGATCAAATTAATGATAAAAATATATGAATATATAAATCAGACACTTAAACTGCCCAAAGCGTGCAGTGGATCTAGGAAATTCTCTTTAAAAAGACAATATCAGTTACAAGCAATGCCCATTTGGAATCAAGAAGGTATGTACAGACAAGCCATTTAATGAAAGACTGAATTTTGGAACAATGAACAAATAACTCAGTGAACATCCATATCAGCCTGGATTAGATTCTCCTAGTGTCTCCTTGCCCAGCTTTTCATTCATCTGCACATTTCAGTCCACATGGTGATCACACGTACACATGATCACAATCCAGATGCAGACCCAGTAACTGTGTGCTGGTATGAAAAACGGTTATTATGGAACTGAGTGAACATCAGGCACACAGAAGCTAAACTTTGCCACCACGCTGGTGCCGGTCCGTCCCATATTGTTTGAGGAAGATCTTGGGTGTGTGCCATCCCTTCGGGGGTCTCCTTAGGCCGGCCCCCTTCAAGATTCTCCTCAGGTCCCTCTCAAAACGCTTCTACAATTAAAAAGAGACAAAAATCCTGTCTTAGGTTCAAAAGAAAATACAACAAAAAATAATCAATAAAAAAATCATATCTGCTCAGTGGGTATGTAGAGATTTTCATGTTCTTTCCATGTCAAGTGGGTTAAAAAAATGTGGCTGAGCTAACTGGTGATTCTAACTTGCCAGAAAATTATGACTGTGGCTGTGTACCCGCATGCCCGGACCCCACTGTGTACACGCATGCCGGGACCTCGCCGTGTACCTGCATGCCCGGACCCCGCCGTGTACCCGCATGCCCGGACCCCGCCGTGCACACGTATGCCCAGACCCAGCCGTGCACATGTATGCCCGGACCCCGCTGTGTACCCGCATACCCGGACCTCCCTGTGTACCCGCATGCCCGGACCTCCCTGTGTACCCGCATGCCCGGACCTCCCTGTGTACCCGCATGCCCGGACCTCCCTGTGTACTGTTTCAGATCTTTAACATAGAAACATGCTAAGAAGTCACTCTGTTGTAATTAATATACTGTAAATCGGCACAAGTAGAAGCATGTGCATTTCCTTCTTTTATTCCCATTACTCCTTACTCTTGCACAGAATCAGTTAAGCCCCTCCCCTCTCATAAGCATCAGCAATGGCTGACCTGTTTCTTGCGCCGCCTTCCCAGGCGCACTTTTCGAATGCGAAACCTTGTGCGCTTCAGCAGCTTCTTGTACTTGTGTCTGTTTATCTTCCTACGCCGAATCTCCAGCACGTTCTTGCAGTTGAGAAGACCTGAACCTCCATCGTCAGGCAGAACTGGGTTCAAGAGCGGGGGCAACACCGTTTGCAGGACCTCCACCTCCTCCGAGGGCAAGGGGTTGGCCTCCAGCAGGGGTGGAAGGGAGTAGCGAAGGGAGAGCCAGCTCTCCAGAGGGGACAAAGACAGCATTCGGGGAATGAGGGTCTCCTCCAACTCTGGCTCAAGGGAGGCCCAGCGCTGGGGAGGCTGCTTGTTGCCTGTAGGCCCAGTGCTGTAGCATCTCGGCCTGCCATATGTGATGGCAGTGCCAGGAGAACAGACTAGCCTCACTGCACTGCATGCAGACTGTCCTGCAGAGGGCACCACACCTGTGCCTATGCACTTATTCGACAACCTGCATAAAACATATAATGGAGAGATTCTTCTATACATATTTGCTTTACTGTAATCCTTGTGATGTCATGCCTGGATTCCTAAAAACAAAAACATTATTAATAATTAAAAATTAGACAAACACTTTTTCCTGGCCTTTAATACTGAGGTGCACCTATGTAGTACAACCATTCATCTTAATACAAAACTATTCAGTCTAGAGTCTGGAGTGAATCTGAAGCTTATTCTTTAAGCACACAGTACAACACGTTCGGGCAAAATCCTGGATGGGAGGTGAGGCACGATTCACTTACCACACAGTACACATTTAAAAAGACCAAAATATTGATTTTGATATAAGCAGGCGAGCAGTACTGTTAACTCTTCCTCATGCATACAGCAAATACAAATATGTAAGAATTGTCGTTATTTAACTTTTCCAACATCAGAGATCCAGTATCATACAAAAATACAGCAATAGTTCTAAGTAATAAAAAACATCAGTTATTGTTTTTAAAAATAATATAATATAAAAAAAGCTTTAAAATATAACTTACCTAAATAGCCACCTATTGCGATGTCAATGTGACACCGGTGCGCCGCTGATTCCTGTCCCGGATGGAAACTTGTCTGCTTCCTGTTCTGCCCATCATGTTAATTCCGGGTAGAAACACAGACTGTTTACTTGCAGTTCCGCACCAGCACAAGTGACGATTGGTGTCTCTTACAACAATTTTAATGATAAAATTAATGCATAAAAATAAATTGTCTTGCACGCCAGACTGAATAATTTGATTGCTAATTATGCAGTTCGTTAACAACGAACTTTATCCATTGAAGGTTCTGATATCGGTGCTCTCAACTTAGTGAAGGGCCGAAATCTTTCCGTTACCTTCATGCAGTGTTGGGGGGTGGCGTTGATATGGGGGAGCACGACTTGTGTGTGTGTATATATATATATATATATATATATATACACACACACACACACACACATACAGTGGATACATTTTTGATTCTGTTTGTGAGCTGATGCAGTAATCCAAAGCAGAAAATTCACCCATTAATACTGTTGGAAATTTTATTGAAAGAACTCCAGCCTTCAGCTATTGGGGTACCCGGTTATTTGGCCCCGAGGCATAAATTCCATCAGCGACACAAAGTGTCGGGTGGCGGTTCGTCAGGGCGGGTCGATCGCGCTTTTGCATAAACGAACTGATATGTTTTACATGAACACATCCACGAACAGAAAGCCAACTATTATAAGTACAAAGTAGCAAAATGGATAACGATGATAAGACGAAGAACAATTTATAAAATCCTAATTTTAAACGTCTGTACTTTTGTAACCAGTGCAAGCCAATGCTTAGTCAGTTTAAGCAAACACTATTATTAGTGTTTTTATGTAATATACTTTTAAAAATGCAGCTTTATTACATCACATATTTTCAAAATAATGTCTTGATTTTTAAATTACGGTTTTTTTATACAGACATTAGTTTTGTATACGTTAGGTTTTTTTTTTTTTTAAAGAGATATTAGTTTAGTTAGTAAACGGGCCTACTGTAAGCAGGGTTCCACAATTCTGGTTCTGGAGGGCTAGTCTGCAACACAGTTTGCAGATTTCCCTGCTCAAACACACCTTGTTCAGTTCACCAGCTAACTGCCAGGTTTAGGAGGTGTGTTTGAGCAGGGACATCTGCAAACTGTGTCGCAGACTGGCTCTCTAGGACCGGAATACCTGCCCACACTCCTGTTTCTCCCAGGTTTCTCCGCTATTCCAAAGCCATTTCCCAAGCATCCTTCCGTTTCATTGTTTCTCCTGGGAAACTCCAGTAATTTGCATGGCCCTCAAACTTTGTAATGAATAATCATTATACATGGATCCACAAGTGTTCTACGTTTGTCTGGTATGACCCAAGTTGCCAGATTGTCTATGAAACACAATCTAGACATGCAATCTGTAAGCTACATACAATTTCAACCCATGTGTCACCATTTCTGTGATGAACTGATATTGTTTTTTTCATAACATAAATGGAAATAAGAATATCTATCTATCTATCTATCTATCTATCTATCTATCTGTCTATCTATCTATCTGTCTATCTATCTATCTAATCTATAGCTCATATTGGTATGCTGATTATCTACCGAGCTACTTTTTGTTTTGTGGGGGGTGCATAAGGAAACAGCTAGCTGGATAGCCAGCTATTTGTTTATCCACCCACCTGCAGAAAACAAAACCTCCAAACTCTTGTATTTCGGTGGAAATCTCAAAAGGGGCAGTCATGTGACTCATCTCGGCATGTTAATTATTTCCACCTGTCCTCCGTCTCTCATGTGTATACCAAAGATGTGTGCTGTGTCTTTAGCTCTTGGAAAGCTCCCTGCAAGCCATTTTTCCTGTCTCCACCCTGTTGGTTTTCTGCCCAGGCCCAGCCAGAGGGAAAGATTCTTTTCTTATTTACTTAGTGTGTGCTGTTCATTCTGCCCTTCCCTTCTTTCTCCTGGAAAAGACAGTTTCACCGAATAATAATCCCAGTACCTGCCCAGCGTTGTTTCACCTGGTTCTGTTCATCTTCATAACAATGGACTACTTCACACACCAATTTTAATTTATTTTTAATTAAACAGTCTTTATACGGTTGTTGTTACCATTGTTCTCTAGATATGCAACTTTGATGCTCCCACATCCTTTTAGATCATCGATTTTCTAACAGAAAGTCTCCTGGACCGTGTGTTGGAGATGGTGGTGAGCAACGCTGAGGCACTTCAGGGAACTGTCCTGTCTCCCTTCACGTTTACCCTGCACACAACAGACTTCCAGTACAATATCAGAGCATGCCACCTACAAAAGTTCTCCAGCAACTCATCTATTGTATGGTGCATCAACAATGGAGATGAGTCGAAGTGTTGGAGGCTAGTGGAGGACTTCATCTATAAAGCAAGATCAGTTCAGTTGATACTAAATGCCTAAACAGACTTGTCAGGAAAGCCAGCTGTATCGCAAGCCTGACCCTGGACCCTCAGCAGGCAGTGGGAGAGATGAGTATTGTAGCAAAACTAGAGGATACCATGAATAATTCTGCCCATCTCCTCTTGGAACACCTTTAGCAATCAGCTCATTACAACTCTGTGTGCTACTGGCAATATTATTGCACAGGTCAGGCACTCCAGTGGCTCCTCCGGACATGCCAGCTCTCACCCCTAGACATTCAACACTCCATGCCATTATCTATAACCCTCAACTTATATTTGAAAATGAAACAATCCTTTATTTGCCATTTACTCAAGCACATTGGAATGCTTCTCTTCGCCTGCCCCATCTTGTGCTCCATGACACAAACACACAGGTGAGCACAAGCTTGGGGGTCACAGCATGAGGTTGGCCAGTGGGGGAGGGGGGAGGAGGATTAGGGGACTTGCTTAAGGGCCCACAGGCATGCAACTATTCTGCTTGAACCAGTGATCTTCAAATCCCAAGTACAGAAGCTTAACCCACTGAGCCATTTACTGCCCTCTTTCATTTCCTTTCATATTTTCGTAATTCATGTCATTCTGGACTGTGGTGCACATCATCTTCTGTTCTCGCTGTGTGTGAATATGTGCGTTTTGTTTCCATTTGCTGCTGTACGTAACCAAATTTGCCCAAGTTACACTAATATTTCTCTAATAATAAGACAAAAAAGCTGCCAGCACAGATATTTTACAGTGCTCTTATTAAAAAAACATATGATTCTTGCCAAATAACATATAACAAAAATATCAAGTAAAAAAAACAAATAGTAAAATAATCAGTCATATTTATTTTTGTCTTACATTTACAATGAGGCTGTCATTCAAGTTCATTTCAGCGATTAAATTAACAGAACAAAAATACAATCACCTTATGTTAGCACATTCCAGTGTGAACAGATTTTCGATTGTTTTTGATTATTCTAAACAAAGTTCTCTGTAAGACATCAGCATGGATTTGTGCACAAAGAAGCAGGAGCAAATTCCTTACAGTAGGGGGCGCCATGGCATTGGACACACAAAGATTTCTTATAGATGTGCAGTTCCTACTTTGAAAAATACAACACAGACCAATGCTCTACTTAAATACCTATTTATTAAATAAAGTTAACTGAAACAAAATTGGGAGCGATTGTAGTTTTATTTTAAATACATAAATATAGTAAAATGTGTAATGATTAAAGTGTCTTTTAATTTTGATTAGGTTCTTAATACAGTGCCCTTCCCAAAACCGCTGCCCCAAAGCACTTCATTTATAGTGTGATAATATGTGGTGCCGGCATGGTATTTATCATTAAGTAGGAAATACGTTGTTACTGAGTATACTTTTATAGAACTGTTTAAGCAGAACGAACAGTGTGTGTTTTTTAAATGTGAGGACATAGCCAGAAAAAAACATAGAGAGCCAGCATTCATAATTATAATAATAATAATAATAATAATAATAATAATAATAATAATAATATAGGCCTGGATCATTCATACGTTATATTATTTATGTTACTATGAGTTAGTTTGTGTTAAAACGTGTATTAAACGTTTGCATTTTGTTTTTAGACCAATGCTGCTCTCTGAGGTAACCCGGATTAAAAAAAAACAAAACATCAAGACTGACGTGACGCTGGTCTTCGGGTCAGAAAATGCATAGAGGTTCCGCTTCTCCTAGCAGAAGATGCCTGAAACACCACATCACTTGTACATTCACACTGATCTTAGGGGCTCCGTCCCTGTCCGTAATGTACAAGGCATCTTACAGGAACACATGCTTTAAAGGTAAGATCATTTTCATATTTATATACAACCGCACAGTGTTTATTTTCTATTTTTAGATCGCAATATTAAAAAGGAATGTAACGTTCAAAAAGGGTAGCCATTAACAACACTGACAAGACGTCTGTTGTTGGACAGTATTAAACCAAGCACCCAAGAAGAAAGGCTGAGCAGACAAATATAAGCCACGAAAGACCTGTAATGAATGTAATTAACTGGTGCAACTAACTGTTTAGTACGAGTTAAATATGGAAGAGTGACTGGTTCAGCAAAGGGCGCCGAGGTTAGCCTGGGTGCACAACAACTACAACAGGACTAAAGGAGATTATCAAATTGGTCACAAACACACAGTATGTACATCCGTAAATACACAAATAAAACAAGTGCACAGTATTTTTTTCTCTTAAATATAGTTATACAAATACAACACAGTATATTGATCATAATTCTCCGTTCTTTCATATGAATGCCGTATTAATTACTGGTTTAAATTAACGAACGCTCAAGGTAGCGAGTACAGACAAATGCACAAATCTGGTCATTTTGTGTGTATGAACCGCAGCGTCTGACGGGGCCTTACAGACGCTGGGAAAATGCTGGGAAGAGGCAGTTTTATCGGGCACCACCGGGGGGCGCAGTGTGCAAATGCGGCCGAGCGAAGGGGGACCGTGCGGTGCTGTCCGCGGGCGGCGCTGGCGCCCCCTACAGCACAGAGAGATGAAGCGCCACTCTGCAAAGCACCCTTCATAAACGTCGTTTAAGGGGAAGTATAATCCCCGGGCAGAAGAAAAATGTAATTTAAACGGGTTTGTTGTAAAATGTCCATGTACAACTGCTTTAAAAAGTTAACTTTTACGGCTTTGGCCAATTACTGCTGCACGTAACATTTGAACTACATTTTCTTCGCAAGGATTTATAAGTTCAACATTGAGCAACAATCTGTTACCTTGTTTCTTTTTATGTTTTGTTACATTGATCTCTAATATAAATCAATGAACAAATATAGGCGTCCGCCCTAAAAATAGCTGGCCGCAACTTGTGAATGGTTATATTACTAACAATATATAACTTAGTGGGCAAAAGCAGGGTAACAGGATAATTTATGATCAAAAGCTTGCATCTTTACTAAATTATACGTACGAGGTTGAATGCAGAGCTGATAGAGCGGCGAGATTTTCATTTCTGCAGCGACCATGATGATGGTGGTGATTTTGAGCCGAAAAATTAAAGTGAAACAACATACTAACTTACCAACACTTTTAAAATTCATTTATGTTTAAGGGGGAATAAAGCGCTACTCTTTTCTACGTACAGTTTTAGACTAACAGTATTTAAACAAAACTGCTGTCTGTGATACGCTGTAATTATTATGCTCCCTGTTCACGGAACAGACTTCAAACGGTTACAAATAAATTATACTCCCTCGTCGAATGTCTTTGTCCTTAAAGTGAGGTCATGTCTCCAGACAAAGCTCAGCTTAATCACTTTTGTTTTGTACGCTGTTATATAATGCTTATGGCGTTTTATATCGGTCGGCCTGGCTCTTCTGAGGGCAAATTCACAGTGGAACCATATATAAGTAAATTTTAAAAAGAAAAAAAAATGCTATTCAGTTTTGTACCTGTTGCATAAAGTGGGGGGACTAAAATGTATGAGGGACATTTGTTGCTATAAAACTTGGACAAAGGTTGAAGTATAGGGTTCCCTGATTCCGGTTCTGGAGGGCTAGTCTGGGACACGTTTTGCAGATTTCCCTGCTCAGACACACATACTAAACCTCGCAATAGGCTGGTGTGCTGAATATGGCTATTTGAGCAAGGAAATCTGCAAACTGTGTTGCAGACTAACCCTCCAGGACCGGAATTGGGGAACCCCGTTATAGTGAAGGTAATCAATGAACAAACAAATTAACATACGAGTGGTTGGCTGATACAAAAGAGTGACGTTCCTGCGAGCCCCGTTTTCTGTCTCCCGCTGGTCCATTTCCCATGATTCTGCAGCTGGCCGTGGTCACATGTGCGTGTGATCAGAGCAGAAGGTTATAAGGGCGATGCCCGGTGCGGGCTGCACTCCTCTTCTCTCTTCTCCTCCACCTCTTCCACCTCCTTTCCAGAGGTGCTGAAAAATGGTGAGCACCTCATCTCCTGGACACGGTGCCTCCTGTGATAGTTCTGCAGAGAGACACATGAAGCTTCTCTGAGGCAGCGAGCTGGCATATGGGAACACACTGTTGCTGGAGAGAGGCTGCTCTTCCAAACCAGCAGGAAGAGAGTGCCAGTGGTTATTACACACACACACGCCTTCCCTTTCATTGCCTGAAACGGTACACATATAAATAAATGTCACGTTCCCTCCTAAACCCCACATGACGAATGCTCAGCCAATACACACGAGACACTGACCTTTCATGGACGTCCATGATGCAAATGGGCAGAGAGGGTTAGCAGTTCTGCAGTGGGGATACAATCACACGCAGGAACTGGGTTAACACAGGAACCAGTTACACACTGCAAAAAATGAAAATCTAAGCAAGTATAATTTTCTTATATTTAGACAAAATTCTAATCTCATTAATAAACTGACTGGCAACACATTTTATGAATGAGATTAATTTGCTTGCATTTAGGCATATTACCTAATTTTGTGGAAATCTTACCAACTACAATTTTCTTAATACACTGATAATTTTGCTAGTTTTAGGCCATCTTGTCCCAAAACAGAAACAGTTTATCTTAAATTTGAAAGGATATTTTTTGCAGTGCAAGCAGAGGGAAAGCAGAGGGTGAAGTGGATATTCTCCCATCCTCACCCTAATCTTCATCTCTGTCCCTGATCCCACCCACATCACCCTCTATCTATTATAAGATGAAGAATGGGCAGCATCATTCTGCCTACCGGTGTGGGCTTCTGTTCCCGTGGACGTTCCAGTTTAATGCGGATCTCTGTCCTGGGTGGCTCAGGAACCCTGGCAGATGCTGCAGAAGCACACAGCACATCGACACAGCAACCCAAAGCTAACGCTCTGCTTCTGTGTGATCGCTTGCTGTGACAGCAATGTCTGTATTCATCCTGAATTTTCTATGGTGGATTCCAGTCTGAACCAAAAACACAATGTAATCTGGACCGTGTGGTCAACCCCCCCAGTTGGCAAAACTTGCCAATCCCCCTCCCCCCCAGAGCTGGTGAAATTCATCCTTCCATTTTCTGTAACCACCTGTCCAATTTAGGGTTGCAGGTGGCCCGGAGCCTATGGGCACAAGGCAGGGAACTACCCAAGATGGGGCACCAGCCCATCGCAGGGGGCACTCACACACCACTCACTAACACAGCCACACCTATTGGCAGTTTGGTAACGGCAATTAACCTCAGTATGTTTTTGGACTGTGGGGGGAAAACCAGAGTACCCCCCCCCCCCAACAACAACTCAGAGAGAACCTACGCACTCCACACATGTGAATCCATGGCACAGACTCAAACCCTGGTCTTAGAGGTGTGAACCAATAGTACTAATCACTGTGCCACGATGCCATCCCCCAGTTAGGAAAATCTACCGAGTTATTGAGTACCCCTGCCCCTGTTTTCAGATCTATTCAGTTTTTACTGTTTCATGTCATCAAGCAGTTGCTAATTAGTAAAGCAGTTTGTAGTTCAAAGCACTGTATAGACTGACAGGGAGGTATAACAGTACGTTCCCCTAGAACAGGGGTGACCAATCTTACCCAGGAAGGGCTGCCGTGTATGCAGGTTTTCGCTGCAACTGCCTAATTAGATTACTAATTAATGGATTGATTGGCTGAAGAGTCCTCACACCTGCGTTGGAACAGCTGACTTAAAAGTTCTCAAAAACCCGCACACACACACACTGGCCCTCTGCGAATAAGATTGCCCACCCCTGTCCTAGATCCTTCACTTCCCTAAAGGGGGTGTCAACGCCCTGATAGTGACCCTGGAAAACAGCCCTCACCTGGGGAGCTCCCTCTGCTGGTGTTACAGGTGCTGTTCACACTGTCCTCCAGCCAAGTGCTGTAGGTGAACGAGTCCCGCTTGTGAGGTGTCCCTGCGGACGACAGGCTCTCCTGCCAGGGATACACACAGAGTCAGAAATGATGTGGAGATACGGCACTGAGGGCTACACAGAAACGTGACCCAGAGCAGGACGCGGCCCACCCACCAGGCCAGTGTCGTACTCCTCCGTGACCTCGGCCTCATTCTCCTCCACCACGCTGGCAAAGCTGCTGGCATTGGATGAGGAGCGCGACAGGTCGTCACCCTCGGGGATGGAGGGGGCCCTGCAATCCACAACGATGCATAAACACTCCAGCACACTCGCAAAGTTTACTGATAAAGGGGGAACGCCCACTGGGCCGCAGCCGGTCGGGGACCAATAAGAATTAAGATGACTAACATTACACAGCCACTGACTTGGCTGATTTCACTCCCCTCACCTGTTCTTAGTCGTGGGCACCTCAGGTGAGCTCTGATCCGACGAGTTCTCCGATTTGGGGTCCTGAGAAGCGTGGCCGCTGTCGGGCGTCTTCTGCGTGCTGGGGGAGCATTCCCTGCTGGGGGTGAGGGGGGTGGAGGCCGTGACATTAGCAGAGGTGGATGAGGTGGGACGTTAGGTGGTCAGGACTGCCGGACGGCTTTTGCACAGTACACCAGTGCTTCTGACCCACCCTCAGCCTTTCAAGCTTTGCGTGAGACCAAAATATCTTTGTACTCTTTAACACATCCAGTCATAAGGCCTCAGGTGGATCCCAGGATCAGAAGCACTCATCTATACTACTCCACTAGCTAGTACTCTGCACTAATCTAACCTGAACCCCCATTGGTAAAATGGAGATACCAGCAACAGGAAATGAGTCACAATCCTGCAGTGTCGTTTAGCTTAGGATGAGCAGTAGAGCCATGTGAGAAGGAAGCGGTGATAGGGTGGTGATCTGGTGCACTTGAAAATGTGGGCACTGGACCGGTGGCTCCTCACGGTGAAGCTGAGTGGGGGGACACTGTGCACTGTCCTGTCGTCAGAGGGTGGGGGAGGGCAGGGACACACATGCAGAGGGCTCAGAACACGGCAACCATCTTGCTTATGCTCTTGCCCTGGTGCTGACTCTGGTTGGCAGGAGATTTCTTAACCAGCCTCCAGTCTGACTGGGCCAGTTGGGGCAACATTAGCTACTCCCCTCCCAGCATCGCCCTGATCCCCACTGCGGCAGAGGGAACCATGCTCAGCTTCTGCAGGGATCACACGCTTCCATCCTCACCTTCTCTCCTGCACCTCCTGGATGTTTTCAATCCCAATGGCGCTGCTCCGGCGAGAGTTGAAGGAGCCAGATTTCTTCCTGGTGGGGCTTTTCCCAGGAATGATCAACGACTGCAAAGTAAAACCCATTGAGATGCAGACCCATGATTCAATCTGCAATGGTGTCTGTCACTATTACCTTACTCTACAGTATAATCAGATCAAAGGGCAATTTAGCGATTTAGTGCATTTATTAACATCCTATACTGCACATACTATGCACGCCAGGTGATAGCTGTCTGGAAAAAAGTCAGGGAACACGATCGATAGCCGAGAGACAATACTGATCAACACTAGAGAAATATCATTCAAAGCCAGCGTGACAAAACAATTACTGGAATATGACAATTAGTGTGGATTTCTCTTGTTGTGTGGTGGCTTTAGATTTAAGTCATAGTAACTATAAGAAAAAATAATGGATGAAAGACAATAGATTCATCTGGAACTTTGGGACTTCAATAAAAAGGCATTACTCATTGATCTAGGACGACCTAAGGTGAGAACATCTTATCTATTAATCCCTGTGTAATGTGCTTAAAAGGCCTTTTATCTCAAAGATTAAGCCTAAACAACATAAAAACAAAGGAGCAGTTCTATGCTACACGCATAGAAACTGGCCTGTGTTGTTAGTTTGTAAATCAGGATGGGGGCAGATCAGAACATGCTGGTACTAATGGTTAAGGGTCGTTACATACAGACAAATCACACAAAACAGTCGACAGAAGATCAGAAATAAATTACAGACCAGAAGCACCAGAGACAAAACAATTTTACACTCAAGGGGAATAATTTCTTTGCTAAAATCTGTTAAAAAACTGATTCTTCGTTAAGTATGATGCGTTTAACTCAGGTACCCAACATGCATCTGAAATGGGGCTATTTGTGAGATGCCTCTGTCTTTCTCCAGTCTGCAGATGATTGGGCTATCTTCATAACATAAGGCTAAAGAAAGCTCGTACGTTAGTCATTCTCAGCTGCAGCACTCCGTTTCAGGCCAGAAATTAATTCAACTCGTAAATACGCTGCATTCTAACTCTAATGTAACGAGGAGGCCCGTTTTCCCAACTTGAAGCGTAGAGAAAGTGCTCATTCTGGCACTTCTGGTCAGCACGAGCATGAACGTGAACGAGAGGACCATGGGGCACTCCAGGAGCTGGGCAATGATTTTGGGGGATGTTTAGATTATTGTGGTATTAAATTACCTATAACCCCCTGCCATTACTGCACAATAGCATTTGTGCTGAATTCCCACAATGAAACCATAAGCTGGGAAGCCATCAGGCAACTTAAGCCCAGTTCATACTTCACTTTTTCACATGTGCTTTTGTGCATTTTTGGGCCGGGGACAGTCGTCCGTACGGTAGCTTGTGTTCATACTACATTTGGCTAAGGATGCGGATGGTTGCAGTCGGTGCATGTGTAAGCGGTGATACTCCTCCAGACCAGCAGAGGGCAGATGTTTTGCAACAAACACAAATACAAACAGTGTGGTGAAATGGGTAAACCATTATCAACAGTTTTAAACTTTGTCTCAGACAGGGGGTGTCGGTGGTCAAACTTGCCTAGGGCACAACACGGGCCTCAACTGGCACTACTGGGAAGGATTCTTTGGCTTTTATGGCTGTCAAGCCACGCACAGAGACACAGGAAAACGCATGCACAGCATACAAGCAGAACCTCCTCCATGGTTCAGGTTCCTATGGCACTGTCACGCCGCCCGTATCTACTGGGACTTTTTCCCGGGACTAACAACGACTGAATCATGAAAGAGGTAAAACTATGCTGAGATTTCATGTCGTGATAAAACACATAAGGCAAGAATGTGTAAACAAAACAGGAATGGAAATGAGAGACGTGCCACTGGGGCAGGGTCAGTGAGCACATGGCCAGTGAGATGGGGGGGGGCGAGCAGAAAACGGAGGGTCAGGGCGATGACCCAGAAAGCTGGCCCTGTGTAGAGGGGAAGATAACAGCAACACAGAACACACGACACAAGGTTAAAGGTCACAGCAATGAACAGGTTCACGATAACATGAGTGCCCTCTGCAGGAATCATCTGTAAAATGCACTTAACATAATATGCAAACTCTCTGTTTTCTTACATGCATACTGTAGCTGTGGGGCTGCAGATGGATCTACACAGCACTTCTTCCTGGACCAGCTTATGATATTAGGATCCGATCTGGGATATGAATAGACCCCCTGATCCAATCCCAGCTATTCTGTGTATGTCAGCGTAGTGCTGGGTGGTGTAGTGGTTCATCCAGTATAGCGGTTTTAATTTCCCGTACAGTGTGAATTTTTCATATTCCGCCATACCGCGGCGTAGCTGAATCAGCAGCCGTAGCGCTTCAATAGGCAGCAAATTATGACATTGTTCGCTGCTATGAGCGGCATGG